>JAAAKM020073195.1:132538486-132728422 GCA_010016025.2 Alatinidae sp. Z8VKAUB7J3
TGGAGGGAGGAGGTTAGCACACCAGATACCCCTTGGTTATGTATATGGTACCGTGAATGTTCTCAATCTGGTTAATGTCGACATTCATCGGTGAATATTCGAAATTCCTTTTTTTCTGCTTGGATTCAATTAGCTTTGCGAGTCAGCTTTTTTAGTCTTATGCAAGCTATGACGGTAAAGTTTCCAGGACATCGCTGCATGGAATACTATAGATTCATGATAACTATTAAAAATAATGTAACACGGATGAACAATGAAAAATCATTTTATAAACTAAATTATGCTTATGTGGTTTTCTTGTATTTAGCACTTTTTAGTGCTGTTTTTCTTTCTAAAACAAAGACACAACACGGTATTGAACTTCTGAATTAGATTTTCAATTCTTTACAGTTCTTTTGCTATGCAAAAGTTTATATTTAAATAGCAGTTGTTTTTTTTTACGTTTTGTGACTTCTTTTTTTATGTTGACTACATGTGAAGAATTCTTTTTAACCGTTTTGAGTAATCAGTTTTGGTTATTTCATTAGCATTAGATTCCTTCAAATACTGGACTATAATATTTTGTGGTGGTCTCTCCAGATTTCTAAGACCTTCTTTCGGAACACGAACTTTTGCCATTATTCTTGGACTACAATACTCCTGTGCATAATGAAGGTTGGAAGTACTGCATGGACTTGTAAGGGGCTGATAGTTGATCAAAATGGTCACTAAACTTAGATTGAATTGCCTGAAAATTATAATGGGAAGTTTTAGATTTATTTGAAAATAGTCTTCCAGCCTGCAAAAACGGTTATGGCGCGGGGTTTCGAGGAAGCCACAGGAATTGACGTCAACATGACCCGTAAAAGCTCCGGCGAGACCTTCGCACAGGTCAAGGCCGAGAAGGACAACCCGAAAGGTGATGTCTGGTGGGGCGGCACAGGCGATCCGCATCTTCAGGCCGCCGAAGAAGGCCTGACCGTGGCTTACGACTCGCCGATGCGCAAGGAACTGCAGGATTGGGCGGTGCGTCAGGCAAAAGCGGCCGGCGACAAGACCATCGGGATTTATTCCGGCGCACTCGGTTACGGCTACAACGAGGAGATCCTGAAGGCCAACAACCTGCCGGTCCCGGCCTGCTGGAAGGACCTTCTGAAACCCGAATACAAGGGCCATGTGCAGATGGCCAACCCGAACTCCTCCGGAACGGCCTATACGACGCTGGCTACCATCGTGCAGCTGTTCGGCGAAGACGAGGGGTTTGAGTTCATGAAGGCGCTGCACGCCAACATCAATCAGTACACCAAGTCCGGTTCCGCGCCGATCAAGGCCGCCGCGCGCGGCGAGAACACGATCGGCATCGTGTTCATGCACGACGCGGTCAAGCAGGCGGTCTCCGGTTTTCCGATCAAGGTCGTGGCGCCGTGCGAAGGCACCGGCTACGAGATCGGTTCCATGAGCATCATCGATGGGGCGCGCAACCTGGAAAACGCCAAGAAGTTCTACGACTGGGCGCTGGGCGCCGATGTGCAGTCGCGGGCGCTCGAGGTGAAAGCGTTTCAGGTGCCCTCGAATGTCGGGTCCAAGACCTCGCCTAGCGCGCCGGATCTCTCTGAAATCAAGTTGATCGACTATGATTTCGCGCTCTACGGATCGTCTGACGAGCGCAAGCGCTTGCTCAAGAAGTGGGACGACGAGGTCAGCGTCCTGCCGCAATAGGCCGTTCGGCCATACCCGATGGATCGATCGGTCGGCCTCTGGCTTGTAATCGGGGTGGCGGGCTTCTGCCTGCTGCCCTGGTACATGATCGAAGACGGCTTTTTCGCCTTTGAATGGCTGCTGGACGGCTATCCGTTCGATTCCGACTACGCGCCCGGCCTGTTTCTGCTGATTACCCTGTATGCACTCTTTGGTGCACAATCAGACCTGATGAATCAACAAATCTCTTCTGACAAACATCACACTTAAACGGTCTCTCACCCGTATGTACTCTTTGATGTATGTTAAAATGACCCTTTTGAGAAAAACTTTTCTGACATATTCCACACTTATACGGTTTTTCACCTGTATGCACCACCCTTTGGTGCAAATTCAAACCTGACGAATCAGCAAATCTCTTCTGACATGCATCACATTCAAACGGTTTCTCGCCCGTATGCATTCTTTGATGTTTGTTTAAGTGGCTCAAACGCGAAAACTTCTTCTGACATAAATGACATTTAAATGGTTTTTCGCCCGTATGGACTCTTTGATGTATGTTAAAATTACTCTTTTGAACAAAGATCTTCTGACATATACCACATTTAAATTGTTTCTCTCCTGTATGCAATCTTTGGTGGTTTTTTAAATTCCTTGGATAGGAAAAGCATTTATTGCATAAATTACATTTATAAGTTTTTACAAATTGTGTGTTGGCGTTTTAATCATAACGCAGGTCAGTTATGTAGTCAAAGCAGGGGTATTCACTTAACCCCCTAAAAAAACAATTCTCGTGTTCCTTTCCCTGAAAATATCATGAACAATATCTCCCGGTTCTTTTAACATCATTTTAAATTTCAATCTGTTCCTTCCTTGCAACTTAGTTGTGCCTCCTGGGGCTTTCCCTGTTTTTACCCGAATTCAAGAGTTAAATTTCTGCCAGGGATTGCAATCGTTTTATACCCTTTTTAGTGTCAATGTTTTGTTGTTTTTGCCTGTTTAGTGTTTTTGTCTGTTGGAATTCCATTAAAATTTGAAATTTAGCTGAAAAGTAGAGACAGAGAGACGATACCAAACGGGCAAAACTGAACACCATGGCTTGCAACTGTTTGACCGAGGGGTTAATATTCTTTAGTTGCTTAAGGCATTAGTATCTTTTTTTTATTGTTTGGGGCTAAAAGTTCTGAGCCTTCGTTTATATATGCTATAAAACAAACAAGTTTTTCTACCGAAAGCAAGGAGCAACATTAGTACTTAAAACAAATAGAAATTGTTACGTATGTCACAGTCACTTCAAATTTGGCCAGGAGGTAACCTACAGCCCATGAGACATCAATCAAAAAATTTCACAGTGAATTCTACACCCCAGGCTATAGCAGGCCCTAGATTTTCATTGTTTGGGACTTTCTCCCCTTCTCATAAAGAGTGACTTGTAAGCAAGCTTTATAAAGCTTCTTTTTCGTCAGGGAAAATAGGATATATATTTTTTACTAATTGGTCTACCTTTTAGTTGGTTTCTGGTACATTTTATGGCAGAAAATTTGTCTTCGTGTAGATGGCTACACAAAGATTATAAGCTATAATGCAACATAAAAACGCAGTTTGGATATTATTAGTAAAGTGGTTTACGTAGCAAACTGTCAGTGATAAACATAAAACCAGATTATTTTAATATTGGTTGGATGTCAAGAAACATAAAATGAAGTTGGTTATAATAATACAGTGTATTTTCAGACCACCTTTGAGGATTTTCTTGCCTCTCCATTAAAGAAAAATTCTTCTTGAGACATACCGTTTTTAAATATTTAAGGAGATTGACAAGGTTGACTCTAGTTCGGCATTGTGGAGTGACATGCATGAGAGGTGTAGCATAAGCGGGAGATGATAACAACGGCAACGAAGGGGGGAAAATAAATGCCATGTTTTTCTTCTCACTTAATTGAACTATCTGTCTTGGCTTTTTCTACAATTAGCCATAACTTGACTTGCCCATAACTATTCCATTTTTAATTCAAAATTCAATTTTTTATTCAAAATTTAATTCAAGATTCAGTCGATGTTGAAGAAACAAAATAAAAATATTGCTCCCACACAACTTGTCAGCAAAGGTGACTAAACCTTGCTATAACACTTCTCGTTGTCTTAGCAATGAAATTTAGCTCTATGCTGCAAAGAATCAGGACTTGAAAGAAAATGTACTCTAATATGACTGTTAGTCAATTTAACTGAGCCGGGACAGAGATTTAGCGTGAATATGAAGAGCTTGAATCTGTCACCTGAAAATGAATCTAATCCAAGTACTGCAAGATTAAAGTTAGATTGTCATGCCCACTAACTCATGAATGTTGGGGGGGGGGGGTCTTGAATTCATCGGTATCGGCTTGCACCGCCGCGCCGACGATCCGTGGCTCGGTGATGTCGTCGCCGCGCAGAGTTTCCACCACGCGACCTCTCGACATGACAATGACGATGTCACACAGGCCTTCAAGTTCGGCTGCATCCGACGAGTTGACAATCACCGGTGTCCCGGAGCCCGAAACCTCCCGCAAAATTCGGTAGATTTCGGCACGGGCCCCGACGTCGACACCCTGGGTGGGTTCGTCGGCGATAATGAAGCCGGGTTCCGACAACAGCGCGCGCGCCATGACGACCTTTTGCTGGTTTCCGCCCGATAGCGACAGGATCTTGGCTTCAAGTCCCGCTGTCTTGACTGCCAATTCCCCGAAAACCTCATTGACGCTTGCCAGTTCGCGCTGCCGGTTGATCACGCCGTAATCGCCAAACTTCTCAAGTGCGGCGAACGTTGCATTCTCCCGAACCGTCAATTCCTTGGCCACCCCTTCCAGGTGGCGGTCCGACGGCATATAGGCAGCGCGGTCGACCAATGCCGAATGGGTCAGCATCTGACCCTGGAGCAAAACTTCGCCGGTGGTTGGCTGAAGACCGGCCAGGGCACGCATCAGATCGGATTGCCCATTGCCCTCGACACCGGCCACGCCGATAATCTGTCCGCGGCCGACTTCAAAACTGACGTCCTTGAACTTGCGCCCGCTGAGAGATCGGACTTCGAAATTGATATCCGGCGTCGGATTGTCGAGCTTCGGTGGAAAGGCCGATTCAAGCGTACGGCCGACGATCATCGCGAGCAGGTCCTCGTTGCTCACGTCTTCGACCATCGCACCGCCCATGACGCGTCCGTCGCGCAAAACGGTCACCCGATCGGCAATTTGCCGTAGCTCCGCCAGCGGGTGGGTGATGTAGATGACCGATGTCCCCTCGGCGACAAGTTGCCGAACTTTCTCGAAAAGCATGTCGGTCGAATCCTGATCGAGCGCCGCGGTCGGCTCGTCAAGAATGAGGATCTTCGGTTCCAGTGCCAGGGCCTTGGCCAACTCGAGGAGATGCTTCTGGGCGACGGTCAAGGAGTCGGCCCGCGCCTGAACCGGAACATGCCTGGCAAAAAATTAAAAATTCCACATTTTTACATATAGGAACTTGAGACCACTACAGTAGGGTTTTCTGATGCGCTTAATCTGATGGTGTGATTTTCATTAAGATTGTAATACTTTTAGAGGATGTTTTCCCCTCTTATCGGAAATCAGGCAAATTTTCTCAGACTCTTAGCCTTTAATCGGTAAGACTAAACTTAATGAAACTTATATATTTCAAATCGGTATAATAAGCAGATTCTTTTGAGATATCTGTGGGTATCAAAATTCTGTCTTTTTTTTATTTTCGGTTACTATTGAGCTGGGTCACTCCCTATTTACAGTTGTTTACCACGAACTGTTTGACTACGCTTTTCTGTCGTAAATTTCCGTTTTCTGGATGTTGTTAAAAAAAGGGGAACTTTAGAAGAGGAACAAACTTTAAAGCCTCTTCCCTACTGATTATATCTAAGACAAAACATGCATTTTATCCAATTTAATGATCAAGAAAAACCCAAATGTGTAAGTATAAACTTTGATGAAGTAGTTTATTAATCAACAGATTTTTATAAGCACAAAAATACTTCGAAAATACCTTACTTGAAATTTCAGTCCAAAAAAGGTACTTTTAGTTCTAGAAATCCATAATTTTAATTGAAGAACAAGTGAAATCTACTAACCCTTTATCAGGGGTGACATTTGGGCGGGAGGATAATTGTTCCATCATTGTTTTGCTCCCTCTAAATTTTGAAAAATGTATCCTCCCTGGATTTTCGTGAACTGACCCCACAAATTGTTCCTCCTAAAACTGTTATTAACACCTGAAAAAAAATATTTACAGATCAGAAAAAAGGACATTATTTCTGCCTCCAAATGAATACCATTCCATATATGAGCCTTTAAAATAGCAACTACGTGAAAATAATGGCGATACGCGTTTTACATACGAGATTTCAATTTCAAGCTGAATCTGACTCATTCAAAAACCCGATTTTAAAACTGGTAGCTTAAGCAAACCCTTTCATAGATACTCCAGAACAGGACACAGCTGGTAATTTTTGCTCATAAGACGTTAAGCTGGCAAACTTTACGTAATTATTTATTAATGTTAAGACGGTTCTCAGTTTATTCCAAACGCAATGACTGAACCAAACTCACATCACCGTTTGAAGAACTTGTTTAATTTTGCCACCGAGAAAGAAGAACAAATGAATATGATGCCGCTGTTTGCATCTAATCCGAGATTTAGGAACTTTATTCCAGAATCATTAAGGCGGTTAAAGAGTAACAGTCCACCAGTGATGAGAGAGCTCTTTATATGTTTTAATCCCAAAGAGCGGGATCCGAAACAAGCAATACGTTCAATATTCTCTGAGCAATTTAAGAATGACCACGGTCGCCGGGAGTTCATTGTCGAAGCCATTGGAATAGGACATTTTTACGCCATCAAAGTGATTCTCTCCCGTACAGGAAGACCAGACCAGGAAATCCTCAGAACAGAGCTGGCTTACGTATCAGAATATGCCTCACATAAAGCGAAACGCCTGGAGGAAGAACTGTGGAAGATAGCTGGCGCTGGCGATATTATCGATATCACCGACGAAGTTATCAGGCGCTATGGATTCACAGAACAGCACGTGTCACAAAACCAAGAAGGTGATAAACACATTTTCTTGAACGCCGATTAAGCTGAATTGAGAAATGGAATTTATATTGAAAAAACTCTTTGCCCTATCCTTATTAGTAATAATTGTTAATCCTATCTTTGCTCAATCTGAAGATCCTCGATACCAACAGATAGTCCAATACCTGGAAAGTGACAATTATCAACAAGGTCACAGGCTGTTGCATGACGCCCTGGACGATGACACAGCAGACACTCGAATACACTTGTTATACGCCAAAGGGCTCAGTCAACAAAAATACGGTTTCACACGAGATATCCAACAAGCCATCAAAGTTTGGAAGACGGCCGCAGGTAAGGTCAACCTAGATGCCATGGTGGAGCTGGGTACCTTGTACTCATTTGGCTATCAAGTGCCCAGAGATTGCAATGCCGGTATCGGCTATTTCGAACAGGCTGTTGCAGAGGCGGACTCTGATGCTGCGGCACTATTGGCTGCAGAATACGCCGATGGTACTTTTGTTCCGTTGAATCTGCCTCATGCGCATGCGCTACTAGAAAAACCGCTGGCTTGTCATTTTCGTGATTATTCCCGACAATAAATACAATGCATATCCCACAATCCCAAAAAGCACAATTACTTATGTAGTGACCTAAATGCACCTATTTGAACACATAGCTAGCCAGGATAAGCACGATCTTACACTACTCCAAACGAACCTAAGAATCTCCATTCTATTTTTGTTATTATTTCCGAAATTTGATAGCGCGAGGACGGAGAGAAATGTGAAATTCTAAGGGAATCTTTGTTTTATTTTTTTTAGCGAAACTGAAACTAAAATTAAACCTCAGTTTACCTCACTAATCAAATAAAATAACAATTATTTTCAGATGTTAAGCTAAATGATTGAACCTATTTTCCATTGCCAACGAAACTTACATAGCTTGCTAAAATGTAAAAAACCAAAACCAGAATACTAGAAATTCCCTGATTTGATGTCCTTAGAAAGATATTAAACACAATTATATTGATTTTCCTTATTTATTCCATTAATTTACACCAAAGATTCCACACCGTCTTTCATGTGAACAAACGAAACTAAGAAGTGATACGGCTACTGGCCGTATATTGATTGAATATCGAATATCGATTATTGAATACCGTATGTTGATTGAATATCGTATATATTGAATTCAACTTAATTTGGATGTAATAGGTGATAGCTTTGGAAGAAAAAAGAGATCATGTTTATAATTTTGTTTGTTCGCTTATATATACTTAGGACTATTTTGCCACATTGTCTTTATTCTTTTCTAGATATTTCCAAAAGAACTGGTAGCATTTCGAGCAATTTGGAGCGTGTTTTATCCCATCCTTGGCTATCTGGTCTTGGCGGTTTTACAATTCCTGCAAGTCCTACGGAAAGTTTGGATTTGAATTTGACTCTTCCTGATATACCCAAAGTTCCACCGACACCTCTATCAACTTTAAGTTGTTGTTTTTTGTCTCATTTATTCATTGACAGTAATTTCTATTAGGTTTCAGTTTGGATTATTTTATAACTACTTTTACTCGGTCCTATTACTACTACTACTACTACTACTTCTACTACTACTACTACTACTACTACTACTACTACTACTACTACTACTACTTATTTTGTCAAAAATTATAACTTTTAAGTTGTATAATTTAATAATTAATCGGAATTAAATAACTCTATTGTATATATTCTAACAAATATTAATATTTATTGTTATTTTTTATTCAAAAATTTAATATTTTGACATGTCAAAAAATTAATATTGATTTCAGAAAATATTTTACAATGGGGCTAGAAAATCATCGTAGTGCTTTTCATCTTAAGTGCTCAATCACCTTTAGTACATTTAATTTTTAGTCTTGCTTTCAATTTGAAATGCTGCCAGGTTGCTAGCAAGCTTAAACTGAGCTTTATGCTCCATAGTAGAGTCATGGAACTAAACGTTTGATCAAACAACTTCAGATTAAGTCTGAGATAAACTACAAATAATCCTTTCTGTTTTTTTTTTTGTTTTTTTTTTTCAAGAACGCCAAAGATCAACGAATGGATAAAATTATTAAATATGCGATTCGGCAAAGGAGAATTGCAAAATACAGACAGTATGAGACCTATTACACTAATGTCCATTAAAATCTTCGAAAGAATTTTTCAGAGAATAACTATAGACATTCATATCAAAAACTAAAGTCTAAACTTTAAGAAAAAGTCTAAACTTTAAGTGTATGCATATCTAAGAACTGTAATTTCTAAACCAGAATTTGGGAACCGGATAACCGGTTCTTGATCAATTTTAAGTCTACTCAAACCTGAAAATCGTAATTTTGAAAGCTGGAGCTTCGAAACCAGAAAGCCGGTTCTGAATCCATTTTACGTCTACCGTGGTAGTTATGCAAATGAAAAAAAAAGAAAGAAAGAAAATTTTTCAATATTGTTATGTTATTTCCTTTAATTTCCAACATTTTCCATTAGGCGTTTCCACTGAACATGGGTACCCGGAACACCGGTTATGAATCCATCCAACTATTATCTGAAAACCGTAACTTTGAAAGCCAGAGCTTAAAAACAGAAAAACCGGTTTTGGATCCATTTTAAGTCTATTCATTCATGAAAATCGTAGTTTTAAAAACCGGAAAACTTGTTCTGGATACCGTAGTAGGTCCGAAAGCGAAAAAAATAAGGTAGAAAAATTCTTGATACTCTATCTACTATTCTAAGAAAACATTGCGTAATGGAACCAAAGAGTCAGCTTAAAGTGAGACAGCTTTAAAAAAGGAGAATGAGTGGATACGCCTGCCTTATCTTTTTATTTTATATTTAAAGATTTTTTTTCCAACTATACTATTTTATCCATTATTAAAAACTTGATGGGTCCAATATCAAAAAGATTTTGGGAAATGGACGTATTTTCCGGATACCGTTAACTCTGACCGTTCAGTCGGACTTCAGCTTACTCCCATAGTAGAGCTTTTTGACATTCGAGATCATGAAAATCATACTTTTAATACCTTGAAAGAACAAAGTAGAAAGTAAGTTCTTAGTAAACTTGAAAAATATATCCTATTGTTCATCTTGCCTTTGGAGCTATTATTATGCGTTATCACTTCGATCTGGTGCTAGTCCTTGAACATGCTTCTATGTATATCTTTCTTTCTTCTTTCCCTTTCTCCGATGTATTATCAGTTACCAGAGTGGACAATGTCGCCTAGATTTTCTTGGACTAACAATCTAAAACAGCAATCAAAGAAGAGATACCGAAAAAGAAGTTTCACTCAAAGGTCATTGTCCAGAGAATAAAATATACTTCCCATATAGAATTTTCTTACTTTATTTTAAGTTTAAACGTATTTATTCTTCAAACCATTTTTATGGAGAATTTTTTTTCTTTAAAATTTCGTAAATTACAGAATTTAATATGATTCGGTTGGGACAGTTTCTGTACATTAGTTGACTTAAAAGACAGTAAACCTTAGGTTTCACGAATTTGAATTAAAAAAAAAGATAAAGTATTATCATAGACAACGTAAAAATAGCAAAATTCTGCACATATTCACCTGGTAAATTATTCCTTTGTAAAGGGAAAAGGCATTCAAGACTAGGATGCAAACTTAAGCTACATACTAAAATTTCAAATACATTATAAATAGCAGCTCTAACAATTACTTGAATGAAACATATAAACTAGTACACATTTTCTAGATTATCCATATTTTAATGAAAGAAAACACAGTCTGTAGGATATCTAGCTGAAGGATGCGGGTGTGTATGCAAACTATGTCAAATATCCCGAATGGCGGTGCCGACCTTGTGGTCTTGTCAGAACGGACGCCCGGGGAAAGTAATGAGAATCCACAAGTGGCTGACATCGTGATCAACGAGATCATGTATCATCCGATCAGCGGTGAGAACCGGGACGAATACTTGGAACTCGTGAACACCGGAGCCACGGCGGTGAATCTCGCCGGTTGGCGTTTGGTCGGAGGGATTGCCTTTGAATTTCCCGCAGACGCGTCCATTGCTGCTGGTGGCTATTTGGTCATCGGTCGCGATGTCGATCACTTGCGAGATTCTTACAGTCAATTGACGTCGGCGAATTCCGTGGGGAACTACAGCGGAACCTTGGGGAACGGAGGCGATTCGATTCAGTTGTTGCGTCCGGAGGGAGTCGGGGCTGACGGGGACGAAGCGCTGTTCATCGAAGTGGACCAAGTGACCTATGTCGATGGGGGCGATTGGGGACGTTGGTCCGATGGCGGTGGTAGCAGTTTGGAACTGCGCGATCCGTTTAGTGACAATCGGTTTGGGCGCAATTGGGCGGACAGCGATGAGTCACAGAAATCGGAGTGGATGAACGTGGAGAACACCGGGTTCTTGGACTTGGGGCGCAACCGGATGGACGACGTGCAGATCTTCCTACAGGGCGCTGGTGAAGTGTTAGTGGATGATGTGGCGTTCCTGAATGAAGAAGGAAACAATTTCGTGGTTAACGGTGGTTTTGATGACGGCGATTCCAGCTGGCAGTTTCAAGGCACGCACGACCAGTCCACGGTGATTGCGGACGCCGAGGACCCGAATAACTCGCTCTTGCATGTGGTCGCCACGGCACGGGGTGACAATGGTGCCAATCGGGTGCGTTATCGCATTCGCCGCCCCTTTGCGGAACAAGGCACGATGGGGACTCTCCGAGCGCGGGTGCGGTGGTTGCGAGGGCACCCGGAGATCCTGGTGAGGGTGAAGGGGAACTATCTAGAAGCCATTGGGCGCCTGGCGGTGCCGAAGAATCTAGGGAGCCCGGGACTGGCGAATGGGTCGGCCCAATCCAACACGGGACCGGTGATTCGTCTCGTGCGACACTTTCCCGTGCTGCCTCGTATTCAACGCGCTTGCGCGGCCTTGAGTTAAGGAGATGGCGGTCGAGAAAGTCGAGGTGCTCGTCGTCGGCGGCGGCCAGGCGGGGAGCGCCATGAGCGAGCACCTGAGCGATCGTGGCCTGGAGCACCTGGTCCTTGAGCGCGACCGCATCGCCGAACGCTGGCGCACCGGGCGCTGGGATAGCCTGGGCGCCAACGGCCCGGCTTGGCATGACCGGTTTCCGGGTTTGGAATTCTCGGGGATTGACCCGGACGCCTTTCCCCACAAGGACGCCGTCGCGGACTATTTCGAGGATTACGCGGCCCGGATCAGGGCGCCGGTCCGCTGTGGCGTGACGGTCGAGGAAGTACGCCGAAACGCCGGGCGTTCGGGCTTTCGCGCGCGAACCTCGGCGGGGGAGATCGACGCCTCCTATGTGGTCGCGGCGACCGGTCCTTTCCAGAAGCCGGCCTTTCCGGCGCTGGTGCCGGAGGGCGCCGGGTTGCTTCAGATTCACTCCAACGCCTATCGCAATCCGGACCAGATGCCGGACGGCGCCGTGCTGGTGGTCGGGGCCGGGTCTTCCGGCACGCAGATCGCCGACGAGTTGCTCCGGGCCGGACGGCGGGTCTATCTGTCGGTCGGCCCGCATAGCCGCTATCCCAGGCGCTATCGCGGCCATGACTACTGCTGGTGGCTGGGCGTTCTCGGGCTCTGGGATATCGAGGCCCCGGCGCCGGACACCGAGCATGTGACCATCGCGGTAAGCGGCGCGCATGGCGGTTACACCGTGGATTTTCGGGCGCTTGCCGAGCGAGGCATGATCCTGGTCGGCCGGACGCAAGCCTGGCGCGACGGGGTGATGAGCTTCGCGCCGGGCCTGGCGGAGCTGTTGGAGAAAGGCGACGCGGATTATCTTTCGATCCTCGACCAGGCCGACGCCTATGTCGCGCGAAACGGCTTCGATCTGCCCGAGGAGCCCGAGGCGCGGGTGTTTCCGGCGATCGCCGATTGCGTCGCCAACCCGATCCTCGATCTGGACCTGGGGCAAGCCGGCGTGACCTCTATCATTTGGGCGACGGGCTATACCGCCGATTACGGCTGGTGCATAGAGGTGAGACTTGCAAGTACTTTGGGCAAATAAAGGGGGAAGAAGAGGGAAGGAAACTTAAACTTTAGTGTTTGGGAGAAGAAATGGAGCAAAAAAAGTTTTGTATCCAATTCTAACAACAGTAAAATTTGTGCCCAATGAGCTTCAATTAGACTTAAAATGTATGCATGGATAAACGTTGAAATAAATCAAATGACACTCTAGGTGCATCCATGCTATCTAAATACCTTCAAAAACTATACTCGAATTTCTAAAACCCTTTGTAGGAGTCAGAACTGATTGAAGGACAATCATACCCTCCCCTGCCTTTTTTTTCCACCCAAATCCCCCCTCCAACACCAAAGACATCCAATCAAAATTTTGAAACAGTACTTTTCTTCAAAGTGGTTGAAAGGTTGAATCAACATACCCCTTGAAATCAAATAGCCCTAGAGCCCCTGGAACAAGGACCGTAAATAATGCAAGTGGCTTCTTGTTAACACACAAAATTTTATAATGGGAAAGATGGTATTGCTGATCCTGGGTATCTTGATCGCTCGACAATTTTCCAGATCGTCATCTGGACCAAGATGATTGTGCATTTCATTGGGAGTCCTTACAATGAACTAAAACACTTTTTTATCCTGATTAGTTTTATTTCGGTTGAGCTCTTACATGTATACTATTTTGAAAAAAAGGCCACTTTTAATATAAAGTGTCACGTTTCCCGAAAAGTGCCACTTTAGAGAAAAGTGGCACGAAAGACGAAAGTGTCACCTGTGGCAACGCGGAGAAGTGGTTTGATTCCTAAGGTCAGAGATACTGTCTTCTAGGGTTGTTCACCAATCAAAAAATTATACATGACTAGCTGTTGGGGTGGCGCTTCGCGCCCCCCCCCCCTAAGCCCCCCCGCGCGCGTAAGTCGTTACGCGCCATATTAGTTCCGCGCCATTGTAGTTGTGTCCCGGTGTCCCGTTATGTAATTTCATCAGTTGACAAACATGACGTCAGTCGACAAACAGCTTCATGACGCATACAGCTCAATCCTTATAATGACGTCAGTCGACACACAAACATGACGTCACTCGACACACACACAACGCACGGTCCTCAGTGGTCCAGAGTTTTCTTTATAAAGGTATTGACCAGGGTTCGATTCGAGGGTCTCTATTGGTCTTAAGTTTAAGCGTTCAGGGTATGTTAAGGGGATGAAAATGGTCAGATGGCAACCATTCCCCTACACAGACCTACACAATTACCCTCAAAACATTTTATCAATATTTTTAAATAGTGATCTTGTTCAAAATAGTCCAAATATTAAATAACTATCCTTTCGAGGATGACATAAGACCCCGCAGCCCCTTGGGAAAGTGTTGCAGCTTAAATAAGTTGTCCATTGTTTATACATATGGTTGGTTATCGGGAAGAGGAGTATGTTTGATCATGAGTCTCCAAATAGACTAGGTTTATTAAGGTAAAGCTTTTAGAAATGTTGAGGGGAATGAAAAAAAAAAATCAAAACACGCTATTTACGGGATGATTGTAAGAGGGCACAACTGTAATACCTAAGGAACGACTAAGGTAAGTTAAAACTTTCAAGGTATCTTGTTGGGGACGCTGTAAACAGATTGGAGGGTCTCCTCCCTCCTCTCACTTATCCTCCCCTCCTCTCTCTTATTCTTTTATATGCACCCTTAAAACTGATAGTAATTTTGAAAAACCATTTCAATCAAAATAGGTAAAAGGTCTAATTATTATGCCTCCAGGGATGCCATACTCCCCCAATCCCTGGGGAAAGAAATGGAAATTATGCAATTTGTCCATTTTAATATGCAGGATTTATAATTGGCAAAGTGGAAAATCTTACTACCTGGGTGTGTCTGAGGTACTGAGCTAATTGTACTGAGCTGAAATTTTGAGAAATGTAGAAGGGCATATTGAGCTAATTCAAAAGTCACATGCCTACTTTGAATGCAACTACGACTACGACCACTTGTGACTGCGACTGCAGCTACGTGTGACTGTGACTGCTTTCACTTTCTATTACTTTCAGGAATTTCTTAGGAAGATACTGAACATAATCAAAACACGCTAGGATATATGTAAAATCAAAATATAATAAAAACTATCAGGCTTTAGAATCTTACGGCTAAGGGAAGAGAAAAACGTTGTTTTTTTTTTTAAATAAACAAAGAAAATTTTGGGATATATTTTGTGTTTATATTTTAGATAGGAAGCCGGTAGCCAAACATTTGCCTCTCGCGTGGACCAAGAGCAGCAAAGAGGAACAAGAAACCCTCATGAAAAGGCTTGATGAACTTATGGAAAAATTTAAGCCTTAATCTATTCCACCAAAAAATACCTGTTTTATGTGACATTCTCTGTGATTTTGGATATTGTGTTGTCGGCTTTTCTTTTGTTCTTTTTTGATTTTTTGTAAATAATTTTCAAAAATTGAAAGTGTAATGTATCACTATCAAGCGATTCTCGATGTTGTTGACTATACCTAGAATCCCAAATTTCTCTGGCAAAGTTGTATATTTCAAAATGTGGCACTCTTAAAATGGATCTATCCCGAGCTATCAAAATTTTTTCCGACTTCCCAATTGCCTATCCTGCAGTGCTGAAGCTGATGAAGCTAGTTACTACTCTACCTGTGACCACTGCCAGTAATGAATGGTTCTTCTTGGCATAAGGGCCTATGAAGGATTATCTGTAGTCAACAGTGGGAAATGACAGACTCAGAAATTTTATTTGACAGACTCAGGATCATGGTCGTTGAAAAAAAGAGACACTGGATTTGGACAGATTAGTAAAAGATTTATCCTAACAGCGAAGTTACCACTACTCCCTCTAAGTGTAGTCAGCTGAAGAGTAAACGTCCTGCCCATGATCCACCCAAATATTGACATGCCCCACCGATGGGGCATGCGCCCCACATTGGGAATCACGGCCCTAAATGGCTGGTCGACAAGGACAATCTTTGGCAATCTGTCATCCGGCGTCCACAGAACGTTCAATAGAAATGCAAATGTACACTCAGTTGTTTGATTTATTCAAAAACCAACTGTAAAATTATAAACAAGTCTTCAGGAGTTAGAAAATTATAAAAACGAGAAAACACGGCTTTTTCAAATACTTTTCTAGTCACAACCATTTACATAACGTAGAAACAGTGCCGGCCCTTGGGGAACACCATCGTCGACTTCCAGTAATATTGGGCGCTAGTTATCTTGATCATTTTGTAGCCCTACTTATCTGTATCATTTATCAACTTATCTGTTTAAATATTTTACGATGGATGCGGCAGACCATGGAGTTAAATATAAAATTTAATCTGAATGCAATAAAGATACTTCAGACCCGTCAAAATTTTAGTTTAATATTTTTTGGGACAAGAAATTAAGTTGGTAGCCCCTAGTCCATGCCCAAAACATATAAAGATTCGAACAATAAAAACTGAGTTTATCCGTCGCACCATTGAAACAAAAGGGGGATTTGGTATATCATTTTACGCTTTTATTTAATAGAGAGAGAGACGCAAATTAGTGGAAATTGAAGAAAGCATTATCTCAAATTTGAAAGGATGGTTAGACATTATAATTAAAACTACTTCGGAAAAAAAGTATTGTCTTTGTTAGTTAGAACAAAATGCAGATGTTTCACAGCTTAGAATAGATTCCAAATCGTTTGTTTCTCTAGGGCCCGGATATACTAATTGTAAACTGATATATAGATATGTGAAAAACTGATATTACATTAAAAATAATAAGACATCCATATGTTATATTTATTTCAGATCCAAACAAAATAAACAAGAAACTTGAGGACACAACAGTCATACAAAGGGAAAAACTCATCCTCGACGTTGAGTTTGCAGATCAAACAATTGTGCCCCAATGGTATTTTGGAGAAAAGGAAATTAAAGATTCAGAGAATCATGAAATTAAAAATCTTGGCGGTGGTAAACACCAACTGATTGTCAACAAAGTTGAAATGGCTGATGAGGGAGAATACCGATGTAAAGCCAGAAAGATGAAGACAACATGCAAGGTGACGGTTACTAAAGCTGAGGACGCTCCAACTATCCTTCTTGATGGACCCCTGGAAGGACCAACTGGAAAAGCCCTGGCCTTTGATGTTCCTTTCACAGGTAGTTAAAATTTATGTAATTTATATTATAAGTTCAAAATTAATCTAAATTAAGTAAAGTAAATGTTTAATAGTAATTACCCTAATTTGCAATACCCTTATTGTACCTAACAGGCTCTTTCAGGTCTGAGCTTTTTTCTGTTTTCGTATGTTTGCTTTTTCTTTTCTTTATTTATGTGCTATTCCACGTATTATTACATAGTTAGGGTCATCATTCTCACAGTTTCCTATAGGAGTTCTTCGAATGAATCTGTTTCATAGGGTTTACCACCCCTCCTCCTTCTTTGCAATTAAGCACATGAATGTAATCTCTTAGTCACCCCATCACCTTGAAGCATCCATATTACAGTCTGGGTCCAAAATTAATTTCTCTATTTTATAAGAGCTAGCAAAATCTGACATTTTTCGCTTGGATGTACTCAAATGTTCGAATGGCTGAGCATGTTTTCAGTAAAGGAATTTTTCAAAATCTTGTTAATTCAGTTGATTTCGATTTATTTCTTAATTCCATTATAGACCGGCCTCTCAAGAGATCTCCCAAGTGTTGGCAAGATCATGATAGGACAATAAGAGCTAATAAGAGCAATAGATTTTATTGATATGTATTTGTACCAACAGTAAATTATTGTTACATGATTGTTTAAAAACCTTCTATCAAATACTAGCAATACGTCACCTATAAAAATGATTGTTAACCTTTAAATAACATTATAGTTAGTATTTGAATAATAATGCAACCTGATATATGTCGATATTTAACAGCAAGTATGCATTTGTGCTCACGTTTCTTTGCTTGTACGTATTTGGATAGGATTAAGCGTGGCTGGGTGGGTCCAAAGGTGGTAGCCTCTTTGTAATCAATTGTTTTTGCCGTAGCACTATTAAGTTATACGTAATGAATTGTAGAAGGGCCGCCCATACTACTACTAACAATAACTTATGCGGTACCCAGCTGCCTGAGGCAAACACAGCTAAGCACGTTCCTCCTCCATCCCAATCTATCCAAAGCCTCCTTCTTTACGTCATCCCAAGAAGTTTTCATTCCCTTAAACCTTTCAATATGACATCCTCCCACCCCATTTGGGGACGACCTGCTTATTTTTGGCCCTAGATGGTTGGCCGACAAGGACTTTATTTAGTAATTTGTCATCCTTCGTCCACAGAATCGTTGCACTTACTACTACTACAACTACTAGCAACTTGTCGCAGCACCAGTCCGCATGAAGCCAACACAGCTGCGCATGTTCCTCCTCCGTCCTAATCTATTCCAAGTCTCCCTCTTTACACCCTCCCTCATTTGGGTTTAATTTTATTTCAACAATTGCTATTCTGCGGACAGTACAACCAACCGATTAAGGATTCCCTTGTGAGCGTTATCGACTTCTTCAAACCTGATCCTCCTGAAACTCCCGTAACAGATAAAGAAGAGATTCAAAAGAGTTATCGGTATTGGCGCCTTCGAGAGTTTTACAGCAAGTACATCGGGAACGCCCTCTTCTATTTCACGAGAAAAAGTTTTGTTTTTGCAATGCCTGCCCTCATCGTTGATTTGGGGTTTAGCAAAGGTCAATTGGGGATTTTGTGCAGCCTTTTATCGATTTCATATGGGGTGAGTGAGTTTTTAAGTGGGGTGATTTCCGACAAAGCTAACCTCCGCTATTTCATGGGGTTTGGCTTGATCATGACGGGAGTTTTTAACCTCTTTGTGGGGCTTTCTTCTTCTTTGGTCCTATTTGGTCTTTTCTTAGGGCTGAATGGTCTTTTCCAGGGGTGGGGCTCTCCTCGGTGTGCACGTCTGTTAACCTATTGGTATTCCCAAAAAGAAAGGGGACGCTGGTGGGGTGTGTGGAACACCTCGCATAATATTGGACGCGCACTCATTCCTCTCATCTGTGCTGTTGCAATTCAGCTCTACGGGTGGCGCTATGCAATGTATTTACCTGGAATGCTTGCTATTGCTGTGGGCTTTTTCCTAATCAACCGGATCCGAGATAATCCAAGAGCGCTTGGACTTCCGACAGTTGAAAAGTTTCGCAATGACTATACCACAGAGTCTGATGTTGCACTAGACGATGAGGATGAGTCAAAGGACAAGAAACCTCAAGGGTCGAGAGAAATTTTAACAGAGTATGTTCTCAAAAATAAATTTATTTGGATCCTGGCGATTTCTTTCTTCTTTGTCTATGTCATACGAACAGCAGTCAATGACTGGATACGCAATAACATGTAAATGCATATCAGTCCCTCTTTTATCGAGTTTAAAAAGTAAGTTTCAGTGCTTTGATACGACTTGCAACATATTTGAAAGATGATAATAGAAAACAAAGGAATACAAAATCAAGTAAACAGCCCGTGCACATTTTAAGCTTAGAGTGGAGCAATTTCTCTTCGTTTTAAGTTTTAAAATCGCTCCTTACTTTCAGTTAAAAAAAACTTTGTTTTTTTTATTTAATTGATACAAAGATTAACAGAATCGAATACCTGCTCACTATCTATAGAACTAAGGACTAAATGTGTTTGATAACTCAGGCACTTCTCAATTATTAATCTAAGAGTGAAAATTTGGTAGTTGCAGACAAAATTGCAAGCTATCAAAGTCGTAGCAGGTAGTTAAAGTCTCAGTCGCAGATGATAGTATTCAATGTTGCAAATAGTCGCAGCCATAAGTGGACGAAAACGCAAGGATATGCAGTTACAAGTAGTCAAAGTTATAATCGCTAGTTTTCGCTGTCAAAATTGGTTGCAGCAGCAAATAGTTGCAGTTGCAAGTAGTCAGAGTCACAAGAAGATGCAGCCAAAGTCGAAACCCTAAGTAGATCAGTTATAAGTAATCGCAGTCGTAAGTGGTCACAGCCCTAGTGATAATAGTCGTAGTCAAAGTGGCAGGTATTCGTAATCACAGTCGCAAGTATTCAGAGTCATAATTAGTCGCGGTCACCAGTAGTAGCAGTAGTTTTGTATTAGTAGTAAGATTAATTGCTATATCTCCTCAACATTTCCAGAAAGTTTTACCCTAATAACTTTAGCCTTAGCAGTAGTGATAGCAGTAGTAGCAGTTTGTTTAATCTCCAACAATCTGAATGCGCATAGTGCATTTTCATTTAGTTCTATATCCCCAGATGATTCCTTATAAGCTTCTGTCTTTTAACCTTAGCCCCAGTAGCAATAGTAGTGGCAGTAATAGCAGCAACGGTAGTAGCAGTATGCATAATTTTGGTTTGCTCAATGATTCTTCTCTCAACATAACATGAAAGTTCCAGCTTTATGCTCTAATTGCTCTAAGCCTATCCTGAGATAATATTAATACACCTTTTTGACCACCTGCATGCACATAACGTATTTTGATCTAGTTCAACATCCCACTCAACGCTCCCTGCAAGTTTCACCTTAATACCCTTAGCCTTGGAAGTAATAATAGAATAGTAGTAGCACTATTCGAATTGGAATCAGTGGCAGTGCGCTACTGAATAAGTCTAGTCATAGATCATCTTTCCAGAATCAAAAGCCTGCCTTGACTACAGTAACAGTTGCAAACATTTCTTACTGGCCTATGTTCTACAAACGAAACTAACCCCAACTATTTAAAATCAACAAATATAACTCATTGGAAAAAAAAAATAGCCTTAGGCATCTCATTAAAATAAAAATTTGATAATTCAAAAATAAACTGGTTCTTGAAGTAGTACAAGCTGCTTTCAATTCTCATTACACTCATATACCTCTGTAATGAGTTTCTGTAATTCATATATCGCCCTATATCATTTTGTATTATCAGCAAGATTCCAACACGGCTTTATTTAACTTATCCTTGGTAAAAACAAGATGCTGAACTTCCTTTCCATAAACCCGCAACTTCATAGCCTTTTTTTTAAACACTTTGGACGTGGCCCCTGGTTTGGTTGCAATTTAATGCTAGGTAGTCATTCCTTACATTTATATAATTCTATTAAGCAAAAAAAAACCTTAGTGTTTTAACCTATACATATGCCAAATAAATAAAATCATAAGAGGGAAAATCCGTCGACTTTTTGCCCCCCCCCCCAAAAAAAAAGAGGATCTATTGCTAATAACTAATAACCGATAGTTTTTTTTTTAATGCAAACAATTATTGTAGAAATTCTAAAAACTCATAATACAAAAAAAATGCAAAGATCTAAATATATGCCAATTACTAGGTACTAAAATAGTTTAACGCTTGACAGACATATTTAACAATTAACTGTAGGACAAATGTGATTTGACCTCACTTTCTATACTTATAATGAAAGGTCAGTTATGGCAAGGCCACGTTTTACGGATGATAGATTGCCAAAAACTGTGCTTTTTGGCCATCCATCTTGGGCCAAACGAGAATGAGCTCGTCCCTGAATGGGGTGATAAGAGGTCCTAAGAAAGGATTCAAAAGAAATTGAACCTGCACAGGAAGGGGTAAAATGTGAAGCTTTGAATAGATCAGGATGGAGGAATAGTATAAGCAGCTGTGCTAGCCTTGGGTAGTTTGGTGCTGCAGAGCTGTTAATAGTAGCAATAAAATATTTTAAGGCACAAATATTCAACTTGGCGTGCTGATTAATCTGAGATATGGGGCCAAGTAAATCAAGGTGTTTATGAACTGGCATTGCTTTCAGACAATAATAACCCGCTGTATTATGATATTTGCCTTTGCAACTACTAAAACCATTAAACAAAACTTTAATATGTTATGCCCTGCCATTAAAGGCCTTCCCTTATCCTGTCAAGGTAAGGCAAGTTCGTATATTGGCTTTTGACGCCTTTCCCAAGGAGTATTCACCTTTCTTTTCTCCTTCAGGTATAAAGAGACCAATACGGCCATGGCGTCCACGCCCAAGACCGATCAGAAACAGTAAGTTTCAACTATTACTCATAACCCTTTTATCTTCAATGACAGAAGCTTCTATTCCATATCGCATAATTACTATCATCAAGTTTTTAGCTCTAACTACTAAATCAGGATGTCCTCAAACATAGTATCTACTGCAGAGATGACTTACGTATTTTGAATTGCAGTCCTAATTGACAGAATAGTAGTAGGTTAGATATTTGGATACCGGCATTGTAATGATTTTTCAATCGGTGACACCGTCACTTATACAGTAATATTTCATATTGGTAATCTTCTCTCTGTAGCGAATTTGGCATTAAGAAAACCAACGGCACAGTCCAGTACTGCGTACGGAGGTCGTCCAAACAGAGCCGTAGATGGAAATCGAAGAAACAGATATGGTTCGCGTTCGTGCACTCATACGAGAAGGGACGCCAGGCCATGGTGGCGGGTTGACCTTCGACGGCCAGTGTCAGTTTCAGCTGTTCGAATAACCAATCGCGGTGATTGTTGTGGAAACAGACTACGGGGTTTCGAAATCTGGGTTGGCAACAGAGCAAGAGGAGGCGGCCCTGGCAATCAATTGTAAGTAGAACGCTATGGGTTTGGGTAAGGGATGTATTCAGTAAGTGCGAGAAGTTTCATCTGTTGTGAGTTTGTAATTTTTGGTCACCGGTCAGGAGCAAGAGAAGAGGGTGACCTGTTGAGGCATTGGGGTATCGGGTGGAAGTGTTTCCTCCTATTGATGTAAGGTCGCGATTTTGGTGCAGGCTTTGAAAATGCACAACCAGCACGACCTCGCCAATTTCTGGATAGTTGTCACTCCCTTTTCTCATGTCATGTCGTTCTCTTAAGCTTCTGATATACTCCAAAGACCACCTGCTCCACATTTCAGACTTGGCCTTTCTTACTCGTCTCTCCATTTTCCCAGGGTTCTCTAATTCATTGTCCTCAACTGGTTGAATATCTCCCCCGTACATGATCTTGTTTGGTGTAAGCACTCTTGGTCCACACTCATCTTCCACATACTGCAACGGACGGTTGTTAAATAAGATCTGTATATCTGTCACAACTCTCTGGAATGCTTTAAAGGGTAAACGGCTCCTTCCAAGTTTCTGCCACAATATTTGCTTGAGATCTCTGTTGAGTCTTTCATAAAACCCAGCTCTCCATGGGCTTTTCGAGAGAATAAATTCCCATTTAATCTCATGGTCTGCAAGATAATCGTGCAACTGCTCACTTCTTCTCAGTTTTTCAATTTGAGCTGCTACAGACTTGAAGGTTGCTGCATTGTCACTCAATATTACCTTGGGTCTTCGATGAGTTGCAATGAATGTGTTTAATTGCTCTAGAAACTCTTGGGCCTCCATGCTGTTTGTACAAGCAAAATGCACCCCCCTGGATGTAGCACAAGCAAATATAACTATGTATGCTTTCTCCACAACACCCTTTTCTTTAACTTGGAAGGGACCCACAAAATCAATCCCAGTTGTCTCAAATGGGTAGCTTGCTGTTGTTCGAAAAGATGGCAAATTTCCAACTGTAGGCTTTGAATACGGCTCGGCCATGAGAATCTTGCAGGTGTTACATCTGTGCCGTATTCTCTTTACTATGGTTCTCAATCTGGGAATCCAAAATTTCTCCCTTACTTCAGCCATGACGTAGTTTATTGATTTGTGTCCTACTCGTTGGTGAGCATCCTCACAAATTCTTTCAGCAAATAGTGATTCCCTTGGAATAAACATTGGCTGGTCACTTGTTATACGTCCTATGCATCGAATAATCTCATCATCACACTGTGTCAGTCCCAGCTGTTGTGCTTCAACACTACCCAAATTTATAGTTGACTGCTCTTTCCTTATCCACCGGTGGATCCTTGACTTGTACTTGACTTTTACCTAATTCTCTGTAGAATTTCTTGGCGTCTGTTTTAAAAAGCATGTTTTGCCTGAACTACTTAGTTCTCTTCTCATATCTTCTTATTCTCTGGGCTTTGGCTTGGATTTGTTGTTTCAGTTTTTCTCTAGCCTCTGGAATGTCTTCTTTCTTCTTGATGGCACACCTCCTCTTCATTTTAAGGAGTTTTCTTTGATTAGTTAATGAGCCATTTTCCATTTCTTGGGGTATGGAGAGATCACTTCGTTTCTTTTGCAGGTCCCTTTGGATCTCCTCCTTCCATTTTGGCTGTTTTCTTTTTCTCTGTCTCTTCCTCTTCTTTTGTTTTGAGTTTGTTATTTCTGTGATACCTGACGCTACTGCATAACAAAGGTGATTAATGGCTGTCAAATCCATTGGCTCTTGATGGCTGTTCTTGATTTCTTCTATAATTGCGTTAGCTTGCTTGATGAGGTGCTTGGTCTGTTTGTTATTGCTAATCTTTGTAAGCCTGTCCCTGTTAACTATTTCTTGGTATTTCAATTCTTCCCACTTCCTCATTATAGTTTCCTTCAAATTTTCATATATACCCCCTTGCTCATCAATTCCATTGGTATGCTCCTCTGCTATCCTGCTAGTGTCCATTGCAGGTTCTAGGGCTGTGTCTCCTGGTTGATACTGCTGCTCCTCTTCTGCTTGATGTTGCCCCTCTTCATCTTGGTTATTCCCATTCTCTTCGATGGTTTCTCTTACCTTTTTCTTTATGTTTTCAATTTCTGTATCCGTTAGTCTCTTGTTCCTGACGATGTCTCTTCTTACATTCGCAAGTTTGTTAGCATCAATATTTGGTCTAGATTTGGGATTAGCATTTCGCCATATTGTATATGATTGCTTGGTGTTGCTCTCAGATGTTGAATTCAATTGAGCCGTGATGTATGTTTCCATAACCTGTTTGTACTCCTCCCGGGTCCATTTATTTCGTCTTCCTGTAATTGTTTGTTGTTGAACATCCTGGGCGGCTGGTTGAAGGGATGCTTAATTTAGCTGTGCCACAGATGTTTGGAGATGGGCGGAGTATAAACTAGATTTGATAGTAAACACTTTAAGCTATATGTGCCATATATTATGTCTTATTCATAAACTAGATTTGATAGTAAACACTTTAAGCTATATGTGCCATATATTATGTCTTATTCATAAACTAGATTTGATAGTAAACACTTTAAGCTATATGTGCCATATATTATGTCTTTCATTCATAAACTAGAATTGAATGTAGACACTTTTTTGTGTGTTTTCTATCATTGGAAGTCAGGTGGATACCAGCTTTTAAAGTAGTTACTATTCAATTAATGTATTCTTGTTCTGACTCCCACCAGTCTGTGGCTACAACTACTTAAGAGGGTATGAAGTGCCATCACTCAGTTTATGTGTTATGAAAATGTAGTATAAGGCATACTAAAGCAACAGAAAGACAAATTAGAGGGCTCTCATCAAGAAATGGATAAAACAATGCAACTGGGTGTACATGCCTGTTGTTCTTGATCAGTTTACTTAGTGTATATTCCATGACTTGCAACATTTTATCTTGTATCGATCAGAATACATCAGCATTGTAGTAGCAAGTGCTGTATATTATTGGTCAGTTTGAAACTGGCTGAAACATGTACTGTAATGACTGTAGCAACTGCGGCTACTTGAACACAATTTATCTTTGTTTTAGATTTTTAGTAAAGATGGAGTGACTTCTATAATGGAATTGGCCGCCGATTCGGAAGACGAAGCCAACGACTGGATTATGTCTATCTGCTTAGTGATGGCTGACCTGGTAATGTATTTATGCAAAATTATTAAAAATTGATGTAAAAATTGAAAATGAAGACTACCTGATAAGGAAAATTATTAGTCGTGCAATACGTACCAGTTATTATATCTTTTGTCTAGAGGATGAGGACTGTACTAATCCTGAGTTGCTTATTTGGTAAATAGAATTTTAATATTTTTATATTTTTATTATTATTATTATTATTATTATGCCATGAGTGAGGTCGGTCACGTCCTCTGCTGGCTCTATCGTTTAACTGTTTAAATAGGATATACGCCCGTTTAGATACTCAATTTTTCGCAACATTCAACCTGTTTACCAATTCTGGCCTCATTTAAGATAATCCTATTGCATATAGACATAATCATTCACTCAGTCACCAAAATCAATTTCCTGTGACCGATTTCTACTTAAAATAATTCTTAAAATCTATTTAAAAAGTTTGTTAGTACTATAAAACTTGGAAATTGCTTTAAGAAACGGATTCTTTATTTGGTCAAAAAATTTTGCAAGTCACTGGCTACAACAAGTGATTTGGATTACTGTAAAGGTACAAAAGACACGTTCAGAAGAATTTATAGGGTATGAGAAGATTGTCGTAACAGTTTTGAAACTTGCATATATTGCACTGACAATGAGTCGACAACCGCTAGAAGTTTAAGGCCTAACTTCAATTTATTTTGATTCTGGATGTTCACTTCTGTCAATGTTGGGTAAAATGGTGGATACTCCGAGTCTTCGGATAGACTTGAGGGTCAGAACACGCAAGGGTTAGATTTTTGGGGGTACAAAACTTTTTTATGGCAACATCCACAACAACTTTTGTGTATTTTGTTGTTGCTGTGATTAGCACAGCCCTTTTCATAGGCGTGGTTAAGCTAACTCGGCTTTAAGACTCTCCGACGAGAATTGGAAAAAAGCACATGATGCAATGTAAAACTTTGAAAGTTATATTGAAAGGCTTTGTATTTTCATAAAAATATGCGGTACTTGTCGGTTACTCTCCCCCCAACAAAATTTTTTTTCGAGATAAATTTTAAGTGCCGCTCTGTCTATCGAGCTGCCTGCTATTATTTTTAGTTGTTTTAAAGGTGATGTTGTAGTGATTTATTACGTAAAATTTCATCAACTTTTTACTCGTAGCCCTAGTCTTCTTACTGCGCTATGCATTAGATGAGAAGCCAAATTAGAACCCAAAATAGACATTACCATGTTGTACATATGCATATGACATCGAAGGCTACGATCAACAATCGTACTTGTCGGTTATTCGCTTTCTTCTTCCTTGTCTGTAACTCTCCCTTTCACTCAAATACAAAATCTTAAATTTTATAATAATATAAAAAGAAGAGTCTTTATTTCCTCTGTAAGAATTTCGCAATCGCCTGTCTAGACGATCTGTCTGAAGTGTTTCTGTGCACCCATTGCAAATTTAAATGTAACGTACGTGTCCCGGAAGATGCCAATTTGATGCTTATCAGCATTTGCTTCCTGCTTTATGTACCACGCAAGACCATTACTGTTCGCAGTGTAAAACTACCTTATTCCTTTCAAATTTCGCCTCCCTATAATTTTCGCTCCCTTTAATTTTCATCCCTTAAATTTTTGCCCCCTGATCCTTTGTTTGGACCCCTTTCGGGGTGCATTGTATTTCTTTGCTTGTTCCGTACGTTTTTGAATTTTGCTGTGTTGAAAAAATATTGCAAAACGGCATATCCCTGCAAACCTGCCCATACTACAGCCCGCACAATTAGATATAAAACGCCGCAGTGAAGGCAAGGCACCGCTGTTATTACCGCGGGACTTTTTTTTCCACGGGAGAGAAAAAATTCTGACTTATGTGACGCTGTGAACAATCGCACCCCTTGAAAAAACTACCAGCCTCTTATATAATTTTATTATCTGTGGTATTGAAATAGACTACCTTCTTCACAATGCTGATGTATCTATGTCTTTGCCTACCTGATTGCCTTTAATTTTGCCCCCCTCCTGAATTTTAAAAATTGATTTTTACTCCCTTTAATTTTCGCCCCCCCCCCCATCCTGCTGACTCTCCAATTCGCAAAGGGGGCGAAAATTAAAGGGAGACGAAATTTGAAAGGAATAAGGTAGAACAACAGTTAAAAATCTGACGTGAAGAGGAGCAAAGAAGTGAAGGTAGTACGCCTTTACGATCCCTTTAAATAAACATTATTTTGCATATAAAAACCCTGAAGACTGAAACTAAAACAACATCACAGAGCAGATGCAAATACGACTCTGCGAGCAGCTTCGCTTTCTCTTCTAACAATGTCAATGTCACATTCGCAATTTTTAAAGAAGGTGCTGATACTTAAAAAAACACTTATTAAGCAAAATCAATGTTTGGAAACAATTGGTATGAGTAATTGCAAGCCACAAAACTGTCCTTCGATGGATCTGAGCTAAATATAAAACAATATTTTCTGTTTCTTGTAAAACAATAAGTTTTGCGTTGAGAATTTTGAAAGGTGATGATTTAAACGCGGCGTTTATTAGAGGAAATACGGTAATCGTTTTCATCTCTTATAGGAGCGACGATTTTTTCTTAGAACAATTCAGGCAGCCAACTAGTCTTTAGCCTGCGTGCAGACTATCCAAGCTGAAGTGGATATCCACTTCAGCTTAGATAGTCCTCACGCAGGCTAACTAGTCTTGAGAAGCTAGCAAACTCGGAACGATCATTAATTTTGTTACTCCCAAACTCATGTAAAAGACAACACCCAAATCGTTCAGCCCTGCACATGTTATTGTGAGAAAACTGTCAAGAGACTCAATGAGCTATGAGAAACGGAAGTCAATAAATAGTAAATAATTACGATTCTGTGGCCGAAGTCTCCAACAATTGCAATGTGGAAATCATCAGACGCACAATACCTTCAACCGATATAAACTTGAATTTAAACAGTTATTTCATGACCTTCAGCAACATTTTCTAACAAAAGACGAAGCAATGTAACTACAATGGAAAATAAAGCAAAACGGGCGATACACCAATATACAGGAAACATCAATTACAATAATTTTTCCAATGCGTTATATAGATTTCTCTACACCTTCCTTTCCCTTTCCATCGCTCCGACACTCTTGAATACATCTGTTATAAAATTCCTTCTCGTACACAGCATAAGGTTGTCCTCCGCAGCTTCCACAGAATAACACTTCTAGCTGTGGGGAATTTCTTTCCCATCAGCTAGCTGAACGGATAATATTTACCGGCAGCTTCAGGGAAGTTTTCACACGACAACAGTATTAATATCAAATCCCCTGCAGCTTCTTTGTATCCCCTTGATGTATAAGGAATTTCCTGCAACTTCTAGGTATTCCTCTGGTGCGTAGGGAATTCCCTGTAGCTCAGTGATTATTGATATGGGCACAGGGCACGCCAAATTTGCTTTTCCTTTGTTTTTATGTAATAAAATGGCATCCTTCTTCAGCTTCTCGCTTGTCTTGAAGGGTTTTCGGACCTGGTGATGCCTGGCAACTATACATTGTTAAGCCACCCATCAAAATTTGCCTTATGGCTAGTGGAGCATTCAAGAATATTTTTCCTATACTGTTATTAGATATGATTAAAAGTTCGCAGCATTTAAGAGTACAGCATTGTTCTTTCCATATATGTGGGTATATTTTCAGGGTGATATGACTGCTTCGTTTTAACATACTATCTTTCTGGAAGTGATTATAATCCATCGAAATTAGTTTCATAAAAACCTACAGGTAAGAAAATATTTGTTTGCTGAAATTATGAGGGCAAAGAAATGGACAAAACAGTTGAGCTATCATGCTACTTACATCTAGAAATTTCAGTCTAGAAATTTTGACATTTGTCAGAAGTGTAAGAACTTAACTAATAAAGTAACAAAGTCGCTTAAATTATTATCTGAGGGGGTTGCTGTCTCCAAATATTTACCGTGCAAAAGGTACCTGAAAAACCTTTCTCTCAAGTATGTCAAAGACTAAGATCTTCGAATGTCCGTTAGTTGAGGTTAATTATAAAAGTTTGCGTCGGCAAAGTAAATTGTTCCCCACTGAGTTTCCCTTAGGTTATCACTTTAACAGATCTTTTAGTAGTATAATTTAAAATGCACTATAATCAATTCAACAGAACTTGCTATACTCTGACAGATGACTTCACGCGCACGTAGTTGATTGGTGTACCATATTCCAAACCTTAGCTGTACATGTGAAGTTGATAATAGGAGTCACCGATAACATAAACCGCTCAACGTCAATGGCTGCATCCTCCGACCTGCAAGAGCCATAAATTTCTGACTCCTTTAAAAGCAGTACTATTTCGGACTCGTATTTTTCTTATCGACAGGAGGTGATCCACTTCTTGTTTATAAGTGTCAAGAAACCTACACGTGCACTTCAAGGAATTCCTGAATAAAAAGCTGGACAACACACCTATTCTCAGCAGTCTCAATTCAAAAAGTTTGACTCTGTCATGATTTGTAACCCATGCTACACATCAACTGGAGAGCAAACGAGGGACTAAAAGGGAGCTAAGACGTAGCTCGTCATCAAACACTTTCTCAAGTGACTGACTAAAGACAACGTCATACAATGTCTCTTGGAGCGAAATGGACCATCCCTTAGCATTCAGTGATCAATCAGGGCTACATGGTCTTATGGACACGAGGCGATCCAGCAATTGTTATCCCAATTTCCTCCTATATTTGTTGTTTAAATTGTGCTTTAAAATATGACTTCCAAAACATTTTGACATGTAGGATTTTCTCGAACCTATTGGAGAATACCTTAAACTACCAGTCTACCGTATCTCCTCGAGGCATCCCAGGTGCTTATTTTAAAATTGGATTGTCAGAAGGTCAATTTGGAAGGGCGCTTATTTTAAGAGTCATAATCTGAGAGGGCGCGTTTTCGAGGAGAAGCGCTTAGACGAGGAGAGGCGCTTGCTCTGAGCAATACCGTTTTCCGCAAAAATCGGAAGCTTGTAATGGCAATTGGAAACAGTTTTTTAACCTAGCTTAAAATAAGCTTGACGTTTTGCAATTTTAAAATGATATCATAACAATGTTTTCGAAACATTATCCAAAGAATTTGGCAAAACCGAATTATTTACACGGTCTATCTTATCTTCCAACACTGCCCATCTTTATTGAGACGTTTTTGTGACCATTGTGCTATGAAGTAATCTACGTCTTCCATTGGCTGTTGATGTATCCTTAAAATCTGTTAATGCTTCGACCGATCCAATTATGATTGGGAAATATTTTATTTACGGCAATAAAGTGCCAGTGACATTAAAAGCGGATTGCTGACAATTTAGGACCTTAAAGTAACTAGTACTCGCTTAAGGCGTGACTCTTTATCTTTTAACTATGTTTGTATTTATGGCTTTAGTTATTATGGCAGTTGATTTTTATCCTTTTTCTTTGTTTCTGTTTAAGCATTGAAAGAAGTGTCCCCGGAGGAAGCACTGTTTGCCCTCAGAAAACCATTAACCTTCGTGATAAGTTGGAGCAAAACTACGGAATGTAGAGGAGAGCAGAAAAGCGGGTAGCACTAACACTGTGTTTAGGCAGAAGTTTAAGAATTATAAATCTTTCAATTAGGAGTTTGATAGACGTAGCAGAGTACCAAAGATGGATTTTTAGAATTTCAAGGAAGAACGTCATAGTAGTTTCTAAAAGAACGTTATTGTTGGAGTAGATCAACTGTGTAGTAGAAGCAGACGTAGGGGATTAATCTAGCCATGTAGTCGTCGTGTGCTTGTGCAACTACTTGAAGCGCTGCCTGCGAGTTCCCCCAGAGCTGCCGTGCTAGAAGAGAAGGGCGCTCATTACATTGGCGGAGGACCCAAAGATCTCTTGTGGTCGTTGCTGTTGCAGTCTGCCACGTGGTTGCCTTCTGAACGCTGAGTGCTGCCTATTGTTGTCGTCCCTCTGGTCGTGTCACATTCCGCATATCGAATTTTAAATCCCAACACGACGTTTATCAAGACTGGGTAAGTTGCTGAATTTGCTGTGGTTGTGTGTCTCAGCTCTCCGTACCCGTTTGTGCACCCTTTGCGTGCATTGTTATAGCCTGGCCAAGTATTGAGCCATAATTTGTCTTTGGCCGCCGACAATTGCACATCGACCATGCTAACATATGCCTTGAAGTCCAATTGTGCAAGAAACTTTTGTGCAGAACATTTGTGCAAGAAACTTGACTTTTATAGAACTGTTCAGCCAGTTCGGCCTCTTACTGCTGCATAACGCAGTTGGTTGCGGACTACCGTTTCAGGTGGGTTTTTTTTCGTATCGTAGAACTTTCAAATCTAAGTATTATATGCAGTTCTAGTTTTACAATTGTTAGGTTATCCTCTGCTTTTGTTTTAGCATAATTTTTTTTCATTCAACATTCAGTTAACATTTTTGTCACTACCTTTTTAATCGCATATGTATGGCAACATATCGGGATGACCTTTGTCCTTGCATGTGTGGGCGTAACGCAATAGCATGTGCCATTGGTTTTTGCGCAACCCTTCCCACATGTTTGTTTTAGTTCTTTTGTATGTATTGTCGGAGCCATCACTATAATTTGCGCAGTAGTTTACCTTTGTTAGGTTCTCTCTCTGAGACCCAGGCCCCTACGTCCTTAGAAATGTCACATGCTAGTGCTGACCCGCCCACTGATTTAGCCGATTCGTTTAGGCTTAGGGAGCAGGAACTCTGTGAGATGCTTGCCAGTAAGGAACGTGAGTTGGACCATGTTCAACGTTGTGCAAGTGAGAAAGAGGAAGAATTGTGCCGTCGTTTTGAATTATTACTCGCATCCAAATGCTCCGATTTTGAGGCCAAACTTGCCGCTGCTGGGCCTTAATTATAGGCGTTGCTCTTAGACGCTCTTTACTTGTTAGTTTATCATGGGTGTTGGTTTTACAGTTTATTTGGTAAAGTTGCGAAATCGGGCCCACTGCTCATCAGGCGACTTTGAATGGGAGATTGCTGGGCCTGAATGAAATATATGGAAAGGCAATACAGACACTAACCACTGGGCAGATACGTTTTCTTAGCAATATATAGGGATATTTAGGGGATGTTGCAATGACTGGTTGTATTTAGGGACGACATAGTAGAAAATGACAGGGCGAATCCTCTTGGATTGGCTTGGAACACTAACGGGTTTATAAACGCTTGAACTCCCCCTGCTGTTAAAATAGCGGAGACAGAGGGACATATTGACAGCGACCTACGTCAGAATCCTGGCACGGCACTCACAAACTGATTGATTGAGCGAGGCCCAGATTTCCTTGAATTCCACTGTAACTTTTGGACTGGTAGATAAAAGTAAAAATGACAGCTTAGGAGGTTTCTGTTATCTCTGTACAGACAGCCTGAAACGCGTTGAATGCTTTACCATTAGAAGTTACTTGTAACATGCCGTAAATGTCAACTTTGTGCTTAAGACCGATCAACTGTAGAATGTGATCAACTCATAAATATTCTCATCTAAGTGCAAGGCAACTCACAAACAAGTCTTGTCGCTCGACCTGTAGAAGTTTCGTTTTGTATCACTGTTTCTTTGTTTATTCCAGCCTTCAAAAACTTGTCAAAATTAGGTCCCTTACCGAGGAAAAACACGAAAATAAACTGGCTCAACCTTAAAAGGTAAGCTACGAAATGTTTATCCAATTGTTATTAGAATGTGAGAAAGTGTGCTTGATTTGGCAACAACAAAGAAGGTAAATTAACACCTTCTCTACACTTATAACTCTGCGTTTAATGTTTTTATGTATTGAAAGTGTAATTCTTTGACAAACAGATTAGATCTTCGCAGGTAACCTGGTTCACTTTGTACGATTTCATACTCCTTAAATTTTTCAAAGATTTGGAGTGAATACCTCTCACTACGTATTTAAAAATACCTCGCTGTCTAATTGTACCTAAGAGAACTTCATTTTGTAGAGTAATTATGATAGAATGCACTAATTACAACATATTTGCTTAATTCTGGGATATACAATTTTTGACGCTATTTTCAATGGTATCAGTATCTGTGACCACGCTCTTGTAACCGATAATATTGTTGAAAATGACTTCTTATCGAGGATTAAAAACGTAATGTTATAAAAACGACTACAATAAAACTTATCTTTCAACTCCTTGTTTGTTTCAAATTTTTCACTGATTTTACTGATACATAATTTTGTTAGGTAGAACGTAGACAACGTAAGAAAATCATCGTTACTTGAACAGCCATATCTGCTGCGACGCCGCTTCTTCGAATTCCGGGCTGTCACTACGGAAAGACAAAAGGCTGGTGATGCATTAGAAGTGGCGTAATGATCGCCGTTCAATGGAATGGTTTTCTGGAGTACAATGATCTGTCGAGTGCAGCAGCGGGTGTGCCGCAAACGTCCAAAATCTCTATGGTAGGTAGTAAATAAAGCTTCGGTGCTTCCTTACAGTACGTTTTTTCTAGAAAAAACTGCACAGAGATTTAGTCATGTAACTTCTGCACACCGTATGAGTGGTTCCCTCAAAGAGAAAGAATTTCTACATAGTGTAAGCACACGGCAAACATTTAAAATGCAATTTTATGTTACTTAGCAACTAGATAGCCAATGATTTACCCCAATTTTCTTGTAGCCTCAGTATCAAAGTAATTAATGCAAAAAAACCCTAAATAATTATCATTTATCATCTGCAAGCACCGAAGGAAAGCGGCGCACTGATTTTGACTAAATTTTTTTCTCACATCGCAGCTTCGTAAGAGTTGGGTCACATTCGGAATTTTTCTTGGAGAGTTCGGAAAAGGAATGTAAAAAGTTTAAAAACAGGTGTGTAGACGAAAGATAGATCTTCTAACATGATTTTTTGGGTTGTTCTTTGCTGTTTTTAACCAAAACAAAATTACCTTTACAAACTCTTAAATTTACAAAATGCGTTCGAACTTTCCCCGTTGACACTGAATTTACCCAGTACTCACTTCCCGTAGAACAATAGGGTCAAACGGCTGTGCGTAATTCCTCCATTCTAGCATTTTGACATACACTAGCAGAGGTCCCCAGGCTTGTCTGAAAATTGAATGGGACCGTGGGAGGCAAAAAAAGGAACTCGATTGTTGTAATTTGGCAAGATGTGGTAAGCACTAATCATACAGAACAGTTTGATAGATCTTTGCTCAGATAAATAATATCTATTTGTAATGCTGCTGTACTTTATCTAATGATGCTATTTTACTGAGTTTTTTCACTTGAATGATCTTGAATGGCCGCGTCATTAATTACAAGTTATCAATAAAAGTTTTCCTTTACATCCCAATTAATTTTAAGAATCGACAATATCACAATAAACATTTCCTGCTACCTGATTTAGAGGCTTTGCAGATTAGTCTTTCAAAGAAAATTTTTTATTGTTGGTTTCGTTTTGATCGTTTTGATCGTTTTGATCGTTTTGATCGTTTTGATCGTTTTGATCGTTTTGATCGTTTTGATCGTTTTGATCTTTTTGATCATTTTGATCATTTTGATCGCTTTGATCGCTTTGATCGTTTTGATCATTTTGATTGCTTTGATCGTTTTCATCGTTTTCATCGTTTTCATCGCTTTGATCGTTTTCATCGTTTATTACCTTGCTGTCTGTATTTACAAATAAAAATACTAACAAACACAACGTGAATATTTCGTAATAAATATCTTATTGTTTGGATAATATACTCCTCAAAGCTACCCACCACACCCCTCCTACGCTAAAGATATGGTACTTTATTCACTCTCATTAATAAGGCAGAATTTTAATATTTAACATCAAAGTATGTTGGGAAGCAGTTAGGGGTTTTCTATCTCATTGCACAACACTTGCACCAAATTGGACACTCGTTCTTGTTGATGTTGGTCGTTGTTCTTAGACTATTTGGGCCATAGTTGCTGCTGGTTTGTCGCCAAACGTGAGCATTGTTTTAAAATATGTTCCAGATCTTCTGTCAGTTTCCATGTGTTTTTTCTCCATAAGAACTTATGGAGATGCTGATCTCTCTCTGGTATTAATATTTTATGTTACATGTTTTGGGCCAAAAACAGCGTGGTGGGGTACGTAGTGAATAGGTCTTTGCTAAAATAAACTATAACTTGAATAGTTGACAACTAACTAGGATAATAAAACTACGTGACTATCGTCAATACAAAACGGAAGTAGTATGTCTTTGAAATGATACGATAGTATCCGCTATAAATGTGTATGACATTTTCTGTGAAGATGCTAAATCCGGTTTATTATTTAATATTATTCAGTTCACGGGGCGGACACTCTCCCCTCCTTGAAAGTGTATTGTCATTTAACATAGTGAATTTATTCACAAAAAATACTGGTAGAAATGAAGATTTCTTAACGTAATTGCTATGACTAAGTTTAGAATTTTATAATAGTAATAATAAGTATTAATTATAAAACAATAGGAAAATGTTTAATATGTAATAATAAGTAGGAATAATATCCAATGATAGTGTTCCATACAATATCAAGTTGGAATGTTCAAGAGTTCCATCAACTTCCATGGTAAATATATAATAAATGCTCCTTATGCTCAGTTAAGTTGGTACATCCAAAGAATATTAGCCATATGGTAAATTCTGTGTACACCCATTATAAACAAAAGGTACTCCTGGATTATATGGTGTAAAATATGTAAATGGCTGGTATGGTGCTTGGTAAAATGGATAATAAGGTGGTACAATCTGAGGAATGTGAGTCGGTAATGGGGGGTAATAGTGGGTAAATCCAGTGGGTTGAGGAGCACTTCCACTTGTTTCTACTGAAGCAATAGTTGGGGTTCCAAGGGTGTTGTAAGTGAAGATCCTTCTTGGATGATGAGATCGAGATGGTCTTGGTGATGCAGGAGATAATTGTGGTGGTGTATTTGAAGATGTTGTAGGAGATTGTGGCACGTCAGGAGTGGTGTTCGATAAAGGGTGAGTGTTACTGTGGATAAAATCGACAGGATGAAAACCATCAAATTCATTCTCTGAATCAGTAGCACTGATGTCTATCTCAGCTGGTGGTTATGAAGGAGCTTGACTTGTGTTTTCTTGAGATCTCTTTGACCTTTTTGTGTTGGTCTTGGATGCAGTGTTGCTTTGAGGTGAGTGGTTGACTGTGTTAACTGGAAGTTGGTTGCAGGGGTATAGGAGATTACGGTGGATAGAGTGAGAGATTGGGAAGCATACATAAAATGGACTTTCTATGTTTCCTCACTTCTATAAAGGTTTAGTCGCCCCTTACACACTGATAAAAGCTCATTATACACTGCGTATAACTAGGCTATCATGTCTATCTGGACCCTGGGAACGTCATACCCGAGCTTAAAACGTAAAAACTATTTCGGAGGCCGTTATCAGAACGAGACTGGGTCATAAAGCATGACTGTTCGGCATTTGAACTTGTTTTTTGTTCCTTTGGATAAATTTTTAGGGTTTCAGTCTACTGTTGCACTGAACCATCACACCCTAAATTCATCAGACGAAAGGAAGCTATTTTACGCAGGAAATGCGGTGAACGACTACTTAGAAACTATTAAACAGTGTCATAAAGAAAGTCCACGATGAAAAAGTAGGCATCGCCGTTGAAATGTTTAAACTACAATTAGAGATAACGACGTCTAGTTATATCATTCCATTTACCTAATCAACGCTTCATGGAACCATTTCTTTTTAAGTTTAGAAAAATGAAAACTTCCAGTTAAAAACTCTCCACTTACCTCTGGAAGACTTACAACCGCTGGGTAAGATTTTAATCCCTCTAGCTTCTTCCTGGATATGTTCGGAAGGTGATATCCATGACCGCAAAATACTGTATCTAAAGAGTTCGTGTCCAGTATCAGAGACACATTACAGGCGTCACTCTTTCGTAAAAATGTTGTAAATCTACAAAACAAGATTAACATCCTATACGAGACGATCTATTCACTTCTGCTACCTAATAGGAAATTGAACACGCCAAGAGTGAATCAAAAAATTTGCAAGGGGGCAGAAAATTACGATTACAAGGAGGGGGAAATAACAGGTATGCATGCTTGGGTACGTGCAAGCTGAGTCTTGGTGATAAGGGAGGTTTCTACTGCCTACCGAAGCATCTTCACTAATATAGAAACAGTTACATACGTTGCACGATGTATGTGATCGGCAAGTGTAAGATTTTTCATTAAAAAACCAACGATCTAGATTCAGTTAACTCGCAGGGAAGTTTAGCGACGTCTGACGTTTTAGTCAGGCCCACCAGTTTACGCATGGTAAGTTAAGTGTTCTATTGTTCTCAAACGTAATTAAGAAAGTAATTGTTCTTCAGACAATGGATGACGTCGCTACACACCCAAGAGTATATTTAGGGTGACAGACTTTAGATCAACAGAAGTCCACTTTTTCAGCACTCTATAATCATAATTCTCTTTCAATGTGGGCCTGAAGCTATTATAATGCCAGCGCAGTAATTTAAAATTTCAAGACTGAATGAGAGCAAAAACAGAAGAACAACGTTTGAAATAAAACAAAAAAATTATTACACGATGAATGACATCCATAACGTTACAGCTGCAGTGAATGTACGTGTGCAGATTATATACTTCCCTGGATTGGTCGATTACATGTATAAAAATGGCAAGCTACTACCTTCAAATAATATCTGAAGGAATAGCTAGGTAGTGAAACACCAGCGAACTCGTTTACTTCATAAAATATATCAAAGCGTGTAATAAGGTACGAGGATGGCATCGGCCTATGATTTCTCCTAGTCATCCTGTCGTAATACTGTTCCCTCTACCTTCTTGCTGCTAAATAAATGCATGAATAATAGACGACAAAAGAAAAGTTTTTCTGAGGAGCAGTTTTGCTTTTCATTGTTTACAATTCTTAAATGCGATCTCCTTTACCACTTGAAAATCCTTCAGCCACTTTTGGGCCTTTTGTGAAAACTTTTAATGGCCCATCAAAAATGACTTCCATCTATCCAATAGCAATTTCGACGTCTGCAAATGTTCTTAATGTGTCTGTTTCAGCCAAAATATCTCTTAATGTGTTTCAATATGCGTCTTCCACGTCTCTTTAAGCGTCTAAATACATGTCTTCGACGTCTGTACCATCGTCTACGACGTCTGAATATTCTTCTACGTCTGTATATGGGTATTCGACGTCTGTACACGCCTCTTCGACGTCGGAACCAGCGTCTTCGACGTCTGAATATTCTTCTTCGACGTCTGTATATACGTCTTCGACGTCGGTATATGGGGATTCGACGTCTGTACACGCCTCTTCGACGTCGGAACCAGCGTCTTCGACGTCTGAATATTCTTCTTCGACGTCTGTATATACGTCTTCTACGGTGACAAAAAAGAATAGTAGGAAGAAGATGACGAAAAAGAAAAGTAGGAAGAAGATGACGAAAAAGAAAAGTAGGGAAAAGATGACGAAAAAGAATAGTAGGAAGATGACAAAAGAGAAAGTAGGAAGAAGGTGACGAAAAAGAAAAGTAGGAAGAAGATAACAAAAAAGAATAGTAGGAAGAATTGATGAAAAAGAAAAGTAGGAAGAAGGTGACAAAAAAGAATAGTAGGAAGAAGGTGATGAAAAGAAAAGTAGGGAGAAGATGACGAAGAAGAATAGTAGGAAGAAGATGACGAAAAAGAAAAGTAGGAAGAAGATGACGATAAAGAAAAGTAGGAAGAAGATGACGAAAAAGAAAAGTAGAGGGAAGATGACAAAAAAGAATAGTAGGAAGAAGGTGACGAAAAAGAATAGTAGGAAGAAAATGACGAAAAAGAATTGTAGGAAGGTGACAAAAGAGAAAGTAAGAAGAAGGTGACGAAAAAGAAAAGTAGGAAGAAGATGACGAAAAAGAATAGTAGGAAGATGACAAAAGAGAAAGTAGGAAGAAGGTGACGAAAGAGAAAAGTACGAAGAAAATGACGAAAAAGAATAGTAGGAAGAAGGTGACCAAAAAGAATAGTAGCAAGAAAGTGACGAAAGAGAAAAGTAAGAAGAAGATGACGAAAAGAAAAGTAGGGAGAAGATGACGAAAAAGAATAGTAGGAAGAAGATGACAAAAAAGAATACTAGGAAGAAAATGACGAAAAAGAATTGTAGGAAGGTGACAAAAGAGAAAGTAAGAAGAAGGTGACGAAAAAGAAAAGTAGGAAGAAGATGACAAAAAAGAATAGTAGGAAGAAGGTGATGAAAAGGAAAAGTAGGAAGAAGATGATGAAAAAGAATAGTAGGAAGAAGGTGACAAAAGAGAACAGTAGGAAGAAGGTGACGAAAAAGAATAGTAGGAAGAAGGTGACGAAAAAGCAAAGTAGGAAGAAGATGACAAAAAAGAATAGTAGGAAGAACGTGATGAAAAAGAAAAGTAGGAAGAAGATGATGAAAAAGAATAGTAGGAAGAAGGTGACGAAAGAGAAAAGTAAAAAAAACACGCCGTTTTCAAGTCTGTTTTGACGATAAAATCAATATGACAATCACAAAATAGAATGAAATTTGATACTTTGTGTGACCCCCGTCTAACGCAATATTTAAATGTTTGATAACTGTAACACTTATTAAACATTTTATCGATAAGAATATTTATTCCATGTTTCTACTATGATTATACTTGTTGTTTGAATACTAAATATTTTTCTTCCATTATTTTCACTTTTAAGCTTATTCAAGTTGATTTTATTTTTCGAGAAGCTTTATGTTATTGTGTCTCGTGCTAAACCTGACAAGACGGGGATCCCATCAGGTATCGACATCCATTCGCGCTTTCTTTGAACGTTGGTGATTTGTTCAAATTTTGATAAACAATGGCGGTGTCCTGTTATTTTGTGCTTGCTGGAGATAGAATTTTATAAATTCCGCATATTATAAAGCCAATTTTGGAAAAGAAAATGGCATGAAATTATAATAAACTATTAATACATGGGTAAGTTAAAGTTTTCAATGTTAATTTCTATCTTTCTGGTGTAAAAATTTGCATTTTAAGTGTTTGAATGGAGCAACCTTGTTATGAGTTTGTGCTTCGTAGAAGCGGTTGGTTGTGTTTCTTGCAAAAATTTAGAGCATTGTAGGCCCTACTGTCGCGGAACCTTGATGTTTAGTACTTTACTAAAAATAAGCGGTTGTTCTGAATAAAATCCTATCCATTGGTACCTATTTCATGCATTATACATCATGCCCTTCCTTTTCATAACTATATATTTGGTTTCTATAATTTACCGAAATTGAGTATACCCCATTCCTTTAAGGTCCGCCTAAATACACATAATCAGCAATCCATTTTGTGATGCGTATAATGTATGTCACAATAAAAAAGCGTTCTCTTTTGTTATGGGTTGGGTGTATCGCAATAATCGGTTTTACCCTACCAGAACGAGGGAGGAGGGAGCTAGCATAAGCTAATGCGAAGGTCTGCTTAAAACAATACAACCTAAAGACTATCCAACTTCAATATAATACCTTTCTGTTAGCGTAAAGAATATTCGAGATGAAAAATGTTCACAGATTCCACAAAGACTTGGTATACCTTGGACTCTCCCAGCATCCCTTGCTTTAATTTTACCGACTTTAAAATCTCAAACACCCCCTGAACATTGTGCTAAATAATTTCGTTCTCAACCAAAACCAATTTAGAGACTTCTACGCTAAAATAAGTAAAATAAGCACAAAGATCACATAATACCTCCCCTTTCATTACCGAATGAGGACGCAATATTTGTAATTCATATTCACCATTAAGAACAAAAGAAAATCAATATTAATGACAGAAGCTGTCCATTTTGTGGCCGCTTCAGTGAAACCTCGTTTTCAGAACGGGTCGCTGAAGGGGAATTCGGGATGGTCTTTGAAAAGAACGACTTCTTTTCCACCGATCTAAAAGGAAACGAAGGAGAAAACGTAATCAGAAAGTCGTGAGGAGGTCAGGACTAAAACATCTCTCAGACACTGTCAAATAGCAAAGATTGCGTTCTGCAGCACATATATTAAGGCCACCAGATCAAAGACTGCAAAACACTGCACTGATACTGACACCAGATGAACGCAATCAGGAAAGACGAAAACCTTCTTAAAGTTGGCGCAGAACCTTTTGTGCAGATTTAGCACCATATTTTGGCTACGCAACGCCAAACAGCTCTGCATCTAGACAACTATTGTGTTGCACAAGAACCAAGTCGAGGTAAAATCACTTCTGGTAATGACGATTATTATAAACAAATACGAACGGCGACTCATGCGACCCAAGATTCTCCTTACGGCATACCGATTATGGTGACCCACCTTGACGTCGCAACCTACTGTTTGCGAACTAAGTAAGTAAAGGGACCAAAGCACAGAATATTCCACTTATATCAAGTGGAGTATTATATTAACTAATACGACCTCAATAATGTCAAGTTTTCAGTTATTACGTGCTGAATTCCCCTTGATCACTTTCCCCTCATTTATTACGTGAGAATTTGTAGTGTCCACGCATGGCCACAGCTCGTTACCAGGCCACTTCCTGCTGATAGTCATATTAAAGATGAAATGTGCTGTAAAAGATTAGTTTTTGCTTGAAGTTTTTGGAGTGAGATCAGGAGTATTAACAGTTGTATTTAACATAAAATTGTATGACAATCTCCTAAAAATATCTCAAATAATCTAGGGAAGACGGGAGTGTGCTGTCGGCCACCTGTATCGAAGCAAGGTACTAGCCGCGAGTGTGATGCGTTCAGATAAAAGCATGGCCAAACACTGTGAAGGAGGCCAATGACATCTTCGCGCACCGTTCCGTTTATGGACGCTCAGGCTGATACATTCGACATGTTTAAGCTAGTAATGTCATCCAGAGAAGAGTGGAGGAGACATGTAAAAAATGTGAACCACGCGACAGATAATGGTGAAGATGATGATGATGATGGTAATGATGATGATGATGATGATGATGATGATAATGATAATGATAGTGATGATGATGATGATGATGATGATGATGATGATGATGATGATGATGATGACGATGATACAGCTTGGAAGGCAACCAATAGAATTGACTGAAGACGATTTATAAGACGTGTTTTGATTCTCCAACCCTCACTTCTCTACAGAAACACATGTATGTTCAAACAGTTTACAGAGAAAATGGATAAAAGCTATGCGTTACGACTTGAGTAAACAAAAATAGCAAAACAGAAATAATGGTAATGAAATATTGAATGTAATGAAATAGCAATAATACGCTGTCAATAAAACACCGGCAAAACAGCACTTCATGTCTGTTTATTCAACAATGCTTATTCTCTAATTTTCTATAGAATCTGTTTTTTACTTTAAACAAGAATATCAGTTATTTAAATTCAACTAATCTACTTAATCCCATACAAGGAAGCACCAGTTAGTATGCAGTTCTTACTTTTACAATGCTCACAACTAAACTTCGTCTTCCAAATTCCATCTCTCACCACTAAGCTGGAAAACAATCTTAAGTAGTAAAGTTTTGCAGTATTGATCATTTTACCATGCAACACAGTTCCAGGGACGAGGCAACAGGGGGCAGAGGGGGCCATTCACCCCCAAAGATTTCCCAAATCTCACTTTTTTCCGTGACGACTTTTCAGCTTTATCACAATTGAAATCGATTTCGCATTCACATTCACATGTCACATTCAAAGCAATATACGCGTATCGACACGAATCACCCCTTTTGAAGAGTTAGACAAATCGATACTTTTGATTCCAAAGATATGACTTTTATGTTCAAACACTCTATGAATAAAATATTCGATATCATTTCTTTTTTATTTGATTTTATTGTAAGATTGAAGATCTAAAACGACGGTTAGGGTCTGATCATATGCAGAAAATATTAGTTGAGTATTCGTGTGTCACAAACTTTCATTGTACTATCAACGCTGTTTTTTAATCATTATACATCTATGATTTAAAAGATGTAGATGTGAAATGCAATCTTTGCGTAGCATCGTGGCAAAATAACAATATGCCCATCAATTTAAAGGGAAAGTTTACTGATGATTTTAGTATATTTGGTTTGTAATTAGTAATTTAATGGAAAAAGACCCTAAGTACAATGTATGCAAAGAACAAGCCAAGCAACAGCTCTATGTCATTAAATTTGATAAAGGAAACGGTCGAATGTATCTGGAGTCGCTACTGAATTCTGGAATCTATAATGCAGAAATAACAATATTGTTGATTTATCATTAACTATATTTTTTCCAATTGGGCCTATTCAATTAATCTATGCAGTCTTAACACTACTATTTGTCCACTAACACAAAACCATTCAGGCAGTCCGAATTCTGATTGGCTGTTTTCCAACATACAGTTACGTATGTTTCATTTCCATCATTTCTGGCGATTGTTCCCTAATCAGATGAAAAAGGGTTTTAAGTTCGCAATGATTTCGTTATTTCATGAAATGGAAATAAGTATGGCGAAATGATGAGATGTACACCTGGTTTACGAGAGACAAGTGAATAATCAAAGGAAAAGTTCTCCGAAGAACCAGTACGTACTATGTGTAGGACGATTGCTCAAGACCTCGTACAAATATCCTCCTCCATATGGCCACGATATCCCTTACCCCTCGTGTCCACTGAGGGCGATAGAACCTATCGCTTTGTTCTATCGCTTTTGAAATAGAACTGCTGTCAGTGGACACGAAAGCGAGAATATCTATCGCTTAAAAGGCGGTCTATTTTAAAGCGATCGGTTCTATTCCAGAAAGCGATAGAAATGAAAACTTTTTCATTCTATTTTGCCGAGATTGAGGACTGCTGCTTCAATTTCTTTGACCGCCGGCTCTTCCAGGGCGACAGTTCCGCACTTGACTGTGCTAATGTTATAGCATGGCAATGACTTGAGCCATTCTGAAATCTCGTTCAACATGTTCGGCCTACCAAAAAATATAAAGGTAAATAAAGTTTATTTAGTGAACTTTTGAATCTCAAAGGTTTCCCTCTACAAAGAGTGGACTAGCTCAAGGCACTATACGTGAACAAAGAATCTGCTGTTTACACTGCATGTGGCACTACTAGTTAAAGTAGTTGTGGTAGAGGAGTCAGACATCGCTTCATTTTGTCACCTTATCTGTTCATCATATACCACGCCGAATCAGCCGCAGCAGAAGACTTCGATGGTTTCGACCGTGGCATAGTTGTTTGAAGCTAACTGGTTGACAGTCTAAGATTGGCCGATGAGACCACATTAATAAGCTTCATTAAGTATGATTTGAATGAACATTACTGACAAACGACAAAACGAAAGTATAAATAGGGGCTTTTTGCTGAAAGGCAAACAAGCTATAACTACGGTGATCAGTCAGAACTAAAATATACAACATGGCTACTTTTGCGCCCACGCTTGACAGGTAAAAGTCTCACCATTTTTGACTATCTTTGCTTGTTAACAAATACCAATGCAGACCACGCTCAGAAATTAGACAAATAGATGGAGGAAATGTAGTGATGGGTTAAAACAAGGTTTTGTAGCACGAGCTGACACTTAGAAACTGTATATTTTATGATAAAAAAGAGCAACAAACTATAGGCAAGACGTCAAGAAGGAAACTTAAATTAGACAACGTTTCGTCTTATTCATCGAGACTTCGTCACGTCTTTGTACACTGGAGGTAACAACGCTTAAGATGTCTTGAAGAGAAGACGAAACATTGTCTAAATTGTAGTTTCCTTCTTGGCGTCTTACCCATAGCTATTAAAAACAATGGGGTACTTGTTTACCACTTTGGATTCGAACGGAAGATAAAAGCTGCCAATATCAAAATAAGAGGGGTATGAGATATCAAACTACCGTCGCGTACCGGCATTTACTGGTCAGAGAGACGTACCAATACAAGAAATTTTCGGTAAGAGGTATCTTTGGTAGACAAGAAATTTGTTTTTAGGATGCAGTGGGAGACAGTCGACTTTAGCAAGAAATTCGTCAACTGTGTCTGTCAGAATCCTCTTATAGTTGATAGATAAAGATCACAAATATCTGTGAAACCTTCTTAGAATCAGTTCAAACTCTACACTGTTCTTTCTGGACATGGTCTAGAAGGTGAAATCCACCGGTGTTCACTTCACCTGTGTTTAGTTTGTAGATTTCTTTTGAACATTGCACGTGTGTCTGAACGTGTGCTTATCTGATATGACCCTTTCTAATTTAGTTTTCTGGGGTTACCCTAAAGGTTTTTTTAATGGAAAGTCAAAAGGGATTCAAGTCGGATTCTCTAGAAAGAAACCACAAAAACAAAATACCAATGCTTGTCTTACATAATGTTGTCACTTTAGCCGCCAATTTTTCTCTGATTAGCTCACCAGTTTTAGTTAGTTAGGGAAGCTAAACCCTTTACAGTCATGAATCGGGAAAGTTAAGACTATCAGAGAGATCTTCCAAGGAATATCCTCTCGCCATTACTATTTGTTCTGGTAAAAGTGACATCTCGTTAAACGATCCGATCAGTTCAGAAAAACCTAAAATTGTACGAAAAAATATGTATTGGATCCTTAGCCAAAGAACTAATGTAAGGATTTTTCTGAGAATAGAAATTTTTATGTTCTGTACACGCCAATAGGAAAGGTTTCTTGAATAAGCCTATATAATAAGCAGAAGTTTCATGTTCATCTTTTTACACATCTGGCTTCAGCCTAAACTTACTTCCTTGAACATTCAAAATGGTTTGGCAGTGAGAGCAATTAACCGAAATTCTTCCTTTTTCAGAGAGTGCCTCGTCTGATCGTTCAGAGAGTGTTCAGAGAGATTGTTCAGAGATTGTTCAGAGATTGTTCAGAGATTGTTCAGAGATTCAGAGATTCAGAGATTCAGAGATTCAGAGATTCTTCAGAGATTCAGAGATTCTTTAGAGATTGTTCAGAGAGTGCCTCGTCTGATTGTAACTTTTACCTTGCAAGAGCCCATTGTTAACGTAGTTATACGATGAGCGATGGAGCACATCGCAACATTCAAGGTCGGTATGAGCTTGGCAAGAAGGTTTTCAGGGAGAAGGTTAACAAAAAACGTATGACTATAACTCTCTTAACAATTATTTTTCTTTAGGACACTTTTTTGTCTTACGGACATTTGAAAGTCTACTGATTCCAAAAATTTAGTAATCCTAGTTTAGATGACAAATATCTCTTCACTAACATTCTGCTCAACAAGGTATGAAATTTAATATTTGATTCCGTTTTTAGTGAAAAACGCTTACTTTATAGTTTAAAACGGAAACAGTTCCCCGACTCACTCAATTGATAAACCAAAGATATCCACATTATTCCAATTAATCATAAGAAAGGTCTTTATCTTGCGTTCGTTAACCCTTATTTGAACACTTGTTTCGCTTGCAATCCTTTTCGTGTTTAACTTGCATAATTTCGTTACTAACGTACCTGTAATGGTTATAGCACTAGATTTATCAGTTTATGACAAAATGTAATGTCGTTTACTCCTCGTGAGATTGTGTCATCATTTTCCAAACGTACATACAGAAGTAATTAAGTTTCAATACCTGCTCAAATTCAGGGAAAGATACAGATTTTCACCTACACACTGGACCTGCACGTTTTTTATCGTTTAAGGATATAAGGCTATTACTCAAAGAGTAAGGTAAGCATTATGAACTATGAGTTCACTTCATTAGTAACGGCTAGGTAGAACCTACTGGCCACTTACGCCATTTCTGCGTAGCTCCTCTACAAACAAAATTCGAAATGTTAATATTTATTTAAATGACGCCGTCATACATCTTCTTAATTGGTCTTGCTATGTCTTTGATTTATCTAAAGCTGGATGTCAAATGAAAGTCCGAATAACTCTAGAACAGATGAAAATAGTGAATACCCGTAATCTCTGTGTATTAGCCCAGGGCAGAAAGGTCATTGTTCTCAAATGTACAGACCTTACAGCTAAAGTAAGAACAGGTAAGAATTTGTACCTAATTAAAACTCTATCTATCTATCTATCTATCTATCTATCTATCTATCTATCTATCTATCTATCTATCTATCTATCTATCTATCTGAGATACAGATTCGGCCGTTTATTAATTGGCCCCACATAATAGTTGAGAGAAGTTTATGATATTGAAAAATGCTGAATGTTATAAACATCTTAGTAATGACCATGTATTAGCATACTGTCGTCTATTTTATCTCGTGTGCCCTTACTGACTATTGCACATTTGACACTGCGCTGGTGACCTTTCACAATCATCCATGCTTTGTAAAATATTAAGAGTAAAGCATACAACCACGTTAAGAGTTAAGTGAGCTCAGCCAAGTAAGATTAATTCTTCTTATTTCCCTTTCAGACGATGTAAACAACAAATAAAACTCAACCTGCCAAGCTACAATTACAAAACCCAGATCTACAGTTTGTAGGTCACGTTTAAACAGATGTTGACGCATATTACATTTATTGTTTTTTGTGTCTACCATCATATTCTCCTACCTCCAAAATACGTATGTCTTTGGAATACATTCTAGTGCCATGGAAGGACTTGAGTTGTTATACAACAAGGCATTACCCATACGTACCAACATCTAAGACTCAAATGCTGGGTACAAATACAACTTTCACCATCAACTAGACTGACATTAAAGCAGCGGAGCATCTGCGGGGTGTGCTCACGCTAAGCTAGCTACAAAAGAAACCCTGGAGCCTACAATACTTATTTTACAATGCAGGTAGTGCCACCCTGTAGCTATTATGAGCCTCGAATGGTTACTCGTAAGTCTCCTTATTAGCTTTTTCTTGCGCTATCATCCAACCATTACTCGCAGCCAAAATGGTTGAGCAGGAAGTAGAATATACAATGCAGTGAAATAACATTTTTTTCAGCCGAACCTCAGTGCAAACGATGTGTCAAAATGTCAAGCGGGGACCTGTGGGACCAAACCGTAAACAGTGGAGCGGTTGGAAGGTATGTTATAAAGGGCTGTAACATAATTGTAAATAATACAATACTAAACCTACCTGCAAACCAAGCCTGCTTTTGCGATACTTATACTCTGTTGTTCCTACAACCATTCGTAAAAGGAGAAAATGGTGCTTAGTTGCTCCGTCCCAACGAATAGAAAACAAGAAATTAGGAACAAATAAGTGGAAATCATACGGCGCAGAGGTTACATGACAGAATATCGCAACATGTGCCTGCCTTCATTTGTAGAGACAGTAACAATTAGCGCCTGTTTCAATAGCACGAGTGGCAGGAAAGGTGTCGCTCTCGTGACTGTTAATTTGTACGACGTGTTTTGGTCTCCTCGCTTCCTAAAAATTCATCGCAAAACCTTTTCACTTCACTTCATACGATTCAAGCACAGAGCCAGTTCCATTGGTCTGGGGGCAAAGAAAATCACTCTCAAATTTGGTCGACGACGTTTTTCATTTTTTCCCTCTCTTTATGTCTTATTTGTAAACAGGAAATTACTCGTCTGCCATTTGGCTGACCGAACTGACAAACAAATTGGAAATATAAAGCAAGGATGAATCATTACAAAATTGCCAAAATCAATATTTCTGAGGAAAATTTCATTACGACAAGAAATAAGAACATGAAAAAAAGGTCATCGAACATTGAAGGTAATTTTTTTTGAAAGATATTTTGCTCGGCTTTGTTTCCCAAATTTTCAGAAAATCTTTAAATTTTAGCTCCATAATGGTCAAATGTTGCTCTTGGAGCGCTTGCAAATCAGATCATTGATATCCGGATAAGCTTCAAGGGGCCTTTTCATATTTTTTCCGGGAATGAAACCGAATCTAGCAAAGCGATTGAGGTGGCTCAAGGCACGTGGACTACTGTATAATCCATTTTCAGTTGAATGTAGCCAAGATTGACAAGAACAACTTTGTTTGCTCGAAGGCTAGTTAGTGTTTCCTCATTATTTCGCTTTTCATTTCAGTTACTGAAAATTCGATGGGTTCGTGATTTATCACACAATACAACCTTATCAATGCCTTAAGAATGGTCCTTAAGCGTTTTGCATCAGTAAAGGGCAAGGGTGTGAATGTGGTTTTTATGAACGTTTGTGGTGACTATGTACGGAGACAACGCATGCCTGTAGATATGACTTTCTGTAGCCTGCGTGCAGACTATCCTAGCTGAAGTGGATAGTCTGTACGCTGGCTAGATTTTCTGGGGATGTCAAGAAATTGTGCGGCGGTGGTGGGGGGGGGCAGTTTGGGGGCAAAAGGGTACTTTGAGAGTCAACGGTATACTAACGCGGTTTCTGAGATTTTCTGGTAAAATGCTTCTTGCAGAAAAAAAACCATCCAATTAGAAGATAGCTGATTTCACAAAGTAATTAGCATCTCTCATTATCCTCCTTGCATTACTGTCTCGAAACAAAATCAAAAGGATAAACAAATGTTTTTTTAGCTTTGCTCTGACGATGATCATATTTTTGTGTTAAAACTAGTAACTTACTAAAGAATTGTTAGTGGCAGTATCTGCAAGTTATTCTTGTTAAAATTTGACGTAGAGAAACGATGCTGATTTCTTTTAGGCCCAAAGGGAGGGGATACTTTGAAATTTTAGTAGCAGAAGAGGGGTTTCAAACTTTCGGAGTTAGTTTAAGAAACCCGTAATTAAACAAAGCAAATAATGGTTAGCTTCTTAAAAAACTTTTTAAAAAAACTTTTAAAAAATCTTACAAATATTTATCCAGATGTAACATGGCAGAAATAAATAAAGTGACATTTCTGTTATCAGAATGTTACCTGACTAAACTAAACAACATTAAAAACCAAAATCAAAAACGCAATAGAATCCAAAACAAAACAACAGCAAAAGCAAACAACAACAAATAAAAACAAGAAACCCAACTAAATTAAAAATATAAAGCTAATTGACGCTGAAAGATTAAAAACGTTTGTTTTTATTTAAAAGTTCTAAAAACAGTTACAAATTAAAAGTTATATGCATGATTCAAAGTCCGACATATTAAATTCTCTCACATGAAGGTGAGTTTTCTTATACAGCTTTTCTGCAGCATAGCAAGAGGAGCCTCTAGGGAATTCTAGTTTTAGTTTTGGCAATTTCAATAATGTGGCATTGTTTTGATTGTTTTCTGTCAGTTTTGAAAACAACAGAAAAACAATATCAAATAAAGTTGAAAGTGGTCCGTTCGTTTCCATGGTAGCACTAAAGAATCACCACTTTATAGCCCATATGTAAAGCATGAATATGTGATTTTTGTTTAATAATAATAATAATAATAATAATAATAATAATAACGATATACAGGAGCTTTCCAAATTACATTGGCTCTTCATATCCCTTTCTTTGTTTGCGAGTTATCATAAATGATGCTTGAATGTTTGAAGAACTCGTTCTTTGCACGAGCCATTCTAATGAGGGTGCAACGAAACCGGTCAATGGCATTTCAGTAATGATTCCGTTATTAGATATTATCTATAAATTCTTTGTGGGCCAAATGTATGGTCAAGTCTGGTGTCAAGAAGAATCTTACGACGAACAAAATAAAGGTCGAAGTATCATGACTTGGCCCTCACGAAATGCGTCGAAAAGGGAAAAACGAAAAGAAGCTATAAATCCTTTAATTTCATAATGTTTCTGTAAAAATAAAAATAGAAAAAGCTAAGATAATGTTTACGTTCATCTACGATTTCTGGATATTTATCCTGTCGGGCAAAGCCATCACCAACGTCAACACAGGCACAGCAGCGACGTTCTTTGAAAAGTCACAGAGTTCCTGAAGTCCAAACAAAAGGTCCCTCCAAAATAAACTTTTTGATTTAAACTTAGAGAAATATGATATAATTTTCGAATGATTTTCTGTTTATTCCATAACGAGTCGAGTATTGCCAAAAGAATCGCTTTTCTTCCCTTACATCGTGATTTAGTCCGCAACTCTTGGGAACGATGTTTGGAGTGGCTTGAATATTTGTCCATTGATATCCATTCCTTCGCTACATTTGCTGAGGTAATCCAACTATCTTTTGCATTATTTATTGGAACCAGTATTCCGAGCAGAAAATATTTATCGTGCTTTGTAAACGTACCAACTGTTTTGCTGGCTTAAAACAATTGATAATGATGATCTTCACTTACCAATAACAGTTGTCTGGTCAAGCCATACTTGAAGCTCTGCCGCAACTCAACGTTAAAACCCTGAAATCGTCCGGGTATTTTCGACAAATTGCCATCAATGTTGCATTTTATCACCGTGAAAAGCGTTTGTGAAGCTAATCCTAAAGATATAATGGTTTATAATCATACTGCAGAAATGACTCATACTTATAGGCAGTCAGCCATTATGATTTCAATGTTGTAACATAAGTCACAGTCAGCCATTTAGATTTTATAATCATGCTTCCGTTGTTAGTTGTGTTTTTGAGGTCTTGAAAGAATGTGAGGGGCATACTTACGCAAGTATATACTGTATGTATAATTAATTTTGTGTGCACACACATATACATATATACACATGGATATTTATATACCCCCAATTTTAACGGTATTTACCAGGTCACTTTATTCATGTCCCGGATTTGGAACCCCTGCTCTCCCAGCCACCAGCCGCCACTGATCCGCTTTCCTATTACCTAACGGCTGTGGGTAACCTGTACTGAATATTACTATACTGTCTTTAAAGTGAGTAGCTATACAGCATTGCTTTGTAGGTATTACGTGGAGCTTGATTTTTGCATCAAAAACTGATTTAAAAGTAAATTCGTTGTCCCCTTCAACTGCTGTAACAAATCTGTTATTCTAATTTTGTTACAGTTTTCATTGACTGGTCTTTGAAGGTCAGATAAGAACTGTCATATTTACACAAAACAATGAAAAGCCTTTAACTTTTGCCAGGATTACCCAGGCCCTGTAAGCTTGGTCTCTGGTCAATTATCCCACATAAATTATTACTACATTGTCACCCCTTGTGTTCCTTCTTGCTGGTTTTCTAATGACTTACAAAAGTTTCAAGGAATTTGACGTCTGCTACCTAACTACGTTTTTACCAAACTGTCCTCCTGTACAATGAGTGTCTTTATGTTAAGGTAGACATACCAGTTTTAATTTCCCCGGTTTACTTCTTGAAGTGACTATGGTATATTTAACACATTCTCTTAAGCTATCTGTAGATAGAGTATGTGCAAAATGTTATTGTAACTGAAGCATACGCGAGCACTGCTAGAAATTTGAACCGTTAACTTGTTGAAATGCCTAAAATTGGGTTTGGATGCATGGTCGCAGCACATGTTGACGTGGAGGGTGTTGTTAGCCTTTTAGTCGCGCATGCGTTTGCCAATACGTTTGCACTGAGGTTGGGAAATGCTAGAGGGATCAGCTAATCAAGCCGACGCTTTGAGCTGCTGAAATCTTTCTTGTTCCTTTAAACACACTTTTTTCTACGTAGCATTATGTGAATAATATTATTTTACTGGATTCTATGTTTATCATAAGTTGTTTCTTCCTCCCAAGCCTCTAACTCTTATTTCATGTATCATTACGACCATCTATTGAAATAACACGTGTGTTGCAGCTCATCTAAGAAACGATGAACAAGTTTTAAAAATTACTTCAATATCGACGAGCAAAAATCGGAAAGAATGGTCAGGAACAAAAATGATTTACAACGGCTGTTTAGAAAGTGTTAAATGAGAAGGAGAACCCCGAAGAAAATACGATGATAATGATGGCAACATCCAAACGAGAGATGTAACGTATAGTAACATTCGCTTTCGTTCGCAATAGGATTCTATCATCTGTTTGCAAACTTACTATGGTAGATATCGAAAGCACTGCAATTGACGTAATTGGTACTTACTTAACCTATGGAAGTTTCAAGCCCTTTTTGAAATTAAGATAAAAATATTTAATAAGTACTTTATGACATCAAGTAAAACATGATGCAAGAATGACATCAAGACAAGGAGTGAATAATGACACACAGCAAAGGTGACACAATCGCCTGATGAATACCAGCAGCATGCAGCTAAAAAATCACGTGCACGAAATCAGAGACCATATTGTGATACAAATGACTACAAAACGTGCTTCATTCTGCAATATCGGTGTGGATAATGTAGGTGTGAGGGGTGGCTTGCGGCAGGGGCGCTCGGCACAGACTGGATATAATTAACGAAACTTCCTTTCCAACACTCAGCGTCGGGAGCACGAATCTATTTCAACCAAACAGCAAAGCAACGCATCTGCTAATGATCAGCATGTTCAACTGACTGAAACTTTGAAAATCACGATTATATATACCAATTTACAATAAATAAAATATTGGATTAACTAGGGTAGTTATGTGGTGGTAATAGCTTGAAGTTGTGAAAAATACGTAAATACAAGTCATAGGAGTCCTAGTAAACAACTTACTTGCACTGGTATGCAATATACAACAATGACATCGAATGTGCAGTGAATGTGTAGACGCAGAATGATGCTAAACTTGATATACCGAACAAACTGGACGGCTACCACAAACGGTTGTGTGACGTGAATAAGGAAGATATACAATACGCGAAATTACAGACTAAGTTAAGCTAGGTCAAGCGAACCTCCTAACTACTCTACTTAATTTACTGCCTACGTATCTACCTAACTAACCTACTACCTAACTAACCTACTACCTAACTACTCTACCTACCTACATAACTACTCTACCTACCTACATAACTACTCTATCTACCTAAATAATCCAACTACGTGACTATTCTACCTACGTAACTACTCTACCCACCTACCGAAGTAAATACCTGCTCTGTCTACCAGACTACTCTACCTACCTAACTGACTTATCTAACAAACTACTCTACCTCACTACTCTATCAACCTAACTATCTAGCTAATCTCCCTATCTGGCTACTCTGCTTAACTACCTAACTATTCTACCTAACTAACTACCTACTCTACCTACCTGACTACACCCCCTTACTACTCTATCTATGCTACCTAACTACCTACTCTATGTAGCTAACTACCTACTCTATGCAGCTACCAGACTACTCTACCTAGCTACATGATTACCTACCTACCTACCTAACTACTCTACCTAACTACTCTACCTAACTAGCTACCTAGCTACCTAACTATTCTACCTAACTACCTACCTAACTACTCTACCTAACTAGTTTACTAACTACCTAACCTAACTACCTGACTACTCTACCTACCTACCTGACTATTGTACCTACCTGCCTACTCTACCTACCTAACTACTCTATCTAACTAACCAACTTAACTACCTATCTACCTACCCACAAAACTAACTATCTACTCTACCAACCTGACTACTCTACCTACCTTCTTACCTACCTACCTGACTACTCTGCCTAACTACTCTACCTAACTACCTACTCTACTTACCTGACTACTTTACGTAGCTACCTGACTACCCACCTGCCTACTTAACTACCCTACCTAACTACCCTACCTAACTACTCTACCTAACTACTCTACCTAACTACCCACCTAACTACTCAACCTACCCTCTTACTTACCTATCTGACTACTCTGCCTAACTACTCTACCTAACTACCAATGCTACCTAACTACCTACTACCTACCTACTCTACCTACCTGACTACACCCCCTTACTACTCTATCTATGCTACCTAACTACCTACTCTATGTAGCTAAGTGTTGTGTGTGATTATTTGGTGGGGGTGGTAGGAGTCGTGGTGGGGGGGGGGGGGGGGGGGGGGGGGGTAGTTAAAAACTAAAAACAGGGCGAAAGCCCCTCGGCCTCTTTGTGATCTGGGTTTAACAAGGAATATGCCGTTAACGAACGCCTCAAGTACATAATCACCTTTGTGTACAATACTTGGGTTAACTCCTTCACACTGTGAATAGTTGCTACCTATAAAAAGTTTTGTAGTGATTTCAAATATTTTTGTCGAACAATTCCTGTGCAATGTTGGAAATCTACTCAAAAGGCATTTCCTACTGATCGTCCTCAATGGTATGGGGCTATGGTGTAATTGCTAGCACATCGGAGTTGCAATGATAAAGGACGGGGCTCAATTCCTCGTGGTACTACGCCTTCACCGTTGAGCTTTCCCCCCTACCCCCGTGTCCCCATAAACTCACGTTAAACTCGTGACACTTTTCGGTGCCTATCAGTATCAAATTATTATAGGAGGGGCAAGACATCTTGTAATTGGACGTTGATAAAAAAATTTTCCCAAAGAAGTTATATGTTTAAATATAACATCAAAAAAATTCCAACAGCATAAAGATTCGCAACCTGACATTTAAAAAGCGAGGTAGTTTTTTAAACTGGCTAATTGTTTTCAGGCCTCTAGCAACGGATAGCCTACTTGGTGCTAAGCCCCCAAAATCTACGATCAGCCCCCAAGCTTAGACGCCAAGATTCCAATACCAACAGGCTTTACTTAAGTAGTTTTAATGTTAAAGCCCCAAGTTTTGCAACGGCACCCCAAATTTAGGATAGCCCACAAATTCTCACATATTCAAACACAATATGAAAGGGCATGTTAAGTCAAAGGGTTTTGACCAAGAACGTTGGGTAGAAGACTGGCAGTGGAACCAAACTTCGGACGCCATAGCCCCCTGGGCTCCTGAGACAGTTATTCACCCCATCTTCTATCCCCAAGTATTTTTATAAAACAATTTCTGGGCCTTAACGTGCTTTCGGTGGGCTGCAGATTTAAGTCAGGGAATGACGTTACGCTAGGAGCAAGTATTTGTAACTAAGAAGTACGATGATGATGATGATGATGATGATAATGATAACGATGATGATGGTGGTGATGATGATGATGACAAAGATGATGATGATGATAATGATGATGATGATGATGATGATGTTGATGATGATGGTGGTGATGATGATGATGATGATGATTGTGATGATGATGATGATGATGATGATGATGATGATGTTGATGGTGATGGTGATGATGATGATGATGATGTTGATGATGATGGTGATGATGATGATGACGATGATGATGGTGATGATGATGATGATGATGATGGTGATGATGATGATGATGATGATAATGATAATGATAACGATGATGATGGTGGTGATGATGATGATGATCTCCACAGATTAATAACAAAAGAAGCTATCTATGAAACAGAATCTGCCGCCTCTTTAGTGGGAGCGGACGTTTTTAGACGTGTTACTTAATGGAAGGAAATCGTTAAAGAAATTTTGTGATGTTTCAGGTGGAAATATTTGAGGATGGCGTCACAACATAATAAGATCTAAACTTCGACAATATGTCAATACATATGTTTGACTTTAAGCCTCGCATTGATTCAATTAAGGACTTAAGTGTGACGTCATACTTTAATTAGAACCAAACGTTTGACAATAGGTTTCATTAACCTCATTGTTTGGGGACAGTATCGTAGCAAATTAGCGAGATACTCCCTTCCAAAGTTTAAAATATTGAATCATGCCTGTAAAAACCTTGTTATTTAACCCCTTTTAAAAAATTTTAACAGGATTTTTTTAAAGATTTAAGCTTTTATTGCTTGCAATTCGAATGAACAAGAAATTGTGTTTCCTTGCAATTCATGTTTGGATGACCATTCCGTACAGAAAAAATCGGCTTCCGTTTACATTTTACAGTAGGACGTTATCACTATAATATCTCGCAGAAAAGGTTACAAAGTGTCATCGAGAAGAGAGGAATTTGAAATGTTAGTTTTGAAAAGAACACTGAAAAAATAGAAAATATGTCACCATCGGGGATCGAACCCGTTACCCACGCTTTCGCAGCGTGTGCCCTACCAACTGAGCTAGGTGACCTCCGATGTTAACATACTCTATTAATCTTTCAATATCAATACTCTTAGACATCATTTTTCGTTACCCACAATATCAATAATAAAAATTATAAATCATCATTCAAATTTTACCAACTTTTCACCTTCCTGGTTGACTACGGTTGTGACTATGGCACGATTAATTAGATAGGTTCAGACATTGGTGATTCAAGGTTCACATATCATGTATCGGGAGCTTACGATTTAGTGCATCTTTTCCCTAGAATACATTCAAAGCAAATTGTAACATTTAAAGATAACAGAAAAGGTTAAAGGTAAACAATATAGCTCTGGCTGTATATTCATAATGATTATTACCTTATTATTTCAGAAAAAGATTTCAAGCCCTTTAAAATCATTGATTGAAGAACGGAAGTATAGCTAGGCATACACTTCTTCAAACTCATAGCTGTCTCTTGCTCTTTACATAAATTCAGTGATCAATAGAAAAAATAAACGGAGTTCAGAAGTTGGTCTTTTTTAATGGCTTGTTCTGTCTAATTCGATTCAAAAGTAACTTTTTAAATTTCATTTTCGCCCCCCCCCCTCCCCTTAAAACATCTACTCTATGTGTGTTTAAACAGTTCCGACATAAATCAAACTTTAGGATGGTTATTTCGAAATTATCACTACTACGTTAGTGACCTAAATGCAGGGTAAAAGCTGACTCACAGTGACAAGCTATTGTCACGATGAGCTAATTGTCTGCTCTCGAGTTGTGTAGGAATTCATGATTAGGAAACTATGATGTTGGTGTCTGGTACCTGTATAACATTGGTGAAATCGCGTCAATGGCATTCTCCACAAAGCGTAAACAATATCGATTCTCGTGATCTTGCATCAGAATGATGGACAATAGACTGAATAGAGGGGTCTTTGATGTAACATATTCCTGATGTAATAAAGCCATACAGTCTGATAGGAATCAGTATTGTATTCACAACGGATTCAGTCACTTGATAAACAAGGGCCGCGAGCGAAATATTATAAAAAAGATTCTAAAATTAAGTGTAAATGCCTAAACCTTACTATTTCAAAATAGGAAATTATATACTTATACATTATAGCAGTTTAATTTTATGTAAAAGTATTGATTCTGTTTCGTTCATTTTTTCTGTTCATATTGTTTTTTGAGCTTCAAATAAAATTTATTTCTTAATCATTTATAAATTTTTATAAACGCCGCCCTCTAATTAGCGCCTCACATTTGTAGGTGAATTTTTGAATAAGCGCCCGGGGCGCTAATAAGAGGAAATACGGTATCTTTTGTTTTTTAATCAGGTAACATTAATAACAAAATTGTACTTGTTACGTATTTCTGACATGCTATAACTCTATAAATATTCGTTTAGATATACAAATAATTAACTGAATTAGTAAATAAATGAATGTTTAAATAAATGAATTTAAATGAAATCGCAATCCATTTGTTTTTTTGGTACAAAGAGAGGCCCGGTTGTCGAGAGCTTATCAACCCATGCTTTATTTTATTAAATGCTGCCAGGATATTTGTTGCAACGACTGTTAATTTGGCCTGTAGTCTTTCCTCTGAATTGTAACCTCTTGCGGGATAAAGCATCAGAAAAACAGAGTTGCGAAAAATCGTTTCTTCACAATATAGATTACTTTGCCCTGAATATTTCTCTGAATTGTTTTCTATTCTAGAGTGAGACATCAGGGAAACAGAGTATAGAGAAAAATTTAAGTTTATCTTTACCCAGCTATGTGACGTCAATAGCGCAGCTGCGGAAGATGATAGACGATTACAACCTGGAGTCTTCATTAATAATGACAATAGTAAGTTTATTCTTCATTCACTGTATTTTGTGTGATTTATTGTTGGTTCCACAAATTGTTAACCCACAGTTCTGCAAGGTGATAAAAGTAGAGTTGCTTATAGCACTGACGTAAATGTGATTCTGAAACTAGCGACAGCTGATGTAAAAGATAGTTGAGATGATTTTGTGCGTCATTTGTTTGAAGTTACATTTTCGTCTTCCATTTTTCTGCTTGCTTACAGTCTGTGTGCTTGCTAGTTTTCTGTCTTTCTACCAGTCAGTCGATTGGTCGGCTGTTCAAGTGCATAAATGTGCCCTCGTTTTGCTATCTTTGTTAGTGCCAACCTCCATTTCATGCTTACGTACATACGTGTCAACCTACTGAACGCACCTATCAGCAAATTCAAAATTTGGGAGAGCAATGCCCGCACATGCCTGCCCCTGGCCACGGGCCTGTGCCACAGCAGGTAATAAAAAATGTGAAATTTACTTATCTAGGACTGATTCTAGTAGCAAATAAAAAAACTATTAGTAAAGTATAGAGTAGCAAAAGGACTTACACCTATCATGAAAAGAGAACGTATTACGACGTCACTGGACAATCCTGGTGAAAGGGTACATATGGTTCTATGACGTTAGATGGTATAGAGTTTATCTCACGGATTGAAGTACTCATGAAGCGCTTGGAAGTCGCACGCTATGCCAAATATCAGATTCATACAACTGACTTCGTATCTCGAAATAGCACTCTCTGCTTTTATAGGATAAATGGAACGGCAAAGGGATAATTAACCTGATACGCATTCTCCTTACGTAAAAAAAGAAAAATAATTATTTGAACCGCCTAAAAAGTGGATTATGTCTTTTTAGATGGGAACGTTAAGACACGAAACCATGCTTACTACTATCACTAATGCTAATTTCTCTCTTCAAAATGATCAGCAAAGCTTCCCTTGCAATTATATTCATGGTGCAGCAAAAAAACAGGCTCAACTTTTCATCAGGAGGTGGCCTTTTCACCACTGCATATGGTTACTGATAAAATTACAGTGCCTTAAAGAAAAAGCATCCTTATCGAACTCCTACTTAGGGGTACAAAATTCGTCTTGGTTTGGTGGTAAGTGTATACAACGTCTACATTGATTTTATGGCATACTTTGTGTAGACTTGCAACGGATGTTTGTGGCATGATCCAGTGAGAGAAATAAAAGATTTCGTGGAAATGGAATTATCTCTTTGGCTTGCATAAAAAGTTATAAATCTCCAAAATACATATATTAACCAAATTGGATGTATCATAGTATGCTTACAGCTAAAATAATAGAAATACAAACAAAATGCCTAAATGAAAATAACTATCGTTGTTAAGTTTTTCCCCCTATCAAACGTTCACGAACTCATGGGTACTATCATTCCTTAAGGAAGGGGCACCCTTTTCTTGTTATATTCTTGTGATTGTGTGTAACTTTTTGTGGATATATAGAACTTTAGGAGAAAATAAGATATTGTTAGTAGGTGCTATTAAAGCTGTTCCAAAGGATGACAGTAGCTCATCAGTGTTAGGACATGGTGTGGCGTAGATCGGATTGAAACAATTTTGCCATTTGCTTTTCATGTAGTGATCTTTTAAAAGCATTTGTGACTTTTTGATTCGAGCTACCTTTTCCTCTACTTAAACTTTAGAGAACGCAGGTTCCCATAATGCACCCCTCCATGTCGTATGCCAAGTGTCTATATTGTACCTAAGACATGTGTAGCGCTTATGGGATTATTTATTTTTTATGGATCTTCTTACTCAGCCCAAACCAACCACCTGATGTGCTTATTGACTATATTCAAGAAGCGACTGCTGGGAGAGTATTACCATTCTACACAGTCGGCTATAACTGCAGTATATCATCGACTAATGTGAGTATAAGGCCAGCTGTTACATTACAAGTAGTTGTGTAATTTTAGAAGGCATGTTTTTAAAGGAAAACCTATGACGCGGAAATGCAATTCTAATATTTTGAAGCAGAACTGCATATTCACCAGTCTCCAAAAGCATAATCCACTGAAACATCTTTAAAACCTAGAGCCAACGTCACTTACGATGTCAAACAGGGAAAGTTGAAGAAGTGAAGAATTTAGAAACAAAACAGCTTATCTGGTAACATGAAGCTATGATTTAATAAACTAGTGTCTTAAAGTAACACCAATAGCAAGGACAAATGCAAATGTATAAGCGGGAAGAGTAATTGGTAAAGTGCTCGTGAACACTTGAAAGCCTGTGAAATGACTTTCCTACCTTGTTGATGTATTTCTGGCATTTCTAGGGCCCTGTTTTCGCGACATAAAGGAAGAGTAAATCTTACCATCCTCACAGTTCCAAGATGTGATTCATTTTGTTCCCTTTTGTACTTAATACTACAAGAGATTGTTAGTTACTATAATAGTTAAAGCGCAGTCTTTCAAAGAATGGGTCGAGAAACTTCACACCTAGAACTATAGCTTCCTTTTCATTTCCAAGGTCGATGTTGAGACGTACCGTCACGTGACCCTTAGGGTGCACACAGAATGGCGAGAGTTTACCAGCTAAGTCAGGTAAGTTCCATCTTCTATTAGAGCAGTTGTAGTTTACTGGTTTTGGTGTTAAAAATCTATATCCCTTCCTTTTTAAATCTGAAAACAAATTGGAAAGAGCATACAAAGACTGTATAGTGACTAACAGTTACATTTGCATCTATGTTGTGGATGTACCAAAATGGTAACATAACCTCACCTTCAGGATTGTGTATTCTGTATGAGTCACAAAGATATATCACTCGAATAAGGATCGACCACGTTTGCGGACGTCTGGCAAAACACGTTATTACATAGGAACATATTATAAATTCTTGTCAACTTACTATCTTTGTACATTGGTGTAAGGTTCTAAAGAATGCAAATTGACAATCTTTAGCCTTATTATGTCAATATGTCGGCCTTTGTACCGCCAGCATATCAAAGCAGCTTGTTGCATCTTATTTTAATGTGAAAAAACCTACAACTGTTCCTTACAGCAGTAGTACTCCTATGAAAGAGTAGCAGGCTGTAAAAGACCCACCATAACATTTGTAGGTTGCCAAGACAACAAAGAACAGCTGCTTGCAAAAGCCCGTTAAAACTCCACCTTCACAACATTATGTAACAACAAGGCAAAAATGTTTTTGAAGCTATTTATAATCTAACATATCAGACTATTCTTGCAAATATATCTAATTACGTAGTGAGCTTTTATTTATAACAAAGTCTTGTGTAATGATACAATTTACTAAATATTTGATTGTATAAAGTATGTTTCTTGTCTTGCTCTCTCCCTGCGCATGACCGTAGCTTATCTACTGCTGAGTGTTTCCGTATGGTCTCAGTTCTTGCTCTGAAAACCATCGATGGGACATGCATCCAAGCAATAGGAAGGCTTGGCAACGTCTCTTCACCATAGTCATGGGATCCATAAAGTTCATGACGAGGAAAAATCCAGGAGCCAGTCCAATGGAGTTTTTTGTATTTGGATTAACTAGCCCTGCCACACCTTGCCTAACTGAATATGCCTGGAATAATTACAAGACATCAATGGTCACCTTCGCTATTTTTCACTAGGTAGGTAGTTAAGCTGATTCAACAGTGTATGTGAATGACGTACGTTTACGTTCCCAAAAATTAACAAGGCAAAGGAAACTAATAAAGGTGCTTGTATACTTGCCGTTATCAGAGGTATTCGTCACTTAAAGGCCTTTCTTTCCGCAACGTGTTACGTTTGCGGCTGTCGCTTTCGGTACTTAACTTCCGAAGAGCGCTTATTGATGGTTATAAATAAGCTGTGATTGGAATACGATATTGCCGAAATACATCCCAAGAGCTTTTGTTAGGAACTGATAGGACGTTTTATTGTCGGGTGTGGGAGACTTTGATTACATGATCGGATGTTCTGTTGTATTTGTATAGCGTAAAAACGGTAAACTTTCTTGCCTTCGTGCCATAAAGTTTCCTATCTGTACTGCGACTCTTGGGGCCTACACTTTGAAAAACAGTTGACAGAGGAAGGTGCGCAACAACGTAGTACCAACTCTCGAAGATATTTTGTTCGTTTAAGGTGTGCGAAGATGGACTTACATAGTCTTCCTTGAAAAGACTACGAAATTTTTTACTCTTGGGCAATTCTAAGCGTACCTACTCGTCGTCACTAGAGCGTTGATAAGTGGGTGCATCGCAGACAATCACATCTTTGTAGCTAATTTCTTGCTAAAAAACTTAATTATTCACGTCTCCTTTCACTCGTAGAAATATCACCAAACACACACGAAAGCCTGAAAACGCACAACACAGTCATAAGAAACCGGAATACTGTGCCGTAGCTTCAAGTCTTTCAGATATCTTTTTAACGTCTTTGCCTCTCTTTATCTCGACGTAATAATACAAAGTTTTTGAAGCACCATAATCTACTGAGAAAGGCATGGTGCAAAGTTCACTTTTCGGCCTTTCGGCAAAGTATGGATGTAGTATCTGTTCTTTTTTTCTCTGTATTTTCTTTGTTCATTTTACCAAGGAAAAGCATTAATGGCAAAAAGTGCAGAGCTCAAGTCTCCAATCCAGCCCTCCCCTCCCCCCTTTATTGGCACCGCCACTGGTATCGCTTCTCGGTCTCTTGGCAAGGAATGGATGTAGTATCTGTTCTCATTGATGACAGATGCTTTCCATAATCCGCGAGAGTGGGTATAGACTTCCTTTTGTATTAGTAATGATTCTGGAGTCTGACCTGAAGATGTACTCTGAAAAATTATTAATTTTATTGAGGCCGATTTCATCGTCCAAAGGAATTGATATACTTTTTAGGATTACTTTCGTACAATTTTAACAAGATTTAAATTATTATTCATAATAAGACAAATGTTCTGACACCTTCTTATTAGTTTTAAAAAGAACACTACAGAAATTGAAAATATGTCACCACCGGGGATCGAACCCTTGTTCCATGCTTTCACGGCGTGCGCTCTACAAACTGAGCGAGGTGACCTCCGATGTTAAGGTACTCTATTTCTCTAGTCGCCACATTAGCTCCCAATCATTCACCGGTGGATATCGACATAGAGGTCAACGTAATTGGAGACTAGCCTCTCTGCCCCATGTGACTTGACAAATGAAGGACTGCCCTTCCGCCCGTCTATCTTTCCAAAGCCCATGATACTTCTATCTTATTACTTTAGGCAACTTCATACTTTAAAGCATTAAGTATTTGATATTTTCTAAAGCAAAATTCTCTCAACAATCGTAAACATCAAGAAGTCCTTGCCTCTGATATTTTGGTTCAATAATTAACATGAAGTAAAAGTATCCTCTAAGAATTATTCATGGCTTATAAATGTAGTTTCTTAAGAGGCCTGCTTTCAGTAACAAGGGGATCACGGGTATGAAAATAAAACGAACTACTGAAATGCTGTCTTGATTTATTTTGGTTTAACTTCTCCAAGTTGTGTTGATACGCCATGCTATTTAACAGTAACGGGGGTAGGGAGCGTCTACCTCGAAGGTTTTTCTGATACAATAGCGTAGCTCGTGACGATAAAGGCAATCCAGAATGAAAGCAGTCGAGAGCCCTCCTAACAAGACCTTGCATCAAAAGCATTTCGTGTCGCTATTATATTAACCTAATAAGTGCTTGCTCACTGCAAGAAAACATTAAGGAGAGAGATGTCCAAGTGCAGAAACACTTGAACACCATGTAAAATGATGGTGCGAGTGCTGTAAGGATATATAATGGAGTTTAGTAGTAAAGCCCCATTGCTTATCGATGCCTTTGCTCGCAGATTATCGCCTATCAAGGTCAAGCCGACAACTCAGTCCCTAACTGTTCACGTTTCAGTGCATTCAAATAGCGGTTTAACTCCCTCAAACAATATATCAGCTTCTAAGTGTACTTTCGTTAAAGCATAACCATAAGGACTTACCGTGTGGTCAACGATATTTGACAGGTCAATCCCATAGTAATCCAGCCTTGTGGGGAATAACAGAAAAAATATGGAATAACACAGACAAAGAAAAGACCGAAACTTTAGCACAATAGGTTGCTTTCCAACATTTGAGAAAGCGTTTTACAGATGAGGAGATTACTAATCTGTCTTGTTTCACAAAAATAACATAAAATCAGTAGGGTAATGACTTTTGCGAATGCTTTGAGCAAAATTCCTTTGAAATTCCACAAGAAATAGATCTCCTAGCCTCCTCAATCGTGCATATTAGACGCAAAATTACACACAAGCACATCGTCTTCCTTTGTTTCACCATCAACTAACTTCGATGGTTTAACTCATAAAAGTAAGAGTTAAGCGTTGGCGTTCCACTTTTTAGATTGTACTCGAAATTGAGCACAGCTATTTCATCAAGAAAACACACCTATACGAGAGTCTCCAAATAGATTACTTAAAATTGAACAATTCTCTGTTGCCAATAATTGTGGGGAATGAGGGTACCTACTACGCGGTTATAGATGTTCTCACGTAACTCTTAAGAAAATGTAGCTCATGTATACCCAAAGACGTGACTACTATGAAACTATAGCAAGAACGAACTTTAAAAGGTGGTTACTGAATCACCCTTCTCTTTTCATTAATCTAAAAATACTTGAAAACAAGCTCCATATTACAATCTATTTACATACGATTCGTGAAACTCGGGTAGAAAGCTGTAAGTATGTACAACGCCCATACGTAGTTAAGTAGTTTTATAATGATCGTTGGCTAATACGCAACATATAGTGAATAGAAATATTTCTTTACGAGTCTAAGGCTCTTGGAAATGGGCCCTTGCTATAAAGATAAAAGGTATGCAGGTCGCACGGAAATTGATCCAAAGTAATACAGATATTGATAATCCCCGTTTATAGAGGTAACGACCTAAAGGTACAGTACGAAAAATAGACGCTGTCAACTTCAGACAAAAATATTATGAACACAGGGGGTTGGGCACAACAAAACAAACAGCAACTCCATTTCATTTGATTATGAGTAATTCAGCCATAGAAGTTGCCGTTGTGCCATAAAAGTGAGATAAACATCGGTTTCTAACACTATTTTAGTTCTCGAAAGCCCGAAATGTTATCTTTATGTATGATTTTGGAAGTCAAAGTTGGGTTTCTAGGTTAAGGAATGGCTAAATCATTGAGTAAGCTGGGCCAGGGTGATGACAACGTTTTTATTTAAACCATGATAATTATTATTAAACCATAATAATAATTTTTTTAAGCGGCGAGGAGCTTTAAGGAAGGCTTCGATGTCTCCTTTCTATTTGCCTTAGCAACGTTGTGCTGACCTCATTGCTTGCTACATGTTTCTTCCCAGATGATATGTACTTACAACCAATTGTGTTCGTTAATAAAATAATTTGAACATTTATGTATACCATAGTTGACTAACATGAACTTCATCGTATAAACGTTGGGGCATTTATCGTGAAAGGAGTAATCTGGATACCAGAAGTAACGTAACCTTAATCTGTTTTAAATTATACCCTTCTTTTACTCAATTAATAAACTTTTGTGATCGGAGTAAGCAGTTATAGGGGAAGGCAGGGTCACTGACGCTTTAACTGAAGGTGCAAATTATCTATTGCCCCACCCCTTTTTTCGAAGACATATAAGCACCCCTATATACTGAAAACGCCCGCTTTGTTTTGTGTGCATCAGAATTGGACTGTTCCCAAAAGTGTGATTCCTCGTCCCAACGATTTAGCGATCCTTTGGGAGCGAATTGCTATGACCACCCATGACCGATCATTTCCCACTTCTGCTGCCTCCGTATTTTGTAATTTAAGTAAGCATGTATCAAATGTATATATCACGAGCTGTATAACACTTTTGAATTTTATGACTATGAATGCGAAAACCCAAATCCGTTCCCAGAGAAACACAAATCTAACGTTTCCATTGTTGTTCTTTCGATGTTTTCTTTTAAAGATGCAGCGGCAAGTAAGTAGTAGGGGTAATTGCAAACATCAACAACTCAATTTTTAACCTGTAAGTAAAAATCAAGCATTGTTTTCTGCAGCGTGTTCTCAGAATGCCGTACTGCTTTAAAAAACTACAAAAACTTTTTTTAAAGTGCTGAAGTCATCAAATGATCACGTGACACACCAGTTAAGAATAATTTGAAAGTTATCTGCATATCACAGATCAAGTAGTAGGGTTAATTTCACACTCCCCCCACTAGAGCTACAACCGAGTCAAAAATTTTTAAACAGAATATGGTTCAGGATATAAAACAACTCCAAACTCCATATCACCAAACTCCACAATATCACGGAGCTGACGTTTTTACTAATCTCTGACTAGAAGTCATAACAGTTACAGACCTGGCATGAGATTTCTTTACATATGTACGACAGAGTACAAACATTCCCCTTCCTTACGTCATTCTGATGTGTACTACGTTAGAGCGTGCTAGGCATTACTCTGGTAGGTTGGTCCCAGTCTTCTTTTCAAAGGAAACATTGCGATCTCTAAGAAGTCTCAATATAAGCTATTAACGCTTCAAAATGGAAAGAAACTTTATCCCATTCGCTTTTTGTAGGATTGACTCGGCTCTAGAACTTGGATCTTACTTTTGGTGCTCCTGTGACACAAATCTTTAAATTCGTGTATAATTTCATCCGCAACATGTCGACATTGTTGTATCTGTACCCGTCGTTTTCCGCTGCCAAGTGTTTTAAGTTCATTTCTTAAAGTAACTCAAAACTGTGAGAGTGCATTTCCCGCTTTTCAGTCTCTTAACGCAACAAGTAATTTGAAAATGAAATTGAAGCTTTTGCCTGCATTGACATTTTTCTTTGTGGCAATTCAATTACGTAACAATAATTAGCTTTTTCCTATGGTCAGGGGTCACGGGTCAATTTCATAAGTAGCAGGTCAGGAGGCATAGGTCAAGAAACTAGGGTCACGGGTCACAGGTCAATTTTCATTTGACATCTGTAATTTTTTGTAGAGAAAAGATAAATGATATGCAAGCAGAGTGCCGTAAAAAGAATCCATACATCTTATCAAATGCGTGGAGGATTCAATCGTGATCAAAGTAGAATAATTATAAGCAGCATGAATGAGCTACTATAAACATAGCCTTATTAACTCTGTTGCAGGAAAATGAGTTGAAACTGAGATGACCCCTCCCTCCATTTCAGAAATTCCTGCATACACCACATGTTTACTCCATTTCCGGACTCTCATATGAGCCTATCTATTTTCTTCTACAGATGGGTCTTCTTCAGGAATTCTATGAGACAACACTAGATGCTCTGAAGGATGCTAAAAATGACAGACTTTGGTTTAAGACAAACTGCAAGGTAAGGAAACTATGAGGTGTTTGTTTAGGTATCTAGATGCATGATATAGTGCCTTTGTACCGAAAATACAATATTCATTCTTACCGGTATTTTCTTTGTTTATTTTTATTTATCAAAGTACACTTCCACAAAGGTTCTGCATAGGTATGTACCATGATGACACTCAAAAATTTTAACTGAGTACCTAATGTAGTCCTTTTTTGTACTTATCATTCCTTGATTTGCAGCTCATTACACATGTATTCTCTTCATCATTATATTAAGCACACAGACAGAAGTATGCTATGTAGAGTTTAAATTAGTCATTGAGAAATGATTGTTAAAACCTTCCATCTCAGCAAAACTATGCTTAATTGTGTAAGCAAGTTAAAAATAGTTTTAGATATAATTGGGACTTTGAGACATCTTTGGTCAGAAATTTTCTTTGAGCAAAGCTTTTGGAAATATTTTAGAAATCTTCAATTTATGGAAAATTGTGTTCACTTTTGGTAGCCCCAGAAGAATCATTGCAATTTTAAATTATGGACAGAGTTTTCCTTATTTGACTCATATTTAGTTTGTGGCTGTATTAAAACATTCCGCATTAATATCAACTGGTTTTATATTGACAGATCAAACTTGAAGCTCAAAAATAAGTCTTTTTAGTCACAAATTTGACATTGTTCTTACATAACGTCTAGAATACTGCACCAAGAAGATCATTGCTGTAATTTCCTAATTGTGTTAAGGAATAACTTATTCCCAGATTGAAACCTTGAGTTTTCTGTTATTATAAGTTACTTGTTTGCACATTATATAGGTGGAACTTGTATTGGTCTCGTTGGATTATCTGTTATATTTCTTCATAAACAATACATTTTAGCCATTGTAATAACATGAAATCTATTATTATCAGTACAATAATTACAAAACGTTCAAAATGTAATAATACCCTTTTCACATGAGGGGCTTGACGTCCGTCACGTCAGCATGAAGCTGAAATTGTTGTGTTCACATGACTCAAAGCACTGACGACGTCAGACGTCAACCGTCAATCGTCTTCTAAAGATGTTAAGCTTCACAGGTCAGTCCATAATACTTCCAAGTCAATTGCCATTTTGGCTCGTAGCTGCAATACTTGAATCAAGTTTGTTTCTAATGACTGCAAAATGGCATCCTCCAGCAGAACTGAATGGGGTTACAAAGATAAACATGTTTTTTATCTCTGATTCGGAAGAGTTTCTTCTCAAATTCAGGAATAACAAGACACTGATTGTCTTTCGATGAGAAGATGAGTAGGTAAGAAACCCACTGCTCTTCAAAATGTTTGTAGTTGGGCTAACCAGATACTTAGTTACTATCATACACTGACATAAATTTGCTGGCTCACGGTTGTCGATCATGCATTTTCACTTCGAGAAGTCTGTATATTGGCTAATTATTATATTTGATCTTCGTGTGAATTTACCGAGACTTGTTATCTTGGTCATGGTCTCAGTGTTGCCATAGTTGACGGTTACACTTTCACCCTTCAACGGTAACGACGTCGGGCTCATATGAACAAGGCTTTGACTTTGGTGAGCCCAACGTCAATCAAATGGTTACGTGACGCCGTTTGCTTTGCCGTTACCCACCATGTGAATAGGGTATAAAATGCACGAGCCATAGATACTGACCTTCCAGTAGATTGATGCTGGGGTGAAATTTAATTTCAGTATCAAAGTTTTCGATGTGGTTGCAAGGGGCAAGACAGATTGTATCCCAACCATAACTAGGTTTCTCTCTGCTTGTAAGTTATTAGCTTATGTATTGACTGTTTGAGCCTGTCACTAAGCTGTCATACAATATAGAAATACAAGGGCAGTTGGGTAGTAAGAAAGTCGAGCAAGGGCTCCTTTTTTCCTCCAAATTAGGCACCTTCCTGATTTTTCAGTTTTAAACATGAGGCCTTTGGGAGTTCTACGGAGGTACAGTTTTTCAAAATTTTCAGCTTCCAGCGCCCCTGCAGACACTTACTGCCCTCGTTCCCATCAGTTTTAAAACCTTGACTAAGCATTGTGTTCCCTCCTCTCTAATTCATGAAAACTTTGGGACTCTCAAGTAAGAAGTATCGTTTTCACATCGACGATTATTCAGCAAGAGTGTTGTGTTCATCGCTTGGGAAAGACCAACTGTTACGGCTAGATGGCTAATAGAGTTGCCCTATCCCTTAGACTGAAAATTGACTGGTGTGGAGCGCGAGCTTCCATTAAGCGGCAATACCGTTATATCGACCATTTATACATGTTGATTGTGCTTCGCTTAACCTTAACTTCAGCGTTCTTCTGCACACGTGTTTACACATCACCACATTACAACTTTGAATGGTAGACCACGCTTTCTGCTCACTCTACAGCAGGTAGTTTTGTTTATTTGTAAAGCTTTTGTGGTTTGGAGCGAAGTGTTAGATACCAGGAGAGGTATTTCGCCTTGCCTGGGAATTGAGGGGACCGTGAAGATAAAAAGACGAGTATTTAAAACTTTGTGATGAGCTCCTTTATTTGTACGGAAGTATACGGAAGAGATACATAAGTAGTACATCGAGATTTTAATGCAAAAACCTACATGATAGCACATGCTTTCATACCCGCTTTGTTAACAATACTTTAATTGTCAATTCAAAGATATTAATTTTGAATGGTGCCGGTGCAGAACAGTTCTTTGAGTTGCTTTAGTTCAGAATAAAGTTTTACTCAAAGCCAGAATAGGTATCTTAAAATAATGATATGGTCTTCATTGTTTTATTGAAATTTGAAGCATTTGTACGCGGGTTTTTTTATAAGCAACTCCATTTTCGGGGTCACGTCTCGAGTTGCTCAGCTTTTTCCAAAATCAGGCCTGGAGTTGCTTAAGTAGTGGCTTAGGTATCACTGGGCCTACAGGTTATCGTCGAATTTCGTTGTGTTGTAAATGATGAAATACCAAATGATGGTTGGATCTTTGATCTCTTTGCTTTAAGGCTATGTTTCAATTTGACAGCCATAATGCAGTTGCTTTTTATGCCAAAAAGCCCAAATTAGAGTTTTCTAGACAAGCAAAGAGACATTTAGGTAACTGTTTAGGTCTTAGAGAAACAATGCAGTTGCATCATATATCATCAAGGGCAAATATGTTTTCAGTACTAGCAACTGCATATTTAAGCATATTCTTACATTTGAGAGACATCATGTAAATGCATTATATATGAAAAGGCGCAAATAAGTGTTCATTGCTAGCAAATGCATAGTTAAGTATATTCTTACATTTGCGAGATATGATGCAATTGCATTATATATCAAAAAGCGCAAATAAGTGTTCATTGCTAGCAAATGCATAGTTAAGAATATTCTTACATTTGAGAGACATAATGTAGTTTTATTATATATCGAAAAGCGCAAAAAAGTGTTATAGACTAGCCAATACATATTTAAGACTATGTTTTAATTTGACAGCCATAATACATTTGCTTTATATGCCAAAAAGCGCAAATTGGTGTTCTTGACAAGCATCTAGACAATTAAGTAAATGTTTACACTTTGCAGAAATACGTCAGTTGCATTATATATCATCAACCGCAAATATGTGTTCAGTACTAGCAACTGCATATTTAAGCATATTCGTACATTTCAGAGACATCATAAAGTTGCATTATATATCAAAAGGCGCAAATAAGTGTTCATTGCTAGAAAATGCATAGTTAAATATATTCTTACATTTGAGAGATATGATGCAATTGCATCCTATATCAAAAAGCAAAAATAAGCTTTATTGACTAGCCAATAGATATTTAAGGCTATGTTTCAATTTGACAGCCATAATGCAGTTGCTTTATATGCCCAAAAGCCCAAATTAGAGTTTTCTAGACAAGCAAAGAGACATTTAGGTAACTGTTTATGTCTTACAGAAGCAATACAGTTGCATTATATATCATCAAGCACAAATATGTGTTCAGTACTAGCAACTGCATATTTAAGTATATTCTTACATTTCAGAGACATCATGTAGTTGCATTATATATCAAAAGGCGCAAATAAGTGTTCATTGCTAGCAAATGCATAAACTCGAGGCCTCAAATTCAGGAGGGGCAATTTTTAAAACGCCTGAAAAACAAATCAAGAAACGTTTTTCATTAAGAATTGATGACAAACTGTTGATATGTAATAAATATCACAATGTGTCAAGCAAAGAGATCAAAGATCCAACCATCATTTGGTATTTCATCATTTACAACGCAACAGAATTCGACGATAACCTGTAGTGATACGGAACGAGCAACAACAATGCCATAAGAACACATTCTAGAATTGAACCAAGGGAATTAAAAATATATCTATTGCAATACAAGTTTTTACATTTTTTTGGACGGCTCCTACCTTCCTACAAAATAGAGTACCTCAGTGAAAACATTGCAAAAACGGGGATTTTGCCAGGAAACAAATTTCTAACATTGCTTAAGCGCTCAGCCCACCACCAAATGGTCGTAAACAAAATATCGCCTTAAAGACTTACTTCAGTAGTGAGTAACGGCCGTTTCAACCTGCAAAACCTTAGGGAAGTATTGTACAATTTTGCTCAGTTTATAAAGTTATGAACTGAGTTTACAGGAGAGTATTTTGAAGGTTAGATTAAAACTTCGGGGAGGTTAACTCAATGACTGTTAAAGATATCGTTCTCACATTTGGACTGAATATCTATATTTCCATGAAAAATGTAATGGGCGCAAAATCTTGTCGAACTCTCGACTTTCATTAAATTATGACGTCACACTTAAGTAGTCCATTTGAGGCTTCCATTGACGGCGTCCCTCGACATCATTTGGACTCTGATCAAAGGATGAAAGGGCAGTTGGGGAAAAGGGTACTCTTCTGCAAGAGGTAAACCTACGTTTGCTACAGACAAATTTCAATGAAAGTGCATTGGCTATAGCTACGACGTACAAAGGTCCGTTAAGATTAAACCTCAGAGAGGTCTACCACTAGTGATTTTCAAGTGGGTATTTTACCCTCAATAGAGAGGGCATTGTAATAATTCTAATACATTTAACTAACACACCGGTCTAAACGTGCTTTTGGTTCTGTTCTGAGGTAGTAGACTTGCTGTAATACGCACTGTCGTTCTTGATGAGGAGGTTTTCATCGTTCAGGGAATTCATCTCTGAATTTGACAAGTCATGGCCTGTCTTCAATTGAAGTTGGCAACAATTCCAATGCCAGCCTGATGCAATCCATAACATTCTGTAGCACATAATCAGTAATTACATGATGGACTTTCCAAACATACGTGCAATGTTGCTCATTCTAATGTCAGCCTCACCAAACACGAGTCTGCTGGAGAGATCTTACAGCAAGCTGACCAAAGTTTGTTATAAGGGTAGAAACAAAATGCAAACAAAGAAAGTTGTGACTTCTTATTTGCTAGCAGTGCACAAAATAAAATATGTGAACAGGGAAGAGCTCTTTATGAAAGCACTGGAACTTTTGGAAAAATTATTTTCTTGTCACAATTTTGTGATGTTGCTTCATTAACATTTTGCCGTGGAAAACGTACTTCAAAAGCATGGTTAAGTTGTGTCAGTTATTATAATTTTGTGCAGTCACATCTTAGTCAGTTTTTGCTGATTTTCCTTTGACAAAAAAAATTAATTGGACCTGACAACAGCTTCGAAGTATGGCTTAAAAGAAACTTCAATTCTTCTACAGTGTAGGAACTGGAGGGGGAGTGGTGTTTAATTTGATCAGGAAGGAGTCCAGGGGTGAGAAAAATGCAAAATCCACCAACGAACAAATGATGGCGATAGAAGAATCTTTAGACTCTAACTATGTGGTCAAAACACATAATTGTTAAAGAAGAGTCCTTGAAGTATAACTGTAGTTTAAATTATAGAATTTCCTTTATATGTGCATAACAAGGGGTGTCCGAGGAGTTAGTAATTCATTAAGGAAAAGAATCTTTCCCCCAAACTGATTTAAACCCCCCACCCCCTCATACAATCAAGTAAGGGAGATTATTTGGTAAAATGCGTAAATGATTATGATGATGATAACTAACCATTTCAAAAATGACATTTGCTTTAGCTGCAATGTATATATTTGTTTATTTATTATGCCAACAACAGTGAAAAGGTCAAAATTGCAATAAGCAAAGTACAAACTACTTTAAGATATACAACAAAATATAAAAGGTACTGTAATTAAGAGAAAAATGTGAGAAATTAAAAACAGTGAAAGAGTTTTAACAAAAACTGCGAAAGTACATTTATACATTGACTAAACAATGATTTTCGTGGAAAGACTGTCCCAAGAAAACAAAATCCACATCTGCCGTTCCATATAGATATAGAAGGGGTCTGTAATTAAAGGAAGGCACCAAAAAGGGGGGTCTTTAATTAGAGGGGGGCTATAAATGGAGGGGGGCTATAATTACTTGACATGATGCAAAAAAGGGGGTCTATAATTGGAGGGGGTCTATAATTAGAGGAGATCTATAATTAAAGGAAATACTTTATATAATAAATGAGTAGTCGTAATGAAGACGATTGCTTTTACATCGACAGTTTTTTCATTAGTGAATTTTCTTTGCGGACAAGACAGTCGTCACAGTCACTGGCAGTGGTCGAGGAAAGTACGTAAAATGTTAACACTTTTCTGTTACTTGTCTAGGTCAATACCATTGGAACGTTCAATGTGATCCGTCTCGTAGCTGAGCATATGGCCAGTGGGGAACCATACAACAGCGATGGGGAACGAGGTGTCATCATCAACACTGCAAGCTGTGCTGCATTTGAAGGCCAAAGGGGGCAAGCGGCATATTCAGCATCAAAGGGAGCAATCGTCGGAATGACCATACCCATAGCACGTGATCTTGCTCGATATGGTATCCGTGTTAACACCATTGCTCCAGGTTAGTTTTATTTCTTATCATGAATGTTCTGAGGAGTAGATATTGGTTCAGTCCGAGCATCTCACAAAAGCCCCTTGTTGACATTATCATTTTGATCTTTTGCCTTTAAACACTGAAATAGCATTGATAAACAATATATGGAGACTAAAGCGGCCCACAGACGCGCAATAATCTTGACAGTAATACTGATGAAGGTGTAAGTTGATAACATTATTGATTGTCTCTGGGTGATGATTGAAGCATCGAACAGTATCTTGACGAAATCAAAATCAAAATAGATATTTATTGACGGTCCGTTGATAATTTTGAGTTGTTCGAACCATGAAGGTATTGATAGAATTGGGATTTATGAAAAGATGTCTGTGGTTTGCAACACGTGATCGATATTTTAGTCTTTCCTTTGAAGTTCCTCTTGGTACTCTTATAGTTATGGCTAGCGACCACTGATTGCTAACTTACTTGGGGTTAGAATTACAGACACTTTCCCGTATGTTTCTTTTATAACTTAATTGAACCTTTGAAGCTATGCCCTGAAGCTTGCATTTTGGTACATAGTTCGCGTCACAAGGAAGATTTGACGTATTAACCTTTAGTAAGTGTACCTAAACATATGGCAACCTTACTTACTTTACAAAAGAACGTGGGGGATTAGCTCATATGGTAGAGCGCTTGCTTCGCATGCGAGAAGTACCGGGATCGATACCCGTATCCTCCACGGCTTCCTGTTAGTAATTTAATGGATATAGCATACTCCTGTTACTCTGCAATCGACAAGTTACTGTGTACACTTTATTACTCAATTGGACCTTTAGAAGTTACCCCTAAAGTTTTTTATATCGGTACAGAGTTCGCGTCTCAAGAAAGAAGTAACGTATTAATATTTAGTAAGTGTGCTTAAACATATGGCAAACTTACTCACTTTGAATAGAACGTAGCAGGTTAGCTCATATGGCAGAGCGCTCGCTTCGCATGCGAGAAGTACTGGGATCGATACCAGGATCCTTCATGCCTTCCTTTTAGTAATTTAAAATATATAGCATCCTCCTTTAATATTGCAAGCGGCAAACCATTGTGTATCCATTATAACTCAATTGAACCTTTGAAGCTATGCCCTGAAGCTTGCATTTTGGTACAGAGTTCGCGTCACAAGCAAGAACTAACGTATTAATCTTTAGTAAGTGTACCTAAACATATGGCAACCTTACTTACTTTAGAAAAGAACGTGGGGTGATTAGCCCAAATGGTAGAGCGCTCGCTTCGCATGCGAGAAGTACCGGGATCGATACCCGGATCCTCCAAGTCTTCCACTAAGTTAATGGATATAGCATACTCCTGTTACTCTGCAATCGACAAGTTACTGTTTACCTTTTATTTCTCAATTGGACCTTTAGAAGTAAACCCTTAAGTTTTTTATATCGGTACAGAGTTCGCGTCTCAAGCAAGAACTAACGTATTAATCTTTAGTAAGTGTACCTAAACATATGGCAACCTTACTACGTCACCCACTAATATGTTTCATAGAAAATAATCTAATTTAACTTACCTTCTTGCTTTTATCAACCCTTAATCCATATGTCGAATAGGTTCTTATACAGTATGATCCTTCATAATTTTTGTACGTTGATGCCAGTGATTCTTTCCATTTTTTCATTTATCTAGTCTTCTATTATTTCAAATATAACATAAACAATGTTTATTTCCAAAGTTTACCGTTATCTATACAAACACAGCGCCTCCACAGTTACATCGGGGGCAAATGGTCCTACACCATAAGTATACCTAATTATTAGGAGGAACGCACACATTAGTTCATTAGCTGACCGTTTCCTTGAAAATAAAATCTTTTCCTTGATACTTAAAAGATTGTTGATGCCAAACCCTGCCCCTTTGAAGTACGTAGATTATGTTATGCTGCAACGGTCTCTGTGCATACTTGCGTTTACTAAGAACTGCTACATCAACCTAACACAGGGAAGTTCGGATGGTGAGGGGACTTACAATCTCCCGCTCACCGTCGTTAATCTACGTCTCCACTGTGCTTTTTGAGACAGTCCTCAGACTTTATAGTTTTCCCTAACATTTTATTAAGCTATGATTGGTGGAGGCCGCGGGATCCTAGTTAATTTTATGTCAAAGTCTGGCGACGAATTGCGATGAATTATCCCACTTTTCTTATTCAGCTGTTTGTATTGTTTATCGAGTTATATGGCAAGTAGAATATCTTGCTGAAAGGCCGTAGATGACAATGATCAAGATGACGTCATCATAATGTCGTCATTACGTAGCAGCAACGTCGCTATGACGTCATTGCGACGAAGGTTTCAGCATTTGACTTGAGTTTACTTTTAACTTTTATTGAAATAAATTGGAGAATAGACGATAAATCTCAGAGAAATAAGAGAATTTAGCTTTTTACTTCCTTAAAGTACGTAAGTGCTTTTGAAATTACTGATGCCAAAAACAATTTCAGTGACGTCTAAATCTAAAGAATGTGTGCAACACCAGGATTTTTGGGTAAGGATAACAATGGAACCACTCAAAGAATAAAGGATAAGAGAGTCCTTTATCAAACGATTATATATATTTTTAACTTCAATAAAAAACGATAACTCTAAGTACTCTATCAGATAGCGATCGTCTATACTCAAAATTCAATCTCTGAAACTCTTTTATCGAACTCTATACATTAAAACCGAACTCTGGCTAAATTCTACTCCTACAATCCCTAAAAGATGATATTAGAGGGGCTCCGGGCTAGTCACCTGACTAGACGCAGTCTGTTTCCGTTCAGCAGAAATGGTTTGTAGAGAGTGGTATCGCGTAATCTGCCGCAAGGAGTAAAAGCAAGTGATAATGACGATATCTTCATGTGTTCATTTCTCTTATTTTGCAGAGGTAATTGTGAGATGCCCTGTTATTACAAGCCCAGGTAATGGCACCGTTCTCCACGTTGACTGCACAAGCAAGGGTGCAGCATCAGGCGAAACGTGTAAGCTGTATTGTAACGGAGGATTTGATGCATACAAGGCTCCTGTTCTTAAATGTGGAAGCGATGGAAAGTACGATGGTGTCTGGACAGAAGCCGCTTGTATTCCAAGTAAGAATCTTAGCTTTACTTCATAAAATTGCGTTAAGCGTCAACTAGAGACAGGGGTGCCAGCCTAGAAAATTAACCCTATCTTACATGGGGGGCGGGGGTTCTAGTAGGCCCGCGGCTACAGCTCATAACTTTTTAACGCCTGGCCCGATTGACATGAAATTTTGTAACTTTTCCTAAATTTTAGTGAGAAGTCTTATGAGGAATAAATTTTTTTTAATGTTTTCTAAAATTTTGCGATATTGGCGGGGTTTTTTACCTATAGTGGAGTTTTTTACCTTTCCGTTTCGTTACTTTTCTTTGAAAAACATAATTATCATATCTTTAACGTCAGATTTTCTTTCCTGGATTTGTCCCGACGATTTCGTATTCTCAAATTTGACGTGACAAATGCAAAATTTATTGAAATTTTGCAAAAAATGAAAAAATATGTTATGTAATAAGTTGAAGTTCGCCAGAGAATCTTATATAACTATATATGCAAAATGATTATAAGAAAATCACATTTTTAGATGAATATTGTACCAACAGTGAATTAAGAGTTATATTTTTGATGTTTGGAGGAAATAGTAGCAGCAATAGTAGTAGTAGTTGTACTAGTAGTAACAGTAGTAAAAGTAGTAGTAGTAGTAGTAGTAGTAGTAGTAGTAGTACTACTAGTAGTAGTGGCAGTAGTAGTGGTAGTAGTAGTAGTAGTAGTAGTAGTAGTAGTAGTACTAGTAGTACTAGTAGTACTAGTAGGAATAGTAGCAGCAATAGTAGTAGTAGTTGTACTAGTAGTAACAGTAGTAAAAGTAGTAGTAGTAGTAGTAGTAGTAGCAGTAGTAGTAGTAGTGGTGATAGAAGCAGCAGCAGCAGCAGCAGTAGTAGTAGTAGTAGTAGTAGTAGTAGTAGCCGTAGTAGTGGTAGTTGGTGGATCTCTGACCTAATGTCAGGATTTACTCCCATACGTTATTTGAATTACCACACCCTCTGCTGCTTTAGCCCACGCCACGTATTACTAAATATTTACTATTGGACTATTGGAGTTTTCCTCATTCATGGATGGCAGTTTTCGTCTTCTGCTCAATCCATTTTTGTATAATCATCATCTTCTATATAAAGAACTGTAAAATTTAAAGACATTATTTTCTTGTTTCTGTTGTTGCTGCAGCATTTCAAATAGCGGGAGCAGTGTAAGTAGTATGAGAAATAATCATGATCTCATTGATATAGTCCAAGCTTAAGTGGTTGCCTATAGACAATTACCAAGTGTGGAGAGAATCTAATCCTTAAAAATTTAGACAGAATCCCCAAATTTTACCAGTTTTGATATGAGTATTGTTTCTGAAGAAGCAAGTGGTCTTCAACTGTACTCATTATTTATCACGTTCAGTAGAAGGTACCTTCCATTAATAAATTTTGTACTTGATTGTCCATAGCCTATGGCTCTGTTTCTAAACCTTTTCTTCAAGCAACCCCAAATTCAAAAATATTGGATTCCAGAGTTGTTTGCGCCCCCCCGAACGGGACACAACTGATACGTCAGTGTTATACACTGATTTTTCACATCTCTGTGCTTTAGCTGAGTGCTGCTGACACGTCACATCACTGGCTCAAAACTCTGTTACTGAAAGTTATTTGCTTATATCAATTGTTTTTAGCTTTATCACGACCTTGGTTACGTGGTGGCAACGCCATCATTCTCAATACAGTGTTTCCTTAATGCCGTTGCAGTAATGTTTACGCAATAGGAAGTATCAGGAAAGATATATTAAAGTTTTCTGATAGATTACATTAACTTTCAAGTATAATTGGTAGAGAGAATCCTTTCACCGATGAAAACTTCAAACTTGTACAAAACTGCATCTCGTAGCAAATACTGGGCTGAGCATGTCGTTGCCACCGCGTAACCAAGGCCGTTCCATCTTGTGGTTTAGTAGCGTATAGATATTCAGGGATTTGCTGTCAGCATCTGAATTGCTACTTTGATATTCAATTGCTGTAATGTAGCCTACGTTTGTTCTAGCAAGACGTCGAGCCGGTCTGTGAGTCAATTGCATGAAAGTGTCATTGAGCGTAACTTGGCCTAAACATTGAGATATAAATTAATTTATAGGGCCTGGATAAGTTATTTGGTCTACTTGTTGACTGACCATCTCTGATTGGCTTCGTTTTGTGACACGATATATTTGTTTCAGAACCCTAAGGTTTGCAAGTGTAGTCATAGCAATGAAAAGGGGCACATTGAGGGGAGAAGGAGGGTTAAAGGCAGACAGACAAAAGCAGAGAGTGAGTCTTTTTGAAGAGGAAAGCATAAACGTACAAATTATATAGCAGTGGATTTCCATCGCGACGAGGCTGTGAGCTACTCGCTATACTGTAACCCTCTTAGGGACTTGTCCACTAAATTACCTTTCTTACCCCTTGCTTTGAATAAGCTGCATATTGCTTAGTCATTTCCTACAGTGCTTACATAGCTACGCTATTTTGTAATTGGGAAATATAATATAGCAGTAGTTACAGTACGGTAACCACACCATCATACTTGCTTTTCTCTAAGACGATCCATGTCCTTTATAAAGCACAGTTTGAGACGTTCCAAAGTTTAGAGTCTAACAATTTAATAAGTGCCCCTCTCTAGAAGGAACCTCCATTAAATAAGCGCTGCATTTTCATGATTGGCGCTTATGGTTTGTTTCATGTTATGTTATTTATGTACATAACACATTTTGGTGATTAAGGTGATTTAACAAAATAAGACAAAAACTGGAAACAATACATCCCCTTTCACGGCTTTGTCTCAGATAGGTGATTATCTGAAAGCAAGGCAGGCAGTACTGCACGGAAGCCAAGATGTGCTGTTATCATAAGAGTTTTTATCGCGATATATCATACATAAATTTTTTTTGAGTAGCAAAAAAATCTGGGGGGGGGGCATTCTAAAAGTTTGGGGGGCATTGCCCCTGAATGCCCCCCCGTAGCTACGGGCCCGCTTGAAGCCTTGTTTACTTAATTATTTGTAACGGAGAATTTTGTAGCACTTAGACGTAAAACAAAAAGTACAGCTTGTGGGATGATGGTCATGAGATTAATTAGGAAATGTTAATAATACATAAGGAAGCTATTTCATCAACAAGAAACCAATAGACCATGCCTTAGGGGATGATAAACTTAGCTCCATATCGCTGCTTCTCCGCAACATCATACATCATGACATTACCGGCATGTGTTTGATAGAATGTTGTGATTACCACATCGAGATGACCTCGACGCAGGGAGAGGCTACGTTGCCATGGGAATCTTTGGGCCCAAAAATTCGAGCCCAAATGACAACAATAAAAAAATCACATTTAAGACAATCATCTGCTTCAATTTTTTTGAACCGTCAGCATTTTCTCCCTTCTCCCTGTTAAGAGTTTGTTAGAAACATTGGGACCAGCCCACAGCACCCGATCGAGGATGGAAGACCAAAGGATTTAGTAAGAACTGACAAACAAGGCTATTATTTTCGAAGACGCGATAACTGCTGGCGCGATGGTGTGTTTAGACCTTTACCGCAGACAAGAAGAACACAATGTCAGAGAAGGTATTGCGGAAAAGTGGAAATATAACAACGACCCATACTTAAATTTATTGGGGGGGGGGCAAGCCCCTCCAGCCCCTTAATACGAGCCGCCACTGGTGCAATGTCTTGCTATTAATAAACAATTCGAGAAAAAGATACCAATGTTTCAGATGTATCCTCCTGCAAACACATTGTTGTGACTTACAACAGGAAGATTTTATTATGATATATCTTAATCTTACCTACGTGGGTAACTTAGCATTCCTTAGCAGAATAACGACCTATTGCTTTTCTGGATCCCCGACAACACAATGTCCGAATTCCCCCTATTGTGTGAAGCAGCAAAACTGCTGGTTCTCCCGTCCCCATCCTCTTACATAGTCGAGAAAGGATTCAGAGCAGTCACCCATCTTTTACAAATTACAAAGGTCGTCTGGACATCTTCCAGCGTGGTGATCTTTGCCTAATGTTGACGGAGCTGGATTCGGATATAAAGAAACTCGTGGAGCAACATCAGCCGCAAGGGTCACAGCGATAGCGATTGACTAGTTGCTGTTTTTCCTAACTGTTTCGTATTTTTTATATTTATGAACGCTACGGCAAAGCCTAGAGCTTGGTAAGGGGGACTTGGAACAGCCTGGCATCTGGATAAATATTGTATGCTTCTCACTGAACGCTGATAAACACTGGGTTAGATTGACTGAATCTGTTACTGAACATAACAATTTGATCTTCGTAATACATTCTTTTCGATTTTAAGTAATTGCTCTTACTATCAAGTCCTCAAATTAAGGAAAATTGGTGTGGAGAATAGGTGGGTGGAGCGTGGGGGGCGTTTGATCAACCCAGAAGCCTCTTAGGGGATGGCGCTGCTAAAAATGTTGAGAGCCACTAATATAGAACATAAGACATTTGTGCCGAATAGAACAAGAAATTAGGCACAATGTAAAAATAAAGTATTTAGGGTATTTTTTACTACCCAGAACCCAGCGGCAGGCCCATAGCTACGGGGTATCTTTAGGGCTAAGCCTCCCTCATATTATGATCAGCCTCCCCAAAATTTAGATGCTATAAGATATATGAAGTTAGTCTTTACTGATTCAGTTACAATGTTAACCTCCGACATAACCTAAGTCAAGCTTAAAGCATTATATCCAAAGTAAGGATTATAAGAGAGAATAAGTTAACCCTATAATAACTGTAGAGGGCTTTATTGCCGACGGAAGTGTCATGTCCTCCTAAATTTAGAACGGTTATATGTAGAATGCTGATATTTATGATCTTTCCAATTTCAAAATTTTCTTAAATAAAATTTGTGGTAGGATTTGGACAGAAAATTGGAAGAGCCACAACTTATTAAAACAATACCTATTTACAAGGGGCTTGCTTGATGACGCATGTCATTGTTCTTATTGTCTCATTGTCTACAAGAATGTTGTAGAAGTTCTGCAGCGGGAAAGTCGACGATGTTGATATGATCACCACGATTCTAGTAATTTTTAATGGATCATCACATTTAATAGTTACTGTTGTGGCTATCACCGTCCAATGCTGGTTAAACTAGGATGATTTGGTAGAACGGAAACAACATCATTTGGTAGTTTAAAGACCAAATTCTTTCTTATTAAGACTAGGCCTACTTGTATTCCAACCTCCCTGTATAATAACCTCTGATGTCTTCCCGAACATCCTGAATATCGGTAAGGTAAACAGCTTTGCATGGGTTTCCTGGTCCTAATGATATTGAGTTAAAAATCATCCCTACCCTATTTCTGAGTTTTTGAAGTCTCCGCTCAAGAGCAATGATATTCCAAGTGGCTAAATTTCCAAGGATAATCTTATTCAATGTCCCATTTGCTGAAACTCAATTTGTCGGATTTTACAGGCTAGCTTATGGTAATTTGAAGCATAATTACAAGGTTAAAGATTTGTTGCTTACGTCTCTTACTTGAGTGATCATCTCTTCCCGCTTAATTTAAAAAAAATATTTTTTAACTTTTTTCACGCTTTCAACTCAAAACAAACTTGTGGCCTCCGATTCGGATTGCGTAGTCCGAGAGGTCCTGACTCCTTCTGCTTAGGTCACAAATTATTTCAAATGTTAGCGTAGTGCAATGTGCGTTAAATGCAAAGTCTTCATCTGGGAACATATAGCCTATTGTAGATATTCAAATGTTCTAGGGGTGGCCATCAGATTCCCCTTGGGCGCAACTGCGGCATGCATGCCGAGAACTTTCCGTTCACTAATGGCCAGAAACAACTGTCAAGTAATAATTACACAAATGACGAGTAACTCAGTATTAGTACATCCCCTACCTCCGGAAACAGTTGCCCTATTTTCATTTCGTTTTTGTCTAATACGGAGTGCACAATCTAACTTGAGTTTATCACAACACTCTCAAATTTCAGGATACTGCGGTGACGTTGCATCTGACGTAGTGGAAAAGGCTTCGAAGAAATAGGAGTCCGAGTCAAGGACAAAATATGGCATAGGAAAGTCAACAATAACGGTGGCCACATATTTTTACGGTTGAATTATAGCGAACAGCGAACAGCATTCACCTGTCACAGAAATACACAATATCTAAACACAAAATTAATTGTCTTAGCAGAAACTGTTTTACAGCGTGTGGGACAAAGCGTTAATACCTTCGTGTAGTGAACCACCTTTAATCGCTAGCAAGTTAGCCTTGACGTGACGAACATTAGATGCCCCAAGGATGACACAATCTGTAAAAAAAGGGAAACACATCGTAACAATGCCGCAACTTTGTGTCATATTGATCCACGTCCGGTTTCGTTAAGTCTTTCATTAATAACTCTGCCTCGAGAGACCAGAATGGTCTTCCAGACAACGAACGATGGGAATCATGCTAGCCTTACATGACACATGGTACATGATGCGTGGCATTTTTGCAGAGCTTCATTTTGCTCTACCTTTGCTCAAGGTTGGTTAAGCACTGGGGGGCTTTCATACACATTCGATACACATCAGCAATGTCGCGGATCGAGTTTAACTACGCAAAAAGGAAGCGAAACACCGAGAAAAACCGACGTAACGCAACGCGTTGCAGCACTGAAGTCATCCCGCAGACAGTTTCTGTCTCAGATCATAACGCCGGTATGCGATCCTCTTTGGGCTACAAGAACCCTGAAAAGTCGCGTTTACTCCACTGTCCTTCTGCCGTTATAAGAACAATCCTATGGCTGTCTGATGTATCAAACGTCTTATTTTCATTTTTATCAGCCCATTGTATCAGGATTCGTGGTAGATTTGTTCCCTGGTTGAAGCTACGAAGTCTAGGCCATAGAGACCAATTAATTCACACCCATCTTTCGGGAAGCATAACCTTACAGCTGGGTTACTGGCTTATAGTTACACGCCAATTCCATATCCAGGTAACTTCCGATCTCTTCACTTCGCTAAAATATTTTTCAGTACTTCATGGCTCCTGTTGTAAGGTCACTTCTTCAGATCACACTATTTCGATTACAAACCAAAATCCCATTTGTTTACCCTCTGTTTATTGGGGAGCTTGGTAAGGGGGTGGGTGAGGGGGTGGGGGGGGGGGGTTGATTTTTTGATATGGGGGTTCATACCCCTCTGCACACTATGGTATGTATCTATAGTTGTATGTATGTTTGCCAGTTTGTATATATGTCTGTCTGTGTGTCTATCTGTCTGCAAGTAGTAAGGGCTGATAAAGGGATTTCTAAAATATCTATGAAAACCCCAAAATGGGAGATCAAAATTAGTGGTATTGATTTCTTCTCTTTGCTTGAATGTTTAAAAAAATTCACCTTTTAATTGATGTCTAAAACCATTAAAGATTTCAGCTGTTTTTAGACTTACAGGTAAATTATCCCAAATTTGTAGTTCTATAGGGATACTTCTTGTTTACAAACAAACCCCCCAAGTTGGGCATGTGCATCATCTCCTGTAGGGCAAGAAATCAACACAAACAGAGTGGTTAACTGTGGCAAAGGATGGCTTGGATCTCTAATTATACATTATTTGATGCTTTTGCTTGCCATAGATATATATTAAGGTAATAAAATGATGGCAGGGATTACAATTACCAGCCAGTCAAAACACAAACATATTGCATAGGATTGCAGTGGACATTCTTTTCTCGTTGACGCAAGGATAGTAGTCCAGTGCAGTAGTAAAATTTAAACAGATCATAAGAAAGGCAAAGGAAGTTTGTTTCGACCGGAGAACAACATGGGCAACCTGATTCTTGCAAGGTAAGTTACAGCATTTCCCAGGCAAAATCTTACTCTGTTTTCGTGAATACTTTGATAAGTAGCACACAAATAATTGTTGAAACTGAAAACTGTGTTGGTATTTCATTGTTCTCGTTGTGTTTTATAGCAAAAGTATCACAGGTCCTTCGCTCTGCTCAAAATGATTATTTGCCAAGCCTGGTTCATGCTGAGTGTTGTGAATACAGATGTATGCATGCTGAGATATTTTCATCCCGAAAGTCAAGTCTCCTTTGTGTAGAATATCCACGAGAGCTATAATGATAAAAATGCCCGGTGTGTCGTATTATCCAAGTAGCAACTTCGTGGTCTTTTCAAGTAGGCCTATCTGTCGATACATCGCAACTGATTTTGCGTGGTTTAACACAAAACAAACAAAGATTAATATTAGTTGATAGAAGCAAGTAGGTTTTATTAATAATAATTGCTGATGGATGCAGTCCATAGGAGTGACGTTGGTTTTATATTACTCTTTGTTATGATGACTGTTCTAGTACCGAGGGGACCAGTGATGTTTAAATAGACAAATGGGAAGCAACGCAAGCCGGTGGTTGTATAAAAGGCACTTTCATTTAAAAGATAATAATTTTCATCCTTAGTCTTTCAAACAAAAGTAGGTATCTCCTCAGACACTTAACCTGATCTTCATGCCCAATGACATCATCTTTCATGTCAACTCACTCGACGATAGCATTCATAAGATTGGAAACAATGGTTATGTACCTCGTCAATGGCAGTCTGATCCTCTATTGGCCAAAATCCTAAATACCTGATGGTAACAGTTCATGGATTGCACACACTGCGAAATAAACAGAGCAGTGCAATCTCTTATAAATGGTCTTTTTTATAGCACTGTGTATGGATTACAAAGCACGTCATCAACTCTGACATCCAAACTCCTTCACTTTCTCATTTTCTCCTTTTCGGAAGAGCCCCTTGTGCGCCAGTTGAAAACAATAAATAGTAATAAGTAAGAGAAGGTTATGGAATACTATATTCTCACAAAATTAGAAAAAGAAAACCTTATAAATAGCCTTAGTCAAGGCAACTTTGGGCCCTTGTTTAGTGGTTTAGTGTAATTAAGAGGTAAATTTGTCTGACAATTCTCATTTTTTGTTGTTGTTATTTTACTTACAATTGTAATATAACTTCATGGAAAAGTAGCAGGATAAATAATATGTTAATTTTTGTACAAAATTTTGATTGACTTATTTCTGACAAAAGTGTATAATACAAAGGCCTAAGCTTGAAAGTTAATTTCTTAAATTTCATCACCAAAAACAAAAATTGTAAGCACATTTTCCCTACAGAGTGTTTTATTTTTCAATAATGCGGGTTTTAGCTTACAATTTGGAGCACCTACCAGCTTTGGTCTTCCTATACCTTTACAACTAGCAATTATTTTTCACACTCACAACTGAAACTATCGTTAAACAAACTATTTATTATTACGTCATTGCTACCTTTACATCATTGGTACCTTCGATTTACTGGAGAATTACCAAGTTTTTCATCATCCAATTTTTAGGGAACTCCAGGACGAAATGGAGATCCAGGAGCAAATGGTCGACGTGGAGACAAGGTGGGCTTACCTTTCTGTATACTTTTTGCAGTTGGCGTAATTAGGAGTAGTGCATGGTTATTTTTTTTGTTTTATGGACGAATAATGCACCCTTCCGAAAGATTATTTTATCAGAAACAAGCTCTCTTTTAACTTGTAGAAATCAGGTGGGGGAAGCATGTTCCATAAGCTAAACATTTCAGTAGAGTTAAATGAGTAGTAACAGTAAATACCAACTGCATATACACATTAGAAGACGAATATGAAAAACTTTTGCATTTTTTCATGATGAGAATAATTGTAGTAACCGAGGGCAAGCGATCTGAACAGCCAGAAAATAAGCGATTTTTTACATGCCAAATACTGTGCGGTTCTTTGACAGAACGGAAAGGCACTTTGTAGACCTATTGAGTATTAGAAGTTTGTTGTGCAAATACACGGAAAGCGAATGAAAGCAAAATAGCGTCACTTATTCTAAGTCAACCTCGTTAAAGACTGTCAAGAAGATTGTGTGTGCTAGTCATGTTTGGAGAAGATGATCAGGGTTAATTTTTTCCCCATGACAATCGAGCCCTTTATGTGTAATTATGGCGTTTTAGTTTATAAATATCAAAGTGTTGGCTACATTTTACTTCTACCGCACACTTCCAATTAATGTAGCTAGTTTTTCGATTATTTAGAGTGGAATCGTGAACGAACAATAAGATACGCCAAGTTTGAAGTATTATTTTATGAGCCAAGCAATGCCAATTATTTTTGCCTAGGAGGACCTATTGAGTGTTGTTACTCATGTTTGCGTTGAATGTTGAACGTCATTTTGAACACAGGATTGTATTTTTGATACTTACTTTTTCGTATCTCTTTTTTACCAGGGTGACCGTGGTGAGCTTGGAGATACTGGTGAAGGTGGTGACCCAGGCCCAAGTGGTTTCGTAGGACCTCCTGGTTTTTTCACCAAGCTTGGTGCACCAGCACCAGTCGCTGCCCCAGGTCTGTCGGCTCCAGCTCCCGCCGCTGCTCCACCATTTGCAATAGCTGGAGGAGCGGGAGACTTGTTCAGCCTACAAGGTGCCTTGGCAACAACCGTCGGCTATGTTCCAGCGAAAACGGTAGGCTTAGTTTTTACTACAGGTCGAACGCCAAGAAGGAAACTACAATTTTGACAAGTTCTCGTCTTTTCATTATGACTTCGTCGGGTCTTTGTGCACTGGAGGTTACAACGTGAGAAGTCTTAAAGAAAAGACGAATCGTCGTCAAAATACAGCTTGTCGGTGTGATTGTCGCCATGATATTTAGTTTTGACTAATGTTTTCGGCTTTGTATATTTCTTACTCTCGTCTTTAATTGCATTCGTTATACCTTAATACACACAATTAACGTTGAACATTAGTTAACGTTTTTGGAATTAATAAACGTTAATTAAATCTACGTTAATTAGATGCTGACGTTAATTTTTGAAACGTTAATTTCAACGTAGCGTTAATTTTTGAAACGTTGATTTGTGCCAAAATTTTATACAAATATGGGCCTCTGTAAAATTTCCCTTGGCGGCAATATGTTTAAATCTCAAAAGGAAACATTTAACAGGGTCTATAGATTTTTTTCATAAATTTGAGCCTCTCTGTTTTACAAGTATACTACGATATCACAGCACTGTGTTACTCGCTATGGTCAGGATTGGAGGTATATGAAATTTGGAGGGAAATGAAAAATAGGGATACTGTCGAACTCAATTACAATTCAATTAAATTCAATTACAAAGATGAGGGGAGAAAGTAGCCTACAGTGAAGACGGGCACCTGATAAAACCGCGGTGCCTTACCTAAGTAAATTTTAGAGAAAGAGAAAACACTTCGGTGAAAATATTATTTATGGTACTTGATTTTTGTCATTTATTAACACACGCATTAATTAACGATGGCACTAATTAACGTTGGATCGTTTCAAAACTTGAAGTAATGTGGTTCAAACATTAAATTGCTGATAAAATGTCAATTAGTGTACATCAAAATGCACTTTTAGTCCAAAAAACATCCATCCATCCATACATCCATCCATCCATCCATCTGTCCATCCATCCATCCATCTGTCCATCCATCCATCCATCCATCTGTCCATCCATCCATCCATCCATCTGTCCATCCATCCATCCGTCCATCCATCCATCTATCCATCTATCCATCCTCCCATAGGTTCATGTGTATTTATAAATGTTGATATGGCCTTTAATATAAGTTGATATAGTTGTCATGGTCATGGTTCAACTGTTAAATATGTTTACATAATATGTTGTTTCTATGTTTTTGTAGGAGTACCTTGTGTCAGTTTGCAACCCAGAATGTGAACAGTATGTTAGGATACCATCACAGCTACTAGAAAACAACGCCATCAGTTTAGCAGAGTTAGAGAAGAAGCACAAATCTTACATAAAATTAGTACCAGGATCTGGAGTTCGTGTACAAGGCAAGTCACTTGCCATTGGACTTATAGTTTCATTCTTGGAAGAGGAAATTGCTAAGTGGCAAGGTGTGGTTGGAGACCTTTACTATTCATATGTTGACAGTGTTGTGAAAAACAGTGGTCTTCTTAATGAAAATCTTAGAGAATTTGGGAAGAGACTTGGATATAGTGATAGTCAAATAGAAGTTGCAGCTTTGAATTGTGGTCAAAATCTCAATGAGAACTCACTTCTTCAACAACTTTTGATTTGCTGTGGTAACAGTAGTACAGTGAATGATACCACTACCATAGAACGTGATAAGTCAGTGAGCCAAAGTACAGCTGACTGTGATATCAAGAGAAGCATCCAAACAGTTGCTGAGCCATCATCGGATTCAACTTTATCATCGGTGACAACGGAGAGTGCTGTAAAGCTGAGGCATATTGTTGTGGATGGAAGCAATGTGGCAATGTGGTAAGTCATTTACACACACACACACACACACACACACACACACACACACACACATACACACATATATGTATATGTATATATATATGTATGTATATACAATAAAACACCAAACTCTGGCTCTCGTGAGCTTTCGGAAACTAGTTTCCTTCATCAGGCACTGAACAGTTGAAAACCTAGTCCTTAAATAAAAAATCTATGTACATAAATTGAGTAACCAGAACCACAAAAACGTGTATGCACAAAAAATATTCTTTTACTATGATCGTTACAAATACAACGCAAGAAATAAGAATCACATACTTTATTGTCTTAGTACGGGAATCACTATGTTAAGATTGAATATGGCGTTTAATTGATCTCACATGGTAGGAAATGCCACATTAATGACAATTAAAACGATTATTAATCCTAGTACCAACACTGTCACTGTCATCGATCGCGGATATAATGGTACTGTCAAGAGATTCAGCTGCAGTTTCAGCGAAGTGAGGCTGCCTTGCAACAGTCTCAGCCAGGTACACACCATTGATACTTGGTTTTATTTCTTCTACCCCATGCTGCATCTGAACCTGTGGCATATGTACCACTGGAGTTTCTTGCGCTGTGCTTGCAGAAACATATATCTTGAAATGGTTTTTAAGTTTTGTCCTTGGAAAAAATGCATTTCTGCATCAACAACAATTGTAATGCCCACCAGAGGCATCACGACTTCTTTTATTGCCAACAATTAATCAATTTTTCTCACAATAAAGAATTGTCAGGATTGAGTTTACTAATGGGGTAAATGTATAAAACAATGAAAAATGGCTATAAACCAGAACCACAAAAACGTGTACGCACAAAAATATACTTTTACTATGATCGTCACAAATACAACGCAAGAAATAAGAATCACATACTTTATTGTCTTAGTACGGGAATCACTATGTAAAGATTGAATATGCCGTTTAATTGATCTCACATGGTAGGAAATGCCACATAAATGACAATTAACACGATTATTAATCCTAGTACCAACACTGTAAAAACATATAAGTGGACACAGATGTATACGCATGTATGTGTCTGACTCGGTTATCTACATATATATCTACAGATCTATTTATGTCTGCATTTAAAACAATATAGTTAAGTGTTTATTAAAGTGCGTATTTATAAATATTAATTTTTGTGTACAGTACTGTTAAAGTATCCAATATATACAAGTATTGGTGCTATACATCATCATCATCATCATCATCATTATCATCACAACCGTACCCTGTTAGGCCGTTGGTGCAACCTTAGCCAAAATTAAGGGGCGTTACCCTTTATTAGTTAGCCTGTTTGGTGGTTTTTCTGTTTATTTAGGGTAGTTTCGATGTCTGGTCCACTGCTCATAAGGGGTCTTTGATTGAGAGGCGGCGTACCTGATATCAACAATGTGTCCAACAGAACAGGGCGGTAATTGCTTTTGTAATTGATTTGAGAAGAAAGAATGTAAAATTGAAACGAATAAAGTGATTTTAAAACTTATTATTCGCTTCTCGCACACTTCTCAACACTTAATGGACTTCAGACAGGTCGATGGGGTGGGTGGCAGTTTTTGTATTTTCTTGGTGAAGTCACAGTTTACAGAGTAGATGGTCTCCAATTGCAAAAAGCTGGATGTTAGTGGTAGGGAGGGGGGATAGCGCACCTGCTGGTGTTTGGGGTCCATGTGACGACTGAGAAATGAAAGTAAGAACATCGGAGTTCAACTTGCTCTGTCAGTAGAGCAGATCCGACATGCGCATGGTCCCTGGTTCGAATCTTAGTTGTTGCATACTTTCCTTGATCGTAATGTCTTTCAAAATGCTTTTAAATAAGGTTTTCTGTTAAAAGACATACGTAACTCAGGCGAACTTGTTTTGGTTCATTTCTGGTGGTACCCAATTACAGGCATATTACTTACGATTGTAAATTGAACATACATTACCTATTTCCAAGTTAGCTTGCGTACCGATTATTGCCACAGGTTTGCATTCCTGATTTTACAGGATCAAGAAGCTGTGTTGCATATGGTGTGACACTTCTGAGTCTCATGTCCGCTCTTCCCCTCTATGTGTTTGGGTTTATTGATTAAGTTAGATGACCACCCGGATATTATTAGGAGTGTGTTAATTGAACTAGGCAAAGCCGATGGAGGAATGACCCTGAACTAGGCTTTGCCAATCTGAAGGAATCACAAGACCTTGTGTATTGGTTTAGTGTTTACACTTAATTATTCCCTTAACGCGTTTTGATATTGATGTCATGTAATGCCATGATTTATAAAAAGGGTCTTTAACGGCGCTTATCTTGGATTTGAGGCGTTGGTCTAAGTGGTTTAAATTTCTTTCGAGTGATTTCATGGTGCACAAAGCGTTCAAAAAAGCCTATTAAGGCATATTTGACACAGTTTGCATACACCAGATGCGTACATTCCATGATGGACAAAGCGTTCAAAATAGGCTAATAAGGCATATTTGACATAGTTTGCATTCATTAGATGCGTACATTCCATTGTGCACAAAGCCTTCAAAGTAGGGTAATAAGGCATATTGGACATATTTTGCATACAGTGATGCAAACATTCCATGGAATAAATACCGTTCAAAATAACCTAAAAAGGCATATTTGACATAGTTTGCATATACTATATGCGTACATTCCATGGTACACAAAACGTTCAAAACCAGCTAATACGGCATATTTGACATAGCTTGAATACATTATATGCGTACATTCCATGATGCACAAAGCGTTCAAAAGACAATTAAAGGGCATATTTGACATTGTTTGCATACGATAGGTGCGTACATTCCATGGTGCACAAAGCGTTCAATATAGGCTAATAAGGCATAATTGACATAGTTTGCATACACCATATGCGTACATTCCGTGGCGCAAAAAGCGTTCAAAATAGGCTAGTAAGGCATATTGACATAGCTTGCATACACTATAAGCGTACGTTCTATGGTGCACAAAGCGTTCAAAAGAAACTTAAAAGCCATATTTCGCATTGTTTGCATACGCTGGATGCGTACATTCCATGGTGCACAAAGCGTTCAAAAGAGGCTAATAAGGCATATTTGACATAGTTGCATACACCAGATGCGTACATTCCATGGTGCACAAAGCGTTCAAAATATACTTAATAGGCATATTTGATATAGTTTGCATTCATTAGATGCGTACATTCCATGGTACACAAAACGTTCAAAATCGGCTAATAAGGCATATTTGACATAGCTTGCATACATTATATGCGTACATTCCATGATGCACAAAGCGTTCAAAAGAGAATTAAAGGGCATATTTGACATTGTTTGCATACGATAGGTGCGTACATTCCATGGTGCACAAAGCGTTCAATATAGGCTAATAAGGCATAATTGACATAGTTTGCATACACCAGATGCGTACATTCCGTGGCGCACAAAGCGTTCAAAACCAGTAAATATCAATCAATTCAATAAGCTCTGCTACCTTACTCATTAGCATACCTTTTCATAATCCACAAAGCATACGTATATGTCACGTTTGTACTTTTATACTGTTCTCCGTAAAAGTCGTAGAGCGGCTATTGCTTATGGGGTTCTTCATGGTTTCACCCTCCCCCATGATTCTGGGGGGACCTAACTTTTTGAAATCTCTTATTTTGTGGGGGGACCTACGATTTTTGAAAAAAAGTGGGGGGACCTGAACTTCTGGGGGGACCTGAATAATGTCACTCAATTCTGGGGGGACCTGACACAAACAGTTGATAATTTCCACACGCACAGCGTTTTGTTGAGAAGTCCACTTTAACTGACATTTCATTGTTGTGTGTGGCCTTCTGCACCAAACACAATATCAACAGATTTCTCAATGTTACCCAACCAACAATTAAAGTACACTTTTGTGACTGATTGCGTCCACTGCATGGACTGTCACAATCAAATACAGTCCAAAGTTAGCATGCACTGAAGAGGAATTGATTGCTGAATTTGACAGGTTGTCACCTGTCTTCATTTGAAGTTGAAGACAATTCAAATGCCTGCCTGATGCGATGCATAACATTCTGCAACAACATACTCAGTAATTACATGAGAAACTTTCCTAACATATGTGAAATGTTGCTCATCCTAATGTCAGCCTCGCCAAACACGAGTCGGCTGGAGAGATCTTACAGCAAGCTGACCAAAATTTGTTATAAGGATAGCAACAAAATACAAACAAAGAAACCCGAGACTTTGTATTTGCTGGCCGTGCACAAAATAAAGGATTTGTACAAGGAAGAGCTTTTTATGAAAGCATGGGAAGTTTTAGAATAATGATTTTCTTGTCACAATCTTGTGATGTTGCTTCATGGGCATTTTGTCACGGAAAACTGACTTCAAAAGCATTTTTAAGTTGTGCCAGTTATTTAATTTTTGTGCAGTCACATCTGAATAAGTTTTTGCCGGTTTTTCTTTGGCAAAATTTAATTTGACCTGACAACAGCTTGGAATTATGGCTTCAAAGAAACTTCAATTCTTCTACAACGTAAATGTGTTTGACCCCCTTGGAGTGGCTCCAGAAGAGACTGGGTATGTAGTTCACAATTCAGTACCAACTAATCTAATTTTAACAGAACTTTGTCTTGAGACATTGTCTTACATGCTGTTGCAAGACACGGATGAAGGCAGGAAGTTAAACAGTTTACTTTATTTGTACTCAAAGGTTCTAATTTTAAAGTGTTGAGGTACATTGATTTGATCTACCATGGTCAAAAGAACCTGTTGTTCACTTTTTAATGGCAATCTTTGTTCAAATATGGCCCATCTAGTTTCTTTGGTTAGTCCTTTGCAGCTTGGAGGTCATTACCTCAAAGGGAAATTATATATCTATAAGTGGTCAGTGTTGAGATCAGATTTTAACATTTTAATGTTTGTAGTATTTTGACTTTATATATTTTACTGGTGATACAACATTTCATGCAAGGTTTACTGTTAAATATTTAATTTAGTAAAGTGTAATGTACAGTGGTCTCTCTTTATCTTGAACTTGTAAGAAAATCAGGCATGAAATCCAAATTTATATTCTTGATAGAGAGAATTTTGAGATAGAAAGTTTCAAGATTGAGGTGGAATCAAGGGCTGATCAGTTAAACATGTCTAATGTGATGAGAAATTCTGTACCTTGAAGTCGCAAAGTCCATGTTTTTAAAGCAAGACCAAAGCATGGAGCCTTTGCTTCAATCATGTATTTTGTTTCTTGGACTTACATTTTGTGTAAGCTGTTAAGGAATAGGAGACATGGCTTGTTTGTACGCTAATGTTGTTTGTAATGGTTTTGGAATTTGTTATCTTGCCACTTGTAAACCTTCTTTCACAACCCTTGCATTTCATCCAAACTTCTTCTCACATGGAAGTATTCTTCAGGTTTCTTCAGCTTTGATAGAACCTTTCGTAGGCCATTTAAATATCATTTTTATTAATGGAATAATCAAATTTTAACATTTGAGTATCTTAACATTAAGCCACATGAGTGTCCATTGATTTGTATGCCCTTTTATTATAACATGTTCTGTAAATTTATTTGGATGCATTGAATAGTCTTTACACTATAAAATTACTGTATCTATAATATATACTTCTCATAGTGCCTAACTAAAACCAAGGAAGACTGATTTATATGATATTAAGAGCTCATTGAAGTCGAGTACCGAAAATACTTGGAATAGGTGATGAACTGAAAAGTATCATGGGTAGAGAGAAGGTCACAATTGCCTCGTACATTCAGTTTTATCTCAGCAATCTGTGGAATCTAATGCAAAGTATTTGCCCCTCTTTTAAATATATCAAAATCAGCTGCATGTTAATTAACAGTCCTTTATGAGTGTAGATATAATATCCAAAAGAGTTTACGTCAGTGATTACAAAATAAATTAATCGCATTGATTGAAATTGCCATTGGTTAAATGCAACATTTAACAGTAAACGATTGTACTGGGAACAAAAGTTTGTCATTCAGAAACAAATTTAATGTCTACAATTGTAAATTTTACCTTCTGTGTAAAATAATTGCAGTTGTCTCAGTCTCTGGTATAGCGCCTTTGAATGTTTTCAGCGGCTACAAGTACCGATACCGCCCACTTTGGGAGCCATGATTTAAAACCATTCAAACCCACAATGAAAAGTAAATATAGTTTGAATGGATAAGCTTTGGAAATACTATTTTCTAAACCAAATCTAAAATTGGGCGAGGGGTAAGTCTTGGTCTGATATTTCTCATCATGTCTCAACAAACTTCACAAGCCCAAACAGAACTTTTTGACTTTCCTTAGCATTTATTGTAAATTCGTTCATGAAATATCTTCTCAAATATTTTTTCTCAAATATAAGGGGTTCTCCTTAGCAAACATCAGCCCCTTCGAACTTGTAAGTATTAACTTAACTTAAATGTTTGATCAAAAAATGATTATCGGATACCGGTCAAAATTTGTGTTTCAAATATGTTAGTTTGGTCAAAAAACAGAGAAAAATTCTTCTTCAAACAGCTATTTTTAGTTTCAAATTGCCTATTTACGTTTTATAAATTCCTGAATGGATAACACAGCCCATCCTTTGTTCACCAAGTACTTTACACAAATAAATGTATTTCGGTATTTTAGAAACCTTAAAAACTTCGCTAAATTACAAGGCAAAATATAAATTTCACGTAAATAGAACACTACCGATTTTAAAAATCTTGGCGCCACCACTTTATTCTTGCATGCGTAGCGGTAAATTTGCAACATCTCAAGTCAAATTAGCGGTCATTGTATCCAATTTGGCGTCAGATACTTTATGAGTCATAAATATGACAGTGTAAGTAACATTCATATATGTTATTAGGTTTACTTTATATCGTAGAGTGAGAAAAATGTGAAGCCTAGTATAATGGAGTGATCCAAGCTACCTGTGTGTCATAAGAGAGAACAGAAACAACGTATAACAAGTGAAAGATAACGATTGATCAAACTGTTTACATCACATTCAAGAAAATACCGTAGGCCTACATAGGTGCTACTCCGACCATTTCTGAATTCCTAAAAAAGTTGGTTAGTGGACTAACAATTTGAAAACTGCGTTGAACAACGGATTCATCTTGCTTAATGTTGTCGCCAGACACTGGTCATAGCAGTCGTCGGGAGTGAAGTTTTATGAAACAATTTTCTCCCCTATATGTAAGCAAAATTAATACAATATATAACGTAATTTCTAAATCGGAACAAAAATTTAAAGTCCAAACCCTTTTATAAAAAATCTCATACACATTCTATTCTCCTTGCCCATCTCAAATACCACTTATTTAAAGATTCGATAATTTGAACAGAAAGTTTTCCTTTGAGTGTTCGCATTATTGATAGCGATTTATAATGATAGCGTGATGAATTACTGAACAACAATACATGAACCACTTCAAAGTTTGGACCCAATAAGCCCACCTGTGGTTGTTAAATTTTCGAATGTAAGTATTGACTAAATTGCGGACGAGTTGCCTTACCCTGAATTATCATTTAATTACGAAGTAATTCTACTGAAGAGATATCCAGGGCACTGTCTTTTCCCAATATATTGACATTCAATCTCCTTAACAATTTTATTTAAGATCATACCAAGGCTAAACGTACTAGATTTGTAGGTAATAAATTGTTTATTGTTTGATCATATCGTTTATTACGCTTCACTTAATAGGCTGTGTTAGATGTGTTAGAGACATCAGGCTTCTCTGTGTCACTTCAATGTGGTATGCACAACCGCTGACTAGAGGGAGTTTCTTACCCCTGCAAGGGATCGCTGCCCTACTAAAGCACTTTATAACTTCCTCTTTCTCCCGAAAAATGTCAAACTATCATCACTGTTGAGAACCATTCAAAACAACAAATGCGAAAAATCAGGTCAATATCGGCAAGGCAGATAAAGAGACTGGATGCTATCCATCTTCAAAATCTCAGGTACGAAGATACTTAATGTAAAGAGGGAGGACAAGTTATCGGCTAAAAAAGTGCTGCAAAGGTACAGTATATGGTGTATACATCGTATCTTGACAATAATGTGCTTGAGACGTGCATGAAAAATTGTACACTGCAGACATACGCCATTACCGCATTTTACAATGGGATTTGGAAAGGGTCCAAAAATTCACTCTTTCGGCGTAGAGTCGTATATGAAAAAAACAGTTGTTATAGCATAATACCGATAAAAATATGTTAATGTAAAACTTAGAGGTTATAGATTTAAAGTAAAAGAGATGTATAAGAGGTGATATATACCAATTTGTATATTAAACACCTTAAAGAATTAACAAGGAATAAAAGGAATAAAATGGTACCATTACATCCAAGATAAACTAAATGCTATACAAAACTATCTAATAATAATATTACAAGGCTAAAAAGCCCAAATGTTATAGAAAAGGAAGCAATGAACATATATTCAAGATAAAATGGGTGTTAAAGAATACTCCTTAATATTGCAAGAAATAGCGAAAACATTGTGTACTGAAAAGCTTTTTTCGTCTGACACTCCTCAAATTTTAAATCTAATAGTGCTGTCAACGATGTATTGGGGATAGCCATTAGAAAGAAAAGTTTGCTTTAGAAAACTTAGTTCCGATTCTGATTTTATATTGGAGCAAATCATGAGAGCGCGATGAACTAAAGTTCTGATGAGGTTGATCTTCCGTGTTTTGGGGCAGAACTAATTCCAGGAGATGTATTGGCCGGAAAATGTAGGTTTTCTATAAACGCTGGTGCCTTTCTTTCTAATGGCTATTCCCAAGATATCGTTGACAGCACTATTAGATTTAAAATTTCACAGTTTTCCAAAGAAAAACGCTTCGGACCTCAAAAATGTCCTGTATACATGAGAAGTGGTTGTAAAGAACCTCCGTGGCACAAGGTTCACCTGCCCTACATCTGTAGCAAAATTAACACATTCTATCTTGGTAATAAGTAGTTTTACCGCTTTGAAAAGAAAATAATCTGCACTTCTACACCTATTACATTCTATCATGTCAATTCCTCTATTTACTATTGTGCAATGTCGCCACAATCGAATTGTTTTTACCGTATTACCAAGCTTTCTAGCGCATGCGCTCATAAGCAAAAATGGTTTTTTTTGGTTTCCAAAAAAGCAGAAAAAATTAATTCACTTATAAGCACATGCGCTTGTTCTCGAGTTTAAACGCATACGCTTATAAAGCCTTTTGCAGAATATAACACAAGTTAGTAAGTTTTTATTTTTTTCTCATTCGTTGAAAATACTCATCAATGAAAACTTTAGCCTTCCTCGCATTACTATGAGTGACCGTTGCGTCTTCACTTCACTCTGTAAGACTGTCAGCTTTAAAATTCACTTCAGACTCACTTATAAGCGCATGCGCTTGTTCTAGAGTTTGGGCGTACACGCTTATATGTGGGTGCGATAGAAAGGGGGTAATATGGTAAGTTTTGAAAAGGCAGTAGAGGAATAGAAAATGTCACCAACGAGATTCTCGATGATTTTTGTAAAGTTGTTAAAAAATAACAAGATTTAGCACTAATTAACCTTACACAGGCTAAGAATACGTCATTATTTACTGAGCATTCACGATCACAAGGAAAAGAAGAGGGAATCTAGATAACTCTCAGTGATTAAATTCAGGTTTAATCATGAGATAAACCGAGGAGTTTCGACTGTTGCCACGTACATTAACCTGTGTACTTATCTGCTCTGAAGCACAAAGCTTGTAGATTATCCTACTGGAGACAGATTTCGAGGGTATTGCTTGCTCCGATTTTATTTTATTATTATTTGTAGATTGGTATTACAAACTTTGAATTAACAGCCACGTCCCAAAATGTTTGTCTCACACTCTACAAATTATCATTATTCAAGTTGCAATGGGAAGGCTCAACCTGATGTGCTTATTTAATCCACAGGTTGCCTGAAAATAAGACGTCTTCTTTAAGACGGTTGGGTGATAAGGTGAGAGAGGCGAGATTGAGATGGTTTGGCCATGTGCATAGGAAGGATGAGGGATATATTGGAAGGAGGATGCTGAAGATGGGAATACCGTGTAGGAGAAAGAGAGGGAGGCCAAAGAGAAGGCTCATGGATGTGATGAGGGAGGACATGAGGGTGGTTGGCGTGACGGAGGGGGAAGCAAACAATAGACTGGTGTGGAGAAAAAGGATCCGCTGTGGCGACCATTAAAAGGGAGGAACCGAAAGATAAAGAAGAAGTGCAAGTAACTTGTTTACTAGTAGTTCTATGACCCCTGTTGACGTATTTTTCGGACCTTTGGCTACTACTGGCACATTAATATTGTTTCTTAATCCAATATCGTACTTATTGTGACATAGTATATATAATTGTGTCTTGCTAAGCTCCGGTTTAGAAAAGGAATCCGTTGATTTTCATCAGATACTTTGCTTTCGCTTGTGTACGATTCACCCGCTTTTCATTTGTCACTGTTTGCTAGAATAAATTCGTGCTCCTTGTCACTGACTGTATACAACAAGTGTTCCATTAATTCAAATCTTTGTAGAGTGCCCGTGCCGCAAGCCATCCCTTGCGGTGAGGAAAGGCTATTAGAGTCGTAGAACATGAAAGTGCAAGGGCAAATTAAGGAGTAACAATAAGCGACAGGAAGAGGACTTAAAATATCAGAATGAAGTTAGGAGTGGAAAAGTCACCTGTTAAGATACGAGGTGGTACATTAAGGTACTATCGACATATCCTAAGAATGGAAAATGAAAGCCAAGTAAAAAGAGCAAAGGAAAAGGAGGTAAATCGAAGACAAAAAATAGAGAGGTCAGCACTGAGGGTGACGTCAACATGCGACAGTGACTCGACAATTTAGCTAGATAAGGGAGACGAAAACGACGAGGATTCATCATGCAATTAAAGTAGGGGGTTCCCAAGGTTTTGATGACCTGCACCATGTAAGTATTTTAGTGTCCCCCCCCAATTTCACCAGATCCGGTCGGGATTTAAAATAACAGCTCTGAGACACGATATCCTTCCAAACATCAAATTTCATTAAGATCGAGCTTCGTGATGGAACAATAAATTTTAGCGCAAGACCTCTATTGTGGTTTTACATGAGTTAAAGAGTGCTCAGTAGCATTCCATTCCATTTTCGACTTTGTGACAATAGGTATTCATAACAACTACTACCAGCTCATTGTCTGACATTCTGGAGTCTCAGAATGTGATTATTTCTGGGTTGGAATCAGAGTTGTTGTGGTTGACAACGAACCTTGCTACCGTTTTGATTTCCTTTTAAAATAAGCATACCTATCTTCTAGAACCAGGGTACGCAGCCTTTAGGTAATGGTCCGTAAACCATAATGGGCCGTAAGAATTTTGATCTGCCGAAAAGCAAATGGCGCAAGGCTATAAGACCCGATCTATGCCGTACTCTTGTCACTCCTTCCGCTTCTTAGCAGGTTGCCATTCTTACGGGAGAGAAACGTTGACCACAGAATTGATACAAAGGATATTCAAACAACTCTGAAAAACAGAATTTTTAAGAAAATATGAATAATTAGTTATTTCAACTTTTATAGTTTCCGAGAATTAAAACTATATCGAAAACCATTGTTTTCAATCATTTTCAAGTGTAATGGCTACTGTGACGGCAATCTCAAAAACAATCGTTCTTCTTCCTAAATTGACCCAAGAGGTGCAACCTTTTCAGCAATGATAGAGGCAAGTCAGTTCATTAAACTTGTCAACTTTCAAAAAGCCATAACAAACATAACTCATGTTAATGAGCATGTACATAATGGCAGACACAGTGTACGGTAGTTACGGCAATTAGTGAGACTACAATGAATAGTTTTAACAAGACATAGAGTGAAATGAATCAACTAAATTTAGAGAAAAACCAAAGGCACTAGTACGATCTGACTCATGAATAGCAACTCGTTTTATAGCTTGACCTGTCTCCTGTATCACAGATTATTCAGTCACAATAACTAATAATCTTAAATCTTAAAAGACTTTGGTTCTTATAAAAGATCGTAGGTACCATTGGGTTCCTTTTGTCATGAAACATATGTTAGAAAAATGCTTATTCAATTATTATTTATTACCAAATTGTAATACACAAGCATATGGCATCACGTTGCTTCTCTGCCCGGTAGCACAAATTGAGGGGCGTCGCCCTTGGACGCCCAAGCTGCCCTTTATTTATTAGTTAGCCTGTTTGGTGGGTTTTCTGTTGATTTAGGGTAGTTTCAATGTCGGGCCCACTGCTGATCAGGGGTCGTTGATTGAGAGATTGCCAAGAAGCAAGAAGAAGAAGTTAAATATCCAACGAACTATCTTTTGGAAGAAATTTAATAACTTTAAAGATTCAGCCTCACTGTGCACTGAAACTAAGTAAACTAACCAAATGTATATTGTTGATATTCATATGTTGATGCTCTAAAGCCTTTCTTTTGCGCATTTAGTCCGTCTCGTTTGTTATTACTTCATTTTGTTGTAACTTGGAAAGGGAGAATAGCTGTTCCGTTCGTGACGAAGGGCACTAGTGGAATGAGTCAGTAATACTCAGTATTGTCAATAAAAGTGAATTGTCTGTGGTGGACGCGCAATTTCATAAACATAGTTGGTCAATATTATTATCAATATATTGAGCGCCTGAGGATCGCTTAAAAGCTTTCTAACAAAGCTCCAAAGGATGCCGATAATTCCCTCTCCTCATCTTCTCTCTTTTGTAATTTATCATTTCCAGCATTACCGACGCATCATCTATCGTGCATATGAGTAGTAACAATGTGTGTCTCAGATACGATTCACAGGTAGAAGGGGATAGGAGGTGGGAATAATTAATTATATACTCGATACTCTCGCCACTAAATAAGCCAATAAATTATTGATTCAACCGGACTTCAAATCGTATTATCAATTACTAGATACCTAAGTGTATTATTCAGTCATTCCTACAACAGTTTGTTCATTCTATTAAATCAGTTATCTAAACAATAATTCAATGTCTTACAATTAGGAAGACATTCTAAGAGTCAATCTGTTAATTAGTCAGTACTTTATTCCTCGCAGTCAGGCAGACAGTCGAACCAGTCAGTCGAGCCAGTCAATCAATTAGTCAAACAGGCAGGCAGGCAGGCAGGCAGGCAGTCAGGCAGTCAGGCAGTCAGGCAGTCAGGCAGTCAGGCAGTCAGGCAGTCAGGCAGTCAGGCAGTCAGGCACCATCAATGCCCAATAATTAAGGTGAGAAATTTTCAAGTCAATCTTGCCATGTTTTCGCCTCACCTCAGTGGGTAACGGGAAATTCATTAATTATAATTATCAACTGTGTTTCGGCTTTGATGGTCTTCATCAGTGCCAGAGATATATAAGTATAAGATATATAAATATATATGTATATATATATATATATATATACTAGGAAAAGGTGACTAAGACCATTATTCCCCTTAAGCCTACCTCGGGCAGAGGGGGTAGGCATCCCTAGAGTAGGACTGCAAACAATAGTATAACTGCTGTCATCCACCTTCCATCATTCTATTTGTTCAAGCAAATAAGATTTCAGATAATTTGTTTCCAAAACGATTTTTTTCTGTGATCACTGGACGTGCTACGAGGTGTGGGAAGGGGAGGGATTTGTCCCACGTTTCTCATAGAGTATGTTTTTAATTCGTCCAAATCGGATAGAAAAATAGAGACTTGTGTAGCTATAGTAGTTCCCTGTATATTCTGAAGCCTTGTATTTACCATTCTTGTGATACGTTACAGGAACGGAGGAACAGTGGGTAGGGGCATGCCTCCCTAAATTTGCCAAATCAATTTTTTCCGTGACCACTTTTCAGCTTTATCAAAATTGAAATTGATAGCGACAGACATTGTGTCACACTCAAAGCAAGATATGCATGTCGACGCGAAACACCCCTTTCCACACAATGACCAAAGGTATCTTAGTGGAATGTGAAAAAATAAATTTGGACCCAGCCAACTTGCCCCCCCCCCCAATCCGCCTGAACGTCCCCCATCGCTGCGTTAGTGAAACGTCAGTGGGTTAGGATTGTTAATGAAACATTAGACCCCCGAGCAGCTGGCGCTGTCAAAACGCTTCGGAGAAACTATCATTATGAAAACGGCTTCTGTTTTGGACGTTTAAGGAAGCTTCACATCGGGGTCTCAGTCAACAAGTTAGGTATTTGTTGAAACACGTATTGCCACACTGTAAAGCTATAGATGCCTTCGCCTCTTCTTTGCTGCAGTGCAAGCTATCTTTAACATGGGGTCCAATACTTTAGCCACAATGGATGACAGCGAGGTAATCGATCATTTTTGAAAGAGAGGTATTCGAATAATCGTTCTGCTTGAGTAATAATCGAAGGTCTACCCAACCTTCGATTAATCGAATAATCGGTATTCGTTGGACAGCCCTAGTATTGAGTCTTGAGTTTGTAGGTTCTTGGCCTTGGGATGTGCCTGTGTCTATAACCGTTACAGATCTCTGTGTCTTATACTCTCCTCATTACCTTGGTAGCCCGAAATATTATTCCCTTGCAGTTTCTGTATCCCCGCGGTTTCTTTAAGTCACATCTGTAACATGGTTTCATGTATCTTATTCAATCGTTTGCGTTTCCCTATATGAACAGAAAAGCCGACAGATAGACCAAGTAACTAATGATGGATGGTTATGATATTACGGTTATAACTTGTTTCCGATCTTTCGGAGTCATCTTGACACCATTCTCAAGGAAATTGTATTACAATGAATCAAGATCTATTTCTACAACAGCTAAAGAGCGAAAAAACCTAAATAATTTTATCTAAATACTTTTGCGCAAATCGAATCAGTTTGCACATAAAATCCAGTGGACAATTTTCACATGCTCGTTAAATGTGTTAGCAAGTTCGATTGCCTAATCAAAAAATGCTACACATTCGAAAGCGCAAGCAGGTTCTCAATGTGCAAACTGATTCAATTTGCGCAAAGGTATTTAGATAATTATTTAGTTTTTTTCGCTCTTTACCTGTTGTATAAATAGAGCTTGATTCATTGTAACACACTTTCCTTGAGAATGGTGTCAAGATGACTCCGAAACATCGGAAACAATTTATAACCGTAATTTCTGCGTGCTTATGTTTCACCAAATCTCTGTTGATCAAATGGTTATGATATTAACATAGAATATCCCTTTATATGAAATACCAATCAGAGTGGGCTAGATCGGACATGACATGAGGTGGACTCCAACTGTTTATTAAGCCACGCCGTCAACATTTGTGTCACAAACTCTTTCCTGGCAATCTCTCAATCAAAGATCCCTGATGAGCAGTGGGCCCGGCATTGAAACTACCCTAAATAAACAGAAAAACCACCAAACAGGCTAACTAATAAATAAAACAAGCTAAGCAACTCGAGGCCTCAAATTCAGGATGTACAATGTTTAAAACGCCTGAAAAACACATCAAGAAACGTTTTCCATTATGAATTGATTACAAACTGTTGATAAATAACAAATATCACACTGTTAATAATGTATCATGCAAAGAGATCAACGATCCAACCATCATTTGGTATTTCATCATTTACAACAAGCTCGGCATCTCTCCAACCTTCTTCTTCCCTTTAAAGTCGTATTAAATTATCTAAGCAACTACTTAAGCAACTGCAGGCCAGATTTTGGAAAATTGCTAAGCAACTCGAGTCCTGACCCCGAAAAAGGAGTTGCTTATAAAAAACCGTGTAGCTATGTTATTCTGGTCCTTTACAGGGATAGCTGATGGTTTGTTGCACCCTCGGTCAGTTTGATTGCATGGCCAAAATATCAAGCTACGACCCGGAAATTATTTATTTCGGTGAGGAACAAGAGCAAAAGAGATAAAGTTAGGTTTATACTAGGGAAAATTGCATATGTTTTTGTGTTACGTAATACAAATCTTTGGCGGAAATTATAATATTTTTGTTTGTTTGAAGAAAAACTATTGCAGCGTCGTTGGGATAGGACTCATCAATGTTCACTAGTGATGTTAGGATAATTACCCTGTCTGCTACGAATACCATGTGCGTCTTGAAATAATTTGAATGTGCAGATAATGTTAGGTACACGTTTACAATGGCATTTTTTCAATCACCTTAGTCTAAAAAGTACTTACATCGATAAAAGATTGAATTTTTATTGATTAAATTCTTAGGATCCGTGAAAATTCGACACAGAATTTATTTACATCCTCGTAAATCGGTGTTAGATTATGTGAGAAACATGTCTGTCCCTAGATGCTGTAAGGATGGGAGGACTGACAAAAATGGTGTATAGTGATTTGTACCTGGGTTGCCAGAAGGGGTTTACAAAAGAAGGCCAAACAGGTGACAAAATCAGGCCAAATTGCGCAAAAAAAAAGGCCAGACTAAAGAGTGCCCCAAATGGAGCATTGCGCATGCGCAGGACATGATGCGCATCATGTGCCTTCGAAGCATTCTCAAACAGAACTGATATAGATGCACAGGATAACGTTAACAGTTTTAAGTTTGGATCCGTAAATTACTGTTGAGATGGAAAGATTGAAAGCCATCAGCTGCATATTTTGGTGGGGGGATTGTGGAAAAGGTGGTGGTGGGATTCTGTCTCTGAATGAGGTGGTGGTGGGTATCTGGAAAAGTACCGCTCAGGGTTCTTAATCTCGGAGAGTACTGTATATTCTACCGTCAAGCTACCTAAATTTCCAAGTAGCCCCCTTGGTTTGTAGTAATTTGGCATTGTTTTGTTGTAAATTGTTACTTTGCTTATTGATGTATATTGTCTACTCCAAAAAGGAGCGCTGACGTAGATTCGAACATTACGTTGGTTCGGATATCCTTTGAACTCATCTAATTACTCTGGTACCTATACGATATAAAACTTAGGTGTATAAATCTCTTAGGCATACAAATCTATAGATACACGCGGTTTTGGTTGTAACGTTTGGAATTTATGTAGCTACATTGGGTTTTACAAGAGTTTGGTTTCGAATGGGGTATTTTGTATCATGTTTGCTTAGATGTCTATTGCCCTTGGTTTTCCCTGGCGGCGATAATTCGGGATTCTCAACAGTTTGTCTTCATTGATATTAAAAGAGTGCACCATGAAATAAACAGTCACTAAAGAGTCCAAATTTGCCTGACATGTAAAAACGAAAATGTACAACTTATGAGTTGACGAAAACAATATTTATTTATCCCTTTTGTTTAATTTTGGCATTTTGATGTAATAAAAACAGTGGAATATGCTATTTACTGCTGGAACCCCCACCCCACCTAAAGCTGTATGTTGGACTCCCTAGTAGCCCTTATCTCAATTTAACCCCCTTTAAAATCTGATTTACTCCCCTAAGGGGGGTCCATGGACGCCCGATGACAAACACTGAGAGTAACTGATGAACTTACATCACTGTACACAACAAAGCGCACTGCCTACTGACAAAGTTTTATCACTTCTCTAAGTATTAAGAAAATTGTGTTTAGTACAAGACACCGATTGTTAATTTAACTTTGCTTTGCACTCGCATTAATGAGGTGATGTTACTAAAATAACTTTAAATCATCCCCTTATTAATCCTTCTTCTTGTCTTAGTTTTTACTGTGATGTTACAATTTTACAAATGGTAAGTTTAACCACCAGTGCCTAAGTTTAGATGTAGGGTTTTGGAATGGAGGGTGGGGAATGGAGATGTTCAGGTCTTAATTTACCATCATTCCAAAATTTGTGACTGCTTGGCATACTTTACCAAAACATAATGGTTAAAATGCATCATTTTATTCTGTTCCAGATTGGGAGATTTGTAGAGTTTTTCAAGCCTTTTTATATTGCTTGAAATCAGAAAATTCAAAAACCAATTTAACGTCACAGTACAGCTCCCATTTCAAAAATTAATCAATCCAAATCATACTATGCACATTTGGTTTCTACAGTAGTCTTGTTGTTCAAGGTGTGCCAGAGCAAGAAAAAAAGTGGTATATAAAAACTATTTGTCGTTGCTTAAAAAATCTCCAAAAGAGCTCTGAAACAAAACAAATATGATGGGATCATGGAGTTACTGACTAAACATCATACTGGGCACCTTTTGTGTGTGTATTTATATTTAAGAGAGCTGGTTGCTGTAGCTACTATATATTTGTTAAATTATTGAACACTCAAAAAGATATAGCAGTTTTTAGATGGTTTGGAATGGGCTTGAAGTAGGAGGCAGACCCAGGAACAATGGAATCTCAAATGTACTGTTTCAACCTTATCCCTTAAGTAAACATTACACAGTGCGATCAACAGGGTCCAAGGTCTTGACAAAGTCTATGGATGCTATAAGTTTGTAAATAGATCTCTTTACTATTCTACCTTGGTTTTTCCCAGCAGCTGCCAAACAAGTAAGATTTAATTTATGGTGCAACCTTTATTAAAGGTAATGTGACTGGAACTGAAGATATAAACAATCAGCTAACCACTGCAAGATGATACTAGTCAAGACTTTTACCAACACGCTTTGGGAGGATATTCTGCCATAGCTTTTACACTTACTTCTTTCGTCTTAAACAAAATGGTTAGGGTGGCGCTGGTAAAGTCAAAATGAACAAGCTCTTTGACCCAAATGATGCTAAACAGGGTTACAAGAAAAGCAGTATCAAGATGTAAAGGTAGGTATTGCCTAGATCACTGTCCCATTTTAAATACTGAATATATCTTGGATTCCATTTTAGTGGGAATTGAAGGATTTTTGTGAATTTCAGGTTAAATTCAGCACAAATTCCAATCTCAACCAAATTCTATATTTTCCAAAGACTTCTTGCCCCCGTTACTAGATTTGGAATGATTTAAAGTTAACCGTATTTTACATTAACGATAGGTAGGTTTTAGTACTCTTGAATGTAACACTAGTTTCGCTGTAGAACAAGCGTGTATGCAATATGTTCACTGCTGGAACTATTTCTTTCGCTACATAAAATCCATCAGTGCTATCTTATGTTATTGTTCAACTCAATTTCTGTTTTGCAGCTACCTATACGTAAGGAACCTTTTAATCAGTAGTATTTGTGTATCAGAGCTGTAGTAGAAAACGCAGGTTGAACCAATATTGTTTCTTCGCTTGTTCAGAGACTTTCAGCACCTTTGATATGGCAGCCCTAAGGTCATGATCATAGCAATCTTACCTCCTGCAAACAGAATTGTTTCTATTATCATTTTTGGTTCAGCGACATAATTGTACATTATATTATAAATATCGACTCTAGTTTAAAATACACTATAAATCTTTATGCGAGTACGAAGTCGTGAGTACATTTTGTTAAATACATATGACTAGAAAAACTTTAGAAATATGTCTTTTTTTCAAAATATTGCTTTATTACCTTCTAGTTGCTGGTAGATACTGTACCTGCACTAAATGTGGAATAACGTTGTTTTTTTAGGCCTTTGCATTTAAATACTTTCCGTTGTTTTCCACGAGACTAGGGACTCTATCTTGACTACTGGATGCTTACGGGGGACTGAATCTTTTTAATGAAAAGTTTATTCGTCTTTTGATAAATCGCCTTAGCTTAGCCAGCATTCTCTTGTCATATGAGAACGCACAGCCTCTGAAGTTCTTTGCACGATATTTAGGTTTACAGTTAAAAAAGCAGTAAAGAAGTGTAATGATCTACTAGCGTTTTCCAATAGAGAACACTTACATAATCGTTCTTCTTTACAATGATTAGCCCTTGCCTGATCTCGTCCATATATACTTTTGCCTTAAAGTGAGAGCTATGGCCCTCTAGAGCCCCATCGTTGACAACCTAACATTTCAGAACGCGAGTCCTGTTAAGCGACTCCTGTATCTACCATTTTTTGACACACCTTTTTCAATGATGTGGGTGTTATCATTGAATGATTACTGTCATGGGTCGTCGTTTTAGGGCATATGTTGATACTTTACCTGCTATTTTGCCACTTAATTGACTTAAGGCTAAGGAGTCTTCCTTTCTTAGTTGTGACTGTTCGATACCTTCCATAATTAGTCACATTTCGGGTATGCCCTTCCTCACGCCCCAGCTGTGTAAAACGTCATAAGTTCCGGACTTGGTCAGACTTGCTAAGATATACGTGACCGAACAGGGAAACACTGGCTAAACTAAAATGGCCTAGTTTTTGTGGTGGATGTGGTGGTAATGTCACAGGAGTGTTCCATACACTAAAAGCTAGTGCGGTTGTCATAACCCCTCTCTATGGTGACAACCGAGTGAGGACATGAACACGCCCAATGCCGCCCATGCCCCGGCGACGTCCTATTGTCTTTACTCGCCTTTGGGAGGGGCTAGAGCAGTGACCACGTACATGCGATTTCTATTGAAGCACAGAGCACTTTAAGACCAGATGTCCTTGCTTACCTAACTATGGCAAGTCTGAAACATCAACGGAAGCATGCATGATAATTGAAGTCGTGTAGAAATGCTTTTATAAAGCACTTTACTGAGCATCTTGCCGCTCACCTTCAATTGATGTCACCGGTTTGGTCCAGTATCGTTTCTGAGCGGCACTGGAGTCGAAGTCGCGCTGCATTGAGCACATGTAGGCCCCTACCTTTACCCCTAATAAAGACTCCGCCTCGACCTTGTTTACCTATCAAATATAATAATACCAACACAAAAGCGTAGCCTTAGGTAAAGACCAAAACATAGTCTTAAAACAAAGAGACTACTTTTGTCAGCAACGTAGCCTGACAAATAAAGCATCCGAGTGGAGCATCAATTGTATAAAATGTTTTCTTGAAAACAACTGCTTGGAGTCGAGTATTCTCAACGCATGAAGATACAATGCTCCTGTACGTTTTAAGGTTCGACTTTGGGACGCAGCCTCTTTAACTCTTTAAGAAAACGAAGTTTTTTTCATATTATTGGTTGTATAAAGCTATCATTACATACATATGTGAACATATTTTTACAATTATAAACACTGACACAATATCTGAAATAAAACACTGACACAATAAAAACTGTTGGCAGTTTTGGAGAGCACCAAGCTTCCTGTTAACTGATCTGTTTTATTTTGGGTTTTCTTGGTTTCATACTTTCTGTGTTTATATATTTGTTTATTTTCTTTGTCGTGAAACTCATAGGCAAACCTACTGAAGAAAAGGAAATATGAGGAATGAATGGTGCATTCCACAGGTGCAAACTAGATAACTAACGACCCCCCCCCCCAGATTAAAATACAAAAATACAGAAAAAGGTGAATAATTTTGTGGATTTCAATGCAATTTTCCTAAGACCCTCTCAGCTCTGCACAAAAACTTGGTTCCCTTAGCCAAGGGATCAATTGCTGAAATTTTAAAAGTGATTGAAAAATGAAGTTTACTGGCCCCATGCTAAGGGAGTCAATATCCTCAAACTATTTCTTTTTTTTGTGTGTATATTTGGATTCTCTGGGCCCAAGAACTTCTGGAAATTGCTTTAAAATTATAAAAAAAAAAGCTTTTGGTCCTTTCCAGGACCAAATATTGGGACAAACCAATAATTTTTTCAATATTTTGTGCACTGGGATTTCCTTGGTCCAGGGGCTTAAGGATAAAGCTTCAAGCTGCATACTACTGAGCAGTAGTTAAAGGATATGACCTCAATATTGAGATCAAACCTTTGAGATGGATTTTCAGATCAAGTGAGATCAGACCACTTTTATCATACATTACAAAGAATGTGAGGAAGACCAGAAACTTCTTTATAACTCTCAAAATAGTCATGATACATAAATAAAACTTTAAGGAATAGATCTACAATTCAAGCCAGAGCTTTAAAAAAATTTTAAATTCCTGCCTATTCAGCAGGTCTCGGTATTTGTGCGATGAGGAAAGTCAGGGGCTTTCTTGCCTTTGTCATCAAACCCTAAAAATTCGTCAAAAGCCTTGTGACATTCATCGGGACAGTGGGTCGACACAATCAATTGTTTTAATGAGTTAATTGGATTTTTGTCCATGAAGACGAGTCGAACCACAGTTTCTCAATAAAAGAAAGACTGTGGTCGAACCAAAAAGAGGATCACAGCAAGTTCCGGGATTTGGGGCTTGGGAATTCATACAGAAACCCAAAGTGGTTGGCTTTAGAAGGTCCCTTCCAGATCCAACTTCTCCCATTCACTAAGACTTCTTAGGATATGCTTGCATACACTCGCTATTTTTAACGGTTAAACGAACACAAGGTGTAAACATTACAATTTTCCCCTTTCTCCTACAATTGTAAATGGTGCTTGTAGGCCACGTTTTCTAAAGAGGCATGCGCCATGCCCTTAAGGTCTACCACTGCTGCTGTGTACATGCCACAACACCTTGTTCTTACGTTTACTTGAAAGAACATTTTTCTGTTCGGATTGAAATGATAGCTTTAGGACAGGTAGCCTGTCACTTATTGAAATTTATAAACAAATTATAATACTTAGGTGATTGCGAATATTTTGTTTTAGATTTTTATCAATCAGACGCAATAAATGCACTATGTAAAGGGATTTAAAAGAGCACTCATACAGCAGGAACAAAGCCCACACCCATAATCAACTCATGAAATAAGGCCACCCCCATCATGAGCATGACCAGGAGCCAGAGGCCAGCTTCGCCACTGTTCATGTTACATGTTCAGATATTTTAGATGTTTGTGTTCGGTCATTTTGGTGAAGAATAAAAGGAATTGTAACATATTTCAATTCACATTATGTGGACACTACGTTTTGAAGCTTTTAGTTCCTTTTCAGGCATTTTAAAACCAGTAGACGATGTTGCAAAACAGCCCAGATTCTTTCTGTTGCATTTGTGGAACTTTTGCATACCCTTCAAATAGAGATGTCACAGAAGGCTTATCTGGCATATTTTGGAAAACCCGTGGGAGAACAAGAAAAGACATGGGCTTGCCATGCTGTTTGCTACATTTGTTACAGCTTGCTTCATGCACGGGCCAACAAGAAGGCAAATCGTCACTTAAGATTTGGAATACCTATGGTGTGTATTACGCTGGATATTATACACGACATTATACATGGCATTATACATAGTATCATACATGGCATTATGAATGGCATTATACATGATGACATTACAAATGGTATTACACATGGCATTACAAATGGTATTATGCAGGGTATTATACATGGCATTATGCACAGTATTACAAATGGCATTACATATGGCATTACACATGGTATTGCACATGGTATTAGGCATGGCATGACACATGGCATTACACATGGTATTACCCATGGCATTATGCACATTGTTACACATGGCATAGCGTATGGTATTAGGCATGCCATTAAACATGGTATTATGCATGGTATTAGGCATGGCATTACTCATGGCATTACATACAGTACCTGCACATTTACAGAGAATCTTACGCTCCCTATCGTCTCCAGCCTCTTTAGAATTTGAGATAGAGGCTTGGCCATGAAAAACACTTCCCAGTTAAATCCAAATGAATTCAGGTAACAAATAATTAAAAATTCATCAAAGTAAACATAGGATTACAACTTCAATAATGTTTATTCTTGGTCCTAAAAATATCCACTGGATCACTGTAAAGTGTCGAATTGTAGACAATCTCTACAGTATTTTGCAGCAAGAGGCAGTACATATGCATTACACATTATGGGGCGAGGGCAGAAGCACCAAAGAAATCTCCTTGGTTCCAGGGTCCATGGGGTTTTAATGATGTTGCCATGTGACATTCGATTATGTAAATCCATTGTTAACTTTGAAAATCAGTTATTTTACACAGCCATTCACAGAACTCCTGAATTGTTGAAAGACGTTTCCAAGTGAAGCTTTTAAATTTTAGTTTTTACAGTTCTTTTTTACCCTTTTAATAATCTAAATAATAATTTCCTTTCTTATTTGATTTTCTTTCCCTTTATTTATCTTTATATTAGCTCTCGATAAAACAGTAAATAAATAAATATATGGCAAGCAAGCTATTTTGGTAATGCTCCACGCCGTGACAAATATATAATTATTGCTATGTGTCTGCTGAGTACTTATATATCTCTGGCACAATTTAACAATTTAAAAAATTATAATTAATGAATTTCCCCGCACCAATTCAAATATACAATTGTTGGAGGCTACCTCTTGTAACCGGCTGAGCACAAACAGGAGTATAAAGTCAATATCAGCTCTGCAAAAATAAGAAGTCTCTGACAGATATCACTCTCGATTTGTTTCAATCCCATAGCTTGATGATGGTAGCAGCTGGAAACTGTCTCACGTTTGGTAGACTATTACTAAAGAAAAAAGGAAAATCAACCAGCCACAGAATATGTATAAAAGTTAGTGCCACACCAAAATACTCTTCTGTACCCTTACCTTCGAGCTAATTTTTCCCGATGCGAGTCGGGTTTTAGCATGCCATTTTTGAATAACACTATCTCTGAATGCATTCAGTGATTGATAACGTTTCGCAATTTCATCTTCATATTCATCCAAGCTCTACAAAGACATAAAAACAGGTAAAAACACTTTGAATAGTCCTTGAATAACAACAGAAGCCAAATCACTTGTAAGTGAATATTAATGCTCGAAGTATGACACTTCCAAAGACTGTTTAATGAAGCTGATTGAGGCCTGGGACTCAGTAAGAAGAGCTTAATTCAGGTATCTTAAACATAATGGAGTCGATAAAAGAGTATATGAATCAAATAAGGAAAGAACAATAGTAGTTTAGAAAAAGGGAATGCCAGGTGAAAGAATGGCATGGAGAAGGAATACTGGGTACGAAACTAAGAACTGAGTACTAAGGTGATGACATCAGGAAAAAGTAAGTTGAAGTAGTAAGAAAACTATCATATGCCTCTGAACAAAATATTATAATCACGCTGACTGTGACGGCAAGAAAGTGTTGTTTTAACTTTGTAAAGACGTTAAGGAAAATACTGCTAATGACGGTCAGTTGATGCAAATATGAATTGAGGTGAAATAACAAGGTTTTGACAGGCATCTTTCAACATTTTGAAAGACTGTAGCTAGGTGATTATTCAAGATGTTCTCAAACTTGGAAAAGATTTCTATATCAAAAAGAAAAGTGCAACAGTGGCAAACAATATTGAATTGCATCAAAGTGTGACATCACACTGTATAAGTGTGTTAAAGAGGCAAAGAGGTACAGCATGAGGAGTTATGTCCAAAGCCGCTCCATCGTCGAACCTAATTGTATTAGGTTCGGCGCATGAGAAGAGCGACGTTTGACTTGGGCCTAAGGGAGAGATTTGTTGTGTCAATCTTTTGCGAATTCTCCTCAAATCAGTGGGTACGGGGAAATTAATTCATTAAGATTTATTGTGTTTCGGCTTTGAGCCTTCATCATTGCCACACATATACATATTCTCAGCTTGTCTGATTATAAATTGCTATTTTAGTTTAATTGTTTTTGGTAGTCTACAAGAAACATCCATCTTATGGAAAATTATGCATGAAAAGGTTAGTTTCGGTCATTACTTTTCTGTCTCAGTACATACGCGAATAGCATGAATGCAGATGCCACCAAAATAGGAAGTGATGAAACAAACTGTCAAGAATTCTAAAAGTCAGCATAGTAGAAGTATCTTAAATCATTTATTATTTGTATAAGTCATCAAAAAATTGAGTCATTCTGATTTTGTATCTTAAAATCTAAATAAATTAATCTGTGTTTTCAACTTGTATTAGGCGTCGTAGAAATACAAACTTTTGGAAGATTCAACTCTATATTTTAACGGATTATTTGTGTTTTTTTTCAATGGATGTTTTTTTAAACGTTCTTTTAATTTGGCAAGAATTTTAAGACATGGTAAACTTGGACTTTGAAACTAGGTTATAAATTAGAAGTGCCTCTATGCTTTCATGGCCCCTGTGTACATTTCGTCATTGAGAAATGACAACTACATATCAATTGAAATAGTTGTATCAAATAGTTATATATGTTTCTATACCAACAAGTAAACGGAGAAGATCTAAACTACCGCTGTAAAGTGATGAAGGCGGGATTAACGACCTGATCATCCTAGGTTTCAGTCGATCTAAGGTCATCGGCGCACGGCCAAAGGGGCTGAGGGGGGCCGCAGCCCCCCAGTTGTTAAAATGTTTCATTGCCGGAGCATTAAGGAAATTCTCCCCAATTCAAAGTGACGATAGTTTTACCCTTTGTCTTTAATTCAACCGTCTGCAGAACCGTCGATTCATGTCCCAATAATTTTCGGGCATAGGAATATTTTTTCTGGAAAATAATTAGAACGCAGACTACATGACACATCAAATTTCAGACTTAACCGAAAAGTTGGAACAAAGCGAAATTCAGGTAAGTTCTTTTATCGGAAAATTAATATCTGAATGATGGTTTATAAAGAAGCGAGTCGTCGTAAAGCAGGGGGCCCTCAATGTTATCATTTTATTCTGATTTGTTGATATTTGTGTGTTTGTTAAGAAATCATTTTTCAGGCAATCTCGGTCAGATAGCAACAGCCGTACTTAGGAATTTTCAGGATTCAGTCAGAATGTACTTGTGCATTACGGAAAAGCAAAAGCATAATGTGCTTTTGATTTAGGAATACGTTAATAGGTTTTGCGGTCCGTTTCATTTGATGTCTTCGATGTTTGATGACCTAAGAATGATTATGGGCTACAATTTTTGTACGTTTCTGTTCCTGCTACACCATTTTATATCATATCTGTCCTTAAAAGTTGCAACTGAAAGAAAATTAGTCGTTTTCTTCAAAGAGGTAAAATAGGCTGGAAAAAAGTCGAGGAGCTTCAGTTTAGTTAACTACGAAGATTCGAAGACGTTTTGTGATCGAAGTCTGCGTCGTAGTTATTAATTGTATCCCATTCATCCGTGGTCGGTTACGAATGTAAACCTCCTATCTCCATCCTGTAGGCTTGGTACAGGTTCATTCTCACTTTTGAATTAGAGGGGAAAATGTAACGAGTTTGCACAGATATGTTTGCAAATTGAGCGAAAACGCAAGTAATGAAGATGTCACAGACAATATCGAATAATATCATGGATCTAGAAAAATCGCTGCTGCGATGAAGACCTTATTCTCGTCTCGCATAGTGCACTACTACCTGCTTTGTGTAAGCGGCTAGCTTTTTCAACAAAAGCCACATCGATCTGATATGTGCCCTTCTCTCTTATGATTCTACTGTTGTACTGTCCATTTGATGATCTTCTCTCCTTTCACGACACTTAAATTGTTACGGATCCTTAATTCTATGTAGGTTTCACGGTCAGGGGGGTTTATGATCTGTATGGACTCAGACAAAAGGGAAGGTGGAAAATTATCGAAGACGACTAAAGACAGGTATCTATCTTGGAGAGGATCATAAATATTTCAAGTGATTATGTTGGTGACTGACAAGACCGAAAAGGTTTAACATTCTCGTTGTAGTTTTAACTTCCGACCAAAGCAATTTAACACTTACGATTAGCGATCACCTCCCGATTTTTAAACACAAGAAGCTGACTTTAATGGCATTTACGAGCAGCCGTCGATTAACGAAAATGAGGCGAAAAACGGTCAGGTCGGTCCAACCCATTACTTGCGTAATTTTGGATTGCCTTTGCCGCCTCGGTATTTGATTTTATTTTTCTGCTAATAACAATGCCCAGAATTATCTGAGAGAAAGACTTCACGCTAAGGAAATTTAATGAAACTTGGTCAAACCATTCAGAAAGGTTGAAAAAATCAGAGGTAACGAAAGACACGTTTTCTAGTAAAAGTTCTTTAAAAAATATTACCAGTATTTAAAACGAGCAAACGGGGGAGAAAATTTATGTTATTTATTCTCAGACTTGAAACCCACAATTTTTTAAAAGATAGAACTAGTCAAGCGACAGTTTGCTGCTGTCAGCTATTCGCAAACATCACCGCCATTTCCGTCGGTTCAGTATTATATGGCATGTTCGGCTTTCCCTTTCTTCTCTCAACCATTCATGCAACTGCAGGCAGATCACTCTCACAGCCGCCTTCATAATGGCCTCTGTCCTGCTTTTTGCATCCTACTTACACCCACTTCTGAAACCAAGTCTTCATTCCAACTTTTTTCTGTTCTTACTTTCCTTTGAATCCTTCCCCCTTCGGTCCATTCTGTTATTTGCTTGGCCCATCGGCTTTACTCAATGCCTTATTTCATTTTTAGCACCCGTCTTTTAAATATATAGTCTCGAGTGCGAAATAAACGTACCCCCCCCCGCTAATTAATTTTTTGAAATTTTTAACCCCCTGCTCCTTATTAAGACCCCCGTTTATTGATTTCAAGGAATTTTCCAAGCACTCAAAATATAAATGATGTCTAAATACACTTGAATAACTTCCCATGCCACAGTTGACCCTGAAACAGTTGCTAATTAGTCAATTGGTACGATTTTTGTCCTCATGTGTGTCTTCCTTATTTAAACGCACTGAACATTTAACTACTTAATAATTTTCAAGGTTGCCTCCTCATTCTTTTCATTTTGCGTTCCAGAGTAAGTGGTATGCAGGCTGTCCTGTAAAGGAAAAAAGTGGAGGGCTTTTACTAGTTTAAGGAGTGATCCATTTCAGGGAACCTGTTCACGCCCTTTCTGCGTAATCAACCTAAGCTCTGAAGGTATTGGGGTTTCTAAATCGATTTTTGTCACAAACCTGAAAAATGACTCTTTTCCAGGTGGTCAGTAGTGAATCTCTTACTTTGCTCAATTGCTTTTTATCCCATGTATGTTTATCACGTCTTGAGGAAGAAAGTAAAAATTGGTATAGATAGAGAAGTAACAGTCTTGTTGATTAGAGAGTGATACCTTCTTCGGATAGCTATTCTTATTCATCATAATCTATGACATTATATAAACCATGCATACGTATGGCAGAGTTTGATTACCTTAGCTATCTCTAGTTACCAAGTCAACAGTGGCTTTGTTTAGAATAAAGAGAGAAGGAAATGATGTACACAGATTGGCATTGCATCTTTACTGGCAACAGGTAACGTATTATTTCCAGTCTTGACTTAAACGACCTACAAGCTTCATAATCGGAGGGACTGTTTGTACACTCAATGGACTCGTAGTGTAAGAAAGAACTCAATCAATCAATTTGACCATCAATAGAGCACTTTTTATCTTAACCCTATAAAATTTAGCCTACGTTAATAAGTTGTTAGTGGTACAGAATTTGAAAATAGTTTTTCAATAGTTATTTTGAAAATGAAACCTCAGATCGTTAGCGAAGTTTCTCGCCTATTCTCTTCAGACTTAATACATAGGTACCTATTCTCGCTGACGTCCGTATTATTTGACGTATCATGGATACGCTCTTACTCTAGTATATTGACCTCTAGTTTAAAGATAGCGCATGCCACCAGATGGAGTAAACCAGACATGAAAGTGATACGTAATCTCCAAATGCTTTATTCGCACATTTTGTGTCTTGTAAAAGAAACACTAGAGAAATATATGTCACAACCGAAAATCAAACTCATGACCAACGCTGCCGCGGCGTGTTCTCTATGAGGGCTCAGCATCTTCTGTCTCCTGATGTTTCTTCTTTCTCTTCTTTGTTTTCAGAATTTTCTCTACAAATACAAGAGCATGCATATCATAATTGCCAGCAATTTTTTTGGAACAAGGTGTTTTACATGTTGCGATATGACACAAGGGAATCAATATGATTGATATTATTCACACTTCTTTATATTGTGGTAGTTTGATGTTAACTGGTCCTAGTTATAACAAGGAAAAATGTATCCCAAACTGCGAATAAGGTATTATCTGGATGAAAGTAGTTGCCAATTATACCAGTACATACATTAAACCTAAACAGCAAACTGTTGTCATAGTTACAGTAATAATAGTGATAAATAGAGTACTAAAGTGATGACGTCAGAAAAAACTTTTTTCAAGAAATCGCAATTATAACTATATCACAGTGTTAACCCTGCCACCAAATGCACGTATGCATAATATTGCATTCAAATCTCTTCTCAGCTGTGAGAAACAACTGTTTGAATTTGGAAAAGGCCTTAAGGAAACACTGTTAATTTTGCTCAGTTCATAAAGTTATGAACTGGGTTCATTAAACAAGGTTATGATAGGCATGATTTAAAGTTTGAAAGGGCATATCTCATCGATTGCTCAAGATATCGTTCTCAAATTTGGACAGATTGTCTTTGTCAACAAGACGAAAGCAATGAGTCCAAAAATTTATCAAATTTATGATATTCGTAAAATCGTGATGTCACACTTTAGTACTCTATATCACCAAAACTATTTGTAACCAATTTGCTAATATCTTCCTGTTCTGTCTTACTATTTAATGACTTATTAAGGGCACGAAGTCTTGGTCTGACTCACTGTTTATCAATAATTGCTCAAACAGACCTACCATGTACGACATAGATTAGTAAACAGACACAATCTAATTAGAAAACCTTGTACTTTAATCATTAAATTATGTCATAGCACTTTCTAAGTGTACCCATCTAAACTAAGGTGTATTCCATGTGCTATTGTAGTGTTTCTCAATGAGGGTCCAGAGACCCTTAGGGAGTATTGAGGTTTTAAAAGGGGTAAATTGAGGCAAGGGGTAATAGGGTGTGGTATCAGTATGGTATCATGTACCTGCAACTAAGACTTGGCAGATAAAAAGAAAGCATTCTGCATGCCTTCATTGCAAACAGTATTCCCATCATCTTTAGTATGTTAGTTATTGTAAATTTAAAGTTTACATGCCTTGCATAAAACAAGGTACTGATGTACAATAAGTATACTTATTCTGAGCATATACTTGGAGAGAGTAATCTGGGTCCTTGGAATGGTCATCAATAACTATCTTTGATATGCTTTTGTTGAAAGACAGAAATATTTTACAATGTGCAAATACTAAGCCTCAAATTTGATTACTGTACAAATATAACTTTAGGGGAAAAGATCAAATCTCTCCTGTCTTTTTCAATTTTTAAAGTAGATAATAAGTTATTGCCCCATATTGTACTGATCCATCAGTTTCTTAACTGTTAATAATGGTTATAAAATTTGAAGAAGATGCAACATGAATTCTAACCTACTTGGAGAGTAGCTTGATTGTGTCTCCTGTTGGAGGATAGGACCTTTTAATTAGCAAGTGTGTTAAATTTGAAATAATAGTTGTGTTAGTATCTGCCACATAGAATATTCAGATATAATATATATTTAGGTATCTGTATGTTGATGAATTCAAGTTAAGTTAATTTAAAATGTAGGATAACATTAAAGATATACAATTGTAATTGCATGGTGCTATGTTGTCTTTCTAAATAGGGACTTGGAAAGCCTAGAATTACCTGTTTATACTGCAAAAGGTCATAAAGAAATTATCAATTGCATTGATGGTGTAGGTGGGTTAGGAGTAGGCGAGGGTGCTCCTGAAATAGTGACTGGCAGCAGAGATGGTATGTCCAATTTGTTTATATATATACATTTTTAGGTGAGAATTGTAAAATTTGGATGAATTTGTAATAGCAGTACATATTCCAGAATTGTTTGCAGTGTTAATGGGGCAAATTATCATGTTATCATGCATTGTCAGTTATATCTTCTTCTTCTTCTTCTTCTTCTTCTTCTTTTCTACTACTACTACTACTACTACTACTACTACTACTACTACTACTACTACTACTACTACTACTACTACTACTACTCTCTTTGAGAATTATATATAATTGCAATGTGTCTGCTGAGAATATATATATATATATATATATATATATATATATATTCTCAGCAGTTACATTGCAAATATATATAGTTCTAAAGGAGTGGAGCACTCCACATCACCACAATAGCTTGTAATTTAAGGGTGCTGAGGAGATTCGAACCCATAACCTCATGATTACTAAACCAATGGTTGAGACGAGAGGTCGTGAGTTTTAATCCCCTTAGGGCCCTTCAATTGCAACCTATTGTGGTAAAGCTCCACTCCTTGACAAATAATGAATATATGCAATGTGTCTACTAATAATATATGTGTCTGGCACTGCTGAAGGCTCAAAGTCGAAACACAATAAATATTTCGCAAAAGTTGTCACTAAAAATCTTTCCCTTAGCTTTTGGGCCTGGTGATACAATGGTTACAGCATTGATTTAGTAATTAAGTAGTTATGGGTTCGAATCCCCTTAGCTCCCTTAGTAAGAAAAGCAAGCTACTGTGGTAATGCACCACTCCTGATAAATTGCTGTGTCTGCTGAGTACTTATGTATCTCTGGCACTGACAATGGCTCAAAGCCGAAACACAATAAATAATTCTAATTGATGAATTTCTCCTTACCCACTGAGTGGAGGAGGTTGACTTGAAAATTTCTCACCTTAATTATTGGACTTGATGGTACAATGCTTAAGGTTGGGGTTTTCAAACAAATGGGTCATGGATTTTAATCCCCAATTGTGGTAACGCTCCACTCATGATAAATATATAATACTTACTATGTGTCTGCTGAGTACTTGAGTAGATAGATATATTTGCATATATATATACACAGTGCTAGTTTTAGGGGGTGCTGACTGTGGTGCAGCACAGGGCCCCGCACCTAAGATGGAAATTTAGGGGCCCTGCACAGCTCAGTGAAGCCAAAAAAAATATTAACCTACAAGGACTAAAAATAGGGTCCCAAAATCATGTTATGGCACAGGGCCCCCAGTTGCCAAAATCCAGCACTGGTATACACACACACAATGTTCAGAGATGTATATCTAAATGTGATTTAAGATAAGGGAGCCTCCCTTGAAAACGTCCCGAGACGTTTATTAATTTACAAGAAAATTTCCACCCAAGACATGCTTATTCCAGCCACCCCGTTTATTTATTTTTGAACTTTTTTCACCCACACCGTTTATTTCGGACGCTATTTTTGAGTTCCGGAACATAAAATCATGAAGAAATAAAAACATCTCTTTAATTAGACTTTAAAGACTTCTTGTATATTACTTAGATGCAGTTTTAAACCTTTACCTATTTTTGATTTGTTTATACACAAGCCCTTAAAACAAAAGCCCTTAGAAACACTACTGTTACATGGAGTTTCACATACTTTATACAAATTTCGAGATAAATTTTCCCACACACCTCGTTTATTTATTTCAAGCATAATTTCCACCCACCCCGTTTATTTATTTTGAGCAAAATTTCCACCCACCCAGTTTATTCCAGCCACCCCGTTTATTCCGGACACGAGAGTAGAAACTGAAGAACTAAACTACAAGACAAGGCATCAATTTTTTAAACTATGCCATACCTGTATTATAAAGTCAAAATGTTTGATCAATTTCGGTCCACACGATTCGCATATTAGTTCGAAAGCTTGTGCCGACACGGTGGAAAGTTGTTTATTTTGTAGATGTTCCAAAATAAATTGAAACAAAGTATCTAGAGGGAAAAACAGAATCAGATATCAGAGCATTACTAAAAATCTACACACTGTCAAACCTCGAAGAACTCCGACCTCAATCCCCATCCCGTTTACCAATTTTTGCCGTACATTTTTACATAACGTATATTTATGACGTCGACCAAAACACTTGTTTTCAGACCCCTTACTCTTTTATATTACACACCTACATAATTGCATTAACTTCAAAAAAAGTCTGATCCAAAGGTTTTAAGGCATTGAATTTTCAGAAAAAATATTTTAAGCATTATAGAGTTATGGAATTTTCGGATAAACATTCTGACCGTACCAGAGTCCAAAATAACTTATTTCAGGTAAGTCTACGTCCGGAAATAAAATGAAACGATTTTTTTTCACCTAATGACAGCTAGAAGTGAAAAGCAATCATGATGATGGAAGATGTGGTACTATTTGGTGCCAATATTATTGACGAATAGAATACACAATTACTTACATTTTACAGGCTGCAATATGTTCTAACCAACAGCAGAAGGCCATCCTGATGGCAGTTTTACATCGTCTATTGATGTATTACATTGTTTAGAATTCTGACAAGAAACCATTTTATATAAGGATATATCTCATAGATTCATTTGGAGACCGTTCACAGATAAGCAATTACCTACACCAAATTTTTGATTAAGTTAACAGACTACAGATAAAGAGTAAAGTAAGGAATGAAGGGCTAATGGTCACTAGTACTGGGTTTGAGCACGGCGCAGAAAACCAAATTAAAATTGCGAGCGATGCAGCATTGTGCAGTCTCTCAATCTAAGACCCCTGATGAGCAGTGGGCCCGACATTAAAACTACCTTAAATAAACGGAGAAACCACAAAACAGGCTAACACATAAAGGGCATCTGGGGCGTCCAAGGTAACCGCCCCTCAATTTAGGCTACTGGGCAGACTCAACCGCCCAGTAAGGACCGCCTCTTGCAAATTATGGAAAGCATCTGTCATCACCGAGAACAGATACTACATCCATTCCTTGCGAAAAGGACGAGAAGGGAGACGCCGTATAGTGCAGCGTGTAGGTACTTGGGCAATTCTTTGGTGGTGGTAGCAGGTCGTACAGTTTCTTATTTGCGACATTACAATTCTACAATATATTCGAATGGACAACGTCAACATTGGCCGAAGGTTGCATAACCATTACCCACATGAAAGGATCGCGAGTTAAAAACGACTGCAGGTCCTTGCGACGTGAATGTTGAAAGCGTAACAGCGATCTGGCAGCCTTCTCCCACCTCTATTTTGGCGTACACCAACCAACATCACTTTCGTCATTTGCACAGTAAATGCGATAGATCACTGTTCGGTAAACGTGGTATGGGATGTTCCAGGAACCAAATTTAATTTAATTTTAATTAATTAAATTTAATAAAGTATTTATTGGGACCGTTTAAAAGAAAACCATACAATATAATACGGGCATCACGCACCACAGGTAATGCAATATCTTACTGTTACACCTCTATGGCCTCTTCCAAGACAAATTTGTCCTTGCTCTTTATTTTTAAGAAATGACTATATCAATGCTACTTTTTGTTTCTGTGGCGTCGTTTAAATTTGGATAGTATTGTTTTGCTTGTTGCAAGCGCAACAGATCAGATTTGCCTTCACACTCATTACCATTCTGTAAGACCCTTGCTACAAGTTTATGTTTTCTATTGTCTTGTCTTTTTTCTTTTTTGCTACCTCGCTAGATCTTGCTGGTTTCGACAGCCCAATAAGTTTAAAATGATAGAATACCCCTCCAAGGACAACAGCAACAAGTTTTTTGTAATATTTAGGTTAATCTGAAACCCTTGAGCTAAGAAAAGCGACGCAACCTGGATTTGAGTCATTGACAAGCCCAGGCACGGAGCTATAGGGAAAAGGGAGCATTTCCCCCAAAGCCGATTTCTTGTCCCAAATTGCCCCCCCCCCCGTACAATTTCTTGACATCCCCTAAAAATCCTCTCTGCAGGCATGCGTTGTCTCTGTTTGTTAGTTAGTTCGGCCAAATGGCAGATGAGTAATTTCCTGTTTGCAAATAAGACATAAGGAGAAGAAAAAATAATGAAAAACGTCGTTGACCAAATTTGGGAATGATTTTCTTTGGTTGCTCCGTGCTTGGACAAGCCCCTGCAAGTCAGATGTGGAGATAAGATAGGAGTAGGCTCCCATGTACATGTAAACTATCTATAAACTTTCACGAATTATATCAAGACGTTCTACTTATTCGCTTGGACTGTTTGCTGTAAGCACTGTATAAAGGAGAAGTATAGAATTGTATGAATTGAATGGAAAGCGCAATTTATGTATTGAAGTCTCTTTCTTTTTAATGCGTCAGCAAAATGTCTTAAATGAAACATCTAAATACCCCCCTCTGCTAAAAAGTTGATAAATTCCCTAAGCGTTTATTCAAAGCAATGCAATAAAGAGTGCGTAGTTAAATTACGTATGATTTGTGTCCCTAATTTGCTATCAAGAATCAAGTGTGCCTTGTGCACATCAGTGGCATAAGATGAAACGAGTGTGCGGACTTCATCAAGAAAATTTGAAATTTCGCGTGCTAAAAACACACGTTAGGGCCACTTTCTGACAATCTGTCCGTAACTTAGGATTTTAGTATACTGGTGTAAATGAAAATAATGTGTCACCACAGACAATTTATCTAATACATTTTCTGATTGTTATCCGTTAAGAATTTTTACTCATTTATTAACAAGTTTGCCCAATCAAAACTACAATGGCCGTCTTTCCGCGACGGGGGATGGCGGAGAGGGTTTTGTCTCTATGTGACACTACTTGCATGATTGCAAAGTCTACTGAATTGTACTGGGGCAACAGTTATTCTCTGCTTCGTAAATTGTCTTTGCACGTACTTACTGTGCAGTACAGTCGATCAGTAAAGCAAGAGTATCTTCCTGGTAACAACGAGGGGCCTATAGACAGCAGTGGTTCCCGGGTTTAAATGCTTCCCTGCGCATAAGGGGGATATGACGTAACATTTAGGTCACGCTACTTGTTGAAATGCTTGGCTGCTTACCTTGCAGGTGGCCATTGTCGCGCATTTTTACAGTATTCAACAACCTATTATACAAATATAAAATCTATCTAAGAAAGCGTTACTATGTGATAGGACTGTGTATACTTGAAGCCTGAAGGTGATAGGCACTCGCAATACTACCATGTATTAGACATTTTCTATGTATGAGTTTTCATGGGGGGCTTTTTTCCGGGGGGTAATTTTCCTCCGGGACAATTTTATTCGCGGGCAATTTCCCGGGGGGCAATTTTCCGGGGGGCTTTACTCCGGGGGGGCTTTTTCCTGATACCGTGTTGATGGTATCTGAGTAAAAGTGATGTCCTAGTACACTGTCAGACCCGATGCTTGTAGTGTAGTACTCTGGAGTGCCGAATAAACGGGGGGTCAGAATAAATGGAGGGATCATCATTACGGTCTAAAGTTAATAAGCAGGGGAGTCCAAATAAACGGGGGGTTTGAACTCCAGTCTCAATTTCGTGAAAGTTCTAAATAAGGATGACACACGAGGACAAAAATCATACTAATTGACTAATTAGTAACTGTTTCAGGGTCAAATGTCGCATGGGAACTTATTCAAGTGTTTTCAGATATCTTTTACATTTTGAGTACTGGGAAAATTCCTTGAAATTAATCAACGAGGGGAGCAACTCTCTCTTTAAAAAGATACGACGTTACAAATGCAGTTTTCAGGTGTCAAAGCTCATTTGGCATCAAATGCTAAGAAACCCTAACAAATGCCATAGGAACGTCTTGTTAAGGTTCGCATCTGTCTCTCACCTCATACAAGATAACGAGGAGGCTCTGTGCATATCATGTAAACGACAGGTAATCGACTTAAGTTTGTTGTCATAAGGCTCCTGCAAAGCACTGGTTTCCAGCTGAAGAGAACAGGTGACCACCTCTACGTATTTCCAAACGAGTTAGAAACTGCTCGTGGAGTCAAGTTTTTTATTATTTAATACTTAATCGTCTAAGCTAGTCCTTGCAGGCCGTTCATAATATTTTTGAATTTATTTAATATAGTAATATTTAATAATGCTATCCGAGTTGCATTGCACAGTGAGCATTCAGGAAGAAATTATTTTTATCTGATTTGATCAAACGATTCAAGTAACATTTCCCTTAGTAAATTGTTAGCGTTCTGATGAATTCCTCTTTATCACTTTTTAAAGGATGCATTTCTGTTAATTATATACAGGGGGTTAGCAAAGCTTTTTACAGTTAATTCTCATGCTCTGATTAGTGATAAAAGCTGATCAATTTTGGATTGCACAATTTATGAAAAACATCTTAAATTACATAGCTGTTAACATAGGCACAACGGACAAAAAATTTGGGGGAGACGGGGGCTGTGGATTATTTTTCCGAAAAAATACTCCTTTGCCCGAAAATTATTGGGACATGAATCGACGGTTCTGCATTTTTGCAGCTGCAGCCACCCTCAGCCCCTTTGGCCGTGCGCCCATGGGTGTTAATAACACGAGTAATGGTCGTGTCAATTGAAATTTTCTTCTTCTATTTTACATATACAGTATAACTTACATATCCTTGTTTAATTTACTTGCAATGTTCCTCTATTTGACCAATCTATTATCCTTATAAGGCTTGTTTCTTGTTTAGTCATCATAGTTTGCTGTGGCTAATGTCGTGGCAAATAGCATTTTCAAACAATTCAAATATAAATTTAAAATTTGAAGGAATTTTCGGTTTCTAACAACTTTGGACTAAAAAGAAAGCAGGGTGGACAACTGTCTACTTTAAAATAAGCTACGCCATGTAGGTGATCTCTCTGCTCCCCTGACCCACCTCGAACGCCAAACAAACAAACCACTAACATGACATTATACACTCCATTCGCCCTTACAAAGAGACTAACGAAAACGGTATGTCGTTGCGATGTTTTAACTTTATAATCCTGCCAGCATCCCAGGTTTTCTAGGGTTTCATCGTAAACAGAGCGTTTGAAATATTTGTTTTGAAAAGAACACTAGAGAAATAGAAAATGTGTCAAAACCGGGGATCGAATTCGTGACCCACGCTTTCGCGGCGTGCGCTCTGCCAACTGAGGTAGGTGACCCCCGATGTTAACATACTGATACCGATACATAAATTTCTAGTCGCCACATTAGCTCCCAATCATCCTCCAGTGGACATTAACATCTAGTTCAACGCAATTGGAAACCTGCCTCTCTACGCCATGTGACTTGAGGAAGGAAGCACTGCCCTCCGGCTTAAGTTGTATTTCTAACTTGAAGCCCAGTATCATCGCAGTTATCAATAACAGTATTTGTGAACAACTTTTATACAATTTTTATACAAGTCTACTAGTTTTAAACACTTCAGATTGTCTACTTGTTTATCTTCAAACATTTTATAATTCCGCAGACAGGCATTAGCAGGCGATCCTTCCTTTTTGTTATATTAAATAATGACTATTAGTTTTGTTTGAATAGCTCATGGAGAAATTCTTGATAAACATTTTGGTCTTCCCATCATTCATGGATCACATTAAGGTTTCCGAGGTACAAGGGAACAATTTTCCAGCAATTTCACCATCCATTTTATCATTGTCATTGAACCTATTAAGCTATTGTATCAAATATATATATATAGATATACATGTAGATAGAGATGTAGCTATAGATATACATATAGATATACATGTAGATAGAGATGTAGCTATAGATATACATATAGATATACATGTAGATAGAGATGTAGCTATAGATATACATATAGATATACATGTAGATAGAGATGTAGCTATAGATATACATATAGATATACATGTAGATAGAGATGTAGCTATAAAATCTGTTTTGCTAGATGAATTTTTTTACCATAAGACTACATATTGTCTTTCTAAGAAACCCAGTTGCTAAGGCTTCAACCTTCACATTGGCGCAAAAATTAAGCAACTTGCTTAGCAACCCAGATAGTTAGCAACTTTCAAGCAAAATTTTAAATTTTCTAAAAAAATAAGGACAGAATAATTCTTTTTTGATTTGAAACAAACACATAAGGAACTATTTACATGTATAACTCACTGTAAGTAGACAGAAGAAAAGCCAAATATTGTATATATTTATATGATTCGGTATCACAGAGAAAAATAACCATAGCAACCTCTTAAGAAACTTTACCCCTGAAAGTGTGTCGTAACCTTAGCAACCTTAGCCCTGACCCTGAATATCGAGTTGCTTATAAAAAAAATGTGTACTTAATTTTAAACATGTTAAAAATTATCATTATTGAAAATAGGTTGTAGCCTCCGTGCTAATTTGATGGAATTTAAACCACGCTTGAACACAGTCATAACAACTTCTCTAGTTAATTGTTGTGCTTTCAGGCATAACTGGGGTACCAATACTCTTGATTCTACGGAAGGTATTTACTAAGCTGTATCCAGCACATAATGCAGACGTTGAACGAATAGACAGCACTAAATTGTAAAGATCCTTGGCATGTGATGCAGTGAAACGTGAGGACGGTGACCCTCGACTGGCGAGGATGCCAAAATAGAATAGAATCAACATTCTTCCTGCAAAGTGTGTTAAAGAGAAAATACAAAAATTTGTTTGGTTCTGTTTATGATATTGGCTTATGTATCTCTGGCAAACTCATAAATAGAAATATGAAAGGTAAATCTAGGCTTCACATTTGTCTTTGCTGTGGGTCATTTTCACAGAAAAGTACAAGTTTGGCCTTCTAACTAGTAAATTATCATTCACGATAAGGGTTGATAATATCAGTTGGCCTTTGAAAATTTCCAATATCAACTGAATTGTACTAAGACGCTACATGAAATTGTAGGATCCAAGATAAGAAATCAATTTAAATATGTTATTATCTTCACTTGTACGTGGTTTGAATTTTTATCATGCAAAGTTACTCTTACAGTCCATATCACATTTTCAAATCACTATGGAAATAAATAAAAAGCAACCGTCCTATTGAAATGCAATAAACAAAATCAAGTTCTATTCTGCTAAAATTTGTATACATTTTTTGTAATTCAATTTCGGCGGAGTACCCATCAATTGATAAGAAGATTAGAGATTGATACAGTTCAAATTGTAATTCTTTGTAAGCTTTTAGTTAGTTTACTGCTACTTTGTGTACGTTATGCACCGTCAGAGGCAAAACACTTTTAATAAATATGTGCTTAATTTATTAAGTAAAGAGTTATCATTGTGGACAGTTTGCATGAAAGGGGGTAATGACTCTAAACAGATCTTCGAAGGGATGCAAACCTCAAAATAGTGAGATATCACTCCCCTTAGAAAACCAATACGACCAATCTAAATAGAGGTGGGTAAATATGTCGAGAAACCAGAAAATAGTAAATTTAAAAGGGCCACATTAAATGTCACTTTTGGTTTAGTTTGAGAAGTGTAAAGGAAACTTTTACAATTTCATTTGGGAAAGGCATTACAGAACAGAAAACGTCTATCAGCACTTGCATTAACATACTAAAGCATGGACACGCCGTAGATACACGGCAAGCAACGGGAGTCAATGGAAATTAACGGCAATTAACAGTGGCAATTAATGGTAATCAGTAGCAATCAACGGCAATCGACGGAAATCAACGGCAATCAATTGCAATCGACGGCAATCAACGGCAATCAACCGCAATGAATGGCAATCAACGGCAATGAATATCCAGCAACGGCAAGCAACAGCAAGCAACGGCAATCAACGAAAATTTTATCCTTTAATACATGGCAATCAACGGTGCACAAGAAATGAGAATGAAAGAACTTAAGCGGAGGCAAATGTACTGTTATAAGCGGAGGCAGACAGACGATCAAAACAGATGAAAAGAAAACAAGAAAGACAAGAGAGAATGAATGATATTGTACAATACGGTTTGGAGATACAGGCGTCTCTCTCTGTATTTTACATTCTATTTTGTTTTACTCTTCTAATCAATTAGTTAATTGCTATGGCCTATATGTGTTTATGTCTGCAATTCTTTGGTGAATTATGGTACTTTACGATGGTGATAACGAGATGAGTTCTCAAAAAGCCTCTATATGTGATCAAGAGCTTTGAAACGACCTATTAAACATCTTTCTACGATTTGGTATGAGCCTGATAGTTCTGCTAGTCAGTAGACGACTTGCGATTAAACACGGAAATCAGTGCGGCATAAACGTTAGCCTCATCTTCATTGGTTTTAAAGATAGGAGGTGGGGACTCCAGCCGAGGCTCATACCTAATAGCGAATCGATTGGGCATCTGAGAATTCGTATGACATGACATTTTTACTCTCTTTAGGAGAAAACTGATGTTTTTGGCGGAAAATGACAGAGAATGCCACTATATTGTGGCTAAATCTCTTTTGTTTATTTAAAAAGGGCACTAGATATTGTGATTTACGTTCAAGCGAGTCCTCTATAAGCGTCCGACGATCATTGGCTCGAAACTACCACCCCTGAGAAAAAAAGGAGAGATATCAGTGCTACACATGCAAGAAAGTAATTGTCCTTACTGTTCATGGTGGGGACAGTAATTCCCCCATATAGAGTTTCAACTATTTCGGTTGCAATGGTACACTTTCTAATTAATCCACCACTATTTCTTAGGGGTCTCAGTATTTTTGGAAGTTTCCATAAATTTATTTTCGCAATAAACTTTTACGATTAAGATAAACTAAAACACATTATTAGAATTTTTTACAGACCACACTCCCTTTTTTTTGATGAAACAAAGAAAAGTTTCAATAGGGATAAGTTCATCATCAGAAAGTGTAGGCTTGTTTTGAGACACCACTGGTAATTCATAAGCTTCACCCTTATTCTCCATCAGAAGAAGAATATTATTTGTCTTTCTAAAAACCAGTGGCAATTCCTGAATCAATGTCCCTTCTTGAGCAAGGATAGTGCTTTTACCAAACTTTTGATCACTACTCAGTCTTCTCAGGGACGTTATTTGAACTCTTGTTGGGTGAGAAAAAAGTGGACGACCGTGAAGACACTGACGATGACCTTGAATCTGGATAGCATTCCAACCCTTCGTTGAAACGACTTTGGTTTCCCTACACAGAAAAATATCAGCACACACACACACACACATATATATATATATATATATATATATATATATATATATATATACATACATACACATAGATCTTTATATTCCCTAAAATGTTAACAGTAGGGCCTCAGGGGGGCAACCCACCAGGTTACTTTATTTATGTCCCGGATTTGCACCCCCTGTCCTCACAGCCACCAGCCGCCACTGATTTAAACGTAGGAAACACGTGCTGATTGGTTTTCATTGTGCTATCGATTGAATATATTGCTTCATTTACTGTTTTAATTTCAATACTGGTACATTACCAAGAGCTTTGGAGGAGTTATGAGGTTAGAAGATTACATACTGCCCACAGCTTCGCCACCAGGGGGGACACATTGTCAAATACCCTGCACCTATGCCCGGTGGGTACGTGGTCCGGATTTTTTTTGCAGGATAGTACATTGGGTACTAAGGGTGGGTCATAGTCAATAACAAAGGATGGCAGGATAGTATATTTGTACTAAAATGCAGAAATTTGAGCCTCATATTCTAAAAATCTGTTGTATTGACTCTTATTTAGCTTTGCCAACGTAAAATCAACTTTGTCAACGTGCTTGAAGAGAGACATAAACTCTTTTCCGTCACAATTTCCGACATGGGAGCAATGTTTGAATGCCGCACTTTGATTTAAAATGCAGCCTCGTTATGACAATCTAAGATATTAGATATTGTAGATCGCACTAAAGGCCACAATTTGATACCAAGCTTTGTGTAGTGTGTCGTGCAAAATTTTCGAAAAATATTTGCTTGAAAGTTGGACAATTTTCATCAAATGATGCCTGACAATTGGAATGGCGTTTAAGTGTGGTTACGTGGATAAAGATACAAAATCGGACACTTTTTAGATGGGAATCACTCTTTCATTGTTAATGCTAAGCTACCCACATCTCTGTAGGTCAGGAAATTTTTTAATTAGGCAAATGTCAAGATTTTATTGGGAAACTACTGTCTTGCGACCCAAGAAGAAGTGCGTGAAGCCTACGCCTACCAATGACGCCTGCAGTTTATTTGGATAGCCAAGATGATTATGGTGACTGTCAAAATTGTGAAAGAGGCCGGTAAAAACGATGCAGGATTACAGGATAATGTTATGGTTGGGAGGGAATGCAAATGACATTCATAATAAAAGCGTAGAGTACATGAAAACTGAAGGTTAATATATGGAACTTAGAACACGCAAAGTAGTAACAGTATGCAATACCAGCGCCGCGAGAGGGCAGGAGGGGCTCCCCCTACCCTTCTCAAAAGATAAAGTTTTCAATCGGTTCAAATCTGACAAGAAAACGACTTACTCTTGGGTGCCTAATAGAAGGGGGTTAGAATAAACGGGGGGTGGTGGTGGAAAAATCCCAAAAATTTAATAAACGGGGGGTTGGAATAGACGGGGGTATTGAAAATGACAAAAAATTAATAGACGCGGGGACTGGCAGAAAGTGTAAAAAGTCTAGAATCACTGTTTAGAATCAACTGCAACTTCCTTAACGTAGGAACCCAAACAACTGTCAATTATTCGAAGTTATGATGGTCTTCGCATGCCTTCCAAGTTTTTGAAAATGTTCCCCTCGTCCTCCTGCTCAATGACAGAATTATTGCTAACATCTGTAATGTGCGTCTTCACACTTCTACGAGCCTCGTAAAAGGCTACCATCATCTTCTAATGTGTGATTTTCATCCTTAATAGACATTTTCTACTTGACGGTTAAAGTACCTCCTCAAAAAATTGTCACGTGTGGGAGATTACGTAAAAATTAATAAGCGGGGGTGGAGGTGGAATAAGAATGTCCTGGGTGGAAAATTTTTGAAAAATTAATTAGCGGGGGGGACTTCTATTAGGCACCCAAGAGTAGGTGATGGTACTAGTTCTGTCGTTAAAAATATTCTCGAGCCTTACGTCAACTCACGTACTTTCACGTATTTTTTTCATCACTCTCGCGATACGTTAGTGACGTAAGTGAATTACGGACGTCAGTGAAACATCGGAAATTAACATATGCAGTTGTCGGATCATTGTGGAGTTTCACTTTTAACTGGAAAAACGCTTTCTAGCCGTCCATTTTCTAGTATTCGTCTACATGCTCAAAACTTTTCTCGTCCGTTCTCTTCTTCTGACTTCACTTTTCTTACCTCTGCTTCTTCAGAATTCAAGCTAATGAAAACATAGGGAGCAGAAACGATTTGTCATTTGAGGACGAAGTTTTTACTCCTAAGAAAGAAAAAGGTAAGTAGCTTGAAATAGATAGTGAATTTCTTTTGCTGCAGCAGTTACGTCGGACACTGGTCATAGTAAATATTCTGATTCATAACTACATTATAACACACATTGAACAAAGCTTCTTTGATGGACAGCAACTTAACTCGTCGAAGACGTATTTTTTTATTTTCATGTGTTTGTTTTCAAGTGGTATTTTACATTTCTCACCACAGCTTGTTGCGCACGAGTTTGTAATAAGGGGTTTCTGGGCTGTTGCATTTGCGCAAAACATCGTAATATAATAGAAATGTTACAGCCCGTCCAGTGCCTTCATATTTGCTTTATTACCTTGCAAGTACTCTCAGCAGATATATATAGAATACACCGTGTTTTGTTTGCAGATGTGTGCTTTCTTATGGGGCATGGGTACGAAAAGACTTAGTAGGGGAGTTATGCTGACAGGAGATTTTGCTCCCAAGGACGCATAGACAGACAGATGGACAAGCAGTATGGGATTGTTGATTTGTATACGTTCATGCATAGCATAGAAGGTTAAACATTCATAGGAATACTTAACTGGGCCGTGATACAGCTTGCTACTGTTTGTTATCTGGATTATAATATAGGCTGCAGCAACGCAGTGTTGTATTCTTCGTATGGGCAGATCTTAGCGCTCTCCTTTTCGCCAGGTTCACTTAAAGGTGGTCATTGTGCCTCTGACTCCTGAATGTAGGGTAGTGGCAGTTCAGGCCCGTTAATGGCTACAAATATTGTGTCCTCTTGGTTCCTTGTTTTGGTGTACTGTAGAACTAGCTCATCAGAACGATTTTTTAAGATTTCGAAACTATTTCAGATGCTTCTACTGTGCTTGTGTTAGGTATGCTTCGTACTGAAGCTGACTATGGGTTTTATGTTTTGCAGATCACGATGTGACACAGGAAAGAGCAAACGATAAACTTGAGCATGAAGTTGGTAGTGAACTTAATTTGGAATCGCGAGATACAGCGGAAATGTCTACAAGTACAACCGATCTGATGGGGGGGGGGGGGGGGGGTGGGGATGGGGGGGGATGAGGGGGGGGGGGGGGGGCTATATTCGGGATTTTACGGTATATGGTTAGGGCTGACACTAAACGTATAAGCAGTTACGATTGTGGAGCTACATAACGAGCTGTAACAGTTCCTTCAAATCGAGAAGTCCGGAATCGTTCGTCAGAATCTTGAAAAGCTTGCGTAGCAGATCTTAACAGACCTGTAGTTAAACATATGGAATAGTGATACCTACGTGATACTTAACTAGTCGTACGTCATCTTGTATATATTGTTACCTTTTAAAACTGAAAGAAAGTTGCAAACAAGTGATTGACGAAACAGGGAAAATGAACATTTCATACTAAGAAAACACGATCATCATTCTCTTTGCTTTGTTTTACTTTCGACGACACCTGCACACGTCTGTGGTTGCAACTACTGAATTCTTACGGGTAGCCACGTTTTGTAGGTTTCGTGTCGATAGAAGCAGTGGTAGACGTAGAACGTATCGTCTGTCGCTACCAAATTATTGGGCTATAGAACGACCGATAGTATATATATAGTATATAATATACATATATATAGTATATATATAGATACTTTTTCTACTTGATAAAGGTTATTAAATAAAGCTTTTAATGTATCTTTTAATATAGTTTTAGTTTTACACATATATATACACATGTATTTGGGCCCTACAACTTCACGACCTGCAGAGACGTTATTTAAATAAAAGTTACTACCATTATAAGGACGGGGAGGGTCAGAGGTGGAGTAGGGGCGAATTTACTTTTTCCTCTCCTTTGATATCGTCAAGCCTATGTTAGTAAATGTAGCTTCCACCAAAAAGTGCTTTAACATGTATAGCTCCTTTCCCCAGTAAACCGATGATGTTGGCAACGTGGCCACGACCCCCTAGAAAATATCCTTCATCTTGATTAGGCACATTGGTTGGTTTCAGAATGTTCACCAACGACATTTATGAGGTGGGTGTAGGCGACTGAGGCGACAGAGGGGAGGCATGAAACCCACCATGTCGCGTCGAAAATGAGCCCTTTTAAGTTGTCCCCTTCTCTATCGTCAATTATTGGAAAAATACTATTACTACTAGTACTAGAAGAAAAAGTAGCATTTGTAGCAGCAGTAGTATTAGTAGGATTAGTAGTAGTAGTAGTAGTAGTAGTAGTAGTAGTAGCAGACGTAGTAGTAGCTGAAGTAGAAATAGTATTAGGAGTAGAACTAAAATTAGTAGTAGTAGTAGTAGTAGTAGTAGTAGTAGTAGTAGTAGTAGAAGTAGTAGTAGAAGTAGTTGTTGTAGTGTACATAATGTAATTATTGTTGCTTTAACACAGCGTGAGTGCATACAGTTTAAACGTTAAACATCTCCAAAGGCACTTAAAAGAATCGAACGCCCTATTACTACTTATTTGTAGACACGGAGATCTAGAAGAGCAAATTGAACATGTAAGCAGTGAATGTCTACCACTGAGTTTATTCCATTAATTTTGAGCTGCATTTCTGTACGAAATTCAAGGATGGTGTTCAGGCACTGCATTAAAAGCGTTGTCATTGTGGAAGTTAGGTCTTTTGAAATGAAAACTAATAAAAAGATAAAGTGTGTCACCCACAGAGATCGAGCCCATGCTTCCGCGGCGTGCGCTCTACCAACTGAGATAGGTGACCTCCAATGTTAACATACATTATTTCTCTAGTCGTGACATTAGGTCCCAATCGTCCACCGATGGACATCAACATCCATCTCAACGCAATTGGAGACAAGCCTCTCTTTGATGATGAAGTTAGATTAGTTTATCTCACGGTGTGCAATTATTCTTAGAGTGTACCTCCAGTGATCAGAATTTTTTTGACATTTTCTTCGCTTCCTCTTTAGGAATTTAATTGTTACTTTGTTTTTAGCCGTACGCGCACCTGTAAGTCAATATACGTGATTCTTTAACAGAGTTCTCCCAGAACAAGGCAATTTTTGACGTCATACGATACAAAATTTACGTCATAAAGGACAAGGGAGATAGGTATTGTTGTTGCTGTTGCTTAAACTATTAGCGCAAAAAGAACAGTGTGATCATAGTTGGAAAAATAAACTCTAGTTTGGAAGCTAACAATAGACCTTTGTTATCGGCTATTGTTCTCCTTGAGCAAGTTGAGAGTACCCGGAAAATTTTACAGGGGCCCATGTTTGTATAAAATATTGGCACAAATCAACGTTTCAAAGATTAGCGCTACGTTGAAATTAACGTTTCAAAAATTAACGTCAGCATCTAATTAACGTGGATTTAACGTTTTTTAATTCAAAAACGTTAATTAATGTTCAACGTTAATTTTGTGTGTTAAGGTACATCGAGGTGCATTTTATTAATTATTGTTCAGCACTTAATTAAGGCACGAGTGAAACGTCTTGACTGTTTGACGATACTTATTTCTAGTTTCAAAATTGAACAGAAGCTCCAAAACTACTTTCTTCCGAAGTTGGAAGTTAGAAATCGCTACCGGCGGTGTTTACATGGCAATAGGATGGCACATTCCATTTCAATGTTGTTCGAATGTCGAATGCATGACAGTGGATGAGCAATGAAGATACCTTTTTGTAATAAGATTGTGTTGATGAGCGGGTTGATGCAGCTATAATCACGACTGTCAATAATATTAAATAGAAAATCTCATCATGACTGTAGTATTGAACTCGCAATTATAATATGCGGCGCGCTGAGTCCTAATACAATTGCTTAAGGCCACCCACAGGAAGCTCCAATGTTTGCTTTGTATAGAATTTCGTTTAACTGCTGTTCCAACCCAGGAGGTAGCCTATCTCCGCTCATCACGAAACCTTTAAACATTTTGTTGTATTATTCAAATATCAGCAAGTAATTTTCAAATAGCGTTTGTTCCTTCCTTTAAAACAGGTTGTGGATGAACATGAGATACCTGCGTACACAGAGTTCCATCTGGCACTGTCATGTCCATGTTCTAGCTTGCGGCTTCTGCTTTTTTTTTCAGTTTCGGATGTACTCTTGGGTGCCTAGTAGACGGGGGTTGGAAAAATCCCAAAAACTTAATAAACGTGGGGGGTTGGAAAATGACCAAAAAGGAGTCAAGAAGCAATGTTTAAAATCAACTGCAACTTACTAAACGTAGGGTAATACAACGCAAACAATAACCAGTTATTCGAAGTCATGGCTACATGCCTTCCCAGAGTGTTCCCCTCGTCCTCCTGCTTAATGACTGTATTATTGCTAACACGCCATCTATCGCTGGGTCAAGCGACTCTGGCTGGACTGCGCACGGGCCAGCGAAGCCCGCTACGGCCGTCTCGCCCCACATATTGCCTAATACCTCGTATAAAGTGGGCATTTTTGCAGCGGCATTGAGAAAATACTATATTAAGAATGTCGTTGACACCATGTAACCAAGTTGTTATGGCCTAACGAGCGTTTCCGGTTTAATAGCGTGCGAGGAGGGGGAGGTGGGGTGTAGTGACGTCAATCAGGGCAAATGACATCCCAAATTTCTATACCTTAATGGTGAGGGACCGTGTAATGGTAGCACATCACGTTGCAATGCCGAAGGACCGGGTTCGATTCTTCGTGGTTCTACGTTTCTAACATTAAGCTTTTCATCCTGTATCATTATCCAATCACGTCAGGTGCGAGAAAGCGTCCATGCTCGCACGGTATCGTAGGGCAAAAACTTTTGATTATGTTGATTTTCTGCAATTTTGCAATTTTGAGCCTTCTAGGGACTGTAAAAATTCAAAAATTTTCCCAGCCAATAAAACAATGGTGGGATGGCTTGGAAGGAAGGAGGGAAGGGAAAAGGCTTTGTGTTAAATTTGGCACCCCAAATGCAAATCTCTCCAATCTCAACAGATTATGCATTTTTACTGAGGGAATTGAGAGGTTCTCGTAATTTTAAGCTCCGATATGCCATGGGTCCTTTTCAATTCCTATTGTAATATCTATTTTCACGCTACTTCTGACATTGAAATCAACCCTACTCGGCTCGGGTTATATTCTTTTCGGCAGTCTCCTACCTAATGGTAACAGAGGTCGAATACTTTGGGTAGGCCTAGACGTATCGGCGGGATTTCATAAAATAGAGGTGTTAGATTTTGGAACAATATAGAAGTTTTGAAATTACTGTAGACTGGGGGTGGGAAGTGTGGAAGGAGAGAAACTCGTGGCAAAAGACGTTTAAACCAAAGGAGAAATACTTAAGATAAATGCAAATGATGGTTAACGAAATAATTTTCGAACCGTTGGTTATACTGTACTTCTATTGATAGAATACTGTACAATTGTAAAAGGAAGTTTAAGTTTTTTTGTAGGTAGTCTTCGCTCAGCTCGTCATGCAGGCGCTTTGGGGCGCGGCCGAGCAGGTTGCGGTGCTTGTGAACCGTGCAGCGTTGAATGGCCAGATCCTCGCCCCAGAGTGCCACAAGCGCGGCTTCAAGGCCGGGGGCGCCGTCAACGATTACGAACTCGGGCCGCCTCAGGCCCCGCGCGTCCAGATCGGCGAGGAATTGGCTCCAGGCAGCCGTGCTTTCGCCGCCCATGTTCCTGATTGAGAGGAGCACCTTTTGTCCGTCGCGCCGAACACCGATCGCCGCCAGCACCGAGATGTTGGTGGCCTTGCGGTCCAGCCGGGTCTTTATGACGGTGCCGTCGAGGATGAGCCGCACGATATCCTCCTCGGCCAGGTCGCGGGTGGACCACGCGTCCCAATCGACCTTCACCTTGCGCCAGGCCCGGCTGACCACGTCCTTGCTCACCGCCCCCTCGAACAGTCCAAACAGCGCCCGCTTGACCCGGCGCGTGTTGGTGCCGGCCAGGTAGACCGCCGCGATCAGGGCCTCGGCCTTCTTTGTCAGCCGCCTGTAGCGGGGCAGTGCCTTCGAGCGCCATTCGGTGATCTTGCCGGCTTCGTTCTCGATCCGGGCACGAGGAACCCGCACCGTCTCAGTGCCGAATGTGCCGGTCAGTTGCCGATCGCGATGCCCGTGGCGGTAGCCCTTGGCCCGCTCGTTGCCGCGGCCGTAACGAAGCCGTCCAAGAAAGTCGGCCAGTTCCTCTTCGAACATGGCCTCAATGGTGGCACGGACATTTGCCCGAAGGCGATCCTCGATCGGATCATACGCTCCTGCGTCGGGCAGTAGCGAAAAGGATGAGCTGTCGGTATTCTGCTTCATGGCATGATCTCCCTGGCGGTTGCCGCCGCCGGTTGGGTGGGTGTCAGTTCACCCGGAGATTACGCCGCCGTCCAATTTCCACCACTTCCGAGACACGACCGCCAAGACCACGACCCGATCGAAACCCGCCACCAAGAAAAAGACCGAAGGCACTGGACCGGCAACGCCCGACGGCGCCGCCGGCGTCCGGATGATCTCACTCGACCAGTTGGAGCCGAGCCCAGCTCGTGGAAAGCCCAATTGTAGGTTTGTTATATTTGTATAAATTTAACTTAAGGTACGCAATTAAGGTAGGCCCTATGGAAGAAGCTTGTATGTAGTAATGCGTTAATTTTGCTTGTGATTTTATGTTAAGTGTGAAATCAGTCCATTTTATTACAGTGATGTGGCTGGCCTTCGGGGAAGAACTTTCTTCCAAGAAGGAGTTGAACTAAAAGATATTGCTTCCGATTACGATGCGCAATAAGACGACGATGATAGAGAACACTCTCGGATTCATGATATACAATCTTTTCGGAACCTCCGTACTTTACTGTTATATTGCGATTGAGTTACGATGATTTGCGATTGTAATCTACGTACAATATAAAGATTACAATTAAGACTAATTCTATGATAAATAATGACTAAACGATTAATTCGACAAAAGTGTAATGAGATCTTACCGATCGGGCCTTTCCACCAACCACTTGGCTGGGACTCGAGTATCACCTACTTAGCTGGGCGACTTCGACTATACTGATTTAGTTTTTGAGGTTTTCCTTATTTAACTGGCAGTCCGCTGACCACTCACTGCTAGGTACTGCAGTGACAAGTGATTTTATGTTTAGTGTAAAATCAGTTCGTTTCACGATACATCTTTTTTTTTTTAATTAAGGACCAGATAATTTGGGCTGTGGCTCAGTGTTTTTATTTTGTCGGTTGGAAGCAGGCTCATTTGTTCTTATTTTGTTCTTACGACAACTGCTGCCAACTGATGGAGTTGAGGAATGTGGCATCAGCTGTTTGGTATTCGTTGAATTGCCCCCCCCCCGCCGGTGAATTACCCCCGTAGAATTCTCCCCGGAGAGTACATTATTTCATTTAGTGACGGTTCATCGGACTACATAAGAGCCGAAGACATTGATGGTATTAAAATATATCTTTGTTGTAAATCACTGCGCAACAAATTATGTTTCTTTGAGTTTTCATCCAGACTGGTGTTGTTCTTAAATTGTTCTTAATATTTTGACAATCTGAGCCTGGGTGTTCTTACTAAAAGTATTCTTTCTTAAAAAAAAGTGTAGTGATTTTGTGTTGAGTGTAAGTATGTTTAGATATAGGCTCATAATCAGTGGTGCAATTAGCTGATTTGGGTGGTTGGACAATCCGAACCCTTGTGTGGCCAGGACCGTCAATAAGGCCGGTATTGTATAATGAGGACCGTTTCCCATCTAGAGTATCAGTACGCGTGATGTCTTGGTCGTTTAGTCGTGTTTAGGAAACTCAAAGGATATCCAAATCATATTCATAAATCTCTTCAGCTGTGAAAGCTTGCGTTAATGGGCATGCGATTGATCTAAGGTTCCAGGGATCAAAGGATCAATCCCCCCTCAGATACGGCCTTGCGTCCAACATATAGCCTAATCTTGTATTTGTTTTAAATTTTAATGTTGCTCTTTATTTTCACTTGAAAAAAAAAAAACGTTTTTGTTACTTCAATGTTCAATGTTACTTCGGTGTTCAATGTTCAGGACTTGTGGCGATAAGTTTTCTGGTATTCGAAGGATCGCCATCAGCCTCGACATCTCACTTAAAGCCAGATATGCCTTAGCCATACTTTCATTCATAATGTTTAATATTCTGATCATTCCCAAAAGTTTCTTGGGCCACACACCAACTTTGTGCATCTGATCAAACAGTTTCAAGATCAATATATAAATCCGCTTCAACCAAGGTGCAACTCAAACAACTATTTACTACGATTTTTGTCGTGAAAGGGGGCTGGGGGGTCTGTAGGGTTGTTTTGGGGTAGGTGGTTTGGTCCCCCATGTCATACATTGAAAACTTCTAATTGATTCCGCAATTTCTGCTGCCAGGACTTCTATAATGTATGCTTAGAGTACATACTTAGCTCATTTTCGCACAAGTGTGGACTTATCTTGTGTGGTACCGAATCAGGGATTGTCGGTTTTTGGACATATTCAGAACTTAGCTTGTTTATCAGTATAAAAGACGTATTTATCGTTATTCAGTATTAATTGTTTGTCAGGACCCATTTTGGTGCTTATTTTTGTTCCACGTCATTGAAACTCAGTAGCTTGAACTTCAGCTGTTTTTGCACCCACTCAGAACTTGTCTTGTTTTTACACCGAATTAGTTCGCAGCACAGACTTGTTTCTCAGCAGTGAGCACACGGTTGATAAAAACGAAAAATAACAGCGCTTAGCTCAATTGTTGCACCACGATATACCAAGCTACTCGGTACTTTTTAACGTCAACATTATATCCAAAAACTGTCACGGTGATAGTACTGTGATCTTTTTACCTCCCGATCCGTCATAGCCGTCTGATTTCTGTCAAAACTTTTACTTTAGAGAAATGCTGACAGCAGACGATAATACCACAGAGTGAAGCACAGACTGAATTAAATTGATTAAACTTAAGCCAGCAATAGATTTAGTTGGACGCCTATATTTTATTTTTTATTGAACAACTGACGCTGCAAAGCCTGGGTCATCCTAAATCTGTTATGGCTGACGATCAACTCATCATAGGAGAAGGCAAAGTGCAGTATCAGAAGACAAAGGTTATTGTAAAGGTAGGGAAAAAACCGCTGATGGTGTTTCTTCTTCTTCTGCATTACAAGCTTGGGCAAAAGTTGTTTTATATTTAAAGAATTCTTCAACAGGAATCGATTGAGGTCGTGCTAAGTAATTACACATATTCTTCCTTCAACTATCATGCCACTTTACCACTAAATTAACCAATAATTTAAACTAGGAGCATTCCTCAAGCGTCATTATAAAATAAGCTCTCAATAATGAGGTGATCGTGATTGCCTTAGGAACTACAGACTGAATTGTAAGCGTTTGGATTGAATTCTTCGAACAAGAAATTTAACCTTATTGCGATTTGGGCCAAATCGCTTTCTGATATTTTGTCTTTTGGAAATATGAAATTAGAATATTAGGTTTATGATACCAGAAAGTGGAGTTCTGGCAGTGTTAATGGCCGAGTCTTAGTAGAATATAGAATAACGTGTTTCTCAAGACGTAATTCTAAGGACCCTGGGAAGCATTTATAAGCGTATCCATGAAGTGTTTATTCAGTTCCTCTCCTGTGTTAATTCAGTCAACTTCTTGTTCTGTCTTGTGTTTGTTTCAAACCATTGCATATAGACTATGCATAATAAATGCATCGCTTGTACTAAAGACACTCTTGTACCTCCTCCCGCGAGAAGCCATCGCTCCGAACGATTCGACTACACGAATAGGTTAGCATTATGGAAACTTATGAATTAAACTTCCAATTTAATTTAATGAAAAAACATGTATTAAAAAAGAACATATCCAACACCGACCTTCTAGATTGCACAAAAGCGGATCTCACTGTCATAAGGTGCAGGTCAATTGTCTTTTGTTAAAAAATAATAAGTAATATATATCTAAAGCAAAGGCAGATCTTTATTCAATCAATTTCTTTGATTTGAAATACTGCCTCAGATAAATCACTTGCCAAGTAGCTAGTCCAACAAGACACAGCATACTGAAAACACTCAAATAGAAAACACGTGAATTGGTCGACTCATTTGTGTTTCTCATATCTTCTTCCCTTTGTCTCATGTAAGCGAAGGCCTGTACAATGGATTCAGACAGATCTTCCAAACGCTTCAGCTCAATCTCTAATGGCTTTAGCTGCGAAGCATCTCCAAGCCCTTCATAGTTCTTGGCTTCCACTCCAGTCTTAATAAAAATTGAAACTTCATGAGCTTGACCATGGTAACCTTGCTGAACTTTGGAAATGAAGCACAGCTCAAAATTATAATATTCATCAGTTGTGAATGCAAATTTTCCTTTATTTTTGTCCTCATGAATGACCAAAACATGTCCTTTTGTATCAGTCACCTGTATATCTATAGTTTGTCCTTGAATCTCATTAATTTCATATTCACCAGTGACTAATACATCCTTGTGCACTTCTTCTTTCAAACATCTCCTAGAGTTTGGCTGCAATTCAAGCATCAGCCCTTCTAATCCTGAAAATAACATTAGAAGTCCAAAAATAATAAACGGTGACATTGTAATGGCTTAAAACCACCACACCTCTCCAATAGTAATTTTCTGCAACAAACTATAAGAATAAAAGTCGGCTTAAATATCAACTAGGGTCTTCTCCTAGCCTTCAGACAATTTTAGATATTTTGGTGAGCTGGCAAACGTTTTCTTCTGAAGTTTCCCAGACTGTCATGATATCAAAAATCAAATCATCTAAATAGTAAAAAATCACTAAATTCAAGATTTACCGCTTTCTGTAAGCGGTAGAAAAGGTTTCGTTTTCAATAACATAAGTCTTTAAAGCCAACAGGATTTTAATGTAGATGGAACAACCGATGTATTCTTCGCCACGCTTAAACCGGGCGTGTCCAAGGCCATGGGCATGATTTTAAGCGCAGTTTTCTACCGATCCATTGCCATGCAACTCCATATTTACCCCATGGAAGAGGAATCTTTCCCAAAGAAACCCAAGGTAACTCAAAAAATCAAAGTACAAGTTCCCAAACAGAAAAACGAGCATGCGGCTCAATTTCCATCCCTATTGTTTGGCGATCTCAATGGCGATAAAAAATTGGACATGATCCTTCAGCATGGACGGCGTGGATTCCGTATTTTCCCGGGAACAGGTGATGAGGGCCTTTTGGCAAGAAAACCACAGATCATTGCCCTTGCATTGTCCAGTACTGAGTCCATTTGGCTAACGGATATCAACAATGACGGCCAACAGGACCTCCTCGTCCATCAAGGGCAAACAGAGCATGGCCAATCGGTGCGGCTGCTGGTTGCGGGCCTGGGTCAGGCTGGGATGGTACGGCGTTGATGGGTGAGTGGACATAAAAAAAGCCCCGGCACGATGCCGAGGCTCTTTTTGTAAGGTGCTTGGCGACGACCTACTTTCCCAGGGCGTCCGCCCCAGTATCATCGGCTCCATTGGGCTTAACTACGGTGTTCGGAATGGGAACCGGTGTATCTCCAACGATAAGGTCACCAAAACTGCTTCAGAGAAGTCAGTGCAAAAGAATTCTTTCCATAAGCTCTACGCAAGGGATGGTTAAGCCACACGACTGATTAGTACCGGTCAGCTCAACTTGTTGCCAAGCGTACACCTCCGGCCTATCAACCTCCTCGTCTAGAAGGAGTCTTTTGGGGACTTAAAGTCCACGGGAGATTTCATCTTGAGGGGGGCTTCCCGCTTAGATGCTTTCAGCGGTTATCCCTTCCGAAAATAGCTACCCAGCCTTGCACCTGGCGGCACAACTGGTACACCAGAGTTTCGTCCATCCCGGTCCTCTCGTACTAAGGACAGCGCCTCTCAAATCTCCAACGCCCACAGCAGATAGGGACCGAACTGTCTCACGACGTTCTGAACCCAGCTCGCGTACCGCTTGAGTTCCCACAAAAATGGCGGTCAAAAGAATATTGCCTAAAGCCAAAATTTTGATCCAGGATGATTTTTTGGGGGGTGAGGCCAAAATCATGGGGGGTGTCATCGATTCGACCAGGCCGCGATCTCTGATTTTGATGGACTCTTTTAAAGGAGTCGTGGGGATGAGAGAGGTGATATCCTGGGCTCCGACTTGCTCCGAGGCAGTCACGCGCAAGGGGATGGAATCGCTTGAGACGGTGATGTATTGCTTTTGTTGGGGGTCAAAATAACTGAAGGGGATGGGAGGAATTTCTTTAATGTTGTCATTTAAAGGGCGCAGGGTGATTTGAAAGATTTTTTTGGGTGGGCGAATTTCGCCGTCAGTATTTTCTGAATACAGCCGAAAATTTTTTGAAAATAAGGGTTGAGATTTCAAATCAGGAATTTTGATAGGATCCAAAAGTCCTTTTCCTTCAACAATCATGGTCAAAATTAAGGGTTCCCCCACTTGAACATCCTGACGGTTGATCTGGGCCCTAATTGAAAACTGACCGATAGCCCCTGTATAACTTAAAGGGCGTCCTTGCAGGGGGACATCGCGAACATTGATTTCTAAAGAGTTGCTCAGAGCCCGAATTTCTTCACGACGCCGGATCATAAAGCTACCTTGCTGAGAATCGATTTCTGTGGGAAAGGTTCCTTTAAAAGTCACCGGAGTAAAAGTATGTTGTCCCGGGCTGATGGGAGACCACTGGGTTTCAAAGGTGTATTCGATATAGGGCCGTCGATTACCTTGTTGGTCAAGGTGTCTGATAAATTGGTGAGGCAAACCAAAAAGAGCGGCCTTGCTTCCCGAAAAAATCCCCTGGCGCTGAGAGTAACTGTTGATTTGAAAGCCTCCTTCATCGACCAGTAAATTGGTCAACTTGCTAGAAAGATCTTCGTGGTTTGGACAGTTATCTTTCCCTTCTAACCAGGGACTATTTAAGTGAGGTTCGCGACCAATAATCAAAGGTTCGACAGCTTCGTAAGGAGAATCAAAAGCTTTGAGTAAAATTCGCAAGCGAACGGTAAATTTTTGTTGGAGAAAAGCTTCTTGAGCATCTATTTTTATGACAGTTTTGACATTTGTTTTTAAAAGCTTAGTGGAAATGACTAAAAAATATTACATTCTTTGTTTTTATCTATTGCTTTTGAAAAAATCTTACAATCTTGTCATGCGAATAAGGATGACATTTTGAAGGGTTTCTGTGGGCCAGACCTCTGGACGATTTGGCCTTAATTTACCCCACAGAAAATTCTAGCTTAAAGACTGTTAATATGATCAGATAAAAATGTTTTGCGTCACTATCGCATGTAGTAGCGTTATAATAGCGTGGTAGTAGCGGTGTATAAGATCTGGAGCCTGCTGGAGGCCACAAATGGGACAAGCAATGGCTAAAGATCGCCCAAAGATGGGTACAAGACCGGTTGTCATAAGACGCTATAATTCAGAAGCTTCGTTCGGATGCCGGATGAGGTGGAAACGCCTGGTCCCGCTGCAAATACAATTAAGTAAGTAGTAGTGGCATTTCGAAGAGTTCCTTTTATTTAAACGCAAATATTAGATTTTCAAAGTTAAACTTCAATATTGTTTTTTTTTTCGAGTTCCACCATGCGTATATGAAGGAATATGAATTTTAGATTGGTACAATGTCTAAAAAACTACGACTATCTTTTTTGCTCAAAAACACATCGCGTCTAAATCAGATAAATGACATAAAAATTTGAATGTGATTAATGTGTATAGATGAAACTCAGGAAAATATGTATCAAAAACTATTTTTATGTCTATTTTATTTGATAAATTATAATTTATCATGAAACCAAATAAAATATGCTTATCCTAGGTTTCTGAGCCACGTCCAATTCCGAAACAGAAAATAGCTGGTTCTGGAGAATTGCAAACTGAGAACAAGAAGCAAAAACAGAGAAGTCGACGGTTTACAACAGCAGCCATCATTGGTAAAAAAAAAAAAATTCTGCTCTTTTAAATAAAGTTGAATTTTTATTGTTTTCATTTCCAATAATTTATATGATGTATAAATCCCAGTGTAAAGATCACTTTGAGCTTTATTTCTGTTGTAGCAGACATGGTTATGGATCCGTTTTTTTTTTTTTGGGGGGGGGGCGGGCTTATCCCCCACAAAATTATCTTAAACAAAAACAATCGGCTCAATGGAGCCGATTGTTTTAATCTAACTTGTTACAGCAATGAATAGGTTATGCGCTAATTCACTGCCTCTCGAAATACAAACTTCAACGGGTCAAGCTGTTTGCCATGTTTGATCACTTCGTAATGCACATGAGCACCAGTTGCCCTGCCCGTTTTTCCCATATCGGCTATAGCTTGCCCTTTGGTCACAACGTCGCCGAGTTTAACATGTAATGCTTTGTTATGCCCATAGCGAGTGATCAATCCATTGCCATGGTCAATCTCAATCAATTCACCATAGCCGTAGCGTTGACCAGCCCAAGTTACGATTCCCGCACCTGTCGCTATAACCGCTGAGCCTTCTTTTCCAGCAAAATCCAACCCTTTGTGCATTGCTGGCAAACCAGAGAAAGGATCTTTTCTAATACCGTAATAAGACGACAGCCATCCAGATTCAATTGGACGGCCTGAAATGTAACTTTCGTTGCTTATATGGTGACTAAGTAGAATAGATTCAAGTACCTCTAGCTGTTCGGTTTTATTATCTAATTCAGACAGCATCACATCAATGCGTTGTAGCACGTCATGAGAGGTTGTTGTATCGGGAATATCTTCGTTATAAGACGGGCCACCAATAGCAACCACTTCATTAAAAGCAAACTCATCGACATTGAGCTCAGACTGCACAGCCAACTTCTCACCCAGCGCATTTAATCGCTGCAATTGACTTTGCATTTCGCCTAGCTTCAACATCATACCAGTAAGTTGCTGCTGGGTTTGGGTTTTCAACTTTTCGACTTCTTGCCGCTGCTTGATTAACCCAGACTGGGTATAAGCGACGCGCTCAGTGTTTTCTAGCAAAACATCATCATTATTTGCAAGCAACAGATAGCCACCAACAACACAAGCGGCGACAACCGCCAAGTGCTTCATTGACAAGCTATAAATAAATTTTATTTTTTTACTTCGGTATAAGACCGTAAGGCTCATGATTTCCTTCAATGCCCTTTATTGTTCTTCGCAGTGCGTTGCAAACATCTACTACTAATAAGACAAAGTTCGCGAACACACAAAATCGACACCGAGTCACCGGTAGTCTACAGGTTTGACTTAGCTCGTTTTTGCACCTAGCCAGGACTTTGCTTGCTTTTGCAAGACTTGGTTTAGCAACGAAACAGAAGTTTGTCCGTCCTTGCGCCAAGACGAGAATATTTATTTCTCTATGTACCTTAGTCAGTCCACAGGTTAGATTTAGATTGTTTCTGTAGTGAGTCAGGACTTACTCATGTGCAAACACACTGCTATGGAAATTCCGTAGCTTTGACTGATTTTTTTTTCACCGTCTCGTTTGTGTACTGATTCAGGACTTAACTCATGTGCAAACACTGCCACCGAAATTTCGCATCTTGGACTTAATTTTTTTTCCCATGAGTCGAGACTTGGCTTCTTTTCTCACCGACTGTGGGCTTGATTAATTTGCACCGAGACATAACTTGGCTGGTTTTAGTCTCAAGTCAAAACTTATTTTCCGTGTGGTCGTGGAAATTCTGCAGCTTAGGTTTGCTCATTTTTGTAGTGATACAGAAATTCCCTGGTTTTTGCCGTAGGGCAGCAGGCATACATACTTACTTTTGCACTGAATCAATACTTAGCTCGTTTTGGCACCGAACCAGCCTGCTGCTTGTATTTCGTTCACTTTCACACTTAATGGGGCCTCATAATTTTGTATCGTGTCACTTATGCTGGACTTGTCTCGTTTGATTTTGTGTAGTTTCGTAGCGTGCCACCTACCTGTATTGGACTTGGCTGGTTTGGCACCAAGTCAAGACTTATCTCATTGTTGCATAGCGTCAAGACTTCAGATCGTTTGTGAATTTAGTTAGTCCGTAGCTTGTATTTTGGTCCTTTTCGCTTTGACATTAGTATCATGCTATGGTTCTTTACTTAGACAAGTAAAATCGGCATAAATCTCTCCTAAAATTTGGTGGCGTAAGGAGCTGGTTGTTCTCGATACACTTTGGCCCTTAAAAATGCCGTTGTAACGTTTTCTATAGAATTAAGATTCGACAAAAAAAAGACAGGTAACACGCAAACTTCACCTACCAATGAAGATATTAGACTATTTTATAATTGCAAATGGTAACGAATGTGATTAAAGGCTCCGCCGGTCCGGAATCACATCCACTTCGATACCCAGTTCACCATCGCGCCGAGCCAGGGCGTAACGCACTTCGCGCAGGTGACCCAGGCCGTAGATCAAGTCAATCTCACGTTCCAGCGCATCAAAATCCAGTGCCTGACCCGGCCACAAATCCAGGCGATCCAGAATGAGCTGGTCCGAATAGTCAGAGCGGTTATTTAGTTGCACCCACTGGATAGCCTCGAGCGGTTGCTGGCAGCGGGCCAGCTGCGACCGATACGCGGCATAGGCTTCCGGGGATACGCTGAGGTGGGCCAGGCGGTCTGCCACCTCGTCGGCCGCTGCGGCGCCGATGGGAATGGCGTCTGAGAACTTCTCAAAGTCCACCGATCCCACCAGGTTGCCGAGCTCGGGCACCAACAGCAGATCCTGCGACGTCAGTGCTCCAAGCTGCGACTGGGTTGAGTTGTACACCATGATATTGGTGAGCTGTTCGACCATGTCAAAAAGATTGCCGAGCTGATCGCGGGAAAATCGCGGGCTGGAGACGTCGACCGCGATAATGACGTCAGCACCCATCTCGCGCGCGAGTTTTACCGGGAGGTTGTTGGCGATGCCGCCGTCGACCAGCAGCTGATCGCCCCGTTCGACGGGCCAGAACACGCCCGGGATAGACATGGACGCGCGCATCGCCTGGGCCAGGTCGCCACGATCAAGCACCACTTCGTGGCCCGTGACGATATCGGCGGCCACGGCGCGAAAGGCAATGGGCAACTGATCAAAATCCTGTTGATGGGTGCGGCTGAGGGTGGTTCTTTGCAGCAGAAGGTTGACCTTTTGTCCGACCAGGGCGCCCTCCGGGAGGATCAGCTCACCCTCGCGATAGCCGATTCTCGGGCCAAACAAGTCCAAATCGTCGTCGCGCTTGCGCCGGAAGCGTCGCTCGGTGCGGTTCGGATCGTCGGTAAACAGCTCGTCCCAACGCACGCGGCCCATTTCCGCTTCGATTTCCGTGCCGGACATGCCCGTGGCGTGGAGCCCGCCGATGATGGCCCCCATGGAAGTACCGGCAATGACATCGATGGGCACGCGCAACGATTCCAGTGATTTTACTTTTGTTTATTTTATTAAATAATTAAGGTTTGTATAATTTCTATTAATTTATATTAATCAGATTTTGGGAATTGGTTTTATATTTACTGTTGGATGTAGCTGGTTGGATGGTTTATATTTACAGTTGGATGTAACTACAAAATGGTTTTGTAATTGACTGTGTTCCATCAGATTTTCAATTAAAACAGGACTCATTAACCGTTATCGACCTTTGAAATTGTAGCTATCAATCTTTAAGCAGCATGACCCTCAAAACATGAATAGAGCTCGGTATGGGTATAGTCATCATTATTATTATTTACGGGATAATGGCATGTCTGAAACTAATAAATATTGTATATTTAACTGCTTTATTTTGTAAACTGATATTGGAACCTAGAGTCGTTAGATTCATATTTTGAAGTCTAAATTTCTGTTGATATTTTTAAATTAACCCACTGGTTATTCTATTGAAACGGGCTTTGTTTGATTCGTCTTTTTTTAAGTAAAAGAAATCCGGGTCTTGGCGTTTACCCCCTGAAAGTATCCCCCTCGGCGTAAAATATCCCTCTCTGTGGTTGGTTGGTCTCCGGGACATTTTCTGGGAGTATTTTTGGGGGTGGGGCGGGGTTAGTAAACGCAAGATCCCAAGAAAACCTTTGTGTTTTGCAATTATTTCTAGATGGGATTTTTTTTTACAGTTATGAGGGATCAAGATTTATATTATGACTGAATATAATGAAAGTGCTGTGGGTATTATTATGGGTATAAGTTCTTAGAAATTCTCCATCTCTCTACCTAAAATGCGAAAAATAATTTAAAAACTCTCACTCTTCGACAGTTTGACAGTCAAAAAAGAAAAAAAAATCCATAGTTCAACCCCTAAATGGATTGACTCTATCGCCAAGTTTTTTAGTGCTTTTAAAAAAGTTTGTTCATCTATTCAAACGACTCTTGTGTTTCAGAAGTCGTTGAAGAAACGGGACGAAATTCAAATTTTAGCGTAAAGAACGAGGTATTGAGGAGGGAAAAACTTCCCTTATATACGTAATAATTTCCGTTTGTTTTAAGTTTTAATGTTGCTCCTCAATTTCAGTTAACTGGCTCCTTTGCTTGGAACGATTTATACTCAGGAGAACATTAACTTGTTGACAAGTTTTGATAAAATCCTGACCAAAAACTTCGAGAGCTATACAACCCTTAGCGGGCACTGGGGTATTCAATATTTCTATGCTTTCCTCCGGGATCTCGCCGAAGCTTATAATGAACTGCGCGAGGCGGTTCTGGATTGGGCGAGTGAATGTTATCCGGATGAAAGAAGGTTCCCTAAACACATTTTGCTTGGTGAAATTCAGCGACCGGTAGACGACCTTACAAGTTTTAGGAATGTAACGAAACGGAGTAACATATCGGGATTCAACCCGGAAAAGCTATTGGCTCCTTTTCGTCACCACTTTCTTCCCATACGTCAGGACAATCACAGTCCATACATCAAAGACAAGATCAGATCCCTTCATTATCGTTTGTTTTTGATGTTGGAAAGGTTTTCAATAAATTTCTTTTCTGTCCGCCGAATTAATCAGTCGATAAGAATTACGCCTAGCAGCGACGTCGGAGGCGTTTTGTCAGAAAGAGCAATCCCTTTTTATTATCCGGTCAGTAATAGTCCTCAGGATTTATTGCCTAAAAACTGGTCTTTTGCCAAAACACTTCGACTGGAAGACCGGGAGGTTTTTTCTTATCACCTGCCTAATGAAAGTGATATTCGACTTAGAAGAAGCGGCGCTTCAGACGATTTTTACCGCATTGAAGGTCATCTCGGCCAACCTTACCAGGCTGCTTACAAAACAATAAATTCTTTAAAAGAAACCTATGGTCTGAATTTTGACGTGGTAGCCGTAAAAGTTGGCATTAATGCTAACAATGCCTTTATCCCTAAAGATTACTCTTTTCACTTCCAGGATCTTAATGCTCTTTATCAGAAAACGAAATGGCAATTGGTATGTCGTCTGGAAAAGTTTTATGAGTATATCGGAAACCTGACGCCAAAAACCGCTGATTTAAAGAGGCAATTATCCGGGGAACTAGGTTATGTAGGCGAGCCGCCCTTTAAAAGGGAGGATGAATATTTTTTACAAACTACGGACTATTATTCAATTGAGGAAGAATCGGCAAGGGGATACCCCTCGAATCTTCATCACAACAAAATTGCAATCAAACAACGAAAACTGAATAAATTCCTTAATAAAGATAAAGGAATGAATCAAACCTAGAAATCATCGAAATCACTCCAGATAAAAATGAGCTACCAGCCCTCAAAATCCCAGTTTTCATTGATAAAATGTACTTGATCTTGAGTAGAAAGAGCAAAAAAGAAACAAAAATATTTGAATCCTAAATGCCAAAAAGCTATCAATCAAATGTCAAATTTCTTACCCCTTCCCTTCTTTCTTCCAAAAGCTCGTAGTTTCGCACATTACACCAGTTTCATATATTTTTCAAACAATAAATTCATTTTTCACTTTTTTCGAATCCACCCTCCCCTACAGATCAACTCCTCTATACATACTTGACCATGAGTTTTCAATGGCGTGGTGCAAGCACTTAGAAAAATTAATTTTTCTTTTTTGCATATCTTATATTATTTGTGAAAAAATAGGAAATTAAGAGAAATTTTGAATAAGGACAAAGCCCCAAATCCTCTAAGTGCGGTAAAAATGGAATGAAATAAATAACTAAAGGAGTACCTGGTCATTATCGCTAATTGAGGAGTCTGGTGTTCTCAGTTTTGGAAGCTCTAGCTGACCATTTTGTGAGTCATAGCTATTCAACAGGGAGAAACACTGAAATAGCACACTGGGAAAACTTCTGGAGTCTGTTGAACTATCGGGTGTGGGGTTTCGAGACTGAGTAGTAAAAGAACGCTAAAAATAAATATATACTGTTAGCCGGTTTTCTATGCTAAAAACCTAACATTGAACAAATGGCCTTATTTTAACAAACTTTACTGAAAGCTTTATTGATATACAGACGAAATGTATGATCTATTTTCAATTTTGCAGAAATAAGCATATTTGATACATAATGGCTTCATTCTATTCCTTATGCCAATCCTCAAAATTAATAGTTCAAGTTCAAGTTTTTATTTCGACATTCACAAATAAATAAATAAAATACAACACTTTTGCACTGGGGAAAACCTATGAGGGTTTGTATTCGCGCGAAAGTCCACATATCTACTTACCTATAATAACAAATCCAATCTCGTTATTGGGCCTTTTAAACATGACGAACAAAATGGTTATGTCAAAATTCTCAAAATTATCTTACTGATCGGACAATTTTGAGGAAAAAAGGGGCGTTGTTACCCCCCAATCTTTTCGGTCATCAAAAGGGGTACTAGAACTTTTAATTTCCGTTCGAGTGAGCTCTTTCACGATATTCTTGGACCACTGGGTCGATACAATCACCCCTGAAAAAAAATTAGCACGCACCCGTTATCATTCTTCTGGCAAAAAAAAAAAATACGAAATTCCAAATTTTTCCAGATAGAAGAATGAAACCTCTAAAGAAGGGTTATTTGATACGCTGAATCTGATGGTGCGACTTTCATTAAGATTCTATGACTTTTAGGGGTGATTTCCCTTTTAATCAAAATCAGTCAAATTTTCTAAAGTTCATAGCCCTTAATGGGTAAATCTAATCTTAATTAAGCTTATATATTTGGAATCTGCATAATAAGTCGATTCTTTTGATATATCTATTGAGTATAAATAGAGAAGTTGGCACGCGGCAAGCTTCTATATATGGATTTTTATTGTCGCTCGTCTTCTAAACAAAGACAATTTTAGCCTTTTTCTGTATGTCATGACGTCCAAATGGTTCTTAAATTAGAATTAGTGCCTTTGTAAAATTACGTTTTTATTGGCCCTCTAACTTTTGCCTCAGCTTGTCTTTTGTCATAATTAAAGACATTCTACCTACCCCCTTCCCCTTTCCTAAAACTAATTCTATATTCATCTGAAGGCTCAATGAGTTAGGATGCTTTGACAATAAAATGCACCTGTTGGGGTGTCTGTCCCCTTCGCTAATAAAACGATCCACCACACCTCCTTCATGTTAGCTCATTTGCACTTTACACGTCATTGTATGTAATTTTATGAAAAACGATGCAAATCAGTTTGGTTTTTAATCTTTAAGGTAATCTTTCAATTGATCTTCAAAATAAACGACCAAAACACTTTTGAAACAGTTCGTGGTAACAAACTATAGCAAGGAGCGACCCGGCTCAATAGTAACCAAAACTCTAAAAAACAGAATTTTGATACCAATAGCTACATCAAAAGAATTAAAAAATCATTTTTTTTTAGAGTTTCGGTTACTATTGAGCTGGGTGCTCCTTACTTACAGCTCGTTACCACGAACTGTATGAAAAACTGAAAAGAATTTTTAGTCATCGGAGCATGGAATATTTCGCCCCTTTCGCCAAACGCAATATTCAAGTTCTGTACACCCCTTTCCTAAACATTTAAGCTTGATTCTCAGCTATAAGATAAAACAGGGCACACGTACCAAACTACGCTTAATTTTTTTTTTACTTTTTAACGAAAAATACTGACTGGTTGCAATACTCGCTTGCCTTCGGGCGTCATAAAGAAAAAAGGAGATCAAAAAGAAGAGAAAAATATTCGAATCAGCTGACAGTTAAAGAGGGAGAACGGAAACATAAATAACTTACAGACAGAAAAACAGATGGTGCTGGCAATGACTGAAGCTTATGATATTTAAGCGGTTAGAACAAACAATATAAACACTGCCACTACTACTTTTAACCCAGAGTTAGCATCAAACCACCTAACGCCAGCACAGCTACACACACTTGTCTTGCATCCCAATCAATTCACAGGTTCCCCCTTTAAATCCTTCCAAGAAGCCTAACTTTCCTTTGGATCGTTTCTACCTCCCCTTTTGGGAACGAACTGCTTTTCGTTCGGCCCTAGATGGTTGGCTGAAAGGACGATTTTTGGCAGTATTTTATCCTTCATCTGCAGAACGTGTCATAGCTATCTGAGACCTTTCTCTCATTATAGGACTAGAAAGCGGAATAGAGCCAAAGTTTTCGTTCAAATGCCAAATGTTTCCAAATCGAATGAAATGCCAAAATGTTTTCAAATCTTCAATCGAAGCAAGTATTAAAACTTAATTCATGAATAATGGACGGGTTAGCTCATTCCACCTTATGATGGGACATGAAACTGGCAATTAGCTGTACTCTACCTTTTGAATTTAAAGTTTCAAGAAATTTCAAAGTTTCAAAAGTTTCAAGAACTTTTGCAGCTGTTGACTTTGGTCTAGTTTAAATTTCATATGGTTTGATCAGATAATTCCTCAAATTTTCAACTCTTATTAGTAGCAAAAGATATTTTTTTTAACAACGGTGCCCGCCGCGCGATCGTAAACCCAGATGTTCCAGGTCGGCTGTTCATCATCGTCAAGGTTCGGGTCTTCCGGTGCACGCATGGCAAAGGCCATCTGCGTGCCATCGTAAGAAACTGTCAGATCTTTGACATCGTACAAAGGTGGATTGCCGTCGACATCATCCGGGAAAATACCGTCTGTAATATTTACTTCAGCAGCACTTGGCGACGCCCGATCACGCACAAATAGCTGCGCACCCGGAAAAAAGTCGGTGGCCCGTCGAACCTCGGTGGTCAACAGGTTACCGTCGTCGTCGGTCAATAAGGGACGTTGAACGTAAGCAATTGCAAAATCCACGACAACCGGGTCGGGACTCTGCCCGCCACCTATACCGTTGTTAGAACTGCTGCCTGAGCCCCCACCACTGCCGCAACCCGCCCCGCTCAATAGAACGATACTTGTTAAGGCCCATGTGTAGAGACGAGTAATATGTGAGCTGCGCATAAACTTCAAGCCGTAGCTTTTATACCCGTTACGTTGGACCGCTATTTTTTCACAAGGCCCTTACAAAGATATGTGCGCCACATCACAGCCCGCAAAGCGACAACACAAATTTGACGGCAGTGCCAAAAGCGGAACTGCTTCACAGCTTTAGGGTGGGCTTTTCCTGATCCTATGCGCCTTGAGCACCCACAAGGATAAAGGGGTATTAAGGCGTCCGTTTTTCGACATACGAGTTCGTACACGAGACGCAAATAAAGGAGCAACTCATGAGGTTTGTTGGACCTGTCGTTCGAAGCATTTGTCAGGGCCTGCTGCTGACCTTAACGGTTTTCAGTACGCACTCCGCCTTGGCTGGGCCTCTCGATCAAGCAAAACGAATGCATGACCGAATTGCCGGTGTGCCGCCAGATGCCACCATGTTGGAAAACATGCGTGTTGAAATAGAAGATAACACCAACCCGTTGGCCGCAGCTTTGCTTGCCACCAACGCGCCGGAGTTCTACAGCGGCGGTGCCAAGCTGACGCTGGTCACAGATGCGGACAAGATGACGTCTGAGGCTTTGCGCGCCGCCATCGCGGGCGAGGAGACCCGCGGTTAGTAACATTAGCATAACTAAGAGACAGTGACGAGAAATTTAAATATATCTTAAGGACACAATTTGCACTATAATCGGTGCCCAAACCTCTTGATGGACCGAGCAAATAGCGGAATTTGAGTAACGAAAGTTAGCTTGTAAAAGAGCTAACGAACTTTGATATTCTCAATCAAATATACAGTATGACGTTATTTAAAAAGTAAGCACTCTTTGGTTATAAATTCACTGGGTTTATTTTGTTTTGGTTTTGTGTTTTCTTCTTCATCCTTTTCGAACTTTTTATTACCACATTTCCCAAGCGAATAATGACTCCTCTCTTGTTCTATTCTTTGGAACTTGCTTTGATATGAGAATCATTAGTTGCTACGTTGATGGTTTTTGCCAGCATCAAATAATTCAGTCTGTTTTGCGGGGATGTCGAACGCAAGTACATTTTCACTATATTCAATGCAAAATGAGATATTTTTTCTTGTTAAAATTGTGTTAGCAAGCACTGAGGTGAGCTTTACTACCTGAATTGACTCATATACAAGATGCTTCTTAAATTTAAGTAACCTTCTTAATTAATGGAGTATTTCCATTAGATAATTTTTAATTAAACCAGTCCTAAATACAAGGAACTCAGGAACCATTCCTGCAAAAGTAAAAATATGAGGTGATAGTTCTGGGATGTTGTCTTGGATTGTACAGTAAGTATTTTAATTAACTCTTGGAAAAAAAGTTTTGGAAAAAGTGGGGGGAATGCTCCATTCCCCTATCGGTACTATGGCCCTGTTTAAAATAAGGATCTTGGTGACCTATCCAATTATTTATAGCATTGATATAAATCGGAAACGATAAAAACATGAAAACGACTAGAAGATATTAAAATAGTTACGAGCACATGTGGTGACTAGAGAAATCGTATGTTAATATTGAGGCGACCTGGCTCAGTTGGTAGACTACACATCACGAATGTGCAGGACACATTTTTTCTATTATTTTAGAGTCTATTTATAGCTGATACCGTAAATTTTTCTTTTCGATGACAATTTGAGTTCTGTTTTACTGCTGTAGAATTGGCTCATTTCTTTGATAAATAAGTCTGGCTAAGCTTACAGAGTCACGCCACTGACCCCCGTCCCAAACTGAAGAATTGGGTACACCGGGATTCGAACCCGCGTCCTCTCAGACAAGGGATCCCGAATCCAGAAATTGTGCCAGAAATTGAAAATTTGGTATCTGGTATTGAGAAACATCGCTATGAATGGCTGCTAATGGGTGACAAGCACTGTGACGTGTCAATACCTTCCCTCCAATCCGATTGACTGCTCAATTGTCTCCTCCTGTTTCTGGGTCCTGAATTAACATCTCGCATTTATTTTGATACAAGTTAGCAGCTCTGGGTGAATCCCTCACGTAAAAACCACTAATAAATACTCCATAATCTGCAGAAAACAGTGGCTTCAACGATAAAATTGGATTAGCTAGGATTTGCCATTGTACTTGACCAAACTTGCAAGACTGCTGAGTACCATTACCGTGCCTCATGACCTCCTCTGCTACGTAGTTACCTCACCCGGAATCCGTTTGTAACTGAGCACCTACTATCATCAAATCATTTTACGTCTGAGAAAGGCCGCACAAGCAGCTTTCCAAAAGGACACAGTCAGCCTTACACGCCAAAATTCCGTTAAAATTTTGACCTCCTTCCTCTGAAGAAAGCGAAAAATCAGACCAAGCTATGGTTACGAATCTGAATTATTTTCAGGCATCCCACTTACGGTACAATTTCTTTGATATTAAGCATGAAACGAAGACGGCTGAGAAAAGACAACTACGGTCTGTTCCTAAAACTGGAGTTAATTTTCCAAGCAGTTCAAGAGATTGGAACTTTGTCACTTAATTCTTCTAAGTTTATTGATCATAAAAATAATAATATTCCACAATCAGCTTGAATCCAATATAATCCTAATATTTTGTTCCCATGTAGATTTCACTGTATAGCAGTGTTACAATTCCTTGCTCAGTGCCTTTTCCTTAGAAGATGGGAAATGTTGTGCGTTGTTTGGTATCTGGTTAGGTAGCAGGCATACCTGGTTTTATTTCAAGACTAGGGGATCAATCTGAGACATTCAGTAAAAGTCTGTTTATTTTTTTCGATGGGGCTTGGAATTTAGTGTTTGGAGTCTCTCTTTGTGGCAACATAAAGTCCATGACAATCGTCTCCCCAAGAGAATCATCTTCCTCGCAGGGTTCAAAAGAAAACGTTCTCCTGGACGGGATCACCAAGCGTAGAAGAAATGAAAGTTCTGCCGGGCCTTCTCCAAATACTTTTGAGTCTGAACTGCATCCTAGCAAAAAGCACGAGACGCGCCAGTCAACGCCAATAGCAACTTTTGCTCGTCCAGCTGAAAGAGGCTGGAGGGAGAGTAGAAAATTGAAATCTAGACGTAGAATTGATAAGCATCCATATTTCGTTGAGAAAAGTAAAAGGGAAGAGTACAAAAGGGTTTGTGCAAGGAAATATCGTGAAACAGGGCCGAAAGCTGTAACAATGTTCACATCTAAGGGAACACAAACTCCCGAAGTTAGTGATAATGAAGTTCTTGAATGGGACTATTCATTTTCGTAACTTAAAAATGTGCAATGTAGACATAAGAAAAATTTAAACATAAGTGTGAATCAATGTATTTCAATCTATTCGAAAGGTTTAGTAGACAGTAGATAGATGAAACAGGGTAGCATTTAGACGTAATATTCTTATAAGCTATGAATGTACTTATAGAAGATTTTAGGGCTTTCAGCGGATGGAAGCTTGGGGAATGTTTTTTTCTGAAATATTTTAAAGAAAAGGGAAATACTTACTCATAACACTCATGCCTCAAAGTATCCAAAACGTCAGCCCAAAATACTCATTGTGCATGGTTATGGAATCGAACAAATGTTGATTTCCTATTAAGCATCCCTATGCGTTCCCCTTTGAACCTAAAAAGAGGCTTTAAAGAAAATAATCGTTCTTTTTCACATTATCCATAATTCACGGCTTGGACAAACAAAATAATTGGCAAAATTTATATCATTTTACTATAATAGCATTTATTACTATTTATTACTATATTCATTTATTACTTTTTTATCGTTTATTACTATATTTATTTATTACTATACATTTATTTATTATTTATATTTTATTATTATTATTTTATTTACATTTATTATTATTACATTTTATTATTTATTTATACATTTATTATTTATTTATTACTATACCATTGACAAACTTTCCAAAAAAGTAATATAGCAAAGAGTTTCCCTAATTTTATAAAGCATTTACTGTTTCAAAATTTTAGAAGTGCTTGGTAGAATAATATTGTATCAAGTTGATAAAATGCAAAACACAAGCATTGTGGAGCGAAGCTCTCCTTTTTTGTCAATGTAATGATTTTAGAACATGTATACTTTAAGTTTGTTTTAGCTTTATATAGTATTGTATACATTAACTTATTTGGCTGAAAATACCCATAGTTGTTATATAAAAGTTTCTGAATGCATAGTTTGATCTGCATAAAATAATTAAGTATATGGCAAAACAGGTTTATTATACATTACTGAATGGTATAGTACGGACCCTAGCTTAAGATCAGGCATACAATAGCTGAATGAGATATCAGGATTAGAAGCTGCCCATAAAAAGTTATGGTAACAATAAGAAAATTGTCAATATAATAAAGCTAAATTATATACAAATAAATGGGTAGCCCTACCTTACATGGGGATTTTGGCTCTTCTCATACATAGGGGGTGGGGGCTAATAGGCCCGCGGCAGTTTGCACACACTATAACTTTATATCGGCCTATGCTATTACAAAGATGTTTGGCACGTTTATAGTTTAACTCTTTTCCAACAAATTGAAAAAATATATTTCAATTTGGTTTGAATGACGTCATCTATGGCCATGAAATGTTGCGCAATATTCAAAATTTTCAAAAACTTTGTAAAAAGGCCTTAAAACATACTTTTTGAATTACGTTTAGATTTTTTGAGGGCTTTTAGTATCTCTTAAGTATTTTTACATGTATACGTTGTATTTAGGCAAGATATTTTAGATTTTGAGAAAATTATTTTACAAAATGTATGAGATTTGAAACAACCAAAGCGGTTTCTCACTTATAATCAACCGGTTTTTAATTATTTTAATCATTATGACTACAAAATACCCTCCAAGCATCACAAATATAACTCTTAATTCACTGTTCATCTAAAGATGTGGTTTTCTTATAATTATTTTGCATATATTGTTATATAAGGTTCTCTAGCGAACTTAACCTTACTGCACAACTTATTTTTTCATTTGTGAAGAACCCGGTCATTATCCGTCTGGCTCAGTTTTTCGAGAAGCTTTGCTATCGCCATGCGGCCAAAGTGGTGGCTTTGTCGCCTGACGCAGCAGACTGGATTTCGAAGGTCAGCGGGCGTTCGGATATCGAGGTCATTCCGAATGCCTCCGATAATGAAGCTTTTGAATCGACCGCCGTGGAGACGAGCGCATCGGACGGGGGACGTGTTGACCCGACCGTGATCTACACCGGGAGCCTGGGAACGATGAATGACCCCTCCCAACTGATCGAAATGGCGGCTTACTTGAAGTCGGTTGAAAGCCCGATCCGGGTTGAGGTGTATGGTGAAGGCAAGGACCGTGAGGCGCTGGTAGCGCAATGTGAGGCGCGGGGGTTGAATAACATACGATTTCTCGGAGGTTATCCGAAAACTGAGGTGTTTGGTGCCATGCGTCGTGCCTTGTGTGCGGTGCTGATCTTCCACCGTGCGCCGGTGATGGATTCGGTATCCCCGAACAAGTTTTTTGATGCCCTGGCAGCAGGGCTGCCCGTAGTGCAGTCGACCCAAGGATGGATCAAGGATCTCCTTCACGAGTCCGGTGCGGGCGTAACGGTGGATCGGGGGGATGGGCAGGCAATGGGACGAGCTGTCATTGAGCTGGCACGGGATGGTAAGCGCCGGCTGGAAATGGGCGAGCGAGCAAAGGAACTGGCATTGAGTCGGTTCGATCGGGGGAAGCTGGCTGCCGAGTATTTGGACTTGATCGCAGGGATTGCGGAGAAGCCGATCTCTGCTTGTGTTGCGGCGACGTGATGGTTTGGGGGGGAATATTAGCACTATTCACGGCGTGGTTGTTCACCGCTCGGGTGGTGCGTCGTGGTGGGATTGCGATCTTAGTGGATCGTCCCAAGAAACACTCGGTGCATGATTGTGCTGTTCCGAGTGGGGGCGGTTTGTTCGTATTGGCAGGTTTGGGGCTTGGTCTCGTGTTGGCTACGTTGCTTGCGGGGCAGCACCGATGGCTGTTGCCGTTGATTCCGCTGGGGCTGGTGGGAGCGATATCATTGTTTGATGACGTCAAGAGCCAGCCGATCCTGCTCGCGTTGTTTTAGTCTTTCCTCTCTACTGGCCGTCGTCTCGTTTGAAGTTTTCTTTTTGTAGAGTTTTATCTCTCTTGGTTATTTATTGACCTGTAAAGGTAAAATGCATTTCAGCCATACTAAATTACGAATCAGATGCTTATATGTCTAAAGTTCAGCCGTCAAGAAAAGTGTACTTTGAACAAGAAAAGGACCCAATTTCTAACTAGGCTTTGAATTTAAAACAAAGAGAAACTGATGACTTGAGGGATGAAAGTTTCAGTGCATCAGTACCAGTAACAAAAAAAGTATTTTGCCCGATTTCATGACGGTTCAAACGCATTCACTTCTAAAATTCAATCTTTTGGGAAAAAATTCAAAAAAAGAATTTCAAGAAAAATTCACTTTTAGGAAATAAGTGACCAGGATCCTTGAATCCTAAGCGAAAGGGATGCCCGTGACTTGAGCATTAAAAATGTGAGTGTCTGTCAGTACCTGTATAGGCAGAATGTGTTCTGGCTGATTATATGACAAGTCAGTTGCATACGTAATTATTGATTACTGATGCGATCCATGGATTATTAATAAAGTGATCAAGAAAGGGATCAGCAGCACTCATCGCTGGCACCTTTACACGAGGCATTAATTCTGCTGTATAACTTGATTACATATGGTAGCGAAAAAGTCGTTCAATGAAGTATTAAACGGTACAACAAACCATCCTGTCTGACAAGCCACAGAGAAATAGAAATTATTAGCGGAACACGTAACAAACTATTGACTCCATTTACAGATTGGAGAATCTCTCAAAGAAATCTATTGAAAAAGTATCTTTGAGACCTCTTTGATGAGAATCTTACAGCCTCTAGGAGAGTAAAATCTCAGAGGAAAGTCAATTAACACGAATTTATATTGAAGATAATGCAATTAAGTCCCAAAGCGATCCAGCTAATCCTGCTAATGCAAATCCCATGATATTAAGTGAAGAAATCGAAATATTAAGAGCTCCAAGTCGTCACTCAGAAATTATAAATTAAAGTAAAATAGAGCCTTCAAAATGAGCATAATAAGTTTGTACGAAACAAAATGGAAACATTCAAATGTGGTGCAGTTGGCTTTGGAGATCAACTGGTTGTTAATGTTTGAATTTTGGCGGTTGAAAAACGTTGCCAAATTTAACTCATTGGTTTTGCTTATTTATTCTTCATGGTTTAACGTGGCAAAATTGACTAAAATGTGGTAGTGGCGAAGAAACTTTATAATTTTATAACAATTGAAATAAAAATTTTACAAAACCAGAGTTTTCAGTTATGAATAGTGGTCAGATGAATTATGGGAGAAAATTTTTGTTAAAATTTTCTTGGTACTTTAAAGGTGCTAAAGTCGAATAGCAAATGGAAAGGTATCCGATTAATTGTTAAAAGTTGTATTGGCTCTATTATTATATCTTAGGTGTTTTCTTCGTCTCTCTTTTAGTTGACGGTGCAATGTCACAATAACTATCCCCCTTTTTTCTATTTCTATTCTCTTTTGTTTTCCTCTTGGTGACACTCCTGTTTTGTAGTTACTCATATTCTAGAGGTCGACATACCTGTATCTGCTATTATTATTGATATTATGGCCGATTTCATGAAACTGATTCAAGGCTAGGGTCTCAGGGGTCCATTGCCTCTAAACCCAAATTGCTAGGGCTATTAGTATCCTCTTGAGCGTGTTATTTTGAGGCAGGACTTGCCTATCCTTTTTTCACCTTTGCAGAAGAACCTTCTTCGGTAGTGTCAAAGTGTCTACCGTTGATTTTCTCCTACCCTGAGAACCTTGCCCCTCACCTTCAGACCAAATTAGGCAGACCTAACTGGAGGGAAACGTTATATGCAAGCCACCAAACGCAAGTGGCTCTTGATGCTCAGAACTGGTGCTATTGGTGGATTACTCTCTCCCACCTTTGATTGCTCCTCAAAAAATCTTTTCTTGGGGCACGACCAGTGCTACAGTTGTCCTGATAGATTGACCCCTTTTTGGCAAGACTTCGCCAGCTATTAATGACTTCAATTTATCTAATATCGGGAGCGTCATCCGTAACGGGCTAAGACACTAGCCAAAACGACTAGTGGATGAACACCAAGGTCTTATCTAGGCGCGGTGTTACCAGGTTTCAACCCCCCCTCTACCTGTCATTTTTCCTGATTCACCTGCCACTTTTGTCAGTTTTTACCCTGTCTAGGATGAGATGGCATCCTCCCGGCACCCTACCAGCGCCTCATGGCTCCCGTATCCGGTGTACACGTGTTTGAGGAGTGAGCAGCCCGTCGTCTCATTCCCAATAAAGGACTGAAACCTAAAATTTATACAACCGTGGGTATTGTGAGCGTGGGCAAAAAGATCGTGGTGATTTTGGGAACCACCCATCTCAACTTTTATCTTACCCTAACCCTAGAAAGCGGGATAGAACCATGTGATTTTTACAGCCCACTATTGTAGGTATAGTCAGCTAGTTGGGAACCCAAAACAATCCGTATACAATTTCTCTGGAAAATATCTAGCAAATCCTATACCATCTTTCTTAGCGCCCACGATTAAGAACCATACTGGACAACCAGCATCCCTGTAGCTTCTAATTATCTAATCTTTGTTTCAATCAAACAATCAATTTATTCAATGAATAAATTCATAACAAAAAACAGTGCTTACATATTATACAGAACACACTCGAGAAGTTTTGTTAAACATAATGAAATATTCTAAAATATGATGAAAACATATCAGTTCAGAAACAAAATTACGACAAAGAATTATGGAAAGCAGGCCTGTCAAAACGTATTATATTAAATACCTAACCCTAGCTTAATCGTAGTTTTCCTCACTCAGACTAAGCTAATTATTACCGATTACAGTCTCTCCCGTATGGGCAGATGTTTGTACACTTATCTTTATTCTTCCAAACCTTTTCAGCTGTAAGAACACAACCTGGGCATTGGCTATTCTACTTCTAAGCGAAGATGATGATTTGTTTTTCCTTTCCTTCGTTATCACGAGACAGATAATAAATACAGAAATAAATACAAATAGCTAGAAATAAGTACTGTTTTAAGGAAAGTGAAAATTATGTTCTGGTGAGTTTGGATCGTTTAGTTATTGTGATTTCTGTTCGTTTCGGATTATAATGATAAAAGAAATCACCAATGCAACACAACAAACACAGAAGTAAAACAAAAAAACAACAACATATAAACAATAAAGATAGACAGAAAGAGAAAGGAAGAATGTTTTCCGTCTGATCTTCTCAAAACTTTGCTGGTCTTCGCAGTAATCGGCACCGTTTCCACCCAATCCGTCGCGCAAACGACCACGACGGACACGACAACCGACACGGACACCACGACCGAAGCTACAACGCCAGAGGCCACCACCGAGGAGGCCGCAACGGACGAGGCCGCGACCGACGACACCGCCGAAACGACCGAGCGTGCAGACGGTCTGTCCACCGGCACCGCCGCGGGCCCCGCCGTGGGCGAGACCTACCGCGTCTCCGTGCATGGAGACTGGGAGTTGCGCTGCATTGAGGCCGGACAGGATGCCGAGGGCAACGAGGTGCAGGACCCCTGCCAGCTCTACCAGCTTCTGCGCGATCAGAACGACAACCCAGTGGCGGAGATCAACCTCTTCAACCTGCCCGCTGACGACAAGCTGGCCGCAGGCGCCACCATCGTCACCCCGCTCGAGACCCTTCTGACCCGTCAGGTGGTCATGTCGGTCGATGGCGGTCGCGCGAAGGCCTATCCGTTCACCTTCTGCACCGAGGCGGGCTGTTTTGCTCGTGTCGGCTTTACCTCGGGCGATGTGGCCTCCTTCCGCGCCGGTCAGGCCGCGAAGATCACCATCGTGCCCGCCCAAGCCCCCGACCAGAAGGTCGAGCTGACAATGTGGCTCACCGGCTTCACCGCAGGCTTCAAGGCGGTGACCGAGGCCACCAAACCGGTCGAAAACTAATCTTTGACCCGCGCCCGGCGTCCTCCGCGACGTCGGGCCCGGGGCGCCTCCTGCAAACCCGCCTGCAGCGTCACGCTCATCGGGTGGTCCCGGTCAGCGCCGTAAAGTTCAAGCAAGGCCCGAATGCGCGCCTGCATCCCGTCACTGCCCGGCAGCGACAGCGCCCAATCGAGAAAGATCGAGCGGCATTCCGACGCCGTAATCCCCTCAATCCGATACGCTTCGCGGATCAGCCCCTTGGGATCAAGGGCCGGATCCTGGCCAGTCGGCCCGCTTGTGGCGGTTGTGCTGTCTTGTGTCTCACTGCTCATGATCTGCCTCGCCCCTCCCTGTTCAGATGCCGCTATGGCCTGTACCCTTGGCCTGTTGATAGGCATAAAATAAGGGCGATTCAAACAGTCAATCAGTTCCGTGAGTCATTTAAAGACAGTTGGAGACCCCAAAAAATTATAACAACCTGTGTAAAGCAACTTCATTGGTTCAAACAATTAATTTTTGTTATTTTGGAAAAAAGATAAAAGACTGCATTACTTGCTTCAGTAAAAAGCAATTGTTAAAATTAAAATGGCAAGCTTATAAAGTGAACATATGTACATGTACAAATAAATTCAAAATTTTGAAAGTTTTTTGTCTTAAAAGAACCTTATGTTTCAACTGCTTCCTTTTTCTTTTTTTTGTTTCAAATTTTCCTGTTGGCAAATGAGCCTCTAAAAGTGTTTTCATCACAAGGTTCCAATTCCAGAATTTGTATGAGGGTATACAGACTGCATACCGTCCTTTCACCCTTGTACAGTCCTAATCCATATTCACCCTTTACTCCTTCCTGTTCTAAGATGTTTTCTATAATAATTTTCTACAGTATATTCTCAAATTGACAGGAAATATTACCTTCACTTCTAAGTTACTAATTATTTATCAGGCCAGGTAAAATTGATAAAGATACAAGTTTTCAGATATTTGGCAATTACCACCACATAATTTCAGGTGATTTCTTGGCAATTGAAAAGACAAAGGGTATTCCTCTAAAAATTGGTTTCTTGTCATTAAAAATTGCCTGTTTACTGACAAAAAGCTGTTCCTATAATACCTAGAATATGAGTTTTATTATGAATCCCAATATAGAATTATAATGAACCAAAGGTTATTATGAGCCACAAATTACAAACCAAAAATTGGTATATAGAGAATGTCTTATCTCTCTCTAAAAATCTTATCTTTCTTTATAAATCTTATTTATCTTTCAAATATCTTATCTCTTTTTAAAATATATCTAGAATATCTCAATTCTGAGTTTGAAAAAAAGGTCCAAAGTCTTTTATCTTAATTTTGAGTTTGAGAAAAAGGTCACCAGTCTTTAGTCGACTTTATTCACTAAAAATGCTATGCATATATTTATACAAAGGAGACAGAGGTAACTCATTATATCTACCTTTGCATTAAAAAAAATAAAAAATCGTTTTTATTTTATCCTTACACGTTCAAATTTCATTACATGATCGCAAAATGGCATTTTAGACAAATTTTTCCTCAACAAATCTAAAAGTTGTTACTATTTTTCTCGCTTGTTTTTAATAGTCTTGCATATGTGCCAATTTTTATGGGTCTGAGTGGCTTAAGATCTCCGAAACTTGAGCCCCCTTTCTCTGTCAAAATTGGTCTAATGAATTCCCTGGAAAACTTGAAAAATAGGGAACCAAAAAGTTCACTTTGTTTCTGATTCCAAAATCTTTAACATCCGAACACACATTTTTTAAAGAGTTTACTACATTTTTCCAGAATGTTATTTTATAGTTTTTTTTTTTACTTATTTTGTTCTGCTTGTGGTGAAATTTTAAATTATATCCTGTGTTATTTGCAGTTTGATATTATTTTTTAGCGTTGCTTCAGGGACAAAGATGCTCAAGATTACAGGTACTTCCGCAAACGAGCGTTATATATGGCTTACATCGCTGGTCATTTGAAAAGTACAGAAATACAGTCGGGACTGAAATACTGCACAAGTGATAACCCTTTTTTACCAGTTCTTGAAGTGACGCCTGCTGGTAAACTTGAAAAGTCGGTGATATTCATTTTAAGGCCTTATGGAAATCCAGCCTGTTTTAAGGTAAATCGGTAGTGTTTCACCCATACCTGCGTTCAGGGAGTGTGTGATAAGCAAGGCATTCTCCAGGATTTCCTGTCTCGGAGAGAGGGGGCATTTTTGTTCTGGGAGGGCGGTTACCAAGAAAACTTTACAAAATGTATCAAAATGTTTCTTGCATACATTTTTGTTACTTTCTTACAATTCCGACAGAAATTTGGAAAAATTTCATGCCTATAGCTCCGACCCCTCCCACGTGGTTTGCCCGAAATTAAATAAAAGTTGCTTCATAAAGAACATTTTTGTTTGTTGAGATTGAACTCTCTCCCGCATTTACAAAAGATTGATTTTGTCTCCCCCTGTATGCACCCATGGTTTACATGTAGTATTTACATGTTGCATTTTTACATGTCTTTATTTTACTTTTTATCGCTTGCTCTGTGAATATTTTCTGCCTAAAAATTGCACCCCACAGAAATTATAGTCATGGGGAAAAGCGTTTTGGTGGAAAGTCACTCACGTTCCAAAATTCGGCATTTCTACAAAGCGCAGTTTTAGGGAATTCAGGATTCCCTGGGTGTTTAATTCTTAACTTCCAAACCGTCCCGGGGCAAGATTACGCTTCTGGAACGTCATTGTAGCCTGGGGGAAAGGGGAAAGAAATTGTAGCCAGGGGAAAAACTGTTTCCTGGAAAGTCACTCACGTTCCAGAATATGGTAATTCCACAAAATGCAGTTTTAGGGAATTCTGGAGTCCCCGGGTCTTTAATTCTTAACTTCCGAACTGTTCCGGGGCAAGACTACGCTTCTGGAACGGTCGAGAGTTATCTAGAGAAACGCAGAATTAGCTGTCAAACGTAGAAACGATGCGCTTAGTCATTGCGAAATACACCTTAGGGATAAATTGTACAGCTCAGATTCATAACCATACCTGATTCGGGGTGATATTCTATAAAAACCACAACCAAATTACATACGCTATGGGTAGGTTAAGTCCAATGAACTTTAAAAAAAAGGTTTGTTTCTGGTTTTATTCCATTCAAACACGAATGACGTCACTATGAGGAAAAGAAAGCGCATGTGGAAAAGGTACTCATCCGTTATATGAATGTCACATTTTATTATTTAGGCAGACATCCTTACCTTTTTGAAAATTCGAAAAATGCAAGGTTTCACAATGTAAGTAGCTGGAGGGCGTCACAAATCTATTCACCCCCAGTCTCTGCCAGACTCTTTAAATTGAAAGTTGGAAATATTACTCACACCTTGTTTACACTAGGATCGCTGAAATGTACGTCATAAGTATCTGAATTATTTTTTTATAATATTCAGTAGATTTTATAATCACAAGTCTTAATCTTATATGCTTATGTGCATAAAAAGTATATATAATCTTTATATTGAAGGGTCCAGTTAAATTAAAGTATCGTCATGATAAAACAGTTCATGGTAGCAAACTGTAAGTAAGGAGAAATGCGGCTCAATAGTAGCCGAAACTATAAGAAACAGAGTCTTGATAACAATAGATATATTAAAAGTCGAAGGCTCAGGACAGGTCGTCGTGGCGAACCACTGTTGCTGCCTTATGCGCCCTCAGGCGTGGGAGGACCTAAGTTTAAGTCTAAGTATCCTTGTCGTGGATCTTTTGTTATTTTGTATCCATCCTATCAAAGGTTTCACACTGGTATCCCAGTGTCATCTTCAAGGAATAAACTACCCATGAAAGTCAAGAGATTTAACATAATTTATATCTGTGAATTCGTATATCCTCAGAATTGTTCTGGGCCTGCTGTCTCGAGCAAGGTCGATCCGTCCCTTAGCAGGTTCGATCTTCACACGTAAGAAATTTGTATGTGACTCTTTGTTTTATAAACATGTTACCATCCAATTCGATTATCCCTCTCTACAAGTCACGCTTTAGGCTTGATGCAGAATAAAATTCCAGCTTTTTTCACATACTCCCAAATTCCTTCTAAAACATGCCAACGGGTTTAAAATAAGCCCACAAGGAAGGGCTTATTAGAGAGAATCATGCTCTTTTATAACATCTAAGAGAATGACAATGTGTTATTAAATGGATCTTCTACAATTACGTAAAACACTATCCCGCTGTTGAATCATCTTTACCTCTATCACCATTTGAGAAGCCGATACGGCCAACATGCAAAAAAAAAATGTTAAAACTAATTACAAGAAGAGACAAACCCGCAAGAAATACATGAAGAACAATGCCTTAAGACACAGCTCCTCAGCTTGGGTCTCCATAGATAGGATATCCATGACAATCTGTCGATTGATTAATGTGAAATTCTATGAACTCAATGAAAAGTTCAATAGTGACAATTCTAGAGCAGAAACCGAGGTAAAATGGTTGAAGGGTGGTATATCAGGCTCTAAGTTTTATTGGATACCAGCAAAACGTCATAAGAAAAATGAAGTTTGTATTTTTTCTTTCCTTTTCCTTGTATGCTCCGTCTTTTTCTGCTTCTGTTGAAAAACTTATCACAAATATTGGAAATTTTTTTGAATTTTTATACATCTAATTATCAGAATTGGATTTTTTTGCGGGAAACGCTGAAAAATCACTTATTTGACACTTTAGACTTCGTGTTTGAATAATTGGCCTCAACTTCTTGCCTGCAAGGCATTGCCTGTGGCCTCATCTTACACCTCGATTCTCCCGCAGTTCCCACCTCAAGTTCTGAACTTTCTATTCAAGAAGGTGTCCAAAAACTGATCCCTATTCCCCGTCAAGCGGGTAGTGGAATCTTCTTTTCTCCTGACACGCCCCTCTCGCTCGAACATCTCATGTCAACGCCCGGTATTTGCCAAATTTTAATCGCATATACTTCAGAGATCACTCTCTATCGCCTTTGCGAAGATGATCCTCATACCCATATCTATAAAAAAATGGGTTACGTCTTTGGTGACCGTCTAAAAAACTCCTCTCACCCCCTTGTTTATAGAGGATAAAAAACTTGTCATTTTTTCTTTAAAAAAGATAAGATTTCTCGTCATGAAAAAGTACGAGTATTTCCATAAAGCCCTTGAAAAACATCGGGAACAAAAAGAGTATAGCCAACTCCGTTGTGTAATGCCGCTTGATGAAAACCACATCGTTTCATCCAAGCAAAAGATGCTCAACTTTGCCTCAAACGATTTTCTTGGACTTTCTCAACACCCGTACGTCAAGAAAAATACCATTAAGTACGTCCTTGAGTGGGGCGCTGGATCGTCTGGCTCACGTCTCGTCACTGAGCATCTCGAATGCCACCGGAATGTCGAAGAAAAGCTTGCCGACTTACTTGGTAAAGACACTTCGCTTCTTTTTTCGTCGCCATTTCAAGCCAAACAAACCTTGTTTGGCTCGATTGGGGGAACGCGCGCGATTTTTTTCATCGACCGATTTTGCGAAAATAGTTTGATGCAAGCCGCAACAAGTAGCCAATCAAAACTTTTGCGCTATGAGCATCAAAATCTGGACCAACTTCGTTCGTTGTTAGAAAAACAAAGCGGCACCTCTTGTTCGACAAAAGTGATCATTTCAGAATCCTTATTCGGCTTAAATGGAGAAACATGTGATTTAAAGGGGCTGATCGAACTTGCTCGAGAACATGATGCTCTTCTTTGCATTGATGACTCTCACGCCATTGGGATGATGGGAAAACATGGCATGGGTGACATATTCGAAAATGGAAAAATACTTACTCAATTGTACAAATAACTCGCTATTTTGAATGCAAGTTCCTCAAAAGTGGAGGAAATCATTTGTTCCTTGTAGCGATAGGACTTACAAAAGGAAGACTAAACTAACGAGCCCAATAGTGACCATGCATCCACCAAGCGTTCTGAGTTGGTTGCCAGGCTGCGCTGCTAAACTCAACATATACGCGCGCCACCGGTTTGGGAATAGCATAGGGCCAATGCCTTCTACAATGAACACAAGCGCCCCAGCCACCAATAAGGTATCAATCATTGAATTGCTCCAGACAACTCAGGTCAATTTCATTTGCAACGTGATAGGGAGCAAACCCAAACCGCAATCTGTCGCCTCTATAGTCCGTAAGGATCTTGTTTGCTTTCAAATGATTGTATATCTGTCCCGCTCTTTGTGCGCCGTCCAGTTGAAATGTGAGAAAGTGTCCATGATGGTGAATATCATTTACCTGCAACAAATCCTCGGAAAGCACTTCTTGCTCCAAATTAGCCAAATGGTCCAGAAACGTTCTTTGTAATTCTTGTACGTGGCAGTGGACTTGTTCCACTGTTACTTTTTCTCTTTCCCACATATTAAATACGGCCAGTTGTCGATAAACCCCTGAATAGTCCATCGTAGAACCCGCATAGTGAAATCCATTAGTACTGTAATCAACCTTGCGAGTTTTGAACTTCTGTAACTCACCAAACTCAGCGTACCAGCCAGTGTACATGGGTCTTAACAGAATCCCTTGGGGGCAATGCATAAAACAAATACCTTCTCCGCCCTGCGCATATTTATAGCCACCAGCAAGATAGAAAATACGGTTTTTTATTTTGCTGATATCAACAGGTATCGCGGTATAAGCGTGATATCCGTCAATCACAACCATGGTTTCTGGATTTTTAACTGAATCAACTATCCCCTCAACATCACTAACAGCGACCCCTGAATTGAAAAACACCTGACTAAAGAACACAATATCAGGGTTAACTTCAGCAATGGCCTGCTTGAATCCACAGGAAAACAGCACTTTTCATCAGGGAAAAGATTTTCTTGTGTGTGACCACTAATACTACTTCAGATCTTGTGACATGGGATTCTTTAGGTACCCTTCTAGTGTCTCACTTTATTAGCTGATGTTCCACGACTACCGTATATTCCTGATGTGTCGAAAAAACTGTCACTCTGTTTCTCTTGCTAGAGCCAAAGAAGTTACTGACTGACATTCTGAAGCTATATTAATCTTCTCTAGATCTTTTATTAGGAGATTTGAGTTTTGTTAATTTGCCTTACACTCAAACACAAGATGTTGCAAAGTTTCTTCTGTAGTGTAACAAACCGGACATTTAGATGATGGATGAAGCCGATATCTAGATGAAGATTTTGAGTGACGTTTCAATAATTGCAAAGTAATTACGACTGAGCTTGTAGTTGAGCTTAAGCAGCTTCGAAAAGTTTCTCATCAGACGTTTCAAAGTAGCCACCCAGTCGTATTCACTGAGGATTACTTGGAGAGATCTGTTACCTACATAGTTGCTCCTTACCTACAATTCTCCTGTCTGTTCATGAAGTTAAAGATTAATTGACGAGAACAGGTCACTGCATGTAGTAAGGCATTTTAAAGATTAGACAATTTGAGCACAGAACACATTTTTGCTTCCAGTATTGGAAAATGTAGCATTTGTTGGTTTAAAAAGTAAATCTAAGGACCGTTGAAAAAAAATTATAAATGGTCTTTGTTATTTCTTCATTTGCCCATATTTTACTTGCTGTATTTCTGTCTGGTTTCTACCCTTTCATCTCTTTTTAAATTTCTTTGAATGCTTCAAAACAAATTAATGAGGATACTTTAAAAACCCTTTACAGTTTGACAGTTAAACATCTGTAAGGGACATGCACGATTTGTAGCATTCGTGTCATTTTCATGTTTCAGGATTTGTCATACTTGGCGAAAAATATGGAACTCAACTTCAGCCGAAACCCCTGGTCCAAAGTCCAAACGACTATCTAAGAGATCCTTAAAAAAATATTTGAAAGTTTAATCTGTAAGCGAATAATTCTACCTTTGTGTTTTTATTTTTATATTTTGTTTGTATATAAAAATTTTATTTTGTATAAGTTACTTTGAGGCAGCTTATAGCTCTGATTGTGTACTATTTGCAGAGCTGAAGTAATTCAAGCACCTATTTGATATCACTGTTGTGTAACACAACACTGATATCCCGATGAGCAGGCTCAAACACAAAACAAGAAAAAAGATAAAAGTCGCAGCAGGACTGAAGGATATTCTATGTTTCTATTTTTATCAAATTGAAGTAAAATAGATGCAAATTAATTGCAACCGACAATTAAAAGGACTGGTAACAGGATTACCTTAGTACAGTAAATGCAATTTTTAAAAATTGTTGTTACAACAAATGAAACTGGTATGTCTTCTATTTATCTGTGAAAAAAAAAAAAAAAAATCCAGTTTTACATTTTCCGCTTCCTATTAAAAAAAACAAATTAATTCTGAACTATTATTGAATTGAATAATTTTTATAACAAAGCTTATGTAATCAAAAAAATGTTTATAAGAGACAACATCAGTAAAACAAATCTGATCCCTGGATTGCTAGCCTTTTTTTCTATATTTTTTGTTTTTTTGTTTTCTTTTTTCATCTAACAGGATAGGCAGTCATGAATCTTATTTATACAGTGGGTTACCTTTGATTATACAGTATTTTAAGAGAAAAACAGTGAAAAGCGAGATGTACAACAAATAAAAATTAAATTTACTAAAATCATCATCCTGATGAGCATGTTTAAAGATGTCGTCATCATCACCACCATATATTCTCTTTTTTCTTGGTAATCTTCTATTCCTTTGTGATCGGCCAAGTGTTTCTTGACCAGTATCAGGGTTGTACTTGGAAAAAATCATGTCACTCACTGCTTCTTGGAATGGAGAACCTCTTAAAAAAAAGAAAACAAAAATGAAGTTGCTAAGTTCATTAAAATGTCCTACAGAGTCATCTAAACCTAGGAAGATGAAACAAGGGACAGCGCATCCTATGGCAGCTTACCTTTGACACTGAAATGTAATTTATAACATTTCGTTCTCACTTGTTACAAAGCAAGCAGAGCAACAAGCCCACCTCCCAGAGCTGGAAGTATTAAATTAGGTGGATGATGACTGGGGGGACTGGATGGGAAGGATGAGATTTAAAGACGGGGAGTAGGACTCGTGGTAGCCTACTTACAGAGACAGTAGTGACTCTCCTCCATTATACTAATATCTGTTGCTTCACTTGTCGTTTCAGTTGTGTCCTTCGCTTTAGATGCTGTACTACCGGAACTTGTCGGAGGAGGTGGTGTTGTGTCACTGCTTTCTTTGTTATCAGTAACTTGATCTGGCGTAATAGTAACTTCAGTATTGGTGGTTGAATCTATAAAGTGAATTGTGGATGGAATTTCTGATCCACTAGATGACGTGGCTGGTGATCCATTAACGTCGTCAACATCATTCGTCGTATAAGTTTCTGTAAATACTGACGAGCTCGTTTCGTCAGTTAAAAATACTGTTGCAGTGTTGCTAGTTTTAGCTGCCGTAATTGGGTTCAGCGATGTTGAACGTTCTGTTGCTTTTTTGGTTGTTTCTGTAGAGCTCTTCGTCCCTTTTAGGCTCGATAGTGTTGAAGTAAATCCAATAAAGTCAGACGTTTTAGTATCTGTCAGTGTAGTTGTTTCAGATGTTTCGCCAGTTGTGGTAATGGTTACCCCGTCCAAGCTGCTTATTGTAATTGAGCTTGTTGCAGACATGGATTGTGAGTCAATCCTATCTGTGTTTTGGCTATGCTCGCTTGTTGACGTCGTAGTTGTCTCTAATATTTCATTTGATACCGCGCTGCTTTCTGCAGAAATTATGCTGCTCGTAATTGTTGACCCAGCATAGCCTGTAGCAGTAGAACCTCTGCTATATACAGACACTGGCTCTGTTATTGAAGAAGTTTCTGGATCAGAGGGGTCTTTATCGCTATTTGTGTTAGATTCTCTAGTAGGCAAAATAGTCTTCTCAAATATTTCACTCGTGATTAATATCTCTGAGGTGTAGTCGGTGGTTGCGTCTTTAGGTATGAAAGACGTTGAAGCACTGTCAAAATTGATGTTTTCAGTTGGTTGTTCAAATCCAGTAGTTGTAGTCAAATATATTACGGCTTCAGTGGATCCGGTGGGTATATTGCTCTGCAATGTATAGTTTGCCATCAAAGAAAAGATAAAATGAAGATCAAGAAATGCAAAATGAAAATAATGTGTCTTTCCTCTAAGAAGAAGAGAGAGAGAGAGAGAGAGAGAGAGAGAGGGGGACTTTCCGGACTTTTCCTAGAACACCTTTAGTAACTCCCCTAATGAGGGTGTTTAAATATTGAGGGCTGGGTTTAGAAAGGACTAGTTTGGTATACTTGGAGGATCAGCAGGTAGTGGTCTCTTTAACAGCTTCCTGAAATGTATCGCCCAGGCTTCTTTGAATTTATCAGGGTCAGTAAGAAGTAGTCCAGACTCATCTTTGACAAGTCCATCTGTCTTATTATATTTTCCAACTATCTCATTAGTGATGTGGGACACTGACTGCGAGTCTCCCTGTCTAGCAGTTTCTTTAGCATTTTCAGCTTTCTGTTAAAGGATACGACGTTTATCAGTGTGGACGCTTTTTTTTATAGCCTTATCCAGCATAGTATACTGTAGTTCAAGGGATTGGCTCCCAGCATAGGACAGAGCGTTGAGAAATGATTTCTTCTTGTCAGCTTCATCTCGATCAGATCTCATAGATTCGACGCAGTTCCATTCTTCCCATGGCAACTTTTTCATACCAAGTGTTTAGTAGGCAGCATAATTATAGGTGTATTTGATAGCAGTCCAAGCAGGCTTCGGAGTTTCATCTCGCAGTAGATCAGGGACTTCAAGCCTTTTAGCCAGTTTTAGCACAAATTGTGACTGGATTTTTCGTTTATTCAGTTTTCTGCAGTCCTGTTGCCGTTTCCTTGTTGTCCTCACCTTTCTTGGGACCGGCAACTTTACTGTGATTTTGGCAACCATCAGTTTATGGTCATAGAAGATACCAGCGCCTCTAAATGGGCACACATCAGATAGCGACACCTGCCACTTCTTATTAATAGGAAAGTTGTCTATCTGTGTTTTGTGCTTCTATCAGATGATGTCCGGGAGTACTTTTGTATACTTTTATGGATGTACCGCCGACAACCAGCCCGAAGGATTGAGCCATTTCAAGAAGCAGCTCTCCAATTTCGTTGTGTTCTCCAAGCCCGTGGTTGCCCAAAACGTCGCCACTATAATCTCCATCGTTAGCAACATTCGCACTGAAATCCGACATGAAACATAGAAAGTCATGCCGGGTACATCTTTAAGGACAGATGTCAGTTCATTGTGTTGAACATACCCTTTATGATTCTCTTGAAGTTTGAGCTTGATATGGTAAGCTGTTTAAAAATGTTTCTAACAGTATCGCCATAGGCACTTGGACCGCAGCCTTATCCCTTTGAATCTCGATCCAGCCACTTTTTTAAGCTTCTTCAAGACCCAAGTGTTTGTTAGGGAATGTTTTCTAAGAGACACAGATGCATGTTACGTAATTGGCAATGTTTGAAACACCTAAGGGTGTGAGATATACATTAAGCATCCCCACCAAATCAAGATTTCCTTGGGTCCTACCTAATGGCCATTAAAAAAACCTTCAGGGGCTTCTTTACCCCAAGTATTTCTTAATATTGTTCTTTAAAAAACATTCAGGGCTTCTTTACCCCAAGGACTTCTTTGAATGTTACGTAATAGGGCCTGGGGTTTTACATAATATGACGGGTTAGATTCCACTAGTCAAGTGGTGGGGGAGGGGGTATTAAGCCATTCTTCAACAGGTTTTTCAAAATGTTTCAAGACATTCCAAGACGTTTTTTAAGACATTTTTCCTCAAGACGTTTTCCAAGACATTTTAAGACATTACAAATTTTTTTTAGACATTTTTCTTTAAGACGATTTTCAAGACGTTTAAATACATTTCAAGACGTATCATGACATTTCAAGACATTTCTTTTCAAGACATTTTTCTTCATGATTTCTTTTTCTTATAATTTAGGGAATGTTCGCCAGTGTTAAGGAGGACGCATTCTGACGTGACTTTACATAACAACGGTACACACGTGGAAAGTGAAGAAATTTTGTGTGCCTTGCTGGATTTATTGGGGTTGATGTAATCTCATGTGACTTAGTAGAGTTATTGGGAATGACACAATATCTAATACAATGATAGTCTTCGGGGCCCACTGGGGAGATCCCCACTTGTAACTGACGGAAGCACACACGTGGGTGTTATGTAATGACAGCACACGTGTTGGATGTTACGTGATGATAGCGCCATTGTGGTATGTCATGTAACAACAGCTCATACGCGGGATGTTGCGTAACGACAGTACACATATCGGTGTTACATAATACTTTAAGAGGTTTTTTCCTCGGATGTCCAAAACAGTTGTTAAATGTCCTTATGTCGGACTTTTACTGGTGAATGTCGGCATTCACCAGATTTCAGTCTTTCACAGTAACATATATATTTATATACGTATATTCAACATTAAGACCTTGAAGCTCATTGACAAATAAGGAGTTTTATGAGAATTTCATTGAAGCTTTCGTCAAGGCATTTTTAGGCTTATGTAAGGAATAATAATCTAATTATATTCAACCCCCCCCCCTAAAGAAAATAGGGCTAGTCTACCAACGTCAAAAAATTCTAGCTGATGCCCATGAAGCTGGTAGCAGTTTCATGACCAAAAAGTGGGCACATTAATGGAAAGGGAAATAGTTAAGCAGCCTTTACACTACGTATGTACTTTTCTGTGCTAAGTTATGTTAAGTACAACTTTTCACACTAAAACAGGTTATTAATACACTACTAACCTAATTTCCATAAAACCATTGTAATTATCGCTTAAAATCATCTCAATCATCGTATGCAAACTATTAAAAATAAAAGAATGTGGAACGGAGATGCAGATTCAAGCTCCGACCATGCATGATATGCTTTCTAAGAAAAGTTAATTGCCACCCAAAGCTTTTATTTCTTTCCTACTATTTTGACTGTTCCATAACGTAATATAAATAGACGAAATGTATGATTCTCTGTAGAGCTCGAGTTTACTTGGCACTGCTTACGTTACAGAAATAAATGGTCAGTAACGTAAGTTGAAGTCTAAAATTACTCTCGTGTGAAAGGTCCTACGGCGTAGTGTGAAGCCACCTTTATTGCGTCTAGAATATATTTTGACATCGTAAAAATGTGCATAACCAAAGCAATGCTGATAACAAAAATAATTCTTAAAGACTCATTAGAATGACCCTCACTAGAAGATTCAAGGATAACACGAGCTAAGGATTATGCTCTTTTTTTTATGACGATATGTTTGTGTTTGAATTCATTATGAGTTTTGTGGGACAAGAAATCTTTTGATCATCCTTTTCTTAATGTTTTCCTCTTAGCAGATATGGGTAATGGAGGTTAGAAGAGAGGGTATTCTTGCAGATCCTGTCAGCTTACGCCTAGGAAACTATCTCATTCTTTTACATTCTCGTTTGTGCTTGTTTCTTCACTATCGGTTAAATGATGAAGTTGTCACCCTATCGAAGTTTTTAAAACTGTATGTTCAAAGGGTATGTTGCGGTTTCGGAGTATAGCTAAATGATTGTCTCTGATAATACTTGATTATATCAGAGCCAAAAGGGTAAAGAAAAATTAATCAGAACTCGTCTAACAAATTTAATAAAAGTGATCCCAGTCGAGAATAGGACATTTGAGCATCAGATTACCTATTTTTCTCCACGCTTCCAATTCCTTCTTATTTTTCCCGTTTTCTTCCTTGCTTCTTAAATATTTTGAATTTTTGGACACGTGATTAGAATGCATTTCAATGCTTAAGAAAACCAGCTAAGGTCTTGCCGGAAGATTTTCCTCCTTTTTTTCATTTAAGTGTCCAAAAAGACCCCGTAACCATTCCAAATTTATTTTAATCTCTTTTCATATAAACTAAAACAGACCCAAACAAATAAAATTGGGGAGAGGATGCTGTAGCAATCACTATCATCATCAACATAAACAAATAAACAAAACAACTTACAAGATATGCTCCAACAAGGTAAGCGGCATTAGCTCTCTTTTGGGGGTTCATTGGTGTGTAATGTACAATCCTCTTCTTCATTAAGTTTGCACTTTGAAGTTTTCGTACTACTTTTTGGCAGTAGCGCTGGAGCATTGCCAAATTTAATGGCCCAAAATCAGCGTAAAAATTCAAATACAACAGCTGTTCATCAATTGAAAAATAATGTGTATTGGCAGTGGACTTGGGGCATATTTCTGTTTGTAATGTCACAAAGTAAAATCTCTCTAGAAGAAAAAGAAGAGTATGGCACTAGACCAATTGTTGGGACCAAGAATAGTTCGGGTAAACAACTGACATATTTAGAATATAATTCTACGGAGATGGGTCAATCACGGAAACATAGAAATGTAGGACCGGGGGGTGAATTATTCTAAATTGAACGGGGGCGGGCAGTTTTATTCTCTTTTTTAATTAACATTTTCAAGACCTTACGGGTAGCAATCCATTTAGGTATTCGTACCATTTGACATGCAGAAAGGGCACAAAAGCTTCTGATTAGCAATCCCATAAGCCCCCTCCGATGTTTATACGATCACCCTTTCTACATAGACCTTATATTGCCTCAGGACATACCATACAATCTTTGTTCTGAAGGGTGTAAGCGGAATGTCATCCTCAAATATAAAGTTTCTGGACCTTTCTACTACGTTGAATAAAATTACTATCTCAAAATTTGGATTGGATGTGTTTGGGGAAATAGTGGGCATGGGAGGGGGGTTGGTTACCCTCCAATCACTTTTGAACATTAAAAAGGACACTAATTCTTTCAATTTCCGATCGTATAAGCCTTTTTCGAGGTTTCTACAGCTCCTTCGGTACGAAGTGCCCTGGCTAAAAACCAAATAAAAGATAAATAATGTCTTTTGCCAACATAGCTTTTTTTCTTAGACAGCGCTATTGCACTGCCTATGACGGGCTTCTTCAAGACCTGCTTAAGCTGACAGGGGACAATCCAGAAAACAAAACAAAAAATGCCCTAAGACCAACAACTAGAAGAAGTATGGTGTGGACACATTTGACCCAACGTGCAGAACTCAGCTGTTCATGAAAGACCCAAAGACGGTCCCTTTGCATCATGTAGTGCATGTTGAACGCAATATCCATAAACTTTTTTATCATCGATTGTAAAAACATAAGCTGCTTAGGTGAAAAGCCAATCCACGAGAGTTCTTAATGAAAATTTACCATGACCTAGTTACCCTCCATTTAAAGCACCTATAGAATGGCCACGTTTGTTGTTCCAAATCAGTGAAGTAATTTGTGAAATAGTTCTTGTGACTCTCGTTTCGATCGAATGGGCCACTTGACTCCCAAGATGAGTGAAACATAGAATTTACATAATTTCTCAGATTGATCAAATAACCGTTGACGGCTTGCGAGGCTTGCAAACACAACAACTTGCAGAGAACCACAATAAAGATGTCAGGGTAGAAAGCAAGATTTTATTTGTTTGTTTCTTTTTTATAATACCGAATAGACGAACATTTTGGTGGAAAACGTGACTTCCTGTCCATAATAGTTACAGATAGGCTTCGATAGACGAATCCCGTGAAATACATCCCCACCCCAATTGTATTTCAGCAGAAGCCAAAGCAAATAGACTGAATACATGCGTTATAATTTTGCTGTGTTTTCTTTATTTTGTATGTTCTTAAAAGTCAATAGGCCTGGGCCGGGAGGGAAGGGGTAAACTCTAAAAAAGCAAGTAGTGTCGGTCAGAGTTTACTTGCTTCTAAAAGACATTTTGATGTTTAGGAATGTTCTACCTTGTTTTAACCGTAATCACGCAAGGGTTCTTAATCCGTATGATTGGGGAAGCAAAGCTTTCCATAGGCCCCTCCAGTATCACTGCTAATATTTAAGAGTAAAATTAATCGTGCTGAACCTTGTTTAAACCGGTGTCCCAGAATCCCATACCCACCAAAAAAAAAGTATGTTTCACGGTATAGCATTTTTAGTTTGCGGGATTTGAGGGCACAATATAGGCCCATAGCCCTTTTTAAGGGCTACGGCCCTCTTTATATCTTCAATCATGTAGTAGAGTCAGAATATATAATAAAAAGGATTCACACATGTTTCTGGGAAAGCTTTGGGCTGAGGTGTGAGACAACGAAACTGTTGAAGCTAAAGGTTGTTGACTATAGCTTGGAAGAAAAAAGCTGGGACAGGAACGATTTTGATTTGCCTGTGGTTGATCTGCTAAGATTAGTAACTTATGTTTAGTAGTAGCTTACCGAGGAATTAAAAATAAAGTGAAGAAACAGTACTATACGTCATTGTCAAAACCTTGTGTTCTGATCTCTGTTTCATGGCCCTTTAACCAGGAAGTTCAATGGAAAGGGGGGGGGAGGAGGGATCCAGCCATCCTATAGTTTCGTACACCCTTCCTGTTTACCTCCCCCGGGTTTCTTCAGGTACCCATTTAGAATTGTGTTGACTCTGGTCGAGCTTACAGAGTCGCGCCATTGATGTCCGTCCTAAACCAAATAGCCAGCAACCCGAGGACTCACCCCCCCCCCCTCTTGTGACGGATATAGTTTTGAAAATTCAATGTAATTCAACATAAACTGCTCAAAGTGACCGAACAATTTTGGTGTCCCAACCATTATTGATTTGAAGCTTTTTATTTTTGATCAGATAATTAATAATTTATTAATTATTTTCATTTATTAACTGTGCCCTCTACTTTATTTTAGTAAAAAAAATCTCAAAATTACAAAATGTTTAAAGCCGTTATATTATTTTTTTTTTAATTTCTGCGCCCGGGGTAAGTGTCCCCTCTGTCTCCCCTAAAACCACCTTCGCAAGGCTAATAGAAACGAAGATAACTGAAAAAAGTAAAGCAAAGATGACAAAAAAACATCTTAAGGTCATAACCTTTGATAGAAGATAAAAGAAAGATTAGTTTCCTCTTTATGCTGTCAATATCTTTTACAGGTGAAAAAATGATTTTGCAGTCCTCATTATTCATTAGTTTTTTCTTATTAATTAGTTATGTTAGTTGCAGATACAGAGAAGACAAAATATCAATTTTCTCTGTTACCTGTTTCACGCATGTATCTCGCCTTTAACCATTATGTTTTTATTTTTAGTCAGAAAACTAAACAGGAATAAATTGTACAAAGTTCCCAATGATTGTCCCTTTAAAGAGAAGGTCCTTATTGAAGAAGAGCAACAAAGAAGGCAAAAAGAGCTTGAGAAGCAGCAGAGAAAGGAACAGAACAGGGCAGAAAGAAAAGCTGCTAAAGAAGCGGAGTTCAACGCATCCAAAGGTACCTTTCTGAGTAGGCAAATACACAGGAAACGGCATTGACTGTAAGCCTGTTCTCCCTCCGGATCTCAAGATTTTTACTTTGACTTTTTACTTTTCCTATCTAATTCGCCAGTGTTTTTTCCAATTTGTGCCCATCCTCCTGAAATCACAGCAATATTACCCTCCTCCCATATTTATTTGCTCACAAATTTATTGAATAACGATGATTCCTGACTAAAGAAAGTCCTTGCGTCGCATCTAAAGCTGCTGGGATGTAATGCTGGGACCAGCCTGGAGAAATATCAATTTACTGGTCCTTCAGAAACCCCCTAAACTGCCTTCAGGGCCCCAAAGTATGTTAAAACTATTGTTTCTGATGCAGTGGTATCAAAACAGTATTGTAAAGGGCTAATTTTTCTTTTAATACTGCACTTGGCCTGTTTTCCCGAGTTCACTTATAATGTTTCACAAAGGAAAAGCCCCTTCATATACGGTGTAATTTCTGTTCGTTTTAAGTTTTAATGTTACTCCTTACTTTCATTTAAAAAACTTGTTTTTTTATTTAATTGTAGATACGAGCTTGAAACTTCTACAGCCAGGTCTATGATACGTTGAATCTTATGGTGTGATTTTCGTTAAGATTGTATGACTTTAGGGGGCGTTTCCCCCTATTTTCTAAAATGAGGCAAATTTTCTCAGGCTCGTAACTTTTGATAGGTAACAATAATCTTGATGAAACTTATATATTTAAAATCAGCATTAAAATGCGATTCTTTTGGTGTAACTACTGGTATCAAAATTCCATTTTTTATAGTTTTGGTTACTATTGAACCGGGTCGCTCCTTACTATAGTTCGTTACCACGAACTGTTTGATCCCCTTCCCAATAAAATATATGTTCCTCTTGTGTGCTGAAACCATCCTTGAAAGTTTCGAACAGATCCAACATACAAGATCAAATATACAAGATCAAAAATGCATCCCATTTCTGCACTACGCTGATGTTCAGGAAACTGAATTTTGATTGAATGATTCCCTCCACCAAAGTCCCACTCTTTCCATCCAAAATGTTTTGGTTAAAAAATATATTAAAAAGGCAAAACATCTGAAGCACATTTGTCTTTATTTTGGCAACAATGAAGATCTGCCTTTGAAAAGCTACAAAGGTCAAAGCAAAGCTCATTCAGATGTTTCAAGATCATAATTGAACATATTTAGAGTCAGGATACTAGGTTTTTATAGAACAATGAAACATTTACTTGGACTTTTCTGCTTCCAAAAATTTTCTTGCTGATAATATCCAGTCTTGGAATTTTTCCTTTGAGGTGGCATCCAGCTGGGAAACTTTGTCTTTCAGCAAACTGCGCAAGTCTTTCATTTTGCTATTCTCAAGAAGAATCACTCTGACAAACTCTTCATATTCCTTAAGCTAAAATAGAAAAAAAAAACAATATGAATAAGATTGATGAAACATAGGCTATACCATGGAATGTACGCATTCCAAGCATGCAAGTGTCACTAAAAACAGCTTTTGGTGCTATTCTAAACGCATTGTATAGCTCCATCTTTTAAAGCGTCGTTTATTTTTAAAAAGTCGATAAAAAAAGGTTTCGCCCCCAGGAATTTGTATTGATCCGCAAGAAGACGACTTTTCATAACTCTAATTTTCATTTTTCTTAAGTCGTCAGGAGAGTGAATCTCCTTATTCGCGGTAAAATGTTTTAATCCGCTTTCCCAAAATGAAACACCTATCAAGCCTTGACTTAAAAAGTGTCCTTTTAAAAAATTCCCGGGTTCCCCATCTAATAGACCGTAAATTTCTGCCCTATCTTCAAAAAAGAAAGGCAAATCCAAATATTGGACAGCGGGTACTAGTGCGCTCAGTTTTGCGGTAGGAGGTAAAATGATATCTAAATTTCCCTCGATGGCCTGTTCAACCATCTCTTGGTCGGTGCCTAGTGATTGATTTGGGAAAATTTCAATTTTTAAGCGACCTTTACTTTTTCTCTCGGCAATCTCTTTAAATTTTTTTGCCGCTAATTGCTGTGGGCTTTCGCCAGGCATATCATGCCCAAATTTTAATTTGTATATTTTAGGAATTTCTGTTTTTCCAGAAAGAATTTGCTTTATTTGTTGATCCTCGTGATTACAAGAAATAAAAAATATGAAAAACAACGTAGGTAAATATTTGAGAAAAAAATAAAGTTTCATGTTCTTAAATTAAAATTTTAACTTTAGGCCTACTGCAATGCCGAACCCGTCTAACTTGGGATTCGCGTCTTCAAATTCGTTATATCGAAATTCGATTGCGGCGTCTATTAAATGGGATAATTTATAATTTAGCTGTGGTTCTAGGAGCCAACGGTCTTTACCGTCTTCAATGAAATTAATATCCGCAAAACCGTTAATAAAAAAATCTTCAGTTAAGCTTATAAAATAAATTACGCTCGCCTGACTCCCGGACCCATCCGTTTCATATGGGTGGTATCTCCACTGTAGCCAACTCTTTGAATTGCCGAACAACGGTAATTTATGCTTGTAGGTCGCTCCAAAGCGAGAAACGTGATTCCTTTGTCCGTTAAAATCATTGTATTCCGCTTCAATTCCTAATCCCTTTATCCAACCAGAACTATTGAGGAGAGACAAATGCAGTTTTTTAAAGAACCGACCCGTGTAATTGCCTGGTCACAGTAATGAATTGTACAATGAAATATGGCAAATTTTTGTGGGTTGCTGTAGGGAAATAATCCTCTTGAAGCAACTTCAAACGCAGAATTTTGAATACATTCAAGGAATGGTTGAAATCTTTCACTATAGATAACGTAATGCAAGATCACAAAGAGCTAGGAAACGCCTCCTCCCGTCCTTGCATCTTTGCTAGATTTGGATATGACTAGGGTCTACATTTCTCTCCTGTTCAGACTGTTTATTAGTTTTATGCCTTTAAACATTCAGAATCAAAATGCTATATGTGTCTAGTCACGAACCCACCAGAAATTGAGGTGAAACTATGCTTTCCTTAACAGATATATTAGTGTATAAGGCAATGGCAAAGCCAAAACCAAGCTTTTGACTGAATGTCTAGTTTGGCTAATCAATATTTGCCTCATACGTTGGTACACGGTGCCCCTTCCTTCTCCATCCTCAGAGTCGCTTAGTGCTTAGAGAAGTCAATAAGGGATTTAGGTAAAAATAGAAATTGACATATCCATGATATACCTTATAGGAATTTCGTCACAATGGGAACGTTTTCGTAAAAATTGTTTGTTTTTTTAAACTCGTCTTGGTAACAGAAAACCAAAGAAAATTTCTTGAGAATACCAAAATAAGGTTATTTCCATACTTTTTATAGATGCACCAGAATTGGCATCTCTTGATATTCAAAGCCGTTTGATGGGTGTCGTCGCCGTAGAAACCAGTTTGAGGTCAGAACAATTAGTCTTCCATTTTGGGCATACAACTCCGACATTTGGCGTCGCCTGGATGTCTTCTAGTGATTTAAAACCCAATGTAAGTGAAGTTCCTCTAAATTTAATTGAATGAAACTAAATCCAAATTAAAATTAAATCTGATCTGCACATCATCCTCAGGGTATAACAAACATGAACAGTGGTACGATTTATAAGGACACAGTGGCCTAAATGAGCAATATACTTAATAACAAAGGAAAAAATAAAAGAGCCTCATAGGAGAAATTAGAATAGTGAAAGTGCCAAAGAGCTTATGGAGTGAGCAATAATCATGAAGAATAATGCAGCAATTAATAAAGCATTAGAGCATTTTCAGAATAAAGAATACAAAAAAGCTCAGACAAAATTTCAAAAAATTCTTGCGGACGACAAATTACCCTCTTGGATGAGGATCCGCTTGGAAAAGTATTCCGGCATTGCACAGAATATGCTTGATGGTGCCAAAAGTGCTGAACCCGAATCCCTGAAAGATGTTTCCTATCATATGAATATGGGGAACTACGATGAAGCCGAAACCATCCTTAAAAAGTTGGACCTGGGTCAAGGGGACCAAGCCTTTTTGCTCGCAGAGATGAAAATGGAGCAAGGGCTTGAAGAGGAAGCCATTGGACTATTGGAAACGGCGATTGAAGCGGACCCCCACAATATCGGTTACGCTTTGAATTCACCTTCATTTGCGGCAGCCCTTAGCAAAGAAGAGTTTTCATTTCTGCAGACCAAAGAAGAGGAATAGACGCGTCGATCATGGCCACAGAAATGGTTTC
>JAAAKM020073195.1:132731931-132960016 GCA_010016025.2 Alatinidae sp. Z8VKAUB7J3
ACCGTCCATGCGTGCCATTTCGTGGTGCCAGTAGATCTCATCGCCATAACGAGCCATCTGTTTCATCACCAGATCCGGATCGAAGGGGCGCGGATAGGCGACCTGCAGATAGGTCCAGCTCTTGTCGACTTTCAGTGCCTGTAACGTGGTGTGATTCCAGCCACATTCATAGGCGGGTTGCAGACCCTCGGCGCGCAGCTGCGGTTTTTCCTTGGCGAATGAAACGCGGCCGCCGAAATCCTTGGCCAGCGCTTCGAATTTTGCCATCTCCGCCGGCGCAACCATGGCGAAAACGGCGTCGCTGTCGTCGGGAAACCATTTTCACGGCTGGCCAGTTCTGCTTAAGATCTTTCATTCGAATATACAATACAGTATATATTACAGACAAGAGTGCCCACACATTAGGTTGGGTAGGTGCGTAGGAATTTACGTCGGGGAGGGGAATTTTGAGAGGATTTGACAAGTTAGTTAAAAGAAAAAAAAGGCAAATCATATTGGAAATATAGAAAAAATAGATAAATTTGTAAGTTTTCGGTCGAGATGAAACCCAGCAGACATAGAGAGAAAAAAAATGGAAATAGCATCATAACTAGGCTGTAGTGTAAAACGAAAAAGCTAATAAATACAGAGGCACATTTTTAATTTTCTAAGAAAAAACATAACCATTCATGAAGAATCTGAGACAGTCATCATTCATTTTCAATTGACAGTAAAGTTATAATCCCGTCACTAACAAATTGATTTTCCGTAGTTACTCTGCAGAATTCAGCTTTGAAAATAATTTATCAGACGTAGATAACAATGGCATAAGTTATACTATTAAACAATAAGGTCTTTTTTAAATTCTTATTTTCTTTTGTTTAATTCCATTGCCATTTAGAGATATTCTTTTGAAAAATGTTGCGTTGTCATCAGATTATAAAACATGTCAAAAGAAGATGTTCTAAATAAAGATGTCGCTTTTTGCCAAGTTTGAGGGTTTTAGTTGAATGAGTATTGATGGTATTGTCAGGATTTAGAATGGATGTTGTGTTTTGAGAAGGGATGATGAGCTTTCGTTTAGCTTGAATCTATACAGCTCAATAGTTAAGGTCATCAAGCAGGGAGCGGATTTGATACTATCACATCGGTAGTTGCGTCAATTAGGGGGTTAGTTAGGGGGGAGGGTGTGTCGGACTATGCGCCCCCTCTAGCCTATATTTTGGATTGTAGTCACTGTTGCTCGCGTGTTATCCCGACCACACTCAAGTTCTTGTTCTGAGCAAAAACCGGTTTCTCTGTTTCCATTTGGAGATAATCTGCTAAGCCGTAGTAAGAAAAATAGTCTAAAATCTGATGAAAATATAACATTTTAGTGACAAAATTATGGACACCAGAACATAAACTTATGGAAAGCATGCTTATTTTTCATTTATATTAGTACCTGTTGTATGTTTTTTGCTATTATAGCTTATTTAATGTCTGTTCGTTTTGGGTTTTATTTATTCTTTAATAGTAATTTCTGTTCGTTTAAGAGTTTGAATTATTGTAAGTTTCTATTTCTTCTGATCTCAAATTTAATATGACCTTTACTTCTCTTTTTTTTTTAACTTCTTTTTCGGAAAGTTTTTAAAATTAATGTAATGAAATAGCTGATAGCAGTGGTGAAAAAGAGACTATTTGGAATAAATACGAGACTATAAAGGAATAAATATGATGTTAAATTACAAAAGAAACAGGGATTAAATAGCATGATTTATGGAAAGATTTTAATTAATTTCTCTTTTAAACTTAAGACCTTTTACTTGGCATATTTCTGACCTCTTTCATCCCTATCATTTCTTTCAAATGATAACAATGAACAACAATTTTTGAATTTTGTAATACCCTTTAGGCAAAACTATATGATTCTAGCGGATCTTTTTGGGCTTGATGTAATCGTTTAATGTTCTTTTTTTCGGTGAGTGGGTATGTTTATCATTAAAATGTTTATCCTTACGATTTTTATTAAAATCCAGCTTTATATGCCAAATTCAAAATTTCTCAAAAAGTTTAAGAAAAGTTTTTATTTGGAGAAAAAGACAATCCACCGGATTTTTGCCGAATACAATGTTTGTTGTAACTTTGAACCATATTAAACTTATTTTTATGTGTACATAATTGCTAGTTTTGTTCTAGTTGTTTCAGAATATATATTTTTGTTTGAACTTAACGCACCTACTCAAGACGGGTGTCATTTGTCCTAGACAGATAATGGGCCCTAAAAGACTTTCCCTTGCCAATAGTATTGAATATTTATCAGGTATATGCGCTGTAGGCATGGTAGATGCCTTCAGACCTACCCCCCCCCCTTTAAAAAGCACAATTTTTTTCAAAATCTGTATTATTTCTTTCCTCCCAATTAAATAATCCTTTTTATAAATACGTCCTCTCCTGAAAAAGCTAAGTTAAAACAAATACCTTTAGATACTATATGTCTCTTTGGTATTAATTGAAGTTTTTGCTCTGAACCCAAGACAAATCTACGATAACGGAAAAAATCTATTCAAAGAATTCCTGATTCAAGAAGGGACGACTCCCACCCGAATATAGTTTGGTATCACAATCCTTGGCCTTGGACTTGGCGTTGTGTTACGGTAATTCTTCGAATCGAAAAAGAGATCAAATGCACAGTTTTAGAATTCAATCCGGATGTTCATAGAGTCAGGAAAGGCATTTTCTGAATCTGCTATTAGCAAGATAACTTACGGACATACATAAGAAGATACATCAGTTTTGTCTGGGTTTGTTTCGCCTTCAAACTAAAAGCACATAACACAACGAATTAATTTACAACGAATCTAAAAACAGCCATTAGGTGTTAGCATCTTTAATTTTTCTTCAATCTAGACAACACTTGTTTTCTTCTTCGTCTATATTTTTGCTTGTTTTCTTCATCTTTTTAGGTTGCTTTCAATTTTTTTTTTCACTAGCTATTTAGTTTTTTTTTTTACTTTCCTCGTTTTCTTCGGTTAATAAAGGTTTCCAGCTGTGAAGCCAAATTATTCAGACTTTTATTGTTATTTTTCACATTAACAGTTTTTATATTTCACCGTCTTATCAAGAACCACCTGACTATCTCTAAAGATGTTCTACTTGATATAAACACGTTACCTCCAGAGAAGATCAGAAAACTGAAGGTTAGGCTGAATGTTCATCATGTCTTTTTCAGGTAATGTCACCCGTGCTTTTTACTTTTTCAGGTAGACCCATTGGCTCGTTATAAAGCCCAAAACAGCAAATCTGACGCATTTAAAGTGGCTGTTTTCAGAAGTCTGTTTTTTGATAAACAAAAAGCTGTTTCTACTCAGCCGACTTTGCTTAAAAAAGCCATAACGAAGATACGGTTTCAATAAAAATAGTTGTCATTCCGTGAAGACAACATTAAACCTCAATTAATCTCTGCTTCAAAGAATATGACTGACTGATGGTGTTGCTGGAGAAAGAACGTGGTTTGACAAGCCTATATTAATACTAATATGCTTTCAAATATTGTTTGCTAATGACCTAGGTTAGTTTTGAGACTAAATAATCTGGTAAGACTTTTAATACGACCCTCAGCAGGCAGGTGACCCAAGTCGCGAGCAAAAAATGGCCGACCTGGCGACCATGCACCCCTTGGGTCGGGTCGGCAAGCCTGAAGATGTGGCTGATGCCGCTTGCTATTTATTGTCGGACCAGGCGGGTTGGGTCACAGGCTCACTTTGGCATGTAGACGGGGGCATCGCCCTTGTCTAAATTGTTCTTTTGCCGGGAAGTTCGCTTTACCGCCAGTCATTACTACGCCTTGCCCGGACTTTCACCCGAGGAAAACAAAGCAAAATTCGGTAGCTCCGCCGAACCCCATGTCCATCACTGGGCATTAACCCTTTGGTTAGAGGGCGTCCCCGACAGCCAAACCGGCATGATCGCCGATTTAGTCTTAATTGATGAGGCGCTCCAAAAAACAGTGACAGCCCCGTTCGACGGTAAAAGTTTTCGAGAAGGCGATCCGGAATTTTTCAGCAAGCATCAACCGACCAACGAAGTGTTGGCGGGCTATTTTGCCGAAAAGGTCGCGGCCAGCTTACCGAATGTCCGTTTGGCCAAGGTTCGCATTGCCGAGTCGCCCGATATTTTTGCGGAGTGGTGGGCATGAAGCCTCTGGTGCTGGCCAGTCAATCCAGCTATAAGATCGCACTATTCGAGAAACTGGGCCTTTCCTTTGAAGCAGTGTCACCCTCCTTTGTCGAACACCATCCCCAGGGTGTGCATCCACAAAAACATGCCATGGCGATGGCCGAGGGTAAGGCAAAATCCCTGGCCGCTGCCTACCCCGATGCGCTGATCATCGGTGCGGATCAGGTTTTGGCCTTAGGCGACGAACTGCTCGTCAAACCGGGAACCGTGGAACGGGCGGTGGCGCAATTGCTCAAACTCAGTGGCCGTACCCACCATCTGTTCACGGCATGCACGCTTTACGATGCCGCGACCAAGCGTTGCCGCCAATTCACGGTGCCCGCCCAACTGACCTTCCATGCGGACCTCAACCCCAGCTTTCTGCGGACCATGGTCGAACACGACCAGACTTTGGACTGTGTTGGTGGTTACAAATTCGAGCGCCAGGGCATTTTCCTCATCAAGCAGTGGCAAACGTCAACACAGAAACATGACGTCACCTGATCCACAGACAGACACACAGACAGACAACTTATTTTTATATATATAGATACACTGTAATTAATTGAGGGAAGTGTGGGTACCTGAGCTACCTGTCCCCAGCAGTTTAAGGCCACTAGACAGGCCGGTACCAATACGGCTCTTCCAAATCACTCCCGCTCCCTTCTGCAAAATTAAAATCTATACATAAATGATCTCCTTTTAATTGACTTTTTAATGCTTTAATCATCACTAAACACTGTTTCTCTTCTTTAAGAAGAGAAATTTCCCCCTACTAAGAAAGGTAATTTAAAAAGAATCTGTGTGATTTTTTTCAAATATTGCAAATTTCTTCTGTATCTTCCACCTTGGAAGAAAAACCGGATTTTTTTAAACAAATTTTCAGTTCCTGATATAACTTTAAAGTTGGATATTTTACACAGAAAACTCTCCACTACAGCTTATGCAGGACTATCCCCTCACCACCGTTTTTCTTATCCGTTTCTTTCTTTGATTTTGTGCCTATATTTTGTTTTTCTCTTTGTGTTTTATTTATTTATTCTTACTGCGCCATATTTACTTTATGTAATGTGTGGGTGATAAATAAATTATTCTTGCGCCCCTAGGCTCAGGCCTAGTGGGCCCATCGGTATATCCTGGCCTGTGTGCAAGAATGTTGTCAAAATACTGTATCTCTGAAATGGCTTAGGGCATTAATCTGGAGCTTCCAGGGAATGCTGGGGGGGGGGGTCAATTGACCCAAGGCAATATGTGCATGCTGGTGCTACTGCTGCTAGTAGTACTACAATTACCGCAACGTCTACTTCTAGTACTAGAACTGCTACTTCTACTGCCACTACTGTAAGGCTAAGGGTATTAAGAAAAAAAAAATCAGGAAATATTGAGAGGGAAGTTGAATTAAATATAACATGCTATATGCTTGTAGATTGTCAAAAAGGCATATCAGCAGTATCTTATGAACACCTTAGAGTATTAAGTTGAACTTATAGGGTATATTGCGTGGTATGTTAAACTAACCAAAAGCCACTACGTGCATGCTCCTACTATTCCTGCTACTACCCCTTCTCATTCTTTTTCTTTGTTCTTTCTTTAAAACATTTATTAAAGCGTACTGTTATTATTAATGCACTTCTGCTTTTGAAAAAAAATATATTCTCTTCTTCGAACAAATTTTAAATGAAATAACGCCCTCTCAAAGCGGACTCAAACAAAATCATAAAAGAACGTATTGAAACAGCTGCTGAAATAAAGATAATACTTCTTTTTATTACGTTCAAACAGATTTTGCACTCCTAAATTAAAAAAATGACAATACGACAAAAAGAAAATAAAACTTTATTGGTCATATTTTTTGTTTGTCCTCTCAACTGATTGAAATTATGAGACTACCTTTAAACACAACTCCTTATTATTGAAATGATTTAACCCTGTTGACCATATGTACCATGAAAGTGCGTTAAAAGTATCTTGTGTGTGTTTCCTCTGTTTTTATTTAAATGATGAGTGTTTGCAAGTGTTTTGGACTCAGACAACTTAATGCCATGATAGAAGGCGGGGATACTATTCCATGGTGGAGGGGTGCAAAGGGAAACCATAATCTTGGGACAAGTATCCCTTGTTTTTTCCTTTCGGGTAATGGGGAATTTACGAGAAGTACACAATAATAACGCGAAACTGAATTGACTTGCAATTAGAGAAGGAGCAGACATAAGAGATTCAAACGCCTCCCCACAACCTAGTTCGGACTTTAAATTTATTCTTTGAGGTTCGATTTGCTTGGTACACAAATTTTACAAGTTTGTGAGAATTCACCATCCTGGTGTGAGACAAATTAGTACAGCGATTTTCCACATTAGCACAAAATAGATTCTAAAAATGGTTCATAAAACGAATTTATCAGCTGAATCACCCAGGTATGCCATTTCCCCCAGCACCATGATGTAGAAAAGGAGGAGGGATTAAACCTTGGCATGAAATCACCTCCTATCTCACTAAAACAACTCTTCTGAGGGTCTCTTTTCATCTATTGAAGAACAAAGAGAACAATGTTCTCCCTGTTCTTCTTCAGAACATTGTCCCAAATCACTTAATTACAAATCAAGGGAAAGTGTGATTAAATTACAAAAATTTCAACCACATTAAGAAGCAACCCAAGGTAAAACTGAGTTTAGTTATCTTCATATGTTGGTAACCTTGATGCTGCTCTACCCCACTTCCTACCTTTTCCAGGCAGGCAATTATAAAGAAGTCTATGGAGTGAGCGCTCTTTTCTACCCACAGATATAATGTGTTCGGGCTCTCCTTTGCTTTGAACACCGACAAGTTTTGAAGAAAAGCATAACTTGCTACATTCCCAAAAAAACTGAAATACTTAGTAAAATTTTATTTGCTTCTGAATCAACATTTTGATTTGTAATTTTCCGCTTTGGATTAGCTTCTTCGAATTGGCTCTATGAACTTGGAAGAAATTTTTGAATTGGATATTTAAACTTTAGATTTACTAATTTTATATTCAACCTTGCCGAGTTGGCTTAAACTTCAAAACTTAATACGATTCGGCTTTATCATATTCTTCTGAAACTTCGTATCTATTCCTCGTATGCAACGAAAACACAGCTTCAATAGATTATTTTTGTCTCTCCACTTGCTGGAGCCTTTCACCCTGGCAAACCTTGGCAAATAACACCGGCCACCCTGGCATATAATGGCATATCTAATAAGACGTTATTTGCCACCCTGGCAAATAACGCTCCGTAACTTGGGCCTTTAGCTCCTTTGTAACTAATTTCAAGAAAAATATAAACAACAAATAGGGAAGGAAAGATGTTGATGGCCTGGAATATAGGATCAGGGGTGCCTATTAGGAGGGAGATCAATTGCCCTCCTAGACTTTTAAAACATTTTTTTCGGTATTTTCATTGAAAAAATCGGGAACCCCTAGATTTTGAAAAGTATGATTTTTGTATATCTACGTAAAAAAATAATCCATGCCTTCCCCCTCCTATATTTTCGTGAATTAGCTCCCCTGCCTGAGATCTCTCTGCAATTCCACATTATTGGTTTGTCATTTCCTAGTAGTAAACTATCTCAACTATTAGTTTATTTGGAACCTATCCTATTTCTTTTTTGCATTTACATTTTTGTCATGAAAAAAATGTTTTAATTTATGTAATTTGATTTAATTTATTTAATTTAATGTAATTTAATTTATTAATTTGACCGTTTTTTCCTGTTTTATTGTTAAATGTTTCAAGCACCTTTTATTTTTCTTGAAGTAGAGATCTCTACCTCAGTGCTTTCACGAAGGGAGGGGGGCTAAACGGTAGACAGGTCCCTCTTAAGCTTGTTAATACCCGCCTGTAATAAGTCTTGATCTTGCTCTCTACTATCGATAGAAAAAGCATCTTTTTTCTCTAATAAAAATTTAGCCAGATAAGGCAACATAGAAAAGAAAAGCTAGTACCAAAACTTCAGTATTGAAAGGCCTTGAAATTATAATGGCCTTTATATGTTTTATTTGTTCGTATTACAATTACTATAAAATGGGGAATTGTCAGAATTAAAGAGTTGCTGGGAAATAGACTTTCCAAAAATACGCCCTTTTCGCGTTGTTTTTGTCGTAAAAAGGAAAAAATAATATTTGAATATTTTCTCTTTAACCCCTCTTAGGATGACCACAAAACTTTAACTGCTAATCGTTAATAAAGTTCAAATCTAAACTAATTATTTCTGTCACTTATATGATTTTTTTTCGTTTTGAAAAGCAGACTGTGCTCAAAATATACTGAAGCTAGAAAAGGAGTGAAAACCCTGGCTCAAAGTCAGGTAAAAATCCTCATCCAGCACTTTATCGGAAAATTTCCAATCTGGATATTCAGTTCGTGCTACTACTCCAGAGTTCGGGTTATGGGTTTCATGCAAAAACTTACATTTTCATGGCATGAAGAAACGTTTCTCAGACAAGGAGTTTACTTGCCTTCGTCATTGAAACAGTGCCAGGTGCATAGTAGTTATCGTGTGAAGCCAATAGCACAACAACCAGTGAACTAAAATATACTTAATTAAGAATCTTATACTTGCTGTTCTTTTAGTAATCAATTCTTAATAAGAAAAAGGCTAGCTTGTTTTCTACTCAGTCTCATATTTCAGCTGTGCAATAGTGTTAGAGGATTTTGTTGTTTGTTGTTTGTTTGTTGACATGAAGTTCTGAGACACGCCGCAAGATTCTTGACCTGCCAGTGTGACGCTTTGGTGACTCAGTTGGGCATGGCACAGTCGAATTTTCGTTTCTCACAGATTATTTGTTTTTGTGAGCGAGAGAAAGACGAAAAACAGTAACACCATCAAGGGCGCACATAATTCCTTGGGGAAAACCGAGGAAAGGGGTTGTTTTTGCGGCACATCCACTGGCACAAAGGGTTCATCATCCTGAACAGAATCGTGATTGCGGGTCTCGCCTGACCGGGTCTCGCCTGACCGGGTCTCGCTTGACCGGGCCACAGGTGATGGGTCCGTGCTTGGTGGAGACGCCGGAACAGGTCCGGGATCGACCGGTTGTTGGGCGCGGCGCCGTGCGATTTCCCCGATTTGGGTCTCTTGTAAGACGGGAATTGGGTTGGTATCCCATTCTGAAGAATCGGGGCCCTTGGGCTCGCGTTCGGCACTTTCTTCCTCTTCATGCTGAAAAAACTTTAGTTCGGAAATCCAAAACAGGGGTTTCAGACTATCGCCATCGCCGTTCTTTGCCCAAAAATCGGGCGGTAGCCAAAGTTGCCCGCCGTGATTGAGAAAGGTGCGGTCGACCTGGCCGCCGGAGATCTCTTCCATCCGTTGCACAAATTCTTCGACCTGAGATTGTCCAAGTTTCTGAGAGGGCACCACCAACCAAAAAAAGTGGGCCTGACAAACGGGACATTGATCAACAGGGTGAGAACAAAGATATTTACAGGCGTTACATTGTATTTCCTCGGGAATATGCAAGCCCGACCTCCGGATAACCCTTTGCCAACCCCGGTCCGTTTGCGCGGCAACAAAATCGGCATTCAATCCCATTTTCCTTTCCTGTGCCACAACACATACGAAAGGGAACCTTTGTTCTTCAGCGCTCACGAACCATATGATTTACATGGTCAGGTCACCGGGTACCCGGAATTGGTTCGCGCGAACCCCAAATGGCAAAGTCGGGTTAGCAACATGTTACCGTTTTTCGTCAATTTTCGCCAGTTCTCACCCTCAACTCAAAGCAAGGCTTTCTCATTTGGTGACTCAGGTCGCGTCGACCAATAAAAATCCGGGAATAAACCACTCTTTCATAACATTAAACATAAGGAGACAAGGATCAACGGATAAACACCCTGACTTTTAATCTTCAAGTAAGGTTCTATAAATAAAAGACTTTTTCTTTTATTTGTTTTAATCGGCTTTATGGAAATTTCGTTTGTTTATGATAAAAGCCACTCACGTTTTTTAATTTCTTTTCCTTTATTTTAAGAAGAAATTGTTGATTTTTTTTTCTATGGCTTGTATTTTGTATTTGTATGTATTGGATTAATGACGCTTCTTGACTGCTTAGGTCCTTAAATTGTGCTTGCATTTTATATTGTTAACTATTCAAATTTAATTTTTTTACCAAATCCTGCCAATAATTTACCGAAATGTATTACTTCATAAACATAGATACGGTAATGTAAGACGCAATTTGCACAATTGTGTAATCCTGGGTTCAGTACAAGGAGAAATTAGCCATCAAGTTTCAAAAGGCGTCTGCTAAGAGCTGGTGGAAAATTGTCAAAGAGGCTTTTCTGTTGTCTAAGAGAATTTCAATTCCTTCCCTAAAAGTGAACGATAGGACTATTATGCAAGATCCACAGGCAAGGACCGAAGCTCTTGCTAAGGCCTTTGATGAATTCTCAAATCTGGAAGAAGACGGTGAAGAAGCTCACTATTTCCCTGATCAAACTGATACTGTCCTTCATTGTGCGAACTATTCCACTCCTAAGACCCTTCGCATTCTGCAGTGTCTTGGCGTGACCAAAGCCACGGGTCTTGACAACATACCTAATGTTATGTTTAAGTCCTACAGTCCTGAACTAGCTGGACCTTGGTCTTCAGTTTTCTGGTTGTGTTTTCACTCTGGAACCTTTCCGCAGACATAAAAATCTGCCCATATCATTTCTATTCCTATAACATATGGCGACTCAACGAGCTTGGGTGCATATAGACCATACTACCCTCATAGGCATATTTCCCTCCTCGCCTGCATTGAGAATGTTTATGAAAGCGTTTTCAATCATACACTTTATCACTAACTTAAGTAAAATTGCGTTTTAAGTGACCGCAAATATGACTTCTGCCAGAACTGTACAGCGCTGAGCTGCCTAGTGGCCTAGCACCAGGAGTGGGTTAAACCTCTAGCAAGTGCATTTGACATCAGGCTATTGTCATTTGAAATCAACAAAGCTTTTCGCAGAGTATGGTATGCTAGTTTCCCTGTGCCGTAAAATCTGGATGCTGTAGTGCAGCCAGACATTGCGTGGCAAACGAGTAGATTTTCTGCTGCTTCGGTTCCTAGTTTATTATTAATCTTTTTTATATCATACACTCGTCGGTTATTTTCATGCATGTCTTTTTGCATAAGGATACCACATGCATCAAGCTTGGCATGGTACAGCAGAAGGACTAATAGGTTGGTATTATTCCAAATCAAAGTAGTCGACAAAATCTCAGCACAACTGACTACAGTTTGTGCAACTATTACATCGTCATCATCCTGAGCAAGTAGAACTTTACATCCTGAGTTCACTGGCTTCCCACTGAGTAGATCAATGAAGCTTTGTTTATTTCTGGGACTTCTCAAAAATTTCTCCGTACTTTTGACGATCTTTATGTTAGGAAAGAACTCAATCGTTGGACACGATAAACCTCTGGTTCTCTTCATCTGTGTGCAAGTTTTTGCCGTTGGTGTATCAGTGTAAGAGTCAAAACCAGTACTGTTTGGCCGAAATATCTTTTAATATGATCTACATATGTACTAGGCAGCTACCGTCCAAAACTCTCTGGGAGGTTGGCAATGTCACTGGACCACCGAGCCCCTAAATTTTCATAAATACATTTGTTAGAGGTGGTTTGTCAGCTGTCCTCATCACCCCCAATGAACTAAAGAACGATGATGGAAAATTACAGATCTCGACGGTAGAACCTTGTTCAGGTTAGAGCGACTGGTGCTAGCCACTGCGGCTAGACGTTGGAAGAATAGATCTGGTTCGAGCATTTATCTTTCGCCATCTGTCACCACAGAAGACTTCTCACCAATAGTTACAGCTTTACTCTTTCTTCTGAGAACATATTTGTCAATTTCTTTAGTTTCCATGTCCATCAGAATATTTTTTTCCCACAGATTTGGCATCTTCTACGTTTATGAATGATAAATCGTGGAAACCACTAATCACGTTCAACAGCTCTGAATCCTGCCTGAAAGGTTTCAGGGCTCAATGTATCGAAATATTTTTTCTATGTTCACCACATCTCTAGCCCCCCTTGAAGATATCGCTTCTGCGTGATTTTAATTTTATGAAAGTATTACTCCCTATTTCCCTTAAGAGCAGGTTTGCATTATCAAAATTATTCAAAACAAAGGCACTTTTATAGCTTAGTTCAAAGCTCATTTCATAGGATAATAGGTCCTTTAACCTGATTCTAAACTTAATCTAAAAGTGAAAGACAATAAAATTACAAGACAGCTAAATATCATAAAGGTTTAAATGGAAGCATCTATCTACCAGCCTCTGTAAACGTAGAAAGCGCAGGGGAGAATTGCCAACAATCAAATTAAACCTAGAGAGACAATAAAGCTACAAGTCAGCTAAATATCATAATGCTTTAAATGGAAGTCTCATTCTACCGGCCTCTGTGAACGTAGAAAGTACAGAGGAGAATTGCAAACAATTAAATTAGACCTAGAGAGCAGGTCCCAAAGAAAACCTTCCCATGGCAAGTAGATATTGATCTCCTGTCCTTTCATTGCCAGTAATAAGAATACCAAACTTTTAGAGTCGAAATAATTAATTTGAACAAAACCCCTAAATTTGTCCAAGACAAATAGGCATAATATTCAGTCTGAGTAGAAAAGAGTTTGCGACGACTTGTTTTTCTCTTAAGCAAGTACAGTATACAGGAAGCTGTTTACTTTTTCGTAAGTAGAAGAACATTATTTTGTGATACGGAGGGGATGACCGAGTAATTTAAAAGAGAAGCGGAATTTTCAAGAGATTTGACATAAAATGTGTTCAGTTGGCAACCCTGATTTAGTTTGCTAAGCAGCCTAATTACAAGTAGACCAAATCATTTAAAAGTAAATGATCACAAGTTTAGGTTAACTGGAATCTTTATCACTAAGATAACTCGATTCTTCAAAAAATTCTAAATAAACAATGCAGAAGAAATTCTAAGCAAGACTACGTTGTTATAATGCTGATACTGGCAATTACTTTTTGACATTTTTGGAATTCTTTTTACAAGACTAAAATAAAATCAGGGTTTTAGAATTAGTAAATTAGAATTAGAATCAGGTTTTTATTTTTATTGGTTCCACGCGTTTTTTTTTTAGTTTTTAGTTTGTTTTTTTTTGTTGACTTTACATGTCGTTTGGCCCGCGCAGACGCCCATTATGAAGCGACTCTTCCGTTCTGGCGCCCATGATCCCCTGGGCAATAGAACAACCTGACGGCCGGGGTTCGCCCCGGCCTTTTTTTTGCGCCCGTTTTCTTTCACCTGCCGCCGCCAGGCGGACCCGCCCGCCCATGCGTTACCAGCCATGCGGAAATTAAAGGTTGAACGAATCTTTCATGGGTCCTACATGCCCCCTCACTTTCGGCACCGATCCCAACCCCGGACCCTTATCCGGGGGGGCGCTAAGGGCCGTCTGGATTGTCATCTGCTGGAACGAAGGGGAGCGCCATGAAAGACGCCAACCTCTTCCAACTGGGGATCGGTCTGGAGACAGGCGCCCATGAGGAAGATACCGCCCGCGGTGTAACTGCCGCGAATCTTGATGCTGTTGTTGATTCCGACCGCGAAGACCATTTCATCCGCAAGGATGGCAAGGTGTTTGCCGGCACGCATCTGATCATCGAAGTGATGAAGGGCACCGGCCTGGACTGCGAAGAGCGCATCCAGAACGCCTTCCGCAAATGTGTTGAGGTCTGCGGCGCCACCCTGCTGCACATCCACACCCACAAATTCTCACCCCAGGGCGTGTCCGGCGTGGCCGTTCTGGCCGAAAGCCACATCTCCGTCCACACTTGGCCGGAAATCGGTTATGGCGCCTTTGACGTGTTCATGTGCGGCGACGCAGAGCCGTGGAAAGCCGTCGGCGTGCTGAAAGAAGCGTTCAACACCGATATGGTGGAAGTGCGCGAGCTGCTGCGCGGGGAGGAGCTGATCGCCAAAGAGGTGGCGGCATGAGCGATGCCGTCAAGAAAGAGTGGGTCACCGAGAGCCTGCACGCGCATTACGCCCAGCGTCTGCGCGTGGACGAGATGCTCTATGACAGCAACACCGAGCACCAGCGCCTGAAAGTGTTTCAGAACGGCCAGTTCGGCCGCATCCTCACGCTGGACGACGTGGTGCAGACCACCGAAGGCGACAACTTCATCTACCATGAGATGCTGACCCATGTGCCGATCCTGGCGCATGGCAACGCAAAGCGCGTACTGATCATCGGCGGCGGCGACAATCGCCAATGCGGTGCCCTGTCCGCCGCCGATGCACATGGTGACGAGACCGTAGCGACCGCCGGTGCGCTCCAGTTCGTACATCGCCTTGATGGTGATGATCGCGCCGGTCGCGCCGATGGGGTGGCCGAGCGCGATCGCACCACCGTTCGGGTTGACCTTCGCCGTGTCGAAGCCGAGGCCGCGATTGACCGCGCAGGCCTGCGCCGCGAAGGCCTCGTTCGACTCGATCACGTCGAACTGGCCGACTTCCATGCCGAGCTTTTCGAGCAGCTTGCCGACCGCAGGGATCGGGCCGATGCCCATCACCTCGGGGCGCACCCCGGCATGCGCGTAGCCGAGCAGGCGCGCTTTCGGCTTCAGGCCGTTCTTCTCGGCGGCCTCGGCGGAGGCCAGCACCAGCGCGGCGGCGCCGTCGTTGATGCCAGAGGCATTGCCCGCCGTGACCGAGCCGTCCTTGCGGAAGGCGGGACGCAGACCGGCGAGGCTTTCCATCGTGGTCGACGCCTTTGGGTGCTCGTCGGTGTCAAAGGCGACCGTCTCGCGGCGCTTCTTCACCTCGACTGGGACGATCTGGCTCTGGAAACGGCCCTCATTGATCGCAGCGGCGGCGCTCTTCTGGCTTTCTGCCGCGAAAGCGTCCTGATCCTCGCGGCTGATCCGGTGCTCGTCGGCGACGTTTTCAGCGGTCACGCCCATATGGCCGCCGCCAAAGGGGTCGTTCAGCGCGCCGATCATCATGTCGGTGAAGCCGACATCGCCCATCTTCACGCCGGTGCGGATCGCCTGCGTCGAATGCGGCGCGCGCGACATCGACTCGGCCCCGCCCGCGACGGCGAAATCCGTATCGCCCAGCATGATGTGCTGCGCGCAGGAGACGATGGCCTGCGCGCCGGAACCGCAGAGCCGGTTCACGGTCAGCGCCGGGGCTTCTTCGGAAATGCCCGCCTGCATTGCGGCGTAGCGGGCGATGTACATGTCGCGCGGCTCCGTGTTGATGACGTGGCCGAAGACGCTGTGGCCGATCCGAGCGCCCTCGACCCCGCTGCGCGACAACGCCTCCTTCGAGACGAGCGCGGCGAGTATCGAACCCTTTTGAAGTTTTTACTACTACAATTCGCCATCTAAAAATTTCTATCAGATGCATTTTGGGAAAATGCGAGGTGTTTGGAGAGTATCCACCCTCGGATCACTTTGAATCTTAAAGAGGGTAGTAAAACTTCCGATTACCAGTCCAATGAGCCCCTTAGAATTTCTTATGATAACCCTTTCTATAAAAACCTTATATGCCCCCAGGGCGTAACAACCCTTGCTTTGAGGACTCTGGACGATTGTTATCCTCAAAGACTTAGTTTCCGGACCTTTCAGCTACGTGAACAAAATCACTGTCTCAAAATTTTGATTGGATGTGTTTGGGGAAATGGTGGGCGTGGGAGGAGGTTAGTTGCCCTCCAATCACTTTCGACTATTAAAAAGAGCATTAACCCTTTCAATCTCGAATCGAATGAGCCCCTTTCAAAGTTTTTAATACAACTCCTCTGACTCGAAGTGCCGTGATCTAAAATAATAAAAAAAATAATAATAATAATGATAACCACATTATGCCCACATTGCTATTTGCTTAAGCACTCCTATTGCGCTGCCTATGAAAAGGTTCTATAGTATTATATTCCAACCGTTCATTTGGCATGTGGTTTACGACTGAAAAATTTACAGTTGTAGGTATTTCTTATTAAAAAGACCAGGTTCTTGGGTTACCTGTACCAGCTACAAGAACAATGCTTCCTTCTTCGCATGAAGAACCAGTTAAGTAATGTGATGGGAATGTATATCCTTTTTGTTGTTCAGTTTTGTTGACTCTGTTATACAATTTACATAGTACTTTACACGGGCAAGCATATATTTATGCATTGAACAAGTGTCAGTGAAGCTAAAAAAAAGAAGGGAAAATTTGTTGGTAAGTATGAGTTCATGTCACAAGTATGCAGCAAGAGCAGGGACGTTCGCTTCCTTCTTCACTTAAGGAACTGGTAAAGCATTTTGGCGGCGACGTACGTCGTTGATTTAGTGATCTGCTTAATATCTTCATCTAGCTCACGGCGAATGTTGTGTCTGCCGAACGTAGCTTTTCAATCCCGACAAGACTTAAAAATTGGCAGCGCATACAAGCATAAGCAACAGGCAGCCAATCTTTTCCATGTCTTTGTAACAGTACAGAGCCTAATCCTGACTGGCTTGCATCAGAGGCCCTTGCAGCAAAAAAATCTTAGCACCAGAATTAAACGATGTGCTTCAGGATGCTGTTAAGATGTAGATTTTATTAAGAGCCATGCCCTTAACAGCCGTTTATTTTCAAATCTCTGCAAGGATACGGATTCCAACTACACAACTTTATTATTACATGTCAAAGTAAAATGGATGCGAAGAGGTTGAAGTTTAAGAATATTATTGTTATTAAAGTACGAATTTGAAATATTTTTAACCAAACGGAAATGTTTTGAAATGACTTAGGACTATCCAAGTTGAGTTATTTGTCAGATATCTTTGCAAAAATAAAAAATCTCAAGTTTTATCTCCAAAAAGTGGAATATATTTACTCCAAAGGATAAAATTGAGTTTTATAAAAGAAAATATCAACATTTGGTAAAGTATGGTAGAAAAAAAAATGTTCAAAATTTTTTCCAGTGTCGACAATTTTATAACCAAGAGAAATCATTCTAAAACCGTTTATTACAAAAATTAGTGTAGATCACTTAAAAGCCCTAGAAACACAGTTCTGTACATATTTTATATTAAATATTGATTTTAAAAAGGTAGCTTCGTTTCAAAAGCTGTTTTTATTGGTGTAAGTGAGACTGATCGCGTGACATTTATAGCTCAAGTGGAATCTGTTGAGCTTTCGAGTGACTCAAACTTAAAATAAAGTTTCCAAAACAGCCCTTAACTGAATTTTGGATCAGAAATTGATCAACCCACAATCCCTGATTGTGGATTGTTAAATGTTTTCTGCCATTAGACACTATATATTTATGTTAATTTACTTTCTCAGCTTTAAAACATATTACATTTCAGCATTATTCATCGCTAAAGAATGTTCAAGAGGTCTTACATTCAGCAGCATCAAACATTCAACCGAGATTTAATTCGTAATGCAACAAGAAAAAATAGGCATATCCCCCTATTAAAATTTTTTCTTTAATTTTAAAAACTTACCACTCGACACCTGCGCTCGAATGTATTCGAGTGAACTATCACCTAAGTTAAAAATATTCATAAAAGATATTATTATATTGCCCCTATGGATGGTAGAAAGTTACTAGATGATATATCACAAATACAGTTAATTGATGATTATGAGATAATCAATGATTGAAATACTACGCACGCAAAGATTGTTAGTTAGAACTTGGCAATATATGGATTTACACGGATTATATGCTATACATCAAGACTCAAAAGTTATGGAGTTTCTTGGTGGTGAGGTACGTGGTTTACAGTATACCCAAGATTATATAGAAAAACTAAATAAACATTGTGACAAATACGGCTATACTATTTATGCAGTGGAATTACGAGACACAAATAAATTTATTGGCTGCGTAGGACTTAGATTTTTTGATTTTCTACCAGATTATATAAAGCCTTCCACCGAAATAGCTTGGAGATTATCATCAAATTACTGGGGACATGGTTATTGTACCGAGGCTGCTATAGCATTGTTGCACTATGGGTTTGATGTTATAAAATTGCCAGAGATAATTGCTTTAACTGCTGAAACAAATATAGCCTCAAGAAGGGTAATGGAGAAGATTGGCCTACAATACGTCTCAAGTGACGATTTTGATCGTCCTCATTTAGATGTTGGGCATCCATTAAGAAGACATGTGGTATATCGTTTAACAAATGTGAATAAAATACGATGACTTTTAAATCTGATTGGGAAAAAACTCAAACAACTAATGAAATAACATCTGAAACGATAAACCTCATTATAAAAAAATCATTTCAAGGTCAGAAATATAACTACAACATAATTTCAGGTGGCTGCGCCAATTTGAATGTGCATGTCGTACTAGAGCGGCCTCATGAAAACTTGATTTTAAGAATATACTTGCGAGACAAAAAAGCTTATTATCTAGAAAAATGCTTATCTGCGCTTCTAAATGATAGAATTCCTGTACCCCAATATATTAATGGCGATACATTTGATGATTATCAATATGCTTTTTATTCTTTTGTGTCAGGAATTTCTTTGCGCTCTGTATTATTGGCATACAAAAACTGTAATGTAGAATATATAATGTTTGATGTGGGTAACGTTTTAGGTGAAATAGCCCTAAGCATAGTTCATTTCTTTCTGTTAGTTTAAAACGTTGCTATTAAAATAAGATTAAGCAATGTATTGTTTTACTTGGGTTGGGCAATTAGCATTATTTACACGGGGTGGTAGGATGTCCTAAGGAAATACATAAAGAAAATTTTACACCCCTTGGGAGGGTGTAAAAAGGGAGGCTTTGAATAGATTGGGATGGAGGAGGAGCGTGAATGTCTGTGTTGGAGTCAAGCGGCTTGGTGCTGCAGTGAGTTGTTGTTAGTAGTAGTAGTAGTATTTGACCTTATCAGTTATTTATCAATTTTAGTCTTAGATTTAGAGCAACTATCAAAAACAAAACACTTTACATTTTAACCACTTCGAATCGGTGTGCTATCATGGTGAGACTTGAAACCTAGGCAAGGAAAGAACCGCGGCCCATAATACCCAAAATTTGAAAACACGTTTTCAAAAATGCTAGTAAGTGGCGTTTTGGTTGATTTGTTTAGGTTTTTTTTTGACTGCTCTAAAACAAATTTTTTTTAATGTGTTATAAAATTTTAGTTATTTTATTTTGTATAAAACGGAGAAAAGGACCAAATTAATTAATGAGATTCTGTGGATTTTTTCTCCTATGTAAATCTTGGATATTAAACTAATAAATCTCATTTACTAAAATTTGATTGCGCTAGCATGGAACACAGGCTTATCCTATATCTAGGCTGCGTTTACTTTTGTTCGATGGTTCAAAATTTCTCGCGTTTAACATGTACATAAGTACAGGACTTGGGGCTCCCTATTTTTTTTCCCATAACGCCCCGTAAATTCAACAAAAAAATCACTGTTTCTGCAATTTTGAGAAGTTTAACCCTAATGAATGAAAGTAATACTAATGAATTTTCCTGACGAAGAACTACCGGGTTTTATTTACCGGGATTTAAAATGAAATATTTCTCATTTTCCTGTTTTACAATTCATTTTTTTAATCTGCTCGTTTCCCAAAGAGGCCTCATCCACTGGCACCTCCCTGGTGACACCCATACACAAGAAAGGCTCTTAATTCTTACATTAAGTTCTTCTCATCTTGTGGTAAATATTTTGTTTTGCTTTTTTTATGCTCTTGCTCAATATAATTTTTTTTAGCAACAAATCTAATTTAAAGACATTAGATGGACCCTGAATTCAGAAAACCTATTTACACAAAGAAAACACTAAGCATCACAAGAAATAAAAAACAAAGAAATACATTGTTCTGGAGTATATATTAGACCTTCAGGAGGGGGAAGGTGTGTGTGGTGCATAAGCCAGGGTACTGTCATGGTGATGCTTTAATTGTCATTACTTGTGGCAAGTAGTGACACTAATTGAGAATCACTATAAGGTGTCTTTAAGGGCTTTTAATAGGATTTGCAATTGAAATGTTTGTCATATTTAAAACAATCATAAAAAGGAAAAAGTTCACAATTAGACCACTCCAGAAAGAGACATACTAGAATAAAAAGAGGCATTTTTAGGCACATTTTCATCAATTATCATCATCATCAGTTTTAATCTTTTCTCTATGTATCCTAAGGCTACATAAGACCATTGCAGGAATGCTAGGGATGAATTGTCAAAATACAAACCAAACCATAAAAATAAGCATAAACTTAGCAGTTTAAAAATCTCTCTTTTTGTTTTAGCAGGTCTTCTTCCAAAGAAGCCTAATTCTCAAACTTTGCCCATAAAAAAGGCATCATGTAGGATATTCATCTTGTCCCTATGTAAGTAAAAAAAAAATGCTGTATATGTAGAATACCATGGTTGCAACCACTTTTCTTGATTTACAAGCCAATATGTTTTCCTTGTTGTTCCATAAAAGGCACAGTAAGATTCCTAAAGAGGGGTTTTGAACAAGGTTTTTTTAATAGTATACTTATTGTTTTGATCTGACCCTATTTTCAGGAGCTATGGGCTATTATGTTTTTTAGCATTGGACATGGTCATCTCTTACTAGGCTACTAGCTACTGCTAAAACCCAGATTAGTAAGGGATTTGATTGTCATTTACTAGGTTTCTAGCTATCACAGCAGCCTGGATTTACTGTAGTATTATTATGTCTTATAAATGAGCTATGTTTCATGTGTCTCCAATGGTACAATGTTAAGCATGCCTGCTTTTCACATGAATGCCTGGAGTTCAATTTCTATTTGATAAAACCTGAGAAATGCATCAAGAGTAACTGTGGGTATTAAGTTGAAACTTTCGGGGGTACTACTATTACAACTTCTGTTTTTACATTTTGAATTATACAAAAGAACGTAAGTGTATCCAGGATATCAAAGAACTTAGATAGAACTTTTTGGGAATAATTCTAAATTTTGTTTTTCAGGTCAACTTGCGGAGGTATAAAATCACATTAAACAATAATATTTGTGCCAGGATGAAAAATCGTGGAACAAGTTTCTCCAATACACAAATAGCAGGCCAAACTATGGATTCTTATAGAAAAAACTGAAAACCTAAAAAGTTTTTTTTTCCTTGAAAATAATCTGGGATGGGAATTAATTAATTGTTTTGTAATTTGAGATTAGGTTTGCTCTCTCGACAACTTCTCTAGACTCTGCTGTTTAAGAAGCAGTCAAAAAATGCCATAGACACAAAGTAAAATAAATTCAATTACTAGGCTATCCTTAAAAGTTATACACAACATTGAAGTCAAATTCCTTATGGGAAAGATTGGAGACATAGGACTAATCAGATATGTACTATCATAGACAAACTTAATTAAGAATGCAAGAGATTTTTTTGCTACTTACTTAAAGAAGACAGGAGCACACTTCAATACAGATATGGACACAAAATATCGGAAATACGAGAGTCTGCAAATGAGCACTGACGCACAACGAGTCAGATGAGCCCAATTGTAAATATCACTTGAGTCTGAGCAACTATACGCTAAGTTTCACCTCAATAGGCTTGATAAGACTTGAAACTAAATAACATCTTGGCTGACTTCTTTCAGGAGGCGCTGGTAATCCAAGACTAATTCTAAAACACTAATTGTTCTTAGGTTTATTCACCTGATCTCTCTCTGGGATTTTTCCAAACCTCTTGCATAAGTCTTTGACCCTTGCAAAAACATGTCATAGACCTGGTCTAGATTACTCCTCTTTATGCACCTTTTACTCCTGTTGTTAGAGTCCTACTTTGCACAATTTACATCTACAGAAGCCTTGTATCCAATATTTTTACCATGCAATAACTTACATTTTTTTTCATTTCCTTAAAAGTTTCGATGGAGAAGCTTTGTGAGGCATTGGAACATTATAGATAAGGGCTCGTTTAAAATCTAATTTTTTATCGAATTTTTTTTATTAACTCGACTCCATAACACTATCAAAAGTGCCATATGGAACTCAAACATTGCACTTTGGGTGCCATTTTTGGAACAAAAAAGCTGGAAAGCATGAAAGGCGTGAATCATAATATCCATGGTTGAAAACCTCAACTACTAAGGACATTAAAAATGAAATCTTTTTCTTTGAATGGGTTAGGTGGAGAATTTCACAATCATTTACGTCTTTAAAGAAAAAAAAAATAGAAGAAACGGAGCTCAGTTTTGAATGAAAAAGATGTTTGATTTGGGTATTCAGTTTTAACACTTAGCGGGTGCCAAATTTGAAAAATGACATGCGTAAAGATTCACTAGGAAATGAGCCAAAAAAATATGTCATCATGGAGATATAGAAGATGTAGCTTTCCCGTTTGCTATAGCAAAACAAAGACTTGATCACAAATTTTCGGTAAACTGCGTAAAAAAGGCAAAAGTACCCCAAATAGTATCCACTGGAATCATCATGGTCGAAAACCTTCTACATGAAATTATCATGGTTGCAACGTTAGCTGCAACCTACTAAAGAGTGAGCATCAACCATTAGTACCCAAAAGTTAAAAATACGTATAGGAAAACTGCCTATTGAAAAGAATTCTATCTGACACTGATTTCAGGAATAGTAACTATTATTTCAGTTCGTCTTAAAAGTACAATTTTATTTCAAAAGTAATTTATGGTGATTTCGAAAAAAAGCCTGAAACCCTTCGAAAATGGTGTCAGATCAAAATGAAAACTGTACCATTTAAATCAGCATAGTCGAGAACCTTAGTTAGGGACATAATAATCCATAACCTTGAACAACAAGGAAAATCATTTTTTTGATCGGTAGCACGATTTTTTTTGATTTTTTTGTTTTTTGCAGGGCTAGCGGTTTTGTCAGAACACCATAGAGAGATGCTTAATGGCTTATTAAAAATCAATTTCTCGCATATACATGCTTTTCATAAATTTTACCATCTGCAAGTGCCATATGGCACAAAAATGAACATAAATGAACAAGGTTTATTCTAAATAATACAAAATTCTTACACACATCACAACTTCGGTGTATCACACATACAACTTGTATGCTGAAGCACAAATATAGCTCTTATTTTGGTATTAACTATAGTTCAAGTTTTTAGGTAAATATCTTTAATGAGAAATGAAGTTAAATATTTACATGTGAAATTAGATATGACGCATCTTTAGCAATTTTGAACGTAAAATACAAATAAACATGAAAACCTTTTCTCTTGGGGATAGCTTTACGTTCTAGTCGATGTGATGATCCCTCCTAGATTTTATTAAACTCATTTTTGTATCCTAGCAACCGGATGGTTGTTTCAAACTTTTTGTTAATCATTTTAGATTTTTTGTTTCATTTTAGAAATACGCACCTGTAGCAAAGAGTGCTCTAAAGAAAGCCCAAAGTCTATATAAGCAACAACAGACCAAATTAAAAGCTGCAGCGAAGAAAACAGCTGAAGAGTCGCCGTTCCTTTGTGAAATATCTGTTACGGATAAATTAGAGTTTTTAGATACGGATAAGTTAAAACTGTGTCAACTGCATCAAATACAAAAACCTTATAACTGCATTGGAGATTCAAACAGGATATGCCCTTGCATGACTGTATTGTTGCATCCTAAATCAAGAGTAGAAGCAGATAAATTTTGTAAAGATTCAAATGGTAAATTTTCTCTGGGGTCTTCTTATGATTTTCAAAGAATGCTTAAGCACATATTGGCTTTAAATGGTAACAGCATAGAAAATAATACTCTCTTCTTTGTTGGAGATGAAAAGTACATAGAAGTTGCATGGTTAAAAGAGTCGAAAATTGAAATAACTGTTAAAAATTTACCAGCTGAAATGAATGAAATGGCTTTCCTCTGCGACTTTCCTTTTGATGACAATATTGATTTTATAGACTCAGATGAAGTAGAAAAGTGCAGAAATAAGGAAATTCAAATGGTCTATAACAGTTCTGATAGCTTTTTTAAAACCTTTGTATCAGGTATGCTGAGTAAGACGTCATGTAACGACCTAAAAGGTGTTCTTGGGAATTTCAAGGCTGAAAACCAGGTTAATCTTTTATAACACACATATTTTTAAAGGTAATCCAAGGTCAGGGCCCTCTACAGGGAGAAGGAGTGGAGTTAGGTACTTCAAAATACCTTCCCAGGACATACTTTAGCCTGTAGACCCATCCCTGAAAGTTTCATTTTCTGAACCTAAACCCTTTCCGAGATAGCAAGAAGTCAATTAACTAGAATTTTACCCAGAATTCTACTCAAATAACAGGTATTGCATTTTCAGAACTAAAGGCAGAGAAAAAGCAACTGGTAACTGAAAATTAAGGTAAAATGTCATTTTTTCAAAATTTCATTAGGTATAGACCTGTCATGTAGGCAAATTTCAGGGCTATATAGAGGGAGAAATATTGGAGGTGGGATATACTTTAGCCTCTAGACACATCCCTGAAAGTTTTGTTTTCCTAACCTAACCCCTTTCTGAGATAGCAAGGAGTCAATCAACTAGAATTTTACCAAAAAAAATACAGGCCACCCAGGGAATTCAATAAAAATGGTTGATGCAAGTTTTATTTAAAATTTGCACAACAATGTAAGGACACATGATGACCTGATCAATTGAAACATGCTCAATATTATATAGGCAAATAAGAATTTCATTGCTTTAATGTTGGGAGGGTGTAAAGAGGAAAATTGTTGAATAGACTGGTTTGGAGGAAGAGCATGCCTAGCAGTGTTAGCATCAGGCAGCACAGGGCTTTAATGAGTTGTTAGCAGTTTTATATCATAGGCCTATACTTATGTGTGTAAGAAGTAAAGATACATTTACTAATAGTAAACTCTTAACATTAATTAGACCTAAGCAAATTATAGTATTTACAGTAGTAAATAAATAGGCTATCTGAAATCTGTGCGGTACAGTGTTGCGATTTCAATTGGCCTTTGTCAAAACACCAAAAATCATAGCTTGTTGTGCGAAGCGCAACACGCGCTTTTTTCTTCAAGCAGTGCTCTAAAAAAATACATAATCTCTACCAATGCCCTTCTTTTCTCTCTTTCCTCATTTTTTATAACTGTTTTTATTAGTTTACTTCCTCCAAAATCGATGAGTATCCAAAAAGAGAAAAATGTCATCATTTTTTAGAAAGCGAATTTCTGGGGCCATTGAATGAATTTCTCGGGCGCCGATGGTGGCGAGCGGGGATCGATGAATTGGTCTGGCAAGTCTCACAAGACAGCGCCGGGTACCGACGAGCCTTCGAGAACCTCACGGGTAGCGGAAAGATTGAGTGGCTTGAGCAAACAGAGCCAGTTCTCGCTTCCGATGCCGATCTCGTGGAGACCGACGAAATCTCTGATGCAAGCGAATGCGTTCGCGCGACAGACGAAGACTTTCCGGCTAACGTCGATCCTGCATGGGTAAAAATCGTAGATGCAAGAGGCGATCGGCAGCTCGCTGCTAAGGTCGTTTTCGAGGATCGAGATCGACTCAGCGGTGATGCATGAAGATAAACTTGAAAGAATACGCCGATGAACTTGCATCGTGGACCGAGGCCTTCACGGCTTTTGTCGACCCAGCATCTCAATCAAGTCTTCGAAGACTCCAAGAAGAACTCGAGAACGGCCGCGATAACCTTCGGTCTTCTTTCTGGTGGAAACTGCCAGCGGAGATAAGAAGCAAGACCGCGGACAAATATGATGGGCCAGACAGGAGTCCACACAAAGTGTGGGTTGGTTGGCAATTCGAGACGAATTTCTGCATTTTGCCGGATTCAATCAAATCAAAGATTTGGACCCTTTCACACATGGTTACACATGTCCGAGTCCATTCAGCGGACAATGATGAAGTTATTCTTCATTACCACTGCGACCTAAAAAACGAAGGGCAACTCGGCCCTCATATGCATCTACAATACTCAGAGCGCTTTCAAAGAGATAGAGGCAGTATACCCGTTGCTGTTCCGCGATTGCCTACGCCCGCGTTGCTGCCAACCGACTGCCTAGATGTCGTTTTGTCTGAGTTTTTCCCTTTCGAGTGGCCTAAGGCGCAGTCGTCCATTCACAGACTAGCGATGCTTAGAAGTAAACAAGAGCAAAGGCTGATAGAGATCTCGTTGGCTTTGCGCGAACATTGGAAAAGGAACGCAAGAAAGACCCCTTTTGCTGCGATGCAAAACTCGTATCTGCCTGAACTGCAGATCGCTTGATGCGCATCGCTAGTCTTTTAAATTCATCCATTTCTTTTTTGTTGACATAATCATGTTTAAGTACATGTTGCAAGACAGTCGCATTGTTGGAAAACTTAATTCTGCTGTTACATCCTTTGAAAAGGCCTGAAGGTATCTTGTTTGTTAGTACTACCGAAGCTCTGTACCTATTCGCGAGCTATGGACTGACCATAAATACTAACAAATTACCGATTCAGTTCAAAAACATATGCGATGTGGTACTACGGATGTGTGACGGACTGTGACGCATAAAATAGTTTTGCGCGTTATTTCGGCGGAAGTTAAAGAGAAAACTTTATATATTTTATCTGTCAGTTGCATTTCTTTTCCTGTGGTATATATTTGGATAGATGTTTGATCGAAAGGGTCTTACAAGCAGCAACAGTTTTAAGGTAGTCTTTTTATATAGTATCAATGCAATTTTTATGGTATTATGGTTAGGGCAGCCACCCTTATGCTCATAACCCAGTGCAGGCATATAGGGGCTTAAAAAAAGTACAAGGAGGCAGGGTAAAATTCTAGTTATGGGCATTTTGCTATTTTGGAAAGTAATTGAGCTAGGTGAATGAAACTTTCAGGAGTGACTCCAGAAATAAGAAAAGGATAGGCATAATAGATTGACAATACCTTCCGAGAATATATTTCTGGCGTTGGATTTATTCCTGAAAGTTTGGAAGTGGTTTTTTTTATCTATTTTTTTTAATATATTCAATTTTGTCATGGTAAATTTTATGGTGTAGACAGAAGACAAGTAGAGAAAAAATATACCATTTGATTTTTTTTTCTACAAAAGCGCCTCCATTTGGGGGGGGGGGCTTAGAAAAAAATCAATTTACTTAATATTATTATTTTTATACTTGATTACTAAAAAAAACAAGCGGTGCCAATTAGTGGAGCAAGGGGAAATTTTTGGGAACGATTTTTAATTTGAAAAATATGGTAAATGTTTAGTTTCGTTTCAAGTGCTCTAAAGTGCGTATTACTGCATATAGCAAAATTCTGATGATTGCATATTGTTTCTTTGTCATTATTAGAGAAGCGCATCCATTTCTTAGCTTTCTAAAACCCCCTCCAACAAAAGCACGAGAAAGAAGCCAGCCTTGCTCCACTGTAATTCCAAGAATAACATCGCAAGAATACACTGTCGTATATGTGGTATAGTCCGTGTCAAGAACAAGATAGGATCCCATTGGCTCTAGAAAAGAAACTATTCTTAGTGAGGAAAACCTCCTTAAATACCGAGGACATCAGAATAAAACCGTTTTTGCCGCTGGGCCAATCTTTTTTCTACGTACCTGAAAGTTGCGATTTAAAACTATGAAGTTTTTAAGCCCGTTTTATAGGTATGTCAGTATTTCTAGGTTGAAATGTGAAAACACTTCATATTAAGTTGGATTAATTAGCTAAATTTGACAACGCTTTTTATTCTTCTAAATTCAAACATGAGCAATCGGTTAGTTCCCAAAGAAAACTAAACCTTCGAAGGAAAGTTACGCCTTTTTAAGTCTTTTGATGTCATATATTTCCAGTTTTTGTTTCTGCTGATACCCACATTTTTTTATTTTATTATCCGCAATATAAAAGACCGTACAATTGCATATATAGGTCTTTTCCACTAAGAATTGAATTTTTAATTTTTTCTATTTTTTTTTAATATATATGGTTGTGCAAATTTTCACTTTACCAACTCCAACAATCAAATCTCGTTTTCTTTTTTTGGAAATTTAAGTACCATCGTCACAAATAATTAGGTATGCATAAGATGACCATGTGCCAGCATTTCTATGTGGATCAGTTCGCACGCATTAGTATTTTTTTTTATTCCAAACAACAAAGGTAACATACCTTATATTATTGAAATTTTGGATCAGTGGGATTTGTATTGAAAGATTGATTTTGCGGGTCTATCCATAGTCATCCATAGTCATCTAAATATTGATGCTTCTAATTTTTTCTAATCTTTTTAAGACTTGTTTGGTTGTGTGGTTGGTATATGGTACTTCAAGTACCATTCTCTCAAATGCTTAGTTACGTATCAGTTGACTCATGTTCCAGCATTGCCATGTGTGTCACTTCACATTAGACCCGTTTTTTTCATCCGATCACCAATGCTGGTATATCATATATCAGTGGCATTATGCATACATCGGACTTTGTGCCAAAGAGTCTGTTCTTCAGCTAAAGTGTTTTTCAAAAGAATGGAAATGTCAAGTCTTGGCTGGCGATCGGTGATCTCCTATTTTGATTCATAGTGCCAATCAACGGTTGTTTTTTTTTTTTATAAGCCTTTAAGTGGAAAACGCTTTTTGACAGTAAGCATAGTGTATGTGGTTCTTTTATTTAAAGGCATCGTTTGCTTGGCCAATTCCCTGTGACGAAGTCAGTACCTTTGGATGGTTTTAAATAAATTCTTTTGACAAACGGACATTGGTCTTTCCCGTTTAATTGATTTCTTGGGTCTATGTCTCTTGATTCCAATTTTACAAATCTTTCTTGATTGTGCATTTGTGAACCGGTGTGACGCGCCTTCTTGTCGCAAGGCCTTTTCCCTCGAGGGGTTGATTTGGTAAAATCCTGTATGTTCTTTCCAGAAGTCTAGGGATTTGCAAAGGGCCCACGTGGTCGAAATTTCTTTGTGATTATAAATTTTCTTAATGGTTTCCTAAGAACAACCGTAAGATTACCTTTCAAAATTCACGACAAAACTCCCACTCCTTGGGGTCTTTCCGAAGATGTGGGAATTCCAGTCCTGAGATTTGATCTTAGGACATGGTTTTATGATTATTCGATACGATAAGTTTTTATGTATTATTAAATAAAAAAACAAGTTTTTTTCAACTGAAAGTAAGGAGCAACATCAAAACTAAAAACAAACAGAAATGATTACGTATATTAAGGGTTCACCCCCTAGTTAATACCTCGCTCTTTGTACTAAAGTTTAAGTTTTGTTCCAATTCTTTCAGAATGACCCCTTAATCACAAAGGCCGTTTAACTAGAATAAATAGTTCTCTTGAAAGTACTAAAGCATAGTATTATATTTTTCAACCATGCTGAACAAAATGGCTATCTCAAAATTTTGATCGGGTGACTTTGAGAAAACAAACAAATAAATAAACATGTGCCCGAAATTCCACGTTTTTGCAGATAGGAGCTTGAAACCTCTACAATATGATTCTCTGATACGCTGAATCTGATGATGTGGTTTTCATTAAGATTTTACGACTTTTAGGGGTGTTTTCCCCTTTTTTTACGGGATTCAAGGTTTTTCTATGAACTTTAGTTTCAAACTTCTTTTTCTTATCTGGAAGAAGATAGACCTTCACGTAAGGATCTGAAGTGCCACCCATATCAAGAGCCGGCAGCTCTTGTGCTTGTAAAACTGATACTGCTAAGTTGCTGTTGTTAAAGTCATACTCCATCTATAAAAGAATTTAAGTTTATTTTTCAAATTTAAGGGCTCTAATCTTAACTGGCGTCTTCAAACAGTGTCTTCCCCTGTGATACTTTTCTTATAAGAAAAATTCCTAAGGATAACTACACAAAATGAATAAATAAATAAATAAAAATGAAAAAAAAGTTTTCATCTTCAAAAGCAAAAAAAAAAAATGTGCTATCTGAATCAATTGAGAATTATAAAAATGAAAACAAAAGCGTGAGGCGGCGAAGACAAAAAAAGATCGTCCTTGAATACTTTTTATTGTATTTGGAGATAAGAGGTGTTTAATTTTTTTTTTAGATGTTTTGTATGTAAGCCTGATAGATCTTGAAATCAATTTGTGCCGTTCATATTTACAATTTTGCATGTGTTTTATAACTGTTCTGGGATCTCTCAAGACCTTTAACTACTGAAGACTAATAATTCCCACTTCACACGTTTTATAACTATTCTGGGACCTCTCAAGACCTTTAAATACTCAAGACTAATAATTCCCACTGCACTCGCCTGATCATGAGACCTCGGCTACTCCTTCAAAGTAACCAATTAGCAAAGCAACCAAAGCAATCAACGTTATTTGAAGTAAACGGGTATTTAATCTTCAATTCATTCTGAACAGACAACACTACAGAAATCGTTAAAATAAAACTGCTTGCAATACTTAGCGATGCTCGCGGTTTCCAACTTACACTCTCATGCCCGAACGAAAGTCAGTTTCTGACATTTTCATAGTTTTACAGGACAGTTAAATCTAAGTATTTTAGCCTTTCATTGCTATAAAGCTTTTTTCAAGGATTTGCATAAGAAGAATATATAAAGATTCCAAATAGTAAAACTTTCGAAGTTAATAAGTAAGCTATCAACTAATAAAATGAAATAAATTGAATCACAAGTTATTATCCAGTCAAAAAATATTAATTATGAATTATTTTCCATATAGATAAGTGGAAAGGGGCTAGTTATGAGTTTGATATGAGAGAATGATTGGCTTATATTGCTGCTCTACTAACAATATTTTTATTGGCATTCTCAACCTAACACCTTAAACTAGTTATCCTTTTCCCAGACCACACTGCCTTCCTATGACAAGCGACGAGCAAAAAAACGTTCAAATGGAGCAGAGTCCATTTATTTAGACAAAGAAAATGGGTTTAAAAGTCTATTTCTATTGCATATTACAGGGACAGTCATCAGTAAAAATACTAAAGTATTAAAATAAAAAAAAACAACATATTGATAATTTATAAGTTCTTTATTTTTGTCACGTAGTATATACAAAAGTCATTCGATAAGGAGTTAGAATATAAAGTACCACTAACGTTTCTTCCCACATCACTGCGAGGATGATTGATGAAGGATCGTAAATAAAACATTAAGTTCGATGCTAATTCTTCTGAGTTATTTACTGATACTGCAGCTGTTTTCGTATTGCTTGTAGATTTTGTCGAAAAACTCTCGATCATGCTAAAAGAAAAAAAAATCACTCTGCTAAAATAAAGAAGTAACTCAAATTCACATCCCCAATCAAAGTCAAACATAAATTATCAAAGTGGGGAAATAGAATTCTATCCAGCGGCTTGGTATCTCCATTCCTAATAGTTTTCCGAGTTTTCTGTCGGTGAACTTTAGCCAAAATTAGTTTTACAAAAAATCCAGGTTAATTATGCAAAAATTTTAAAAAACGTTAAGAATATAGTTGACAAGCTCTGGTCAAATTGATTTCACTTACTGCGACCATTCTATCCTCCATGCTTCAATTCTTTTCCCTATTCTAAAGAATAGTAAAGTAATTCAAATCTTGACAAAATATTCTAAATTATATTAATTTATCCTTTAACTTTTTTGTTAGACAAAAAGCGGCTGCTTGTTAGTAATAAGGCGTTTCTGATATACCTCCGAAGTTACAAATACGACAAAGGTAACTCTCAGGTGTGGCTTACGCGCGCTCATCCCCTCTCCACTGTCTCATCCAATTTTCGTTAGGACACTAAAAAAGGAAGATATTCGCATCCAAGTCCTTATACCGCTGATCAGAGCAGAAGGAATTTCTATTAGCCGAGTCGTACAATAAAATCTATTTATAATCATTTAAATTACTGAAACTAAGATAGATGGAGAAAATTGTTCGCATTAATCAAAGAAGTGACTACCTGTGAACCGAAACTTAAAACAGATTCGCTGTTGAAATTTGAGCTTTTTCTTTCTTTTTTAACTAACTTGAAAGGTCATGATTGAATTGAACAAAACAACTTGAAAAAAAATGAACCCTTTCACAGCTAATCTTCAACAAGGGGGGAAACACATTAAAAAAAAAAAGAAGTAAAAACAAGGAAGATGTCAAATTTACACACAAACAGATACATAAAAATAGAGTACATAGCATGCTAAGCAAAAAAAAACGTAAAACAAAAGAATTATTTTAAGAACTTTTCAATTAATTGAGCTTTGCTTTAATCTCCTCTGTCCAGTGGTACATTTGAATCTCAAAAACATGACGTATTGACAAGTTTCAAAATTCCCTCCAATTTTTAAGCATTGATAATTGGATAATGGCATGTTATTGCAAAAAAATTAAAGCTTAGCTAACATAGCAATCTATTTTTGGCTGACAACTGCTGAAAACACCACTGCTGTATGACAACAAAATGCTTCTCTGCTTTTATGGAAAAATAGCCATTTTATGTGATCCGCCAAATTTCAACTGTTTGTAGCTGCTGTTTTATGTGTCAAATTGCTTAAATAGTTATAATTAAGTTACTCATTTTATTTGCATGTTCACGATCAGCTTTTGCATTTTGACAATTTGTCACCATTTCATCCCTAATGGTGTTGTATAGCCTTAGGCTTTATAGAAAAGTAACATAATAATTGATGAAAGCTGATTAAAAAAGATTACGATAGAAAAAAAATTCATTGATAATTGTTGAATAATGTAAAGCAAGAATTCCATTGTTTTTGTATCATTTGTCTTTTTTATATGGCTTAGGGCTATATGAGATGAGGACCAGGGTTGCAGCTTGGCTTTTTAGTTTGCGAGGGGGAACATGAAACATGTACCAGCAGATGGATGATGGATGTACGGATTAATGATCGATTTTATTTTTTTATTTTTTTAATATTTTATTTTTATTTTCTTTTTTTTTTTATTTTTTATTTATTTATTTTTTTTTTTTAAATACTTCTGATGAAAGTTGCATGCATTTCAATCTTACAGGAAGAATGAACTTTTGTGGATTTTGACTTTTGAGCATAGTATTAGTAAGCTGCAAACGCTTGTGAATATTTATATTTTTGGACCAAAATAGGTTTTTTTTTTTGTATAGTCTAAAAGAACAGTGTTTTGTGGGGGGTCACCATTTGAAATATCAAAAATACTTTAATACGAACAGCTTGAAGAACAAATATTTTAACTTGTTAGAATATATTCTCACCTGTTCTCAGAGAATGTAGAATAGGAATCCGTGCCGTTTCTGTTTTCTCTTTCTTGCTTTTTTTTTCGCACCGTTTCTTTTTCCATTTATTGTATTTTTCTACAGTATTCTGTTCTGTTTTTTTGGGGAACCGAAAAGGAAAACAGCAACAACAACAAAACAGAAACAGGTAGCTGTTTTTTTTATACCGCTTCTGTTTCTCTTCCTTTTTTCTTTACTGTTCTTACTATGTCTTTTTTTTAACCTGTTTTAGTTCACATTCTGAGTTTTGGTTTGCAAGTGGTGTCATAGAACAGTTTAGCTACTATCCTTGGAATTGAAACATTTCTCATCTCACATTTAATTAATAAATTGATTTTTGTAATTAAGGAAACGGGAACTGAGAGTTTAAGATTTGAGTCTTAGAACCAGATGAAAAAAAATGATCAAGAATTGTCTAAAAAAAAAAAAGACTACAACTGGCCTATTACTTACTTAAAGTATGTGCTCTAAAGCACCATACTGTAGGATTAATCAACCTTGAATTTGTCTTTGGTAGGATTTTACTACTAAGATCATCGGCATAATAGTTACCATTCCTGAATCAGCTGGAAAATGGCATTTTTTCTTGCTTGCCAGTTTAAAAAAAAAACTTTTTTAAAGTTTTGGTTATTATGGGCAGTGATTCAACCTTTACCAAGTCGCACCTACCGCTGCAATCATGATAAACAGATGCTTACAGGGGAAGGAGGTTATTGATTTTGAACCCTTCCTTCAGAATTTTGTGCGATTCGTACAATTTAACAGGTCGTATCGAGGGGAAGGGGTTATCCAGTTTGAATCCTTCCCCCGAAATTTTTGTCCGATTCGTAAAATTTAACAGGTCGTATCCGGGGTAAGGGGGTTATCGAGTTTGAACCCTTCCCCCGAATTTTTTGTCCAATTCGTACAATTTAACAGGTTGTATCCATGGGAAGGGGGTTATCGAGTTTGAACCCTTCCCCTAAAATTTTTGTCCGATTCGTAAAAAAATAACAAAAAGTGTGCATAAACAAATGTTTCATACGTTTTGTAAAGTTTTTTCAGTAGTAATTTTTCTCCATAGTTTTCAATCCAATTTTGGTGAAACTACAGGCTTGTAAATTAGTTGAATAGTATCACGCTCTCAACTTAATACTTTCGGTGTTGACAAGGTGTTCAGCGTAACAGGCAAAATTTTGAATACCCAGTGGGTAAGATTGACGCCTTCAAACTTTTTAATTTTGAAATACATTTTCTAGAACGAGCACTGTATATTTTTGTAAGTCATGGTCATCCTTTTACTGGAAAGTGGAAGTTTAGTGGAAAAATTGTAATCGAATAGTGACTGTTTATAAAACTTATTGGAACTATTTATTTAACCATAATTCTTTGAAAATTGGGAAGTTTAATTGGTCAATTAACTGATTGAAGCAGATGCTAGGTGTGCTTCCCTTTTCGAGGGTAGATGTGTAGCCTCTGAATATTCTAACACAAAAGAGAGGCAGCCAGCCAGCAAAAGCTGGTCAAATACCCTAAGACAATATGGCCACAGTTGTTCTGTCAAAGCTTATTAACAAAAACCATGGCTATATTATTCTAGTAAACAAGACGTTGTTTATTGTTTTTGCTGTGTGCACCTTTCTGTAAGAGGAAATCATGATACTGTAAAGCTGATACTGTAATGATACATTTTTGATACTGTAATGTTGTCGACAAAGGAATGAACAGTTGGACACCTCTTTATTAGAATTGGAAGGAAGCCATAGGAAAAAATTGCACTCATATAGCCACACCCATGAAAGGGACTTCTGCCACTCGCTGCCTTTTTCTCTCACGCAATCCAAACCGAATCGGGAGTGATTTCTAGCCAGGAAGCTAAAAACCTCCTGCTTAAACTGATTCAAAGTGAAAACAAGAAGGAGCCTCTTTCAGATGAAGCCTTGTCAAAAGAGCTCAAGGCTCAAGGTGTTCCCTGTGCACGTCGGACCGTTGCAAAATACCGAAAAGAGCTGAAGATTGGATCAAAGCACCATCGAAAAGAATGGTCCTAATCCAAGTCTGTGGTAACATTCTACAAAATTTTGGATTTGTCGAATGACAGGCCAAAATGATGTGCTTCTCTTCTTGCCCATAAATCAATCCACTCATTGACACTCGTAAACGAGGCGTCTTTAAAATCTCTTTCTAAGTCAATTTTGCGATAAAGGGTCATTTTAAGCACATTTGGCTCTCTCCAAGCATCTTGCGCTTTGTCAATCACCCAAGAATAAATCCCTTCTGTTTCTTCGACCCCTTGGCGACCTAAGTGAAAGTAGAATCCATAAGCACAGGATTTTCTCATGGCTTCAATACAGGGTTTTAGAGCAACCTCTTCTTGAACAACTACCTGGTCTGAAGAAAGAATGACATAGGAGGATCCCTTGTCACTGAGCGTTTCGAAAAATGCTTGCTTAAACCCAAGTTCTCTTTGCCGAATGAACGTAACATCGGGATAGTCGGCTTTCACCTTTTCATAAGCTGCAAATGCTTGTTCCTCACAATCATAGATGATCGATATCTTGCCGACTCCATGAATGTTTCCTTGGATTGACTCTAAGCAGCGTTTAAGTTTGGAAGGACGGTTTTGAGAAAAAAGAATGACATCGACTCCACTTTCCTTCAAGGCCAGCGAGTCGTGCACGTTTTTGGTCATCTCAAATGCTCGTGAAGAGAGTTTCATCTTCCGTTTTTTCAACTGTGGACGTGAGCTATGGATGTAGAGGACATCTGGAATGAACTGAACATGTGCTTTCCCAAGCTCCGCAAGGGGTAGAAGCAGAGAGGCTTCGCTTTCTAAAGATAAAAAATAATCCTCAAACGACTCATCACGTCGAATTTTCTTAAAATAATTTATTTGATTCAGCTAATTTAACTCCTTAAGTTCGAAAATATTTCATATTTTATTACTTCATCAAATCTTTCGTATTTAAAGCCATCAAATGTTCGTGTATTCTCTTTCAGTGAATCTTTGAAAAATACTTATTATTTTTCATATTATTATCATAATTATAATTACCTTTTTCATTGTTTTTATTCAGTGAACGTTGTCACCACTATCCCCTTATGCCGCAATAATTAAGTTGCTATTTTTTGATCATCTTAATACAATAAAAAGAAAATTAAAACCTTTTAATTAACAAGTTTATTAATTCAGCTAATTTTCTAATTCCTTAATTTAGAAAATATTTTGTATTTTATTAATTCATCGAACCATTTATATTTAAAGTCGTCAAATGTTTATATATTCTCTTTCTGTGAATCTGTTAAAATTCTGTTAAATAAGTAATTATTTTTGTATCTTATAAATTCTGTAATATTTTTAAATCCCTTATTTCAGCAAATACTATTATTTCTCCTTATTTCGCTGGATTCAGTATTGTACTATTCGGTCACTAGTTGAGGTCACCAAATAGCTCTGATTGCATAGAAAATGAGTCAGAATTGAAAAATAGCTTTATGGAACTAGTTCCTGTTATGTGTGGCTTTTAGAATTAGCAGGCCAAGGTAATTTGCCTACTAAAGCTTGATTAGGTGAACAGACGGAACATTGTAATTTTCTTCCCTCACCAAAAGATCCCCCAAAATGTTAATATATTTACTCGACTCGTGATAAATTTACCCTGGGTTCATTATTGCAGTAATAGTTCACTTGGAAAAGGACGGGGGAAAATGTTTTGGGGAAAGTTAATTATATATCATTTTGGAAATGTGAGACGAAAAGACTGTTTTAATTGACGGAGAAAAATGGTTTCACTGAATTCAATGGAAACAGATATCCGCTAATGTATTCTAGGCATTTATCTTCTCCCTGAAATAAGAAAAATCATTCCAAGTTAAAAATAAATTGCTTATACGAGACTGCGTGTTGATATTCTACCGAACTTAATTCCAACTTTAGAAAAGGAAACCATTGCACTTCATAAAATGTCTTCGGCGGGAACATCCTGTCTCTGGTAGTCGCAGAGCTCGACATACAGATCGTTGGCGTGCAGAAGGGCGAGGTTACGGTCGAAAACAGCTATGCCGGCGTCAACACCAGCGAACACATCCATGAGCATTGGATCCACGTCCGGCTGATATTGTTCGTCATCAAGCGCAACTTCGCCCGCTTTCGCGTTCATGGATTTTCCCCCGCCCGGCCAACTGATGTTGGTTTCCGGCGTACCGGCAAAACATAGAGATTTCATTAACGAAGACTCCAACATTCGGGCCAGGGAGGGTCGCCGTTAAAGCAAATCTCAATGCGCTGTCGCCATCATCGCCAGACGACGGGGAACCAAGGCGAATATGCAAACCCACCATTTGGCTGTCGCGGCGAACGCGGCTCCAAGCTGGATTGCTGACGCTGTGCTGGTGGGGCGCAAATGCTTGCAGAAGACGAAAAAACACTCGCATCACTGATACTTGCGCTGGCGGTCATTCTGGCGCTGTTCTTTCCGCAAATCTCACACGGATTCGAACCCTATCTGCTGCCATCGCTTTTTTGCGTGATGGTCTTTTCGCTGTTCCCGTTCGCGCGGTTGGACGGCGGTGAGCTCACCCGCATTCATCCGGCGGTGCTTGCGTTGGTGGCCTGGCAGCAATTTATCCTGCCGGCACTGGTGATGGTGGTCGGACAGTTTCTCGAAATCGAACGGCAACTGCTCTATTTCATCCTGGTCACCGTCACCAGCGGATCACTGTTCGCATCGCCGACGCTCGTGCAGTTGATGGGCCTCGACCAGAAGATGGCGGTGCAAACCGTCGTCATCTCGACGATCGCAGCACCGGCTTCGATCTATCTGGTCTTCGGATTCCTTGAGAGCGGCAACTTGGAATTGCACTTCGGATCGTTCGTGCTGCGCATGGTCGTGTTTCTGATCGTGCCGATCGGCATCTTCATGGCACTGCGGACCCAGGTCCGCAAATGGAGCGAAAGCGGCAAGGACCGGCTCGACACGATCGGCAGATGGGGATCGGTCCTTGCGCTGGTCGCGTTCTGCTTTGCGCTTGAGGCGCAGGTCACCGATACGATCCCGAAAAATATGGTCGTATTTTAATGCCTTGTTTTGGTGCATCCTAAGTCATTAGTCTTTATTCTGGAATGATGAAGAATATTCGGAGTAACTTGGATGAACAAAAGTCCTCGGGGATTGAGAACAAATTTTTGGATTCCTCAATCTGTTCCCGAAATATTGTGGAAAATTTGAAAACTTGGGTGCACAAAGTGTCTTTTGATTTGCTTAGATTTGCATCTTGTTTCCAGATTATACCCTTAAGAAAATCCTGGAATATGGGCCTAATGAACTGTCCTTGCGAACTCCTAGGTGATCGGACAACTACAACAGACAATTACGCCTTTCTACTAAAACATATATGTTAACAATGCAAGTAGTATGTACATATCCAATTACTTGGCTGCTATAACCACTACACTTTCTTCCTTACTGGGTTAATATCACGAAGAAGGTTTAACGGTGATTCCCTGTAGTACTAATGAAGATCATGGAGCTCAGAGTACAGGTTATACTTAATTTGTGAAACAAGTTCTACGCCTCACTTGAATCCAGTAGATATTTAGAGTTTTACGCTTCACTACGTCGTGGGGATAAGAGTGGTGACACATATCATGGCACCCAGCCGTAATAAATTCAGACGGTTCCAAGTTTTATTGCCTGTTGGAGTCAATAAATTATTACATAAGCGCTATTGCGAATCAAAAGTGATTATTTCAAAAAAATTTGACAGCTGTAGAATTTGAACCAGATGTTCCCATAATAGGATGACGCACTATCCAACTGAACTAATAATTCAATGGAGGTATATTGTTCTTAGAAATACATTCAAAGCTATAGATTACTGGACCTTACCTCTCCCCTATGAGTCGGTTAGTTAGGTTAGGTAGTTTTTTGAAGCCTTTTTTTCTTTTGTCGTAGTTTTTTTTTCAATTTAGTTTTTGTGACTTAGTTTTTTCAATTAAATTTTTTAATTAGTTTGTTTTTGCTTAGTTTTAAAACTTTTTTTCTTAGTTTTTAAGTTAGTTTTTTACTTAGAAAAAATTAAAAAAGTACCATAATTCTTTTTCCTAATTTCATGTAAGATATTGTTAGCGTAGCACAGATGGTTTCTCGAAGGTCAGTCAGACTTGTCAGTTGATGGAGTTTCTTCAAATTCACAGCCAAACTTATATCCTTTTTCAGGTAGAGAAATTTTTTAACGCACAATCTAACCAGTAAGTCAACCTTATAGCGGGTATCTACCCGCTTCACCGGGTTCACATCCATCGGGTGCCAAATGAAAATCAAGTTGTCTTCGAATGGGGTCGAAAGATTTCTGTAGAAACAACTTAAATGAAGTTTGGATATCATAGGAGAGGGCATGGAGCTAATCTTAATAGATCGGGGGGCCCTTTGATAGCCAGGTGGTACGGTTGGTTGTTAGGAGTAGTACTTGTAGTAACTGGTTCTTGAGAGTTTTTGACATTTTGAACAGTAAAAAAATAAGAAGTAATGTTTAATACAGGTCTTAAGAATCTTTTTTTTACTAACTTGACACTTTGTTGGTAATTTTCTACTTGTGCAACCTTAGCATAGTCTGTACCGAACAGAGACCATTAAGGCTAATCATATTGCTAAAAACAGAAGGGAAAAAGTTGACTTTGTAAAAAAAAGTAAAAAACAGAAGAGCGAAAAAAAAAGCAAATTTTACAGTTTTTTCCTGAGGAAATGAACATGTTGGCTATTCCTTTATCGTAAGTCAGGAAGTTTTGCTGAAGGAAACAAACCGCATATCACCTAAGCCCTTATTCGCACAAGAAAAAAATCATCTGTGTAATTTTTTCAAAGATTGAATTCTTTAAACGTAGATACAAGAAAGCAAGTATTTTAAAAAATTCTATTAGTGAATTCTCCCCCTCTAATTGGCATCCCTGGAACGTACAGAGGACGGAAGTTATGATTCTGATTCTCTTAGAATCTAGGAAGATTCTAATTTTGTTTTGTTTATATTAAAGGATACGACATTTTACAAACGACAAAAATAGGACTACAATTGCTACTACTAGCATTTCACTCCACCGCCAAGCCGTTTGAGACTAACAAAATGCATATGCTCCTCTTCTATCTCAGTCTGTTTAAAGCCCCCTCTATAAACCCTCCCAAGAAGTTCCGACTTCTGTTAAATTCTTCCGTACGGCCTCCTCTCAAAATCCATTTTAAGAGAATATGAGAGTTTATTAGAAACTAGCTGAGACCAGGTGGCTTCGCCGCCCGACCCCATCTAGCGGCACGCGGGAGACTTCTATATATGGATTCTCCATGTAGCTTGTCTTCTAACTGCAGACAATGTGAGACAATTTGATGTCTTTTCATACGCATCTTTTCAAAGATAATTGATTATTAAAGCAAGTCCAATTTCTAACAACGATTTCTACTAAGCTTCAAACTTTTCGTTTTCTTTTTTAAGGTTTTTGAATTGTTGTAATCTCTTGTTAAAATATATACAAATATCTTTGTAATTACCAGTTTTTTGTTCTTTACGCAATTTAATGTCTTTTCATACTGTATCTTTTCAAAGATATTTGATTATTTATACTAGTCCGATTTCTAACAACGATATGTGCTAAGTTTCAGCCTTTTGATTTTTTTTTCTTTTAAGGTTGTTGAATTGTTGTAATCCCTTGTCAAAATAGAGGATCATTGTTTGTAATAATTACAAATTTTTGCTTTTTGAGCCTTCGTGAGTTGATTTTATAAAAAAACAACTAATTTTAATACTATCAGGTATTTTTCTAGTTTGAATTAAAATATTAAAATCGTTGCTCAGGCACCGCATAATATAATTGTATTATTGTAAAATATATTGTAAATAATATTGTATATCTGTCAGTTTTCTTCAACAAAAACCCATAGTATGGATTGCTATTTATATGTTGGAGAGACTTTTCAACCATTTTTAATCGTGACAAAAATAGTACTTTTTAATTTAATTTTATAGCTTTTGAAAATGATCTGAAAAATGAAACTTAATATTATTCCTAAAAGATTATATCTATGCTCTTTGACAATCTGGATACACTTACACTCTTTTTATTTACTTAAATTGTAAGAGCAAAAGTAGTAATTGTAGTATCCCCAAAAGTTTCAACTTAATACCCTCAGTCGTTCTCGATATATTGCTGAGGTGTCTTATTGGCAGCTGTAAACACAATGCCTTTTGATTTATTTTAAAGCAATATTTAGTTTCAAGCATAATGGGCCTATTGAATAATTGTGGAGGTTGAACTGCCTATCCCGGCTTTCGGGACCTTGCACCGCGATATTGTGCTGCATGTCGGTGGAGGACCGGATCAGCACGTTCAGCCCCAGCTTCTCGGCCTGCTCGCGGATCCATTCCCCGCCGTAATCCGAGCCGCCGATCCAGCGGAAGTTATCCTTGCCCAGGCGGAACACGGTGCCGTCGTCGATCATGCCGCCATGCGGGTAGCACATCGCGGTGTAGACCACCTGCCCCACTGCAAGCTTTTTGATGTTGCGGGTAAAGATATACTGGCACAGCGCCTCGGCATCGGGCCCGGTGATCTCAAACTTGCGAAGGGCTGACAGGTCCAGCACCACGCATTTCTCGCGGCAGGACCAGTATTCCTCCAGCGGCCCGGACTCGGCATAGCAGTTAGCCAGCCAAAACCCGTTATATTCGACGAAATTGCGGGTCAGCTTGCTGAGGCGGTCGTGGAAACCGGTTTCCTTGGTCATCTTGGGCTCCGATTCAGGGGTCGCGCGGAACGCGATCGCCCGCTTGAAGGTCTCTTGCCCGCTGTAGGTGCGGACGTGAATATCAGTGGGTTTCCAGCCATTGGCGGCGCTGGTGTCATCCGGGCAGGCCGAGCTGACACAGACCAGATCGGTCAGCGCCCGCAGCAGCACGTAATCGCCGGGCCGGGTCCAGGGCTCATCGGCGTACATCACGCCGTGATCATCGAGCCCGGTGTTGAAAAAGAAGTTGATCGCCATCCAGCCCGCACGCGGTGTCACCCCATGCTGGGCCAGTGTCGCATTGAAATTGTCCGAGCAGTTCACATGGCCAGGATAGCCGATGTCGTCGTAGTATTTCGCCGCACAGGCCAGGGCAAAGGCATCATGCCGGCCCACGGTGTCCTGCACCACCTCGACCAGCGGCAGCATTTCCTGATCATAGTACTTCGCATGCAGCCCCGGCATCGGATAGGCATGGCCCATCAGTGTCCGGGTGGTGGTCACGTCCAGCGCATGCTCAATCCCCTTGTCCAGCTTGCGGGCGGCAAAACACCACGCGGATCCACACGCTCCCTGGCCCAGCGCGACAGCGCCCAGGGGGCATTGGCCCAAGCGATCGTTATAATGCGCTTTTTTATATTTTATATTTACATTTTTTATATTTAAATTTTTTAGCTTTTTATATTTTACACTTTTCTAATATTTCGTTTTTTTTTAATGCTCTTCCCCACAAAACATCTCTGCACACATTGGCAGATCCAGGGGGAACCAGCCCAGCCCAAGATTTATTCTGGCGCCCTCTTATCCTTTTTTTTCAATTTGTCAATTCGGTCAATTATTGGGTCATCTGTCACATTGCCTACCCCCCAAGATTTTGCTCCCTGTCTGCACAAGTTCCTGGTAGTAATATTATTACTCATAATGTAAATTTTCATTCTTGCAAATCCTTTCATAAAAAATCAAAATATTGGAAAAATAGGACTTGTAGCGACTGTAAAATTTCCAAATCATTTTATCCGTATCCAAAATTTCACATTTCCCTTAACATTAAAATTACAGAAGATGTATAGGCTACATGCTAAACAAATTAATGGGACCAGTAAGAAGAAAAAGACAATCCTCACTGGTATAAATTGTTGCATTCAACTTGTTTGTCAATTATTTAAAAAATGATCTGATGGTGTTCATTGGTTGAGTGGGGACACGAGAGGGCATGTGACCCTCTACATTTTGAAGAATACTTTTGAGGGACATTTTCATTAAAAAAGGCCTTTTCTTGGTATTTTCGGTAATCAAATTGACAAAAAGTGACGAATTTTCCCTACTAGATGTCAAAAAATATATTATCTGAGTTTTGTATTATGTACCAAACTTTTAAATTCTGAGAAAGGGGAGTGATGGCGATACTTAAATGACGCCTCTGCTCTGTAAAATGGTACGTCTTCTGCATTCGCAAATTTGTTGTTACTGAAGCCTAGCCGTTTACATTAATAAGTCCCAATTTTTCAATCTTAAAAGCACAAGTCGTGTGAATAGATTTTCTAGCCGGGTATGGTTGTACTGTGGTATAACTGGCTGGGTCGAAACCCATATCGCTTTGGGGTATAAACTTCGTTAATCATGAGAGTTACATCCATGAGGTGTCGAAGATGACAGGTTCACTGATGGGGCTCTACCCAATTGGCTTCAGGGGCCTACATTTAAGCCAAAGTTAAAAATATTATTTTCTAATCAAAGTTAAGCTAATTACTTCAAAGACTCTTCATCAAGTCTTTGTAGGTAGGGCTGGAGTCCATTCTTTAAAGCTGCATTCATCTAGCTCAACAACTGTCTTACAAACTCATTTTACCCAAGTTTATGACATGAAGTTTTTTTTTTTTTTTTTTTTATTAGCTTCCTGCCTTCAATTGCTCTCTATTTATAATGCTCAAGATTTTGTGAATATATGTCCTAATTTGGCCTTTACCTTATTTCCTAATAAGCCTGGTCATAAGCACCATCCCAGATAATGATTTAACTATAATTTAAGGTCAGGAGCTTTCTGCTGTCCAGGGAATCTGTTAAACTGGGAGTATTTTATGCACTCGAATTTTATTAGTTGTTTTACAACATCAATCAAACTTTAGGAAACGTGTCTGCAGGCCATGTCGCAATCTAGTTGAAATTACTAGACAACAGTTTTTTTTGGCCTCCTGCTCAGGAAAAATTTGGTTGTTTGCGCCAAAATTTTAAATAAGCTAAGAACTTTGCTTATTTTCAAAGCACCTCACTAGAAAAAAATACACTGTTTGTCCCCAGGTATGCCTTAGCTTCAGTCCTGCGTTTTCAAGACTTACCTGTATTTCTTGTACAGTTTACCAGTCTGTTGGAGCTTCTTCCCCCTCCGAGTGCCTGCAAATCTAAAGATCCTAATACATAGGGTAAATAGACCCAAAGGGCTTTTTGAAAAGCCTCCTATATTCTTTCAAACAAGACTCTTCCTCCATAACGGCACGGACACAGGATGAGAGAGCTTGTTTCTTGGATTGAATGCAATCTCAGGGCCGTAAAGACCTGTGCCAGAGAGTTTTTTTGTCAATATTTTTATAATATGTGTAGGGATTCTGGTTCAGTTTTCTTTTATATTTAGATATTATGATTTTTCTGTATATTTTTTTGTCAATTTGCCTGTTTTTAGTGGTTTGACAAACTTTCCCCCCTCCACCTCTGTGTAATTACTGGACTAAGAAGAATCTTAATAACCTAATACATATTGCACTTAATTTACTTCTGTACGAGAGATTTTAGTTCTGGGGGACAGCTAATCTCTTCCTTTAACAGAATTTTTCAGCTTGAAACTAACACGGACATCAAACTTTTAGCAATATATCTCACAGATGACCTGAAGTGGAAGAAACAGACACAGGAGATGGTAAAACAAGCAAACCTGAGTATCCTATCTTTAAAACTCCTTGCTCGTCGTGATGTCCCAACCCCCTACTTATTGGATAGTTTCCTTATGTTTATCCGACCGCGGTTAGAATGTGCTTCTTCCGTTTGGCATTACGGCCTGATTTCGGATCCAATACTGAGCTACTCTGGCAGTTTTTAAATCTCCTCATTGCTCCTTATTTATTATTAGTCCCTTCTGTATCTTATATATCTTATATAAGTCCCTTATTGCTCCCTTTTAAAACAATTTTCCGGAATTACGAAGTCTCTCATTTTGAGCAAAAAAGCAAAGTCTTTAATTCAGTCTCTTGGTATTAAATGATTTTCAGCAAGTGAGGGATGGCTCTCGATTTAAAAAAAAAAACGGCACGCCACTACGTTTAAAAATTTGCTGAGAGAGAGAGCATAAACAGTTCCATTTGTTCAGAACAGCTACATTAACTGAAACAGCTTTCGGAAGATTACGACCCATGCAACACATTCAAAACTAATAAAACTAGACTTTTTATACATGTCTTCCTGGTCGCAGCCTAGAATTCAAAGACAAAAATGTCACGGCGGGAAATTGACCAAAGGTGGGATAACTGTCATTTTGGCCAGTACCATAGAGCGATCTCCAAGGTTAAAACCACTACTAATAGGAAATCCTCTAAACTTTGATGTTTCAAAGGTGTAAAATCACTTCCCACATCTTATCGTGCAAACAGAAATGCATGAATAACGACATGATTACTCAATGATTGGCTCATCTTGGAAACTAATGATATAAATACGAGAAACGCCGAATTGTATTCGCGTTTCATTCATTTAATGAAAGAGCTATCGTAGCACTCAAAAATGAACGCTAAATTACGCTACTTTTACAATCACAAAATGGTCACTTGTTAGCTACACTTACGAAACATGGCAAAACGTACAATTCACTTGTTAAATGCACTTAAGCATTTACGTAAAATATATGATACTAATAGTTAAATAAATAAATAAATATGCAATGAATATATTCTTTAAAGAAGTAAAATAAACATAATTTGATGTCTAAGCCTACTCTAGATTTGCTAACTGATAGGTACCAAACACCGTTTTCGCCCCGGGCGCCGGCAGGTTTAGATCTGCCCCTGCTCCAACCACAGTCTTCCATCAGATCTTTAAAAAAAAATTGTATTTCAAATTTGAAAAAAATTGAGATTTTTCAATTGCTAGGTTTGTTTTTCCGTCTTAAAAAAAATCGAAGTAAAATAACTAGATTAAAAAATGGTCTTCCAAGGTCAATAGCAAAGGGGAATCCCAAAATGTGTTTCTCATTAGGACATAAAACTACCCTTTTTTGTATAGCTGATCCACAATTCCTCTCCTGAGAGAATACTACTTTTTTCACTCACGTGTTAATTTATTTTTATCACTTTTTGGCAGACCAAACTCAGAGTTAAAGCCTTGGTAGGCTTTCACCTTGTTTACTGATTTCAATTCAAGGTCAATAATTGGAGCCCTGTGATTATAAGCGTCATTAATGTTGTTATCGGGACCTTAGCGAAATCTGGGACGACCAAAGTCTTTTATCTTGAAATGCTGGTAACATATGGTAACAATGGACGTCTCATAAAGCATGAATGACATTTGAAATATTTTCCTTTTCCGCTAGACACGGGGAATAAAGACCCGGAGTATCTTAAGAAAACATTGGAATGCATATAGGCTCAATTTCAACTCTCAGAACAAATCAAAATAACAGATGATTTGCTCTATTTAATGAAAAATATTATTTCGTAACTTGACAAGTGTTGATTCGCCATGTTTGCAACACAAATAGTGCATTTTTGTTATATATTCCGTATTTAAGCACCTTCTCTGTGTTATTTGTAAGATTCATTTTGTATTAGCACTGTATTAGTATGGCCCAATTGTATTAGTATTAGTATGGCATTAGTATTATATGGCAGTATTAGTATAATTACTAATAGGCAGACTGTATTAGCACAATTGTTATTTGACTAACGTTGGAGGATATTTATTTACTAAATCTCAATCAAAATACTTTACAATTTTTTCGCCAGTCAAAAAGTCCATTAGAGGAGCCTCTAGAGATGGTAATGGTTTTATATGATCTACTTTACCTTGGTTTCCATATAGGGTTTGTTAATTATTGGTAAACGGGCGATTTTTGATCTAGGTGTGGGTCCAAAAAGGCTAAGGTTGTTAAGACATTACTTCAAGAAATATTGAACTAAATCAAAAGATAAAATGTCAATCCAGGTTATCAAAAGGGCACATCTGTAATACACAAGAAACAACTGAAGGCATTAACTCGAAATTTTCATATGACTACTACTGCTGTGGATGTGACTAAAACTACTTCCACCACAACTACCTTTGATTGCAAATACTTTAGACTTCAACTATTTGCAACTGCGTCTGCGACTACTTACGTCTGTGGTTGCCGCTACCTGTGACTGTTACTACTTTCAACTGTGACTGCAACCACTCCTGCTACCACTACTACTAATGCACTAAATTAAAGAATGTATAAGTGACTACAGGTTTCCAAAAGGACTTATTTGTAAAATCTCAAGAATGGTTAAAAATAAAAAGTTGAAAATCCAGAGAATTTTAAATTTAAAAAAAGACCTGTGCAGCCAGATTGTCATAAATGTGTACTTGCAATATCTCAGGAATTGCTAATGGTATTTAGTTGAAAATTTCAGAGAATGCTTAACTGAATCAAAAAACACTATTTGCATCCAGGCTGTCAAAAGGACATGCATGAAATACCTTAATAACAGGTAGTGTATCAAGTTTGAACTTTCAGGGAATGTTGGACTCAATCACAATACATAATTTACATCCAGGTTACCAGAATGATTTTCCACACCACACTTAGCAAATACTCACTTCAAACCCACAGAATAAAAAAGTTTGAAGAATCGAAAACAAAGAAAGCTTGGTCAACATCTGATAAATATTTATTCTGTTATTTCATTTAGTGTAAATGCAATCTTCTGAACATTTTTCAACAAGGAGTCTTTCGAGTATAGTATTTTCTCCTCATTTATTTTCTTGTGTTGTTTTCTTTTCTGATGTTTATTTCTGTTTTCTCTCTTTTTACTCCACTTTGATGGCGTATCGGAGACGGGTGAGCGGCTCGAAGCCGCCCTCGTCCTCCTCCATGCCGGGGCCGTATCCGTAACCGGGTCCACCATACCAGGGCGCATAGGGCGTCATGGCGCCTTGCATATCCTGGTTCATCATGGCGCGGCCATCTGGCCGGTTTCTATCGAGCACGGTGTCCCCTTGCCGTTTCGATCATGTCAAAGCGACCTCATGGAACGAAGATCGCCGCGCGGGCGGCGAGGCCCGTGACGTCCATGAGGTTTTGCATCGCAACGCGCGAAGCGGATGAGAAGACGACGACGAGATCGCCGCCATAAATGCGCGGATCGGCCTTCTTTGCGGAGCGGATGTCCTTGACGCTGTATTTGTCGACCAGTTTCTGGCCCTCATATTCGCGAAAGACGTAGACCTTGGATGGATCGGCAATTTTCTTCAAACCACCGGCCTGTGCGACGAGACCCAGAAGAGTAGCGTTTGCGGTTACGGGGTAGATGCCTGCCTTGTTGACCTCGCCATCCACGACGGCGCGCTGGCCGACCGATTCCTTCACGAAAACCGAGATTTGCGGGGATTCCAGGTATTTCCTGCCGTAGGCGGATTCGAGCTTCGACTCGAGACCGCTGGGCGATGTTCCCGCGGCCTTCACCTCTCCAATCAAAGGCAGTGAGATGTTACCGCGCGAATCAACCTGGACCGTGCGATCGAGCTCGTTGACCTGGAACACGTCGACTTCCAGAACGTCATTGGCGGCGATCTTCTGCACATTGCCATCGGCGCTGGCCGGTGGCGGCGGAAGGTCTTTCACCACGCGCAAGGTGCCGGCGCTGGCGCCGGGCAGTGCCGCGGTTTGCAAGCCATCCGCCGTTCCGAGAGCATCTCCGTCCGCCACGCAGGCGCTGAGGCCAAAGGAGAGGATAACGATCGCCGCTGCCGCACGCATTTCAGAAATCACTTTCACTCACCGCAAAGGGTAGACACACAAATCTCCTCCCCGCGTTCAGCCGGAAGGAGACCACGCATCCGAACCCGAGTGGTTCAGTCGGAGACGGAATTCGCAATCAATGCGATGCCACCACCGATAGCGTAAATAGTACCATGGATACAATTATAAAATATTGTAACAAATTGAAGGCGTATGCAGAAATTAATTCAGGGGTGATGAGAGGTGAGGGAAATTAAGGATAAAAGCAGTTGAGTAGCCATTATACACTTTCTGAAAATAAAACATGTTTAAGTTTAACTTTTCAGATATTTGAGGTGTATTTGAATATCCTGGAAATTTTAAAGTTAGTGACCGTTGAAATTTGTTACTTATACTAAAGTTTATTAATATAACCATATGCAAAGAAATTTGTAGCTTGCTTTAATATAAATCAATCTTTTTCAAATTGCTATTTAGCTATTTCTAAAACTTCTTTTAAAAAAACCAATTTTTAAATACGGTGATAATGTTCTGGATAATTGATACGCTGAGCCTAAATTTCAAAGATTACGGGTGCACGGGGGATGTGTTTATAGAGCCTCCATTGCGTCCCGCAAAATCCTGATATTTTACGTTTTTCACTGTAATTTCTGAGTTTTAAAAAATGTATTTCGGTTATTTTTGGGATTCCTCCATCCCTATCCGCCTCTTCAACTAACGCGTCTCCATCCAACCTAAAATTTTCGTCAACATTTCTGAATGGGCAAAAAAGCATTTTAATCCTAAAATATCAAATTTTCATTGAGCAGGGGGAGGGAGGCTTAAGATTCATTTCTGGAATCTCCGTCATCCCCTCCCTAACATGTAAAAGTAAGTTCTCATCATTAAGGGAAATGCAATTGATGCATATGGAGATGGAAAAGCCTTTGTTGGCGTTGTGCAAAGACATCTTAGGCCAAGTTTGAACTTAAATATTAAATAGCTGTTCAATTATCGTCAAAAATATTCTCAGTTTACCACGAGAAAAATTTTGCTAGGATTTCCCCATTTCTATTTTTGTATCTGCACCTCAAGGATGATTATGTTAAATTGAGCATCAGAAAAAATTTTGGTGGTAAAACCCACTTCTATTGTATCAAATGAAGGTGAACTGAAGAGTAACGTGATATAGTGTTGATGGTAGAGAGATTTCCGGAATAGCATAAGTAATTAAATCCTAATTTGTAATACAAAAAAAAACAGCAGCGTGAGAAAATTCAATACATAAGAATCTACCTCCTGGTCTTAAAACACGGTATGCTTCATCCAAGGCCTAAAACGTAAGATAGAATAATTAACAAAATTATAGCTATATCCATCATTTTTATTCTATTCAAACTAAATGACAAGAAGAGAATACAAACTCACTGTGACGATTTGAGACAACAGCCCCCCCCCCAACGTTTTTTATATTTGGTAGAATTTCTGCCAAAGGCGAAAATTTAGGCCGAAACGGGCATTGTGGCAAAGCCACGACGCCCATTCCTAATATTAATTTTCCGTCTACTTCCATATAGCACGATTTAACGCATGTGTTTGATTCTCAGTCACTACCCAATTTATGTGGATTCGGTAGTTTTATCACACTAGTTCCGCTTAACTGGAAATTTGGTGATTTAACGTCTTTATATGGTTCCCATTCGTTACCGAATACGTAAGTTTTATCGTAGTAGTTCCATTCACTTGCAAATTTGGTAATTTGGCAAGTTCATTATGCTTCCATTCGTTACCAATTTCGGTGGATTTGGTAGTTCTATTGCACTAGTTGTAAATTCAGTGATTTAAGATGTTTATTTGGTTCCCATTCTCTACTACAGAACGAATTTGATTAATTTGTTTGTTCTATCCTGCTAGTCCCGCTCATTTACAAATCGGGTAATTTGACATGTTCTTTACAGTCCACTGGACTCCTTTTCATCAAACGTCAGTAAATTTTATTGTTGTAGGCAGTTAAGAAACAACCAAATTCGGTTGTTCTATTGGTCCTGGTCTGTCAATAAATTTGTCAGTTTTTCTTGGCTCTCATCTGATATGTAACCAAACTCGTAGAATTCAAGCATTAGTCCGATCCCGGACTAATGCATCCCGGACTATTGAAATGCATTGGTTTAGTATTTCCCCTTGCAAGATTCTACAATTTCACCTGGTTCACATTCATCATTTTACTGTGTAGTTTTGTTATTAGTAAGAAATACAGCTGAAAAGATTAACAGAGAATTGCAGACAAAGAGGCAAAATGAAAGGAAAATCCAAAATTAAATTTAAGAAAAAAATTCAAAAATAGTACAATCGTAATCTTTAATTGCTCCTTCGTAATCACCATTTTCATCTTTGACGCTACCACGATTTAATATTGCACTGACGAAATCTGGCGCAAGCTCGATAGCTTTATCATAATCTTTAAGCGCTAGCTTCCATGTGTAGAGTTCATCTTTAACTATTGCTCTGGAATAGTATGAATTTACTTCCTCGTCATTAATTTCTAGAACATTACTCCAATTGATAATGGCTCCGCTTAAATCTCCCGACTCATATCTCTCAATGGGCAAGTCAAAATAGTAATCTTCTTTTTCCTTATCAAAATCTGGAAACTCTTGATTTTTAGGATCATACGGTGCACCGAAGCCATCAAATTCGCAGTCAAACTCATAACCTCTTTTGTACATATCTAATGCCCAAAACATCAAGTTTTCAGATGTCACTGGAATCGGGTTTGTTACTCCTGATAGTTCCCAAAGGTTATCTTCTCGCTTAAATATTGGTTTAAGCTCATATAAATAGCTGACATCGATAAAGTCCCTTAATGCTTCCACTTTATGCTTATCATCGCTGAGAAAGTGAAAATCAAACTCGAGTAAGGAGTTCGATACTAACCCCCCTTTAGCCATATTTGTGTAAACGTCTTGAGATGACACCAACTGTCCACCAAAATTGTCTACAAAATCTTCCCACGTAAAAAAAGAATTTTCCATTTGCTTCCCTATTGCCAGCTCTACCCAGAGAAAAAAAGATAACACTACAGGTAAAATAAAAGTTTTCATAATCAATATTGTTTGTAAATTAGGGGATCTTATTGAGTCAAATAATTGAAGGTTATTTAAGGCCCAAACGAGTCCGCTTAGACATGAAGTTGAACCAGTCCATTAATGCTGAGGTAACTTCTGAAATTTGTTTTTATTGAAGTAAAACACATTGTTTATTCACTTTCGAAATTATTTATCTTTCTTACAAACACGACATCATTAAAAGACTGATTTTGATCGATTCCATCCAGTTTCGATTCCAGACGCTTGTGGGCCTATCTCAAAATAAGCATAGTCTTGGATTTGTATCGCTAGTTTAATACTTAAATTAACGTCCCGCGCTTAATGGGCCTATGAAGACACTAGGAAAGAGGTTTGAGGGCGGGAGTCCCCCAAACTATCCTAATGCTATGTTCGTTTTAAGTTTTAGTGGTTTTCGTTACAGCCTTTTGAAAAAAAAATCTTGTTTTGTATTTTTAAGATAATTAAATCTTCCTCTTCAGGGAAAACCAAAGAAGTATGGAGCTGCATCAACGATTGAAATTGAAGCAGCTGATAACCCAGCTTTTGAAAAAGTTGAAAGTGATCCAACCTTGTTTTGTACAGCATTTAAGAAAAATAGATTCTTCATTTTTTCAAAGTAAGTACTTAAAGTTTGTTCTGAAGTAATCGCCTACTTTTGAGCTTATTAATGTTCTTCTATTGCTTTTTTTAAGCACTAGTGCAATATATGCAGAATCTAAAACCTAAAAATTCTATATATTAAAAATAATGACTCAGAGAAAAAGGTTTACTCTAAAAGTTTTATTTTATATTGTAAAAAAAAACCGTTTTCTGTGTCCAATAAGGAAGAAAAGATACTCCCGACAAAAAGAAACTATAAAAAGAAAAAAGATAGACAAATACTGGTTTAGTCTATTGACAACGACAGCAATGATTAATTTATAATCGTTTTTATTACTGAATTTGCTTAACAAGCCAGTATTTATGATCAATAACATAAATCGGAGCTATTTATGTTTTTATGTCCTCTTATTCAAAGAACTCTACTATGAGAATTTTTTTTTAATAGGTGTCAAAATGTATTAAGTAGCAAAAGCTCTGTTTGGGATTTATAGTCTTATTTACCTATTGAATGCAATGTTCTGGTTTATTGTTTTTTTGTGTATAGTCGTTTATTTGCAAATAATTTACAATAGCTTCACTAGAATAGCTGGTTTAGCAAGTTTCCGCCGTAGACATAATTCATACTCCATCAACTACTGTACACATAAAATGATTCGTCCAAGGAATCTCTGATAATTTATAACACTGGTTTTTGTTTTCTTTAATTTAGTTAGTATTATCCGACTAATTCTCTCCGTTCATTTTCAGAAGAGAGCCTATAGATGTGAAAGTTGGGGCTGAAAGAGATATTTTTAATGAAAAACCGTCTACCCCCCTCGAACAAAAATCTTGGAGACGCCCTTGCTATTACATATAACATACATAGCTATTCAGAAACCGTCCAGGAATATATTTGAGCCACCCTAGCTTTAGTACCACATTCTAATTATGTAGGCTATGATTTCGTGTAATTTAAATTTTTAAAAAAGCAGTTAAGTCGAGTATTTTAATAAAGTTATTTAATCTAAACATCATTTTTACAAATTTCATGCTATGCCGAGAAATCTAATTGTAGCCTGAAAATCAAAATAATGAGTAGGAATGATGGTACTCTTCAAACAAGAGAATCAAAATTAGATATTACTTGTAGGGAAAACCAACCAACACGGCATTAGGGATTTTTTTTTGTCTGGCGTACAAATTGTCTTCTTTAAATTTTGCTCTACTGTCGGCTGAAGACAGGTTGAGGTCGCGGTCGATATAAATTTGAGTTCAAGCATAAATAATTATTCGAAAAACTGTTAAGAAAAAACTTAAAATACCCTGTCAAGGTCTATTTAGAGTCATGCAATTCGCTAATGCACAACATATTCATAAAGAAATTGACTTATTAAATAGTTTCGATTAGTTGAGATAGAAAATGTTAACTATGATTTTAGATAATTATACAGTTTTCCTAATTGTTCCAACAACCCCCCCCTCCAATAAAGTTTGATTTTGCACGAAATGTTTTTTTAGTTTTGACTTTACCTCATATGGTGTAACTTAGTGGAATCACAATTTCAACATGCAACTAAGTTTGTATTTTGACTACCTATTTATTTTAAGAAAAATTTTTTTTTTATTTTTTTTTAAGTAAGCTCGTTTTCGGCGCACATCGCTTGTGATGTAATTATCAGAAAAAAATTTATGTATGTCTGAATGGCTTGCTATGCCTAATAAAAGAAAAAAACAATCCTTTTTGGAACATCATTCATTTTAAAATCTCTTGTTTGAATTTTCGAGCCAGTACAAGAAATAAAAATATAAGTTCCTCCGGGTCGATTCTTCAATGTGAGGTTTTAAACCAATAAAAAGAATGTACATTTTTTTGAGTCACGCGATTTTTTTACAAGTAAATTCCCAAGGACGTACCTGTATTGATAAATTGAAGAGACTTGCGTTCGGTTCCTGTAGAAACAAAAAAATTGTCGTGTAAAAACAAAATTCGATTGCTGTGGTTTTGTTTTTTGTGGCTATTTTAGACACCTAGTGAATTAATTTTAGGCTTATATTTTTGCAGATAAATTTAAATAAGCCCGATGATGTATATAGGCGAAAGACTGGTTGAAATATTTCCGAAACCTAACGATTGATGCATGTTAATCCATAGCTGCATATGAGTTTAATTATCCTCCTATTCTACTAAAAGAAAGTAAAGGCTTTCTTCTTTGATGAATCCTTTTAAAGAAATCTGATTCCAGCACAAGTACCCTCCTAAATAGTTCATGTGTATTTTTAATAAATATTTCTATTTTAGTTTTCAAATCTACTTGTCTTTTTTATTTGTTCGAAATTTGTTAGTGTGCATGTGAAATAAAGAGTAATTCACGGTCTTATGACTACTACAGATATTTAAAATTGAACCGGATAGAAAAACACATATTGTAGGCATATTACATTAGTGTATTTTTAGTTATGCTATTTTACTAGTAAAAATTGATGTTTTTGTACCCCTCTTCCCCCCCCCCCCCCTAAAAAGGGGAAAATTGTGCTTACTTACAGTTGTTATGAAGTTGGTGGGATTTTAAAAGTATTGAAATCTCCAGATTTTTACTTACTGTTTTTTTTAGGTCAATGACGCTTATGATTTACTTGTTTTGAAGTTGCTATAAAAAAAAATGCATTGGCGTTTTTGGTACAGTTAATTTCCTTTTATGCTTCTTTGTCTTTCAAGGAAAATCCAGCTCTTGAAATGTTCGAACATCAGAAAATGCAGTTGATTAAGCCAGTGAAACGTGAAAATTGAGAATTTATGACTTCATGTATTATAAATTTCTAGGGTTTCTCAAGTCAAACCTTTGCAGAGGTTGCTTATTGTTTGTTTATATAATACGCTTATATTATTTGTTTATATAATTTATATAACTTCTCTTTGACTATTTTGATTCAACCAGTTCCCTATCGAAACATAAAGATTGACTAAGATTGCTCACGAGAATGTCAAGCCAAAATAAAGCGGCTGCGGTGTGATCATTTGGCATGGAAGACCTCCCTGATGACATTGGCCTTTTGGCCTTATTCGCGCAAGCTGACGCGCAATTCACGGCGCTCCGGGTCACGCTGGTGCGGGCATCTGCGGACTTATTATGCGAAAAAGCTGGCGGGCACGCGCTGAACAGGCTGTGCAACCTTCTTGTTCCTTATCGATGAGTCCGGCATTGGTTCCAAGCCCGTCTGTTTCAGGTGACCGCCCGTTCTGGGACAAACGCCTGTAGTCCCGGTTCGGTTCCCTGGCGCCCCGTGCAGTCAGCCCTGAGTGAACAGCTGGTAGCCCGGGTGCGCCACCGCGCGCAAACTGGTGATCGGATCATCCCCGATCCACGTGGTGCGCTCCATCACGAACAACGCATCGCCGATCTTGCCCTGAAGCACCTCGCAGTCGCTTTCGGTTCCGGGCCGTGCATAGAGGCGCAAATCGCACCGGGAGTAGGGACGGTTGCGGACCAGCCATTCATTTGCACTTTCGCGAGTCAGGTCCACGGCTTGGATCTCCGGCACGGTTTCCAGGCAAATCCAGCGGTCTTCGAATATATAGGGGCGGCTGTCGGACAGGTGCAGCGCCTCGACCCGCAGCATCAGCCGGGCCTCGGGCAGACCGAAATTGGCCATGATGGCCGGGGTTGACGCCTGCACGGACTGGCGGATCAACTGGTACTGGTAGACGCTGCCCTTCTGTTCGACCTCCAACCGGGTGATCGGGATATTCAGCGTTGCGCGGGTCACGGGATCGCGCCGCACCATCGTGCCGCCCTTGCGCCGGCGTTCCACCACTCCGCGTTCGGCCAGGTCCCGCATGGCGCGGTGCACGGTAGAGCGGGCACAGCCGAATTGAGCCGCGAACTCTTCATCTCGCGGCAGCTTGTCACCGGGCCCGTAGGTCGAATCCAGGATCATCTGCCGGATGCTGTCCCGGATCTGCGTCCAGGAATGACGCCGCTTGTCCGTCAAAATTCATCTCCCAGGCCGCGCGGGACAATGTGCGCTGCTGCTCCATATTTCATCTTGCGCAGAAAGGCGAACGCGAACCGCGCAACCGTGATCGCAATCGCAGTTGAAAGTAGGACGTCCGTTGCAGCAACTGAATGCGGGACAACAGAAACGCGAGCCTTCGTAGAAGCTTGATCACGGGGAGTCCCATTTTGATCCGGTGGACTAAATGGATTCTGAGGCTTTGTTTCAGCTGCACCTGGTAGATCCTTCACGGCATACTCTGATATTGAATTACGTCGACAAAAGTAGCCATGTGCGTTGCATTTGGGGTTAGTGAGTTCGATCAACACTTTATCGATTGGCTACACACCGAAAATCAACGCGATGATTTCCAGACTTTCGACCAGTTCACCAAACCGAATCATGGCCGTGCCTCGCTCGGAGTGCTGGCGTCTGTCGTTGCCACTGCTGGAGTACTTTCGCTGACTTGAACGGTCATTGATTCTTGTGATCTAAACTACGGTTCGACGTTTCGCTTGAGCTCCCGGTGCAGCACGACACAGTCGACGTATGCCTGACGGCTGATTTTCGGAAAGTTCCCAGGCTGTGGCGTCCACAGGCGTTCGATTGATTCACCTTTCCTAAGTTCCACTTCCGCCTCTCGTGTTTTCCCCTGCTCGTACAGGATCAAACCGCGGTGATATTTCAGGCTGGCTGCGGCCACGCCGGTGATATCGGGAAAGTTCTCCTCTATGTGATCGAGTTCTCTCATCGACTCGTCCAAGTGTCCTAGTCGACGCGCAAGAACTACCACGGCAAGGCGTCGCCAATGCTGCTTTGGGGCGTTGGCAGAAGCGATCCTTACTTTTTGCAGCAGTGATTCGTTGATGCATTCTGATTCGGGAGCAAGCGCCGCGACCCTTGCTGGAAACCAAATGAGTTCGATCTGATCCGACGATTCGTAGACGCCGACAAATTGATCGGCAAGTTTTGAAGCCGTCTCAGAGTTGCTGGTCAAGACGCTCGTCACTGCGGCTGCTTCCAGATAGTCTCGATTATCAGGATCAAGCTCTAACGCTCGTTCTAAATCGACAAGCGCCTGATCCCATCGATGCCAACGGCGATGAAGCAATCCTCGATGGGAAAGGAGCGCAGCATCGTCAGGATTGGAGTCAATCGCCTCGTTCAGTGAAGGTTCTACGGAGTACTTTAACATGCATGAGAATCGAGTTTCTTAGGTTTTCAAAGCCATAACTTATGTCAAATTTATAATTAAAAACCCAAACAGTACAATAACTAAGAAATTCCCCCTCTCAAGCACAAACCATCTACAAGTGTTGTTAAGGTATCTTTGGTTTTATCCAGCTTATATTTCCCTTTTCAAGCGATAATTATGAATATACAGAAATTCGTAATCAATAGTGACAGTTTAATTACTTCCACCTCACCCACAACCCACCATTCCATGACACTCATATCCCACCATTCCGTGACGCCTATATCCCACCATTCTGACGACAGCTAGCAGGTGCATGTTACATAATAAGGAATGTTTTCTTCAAGATACTTGCGTTAATTAAACAGTAGGGAGGGTTTTCTAAACAAAGCATGTGTTAACTACTTAAGAACCTAATGGTGTACGGAAAAACCTCCAGGGTAACCACCAAGTCAGGATTTCTTTTCTTGTTACCTAATAGGGAATGTTTTATTTGGGTGTTACATAATAAAGAGTGTTTTTTCATTGGTTGTTACGTAATTTGTTTTGTTTACTTTTGCTTGTTACGTAATAGGACTTGTTAGATTTCGTTAGTCAAGCAGGGATGTCTCGATTGCAAAAAAAAAATTGATCACGGTCCAGTATCTACAAGTGAGGGTGACCTAGTCTTACGCGACTTGTTTTAGTTCCAGTGGAGCTTTATGCTCCGGCAAAAACTGGTTTTGAAGGTCAACGACACGTGAGTTGTTTGATTTCCTCGGTAATGAAAAAGAGTTCAGTGCATCAAGTCCAAAGATAGTATTCTTTAGTAATGGATGCTTTTACTCTATTTGTTAATGATGGCGCTAGCAATGGAGAAATGGAACCTAGAGTTCCTAACGTAGCAGTTGAAATTACAAGGGGTTACCAGCTAATCCTAGAATGGGACGAGGTGTTTCCACGATATGTAATACCATTAACCAAATTCAAGTCGGTAGAACAGTTATGCTCTGCAACAAAAGTTAATATAATGCATATACAAAGATTACAAGACGGATTAAATGCATTAGTGAATTTTTATTGTAAAGGCTTTATCAACTTCCTTACTGCAGCAAGGAACAATCACTATTTTTTTCTTTTTTTTACACTTATATCAATTAAGCGTTTCTCACCCTATGAAAAGGCACTTCTTGGGTGGATAATTTAAGTGATTGATTTAAATGGTTGATTAATTTAAGGATTTTGCGACTAAAAACTACTTTGCTTTTCTTGTGAAGAAGACGAAGAAATCTTAATTTTTGACCTATTAATTGACTAAATCAAAGAAAAAACTAATTCAGCTAACATATTACAAAACAAGCTTCCCGCGGGTTCATTGACACACAGAACTGATGCCGTTTTTGACATATTAATTTTTTTAACTAATATCAATTAATTTGCTATTTAAATATTTATAATTAAATAATTAAATATTTATTTAATTTAATTTTTAATTAATTATTAGTAATTTTTTTTGACATATTAATTGACTAAAGTAAAGAACACTGCTAAATTTTCAGAGTTGAACCTATTTTTCATAGATTCATCAAGCTTAAACTACTGCACTAATTTCAACTTTTGGACATAATCCCGAGTAAAGAGAAGGGGTATCTAGAAAGCAAGTAATTTTAGACAAGAGATTCTTTCAGAGTTAAATAAATGAGTCAAAAAGTGTCAAATGAGTCAGAAGTGTTTTGTCATAGTTCATAAAACGGGACTGGAAAGAACTAACAACTTCAGGCTGATTCACAATGAGATTCTACTAAACCTGAGATTTATGAAAAATCTATTTGGTTCAAATAAGCCCTAGTTAAATTTCGGTGTTAGTTAAATGCCATTACAAATTGGTCTTCAGCCAGCTCACTTACCATCCTACCCTTGAAATGGGAAATCACAATCAATCATTCGTTATCTCATTTGTGAAAAAAAAAAACATGTTAAAAAAAGGCAAGCTAGTGAGAAAAAATCCATCTATAGCTGATCCAGAAATTGTAACAATTATTTCGATTAGTCCTAATAGTAAAATGTTATTTTGAAAACCAATTAGAGATAATTTCCAAAAATAGCCTAAATCCCCTAAAAAAAGGGCTTCGGATGAAAACAAAAGATACATCATAGGAATCATCATTTTTTTTGAACTTAGAAATTTTTCAACTTTTTTCTTAACATTAGGCCTTACACATTATCATCAAACCTGTTTGATAGCTAGAATAGCAGCAGTTGATAAATTCATTTTGGTTTTTTGGGTTAATCAAAATTGACACCTGAAAGCTGAGCAAACTTCTTAAAATCACCTAGTCCTTAGTTTTCGATAATTATTTATTTTGAAAGTGCAACTGGGACATCTCGCGCCCAAATTAATACTCTTCATCCAAATCATGGAATTCAAAGGATAAGTCGTATTTTCCCACAACCTGAAGGAACAAACTACAAGCCAATGACATAGATCCATCAGCACTAGTCTCGTGGTTTCACCAGGTTTCTCAATCATGGAAAATTAGAGACACATTTTCTCCCAAAAGCTCAAAATAATATTTGAGCTTTGCCAAATAAATTCTTAAAAACCAGAATCATAACTTCATCAACATCTAGTCTCTATTCGAGTTATTACTAACGAAATTACATGAAAATGATAGTCATTAATAGACTCTATTGTTTTAATTGAGAATTTTAGTAGAATAGAAAATTCAAAATCCCAAGGCCCCCTATTTCCAGAGTAGCAATTACGCAGAGCTTTTTTGAAGGTAGGTAATACTCCACCCGAGCAAACCGATGTTGAATATTTGAAGCTATTGCCATACAGCCAATGGTTTTCATAAATATTGAGACGGCCTTGGAGGAAGGTGTCTGCCAAGAATGAACGCTATTACACACCATCAGTTAATCAAGGAGGAGTGGTGAGAAAGTGCAAGCTAATTTTTTTAGTGATCCACATCGATTCTATAAGAATCCAGTTTTGAAATGTCAGTGATAACCGAAGGCTTCTCCTAAAAGGAAAAGCTATTTTACAAGTGAGGGAAATGATGATACTGTTTATCGGCAGACTCTTTGGTTAAATGTTTATAATCCTCAATGCATTAAATATGTACTTAATATATAAAACAACTATCCCAGGTGAATACTATAGACCTGGTGCTGTAAGCGCTATATTCTTTTTAATAGCCTTGTGCGGTATTGTTTCAATTTATCTAACTGAAAGGGAAAGCGATTTACTTAGAAGTATGCGAGGAAAAGAGCTGGGCTTTCACGATAAATAAGCCAACTATGGGTTATTCCCATTCCCTATGGGAATGGGACATGGACATCCACACGGCATTACCATTTGGGGGGGGGGTTGTTTAAAGCCCCACACTTTATAATGATTGTCTGTCCAGCAGTATGCAAGTTGTTCGAGAAAAATTTCTGATCGAAAATTCTGATTTCAATTATTATTTCGCTTCTGATTCGATTATCCAGTCCGTTTTTCGATTATGCTGAATAAAATGGCTATCTCAGAATTTATATCTGAGATATTTATCGATACATCTTGTAGATAATTTTAAAGTTTCTTTAAGGGTCGTAAAAGAGTTACGACATGGTGCGTCGCCTCAGTTTATTTGTAGAGTAGCAAGGTATTTGGAAATTTGGTAAAGTTGGCTGAAAAGTTACACTCAGCTTTACAATACTTCAAGAAACATTCAAGCCACTCTCGGAAAGCAGAGTGTAAATATCAAGACTATAGCATATTCTAATATGATTTCATGGAAGCTGGAAGTTCCTGGAAGTTTCCTGGAAGTTGTTATCCTCAGATGATTTTTACGAGGATAATCCCCTCACTTTTGTATAGCTATATACAAAATATATCCGCATATTCACATGGCTGAAAAATACACTAGCTCATTTCCTATTAAGCCATTTAACTCTTTTTCCCAAGGAACTTAAATACATGTGGTAGCCAGGCAAATTTTCTAAAAACAAAATTTTTTATTTTTTATTATTTTTATTTTTTTCAAGGAAGGTGAAGCCACTCTCGGAAAGCAGAGTGTAATTATCAAAACTATTACACATTCTAATATGATTTTACGATACATCAGCTTTACAATAAATATAGCTTCAAGAAAATCCCGTGAACACTTCATATTTGGAACGTATTCAAAGAAAATATAAAGTAATAAACTATATTTCAAGGCACTTGCAAAACACAAAAATAAGACGCAATCTGAGAAGTATTTTCAACTGCGGGGTTAGATTGTACGGGCGAGATTTGTTTCGTATATCAAACAGTTCGTGGTAACGAACTGTAGTAAGGAGCGACCCGTCTAGCGCTTTAGCGCATCAGGTATTTCTCCGGCCCGTGCTAAAGGGTCAGAGCTATCCGGAAAAAGGCGAATAATTTCATAAAGCTGCTTCAGCCGCCACAAACAGCCCAGACGTGCAATTATGCGTCAACAACGTACATCTGATTGTGCAAGGCGGCCTTCAAAACGGCCTGTGCAGTCGTCTCAACCGACAAAGAGGCGCGCGCAAGACGAAGGTGTTTTTCAATCGTAGCGGGTGTTAACCCCATTAAAAGCGCAATATCTTGTGTGGTCTTACCGTCGCCGACCCATTGCAAGACTTCCCGTTGCCGTTTGGTCAGGCCGCGGTTTGGTGCGGCATAGGGCAGGGTCAGGATCTTCAGATGCGCGACGTTGTTCATCAGCACGATGTCCTCACCGCAGTCCGCCCATACCGCGTCAACCTCATCCTGGGTCATGCCGGGTTTAGCCGCAAGCGAGATTGCGCCCTTGTAGCGGTTCGAGGCCGAATGAAAGCTGATCGTGTACCCGGCTGTCATGTCCAGCCTCTGGTTAAACTCGTGCACCTTTCTGGCCTCCGGCGTCAACGTGCCAGTTGCTGCCATGTCCTGGACAATGCGCCAGCTGCCGGCGCCCTCATTGTCCAGCGCCCAGCGAAGCATAGGTGCCGACAAATACAGCCCCTTGTGCAGAAAGCCGTTCAGATACTCGTTTTGGTGATTGGACAAGATGACAAAGTCCTCGGGATCTCCCAGAGAGGTCTCCGTCTTGAACCGCGTGTGTCCGTAAATCAGCCGGTCAAAACCGAACGAGGCCATCTGCCTCACATGATGGTGCCACAGCACCTCCAGGCTCTGCGCCCCGCAAACGAAGTTCAGGTAGTCCTTGAACGTCATGCCGGCCCAGCCGCGTTCAGATGTTCGGCCAAGGCATCGAGCGCCAAGAGATAACCTTTGGCACCGAAGCCGCAGATCTGACCCAACGCTGCCTTGGCGATATAGGACGTGTGCCGGAATGGCTCACGTGCGTGAATGTTTGAAAGATGGACTTCAACTGCCGGAATTTCCACGGAAATCAGCGCGTCCATCAACGCAATGGACGTGACTTGATGCTTCAGGCTAAATTTTAAGGGTATCAAAGAAGAGTTAGCAGTTACCACTAGAGCACAAATGATCTTTGCACTTGATGTTTTAGGCTAAATTTTACAGGGTATCAAAGAAGAGTTAGCAGTAAACACTAGAGAACAAATGATCTTTGAACTAGATGTTTTAGGCTAAATTTAAAGGGTATCAAAGAAGAGTTAGCAGTAAACACTAGAGAACAAATGATATTTGAACTAGATGTTTTAGGCTAAATTTAAAGGGTATCAAAGAAGAGTTAGCAGTAAACACTAGAGAACAAATGATCTTTGAACTAGATGTTTTAGGCTAAATTTAAAGGGTATCAAAGGAGAGTTAGCAGTAAACACTAGAGAACAAATGATCTTTGCACTTGATATTTCAGGCTAAATTTTAAGGGTATCAAAGAGGAGTTAGCAGTAAACACTAGAGAACAAATGATCTTTGCACTTGATATTTCAGGCTAAATTTTAAGGGTATCAAAGAGGAGTTAGCAGTAAACACTAGAGAACAAATGATATTTGAACTAGATGTTTTAGGCTAAAATTAAAGGGTATCAAAGAAGAGCTAGCAGTAAAAACTAGAGAACAAATGATCTTTGAACTAGATGTTTTAGGCTAAATTTTAAGGGTATCAAAGAAGAGTTCGAAGTAAACACTAGAGAACAAATGATCTTTGAACTTGATGCTTCAGGCTAAATTTTAAGGGTATCAAAGAAGAGTTAGCAGTTACCACTAGAGCACAAATGATCTTTGCACTTGATGTTTTAGGCTAAATTTTACAGGGTATCAAAGAAGAGTTAGCAGTAAACACTAGAGAACAAATGATATTTGAACTAGATGTTTTAGGCTAAATTTAAAGGGTATCAAAGGAGATTTAGCAGTAAACACTAGAGAGCAAATGATATTTGAACTAGATGTTTTAGGCTAAATTTAAAGGGTATCAAAGAGGAGTTAGCAGTAAACACTAGAGAACAAATGATATTTGAACTAGATGTTTTAGGCTAAATTTTAAGGGTATCAAAGAAGAGTTCGAAGTAAACACTAGAGAACAAATGATCTTTGAACTACTTAGTGAGTTAATAAGGTTTGTAAGCTTATTTTAGAGGTAAAACCGTAGCTTTCTTCCTTTCTCTTACGTTTAATAGCTATTTACATAGTTTTTGCGTTATTATTCCCCCGAGAGCTCGGCCATGTGTGCAGTGAGACGCACACGATCGTGAGTAGGTTTTACAAATCATGGCACATTTCACAAGTCGCTGTTTTCGTGGTAACGGTACCCCAAGAAGCCATATCTGAATTAACGTAATTTTACGTGCAGGAAGTCGGTGAGAAATACTGCTTAATGCTTTTGCACTAGCTTATTTTACTTCATGCTCGAGAACAACATGACCCCCATAAACAGTCTGACGTCTGTCGTCTTATTAAATCGAAACGCTCTTGCTCGTGTTTTTATAAACATTTACCCACCGCTACGTGAACGTATATTTCTCTTTAGCTTTACAAGGTACGTTTGGGTCCCCGGTTTTGTGAGAAGATCGACAATGTGGAAGCCTCATGCATTTGTACACATTTCGAAACGATTGCCAATTACTTGCCATTCACTTTGATACTGTGTAGGTCTTGGATCAAACATCTGAAGGGCGGGGGGTCAGTTTGTACCATTGACTTCAATATTTCACTTGCAGTAGCAGTCTACTCAGTAAATCAATGCAATCGAGCTCATGAGAAGCCTGAAAGTATTATGTCAATGCTGCTGACATAATATTGCTGTGCTGTGAGTTGCTGTACTCGTTGTTTTGATAGTCCCGCATAGTGCACGTATTTGCCCGTTTTGATCTTGCTGCTATTTATTGCATATACATGAACAATGATAATGGTGACTGCTCAGTTACCACTAAAAGTTTTACCTTACAGAGCTATACTGTAACAAGTGCTGGCTCTTCAATCGTATTGGTTTCACATTATATATAATTTATCCTTCTTCTTTTTAGATCTGGATACTTGTTGCTATTTATTTCATACACACATATACATGGGCAATGATAATGATGACTGCTCTGTTAATACTAAAAGTTCTACCTTACAGACCTATTAAGTAACAAGTGGTGGCTCTGATAAGTCTTCAATTATATATGTTTCACATTATACAAGTTACAAAATTTGGCCCATTGCTTATCGGGGGTCTTTGATTTAGAGATTACCACCAAATAGAAAGGGGGCTAAAAGGTAACCATGGGTTAACTTCATTAGAACTGCTATAGAAATTTGGCATCTTTGGGCAATTAGGATTTGACATGCCATTCTTCTTTCCCTTATTCTGTCTTGCTTAAATGTTTTCTTGTCTCTGCAAGAGAAAAACTTTACAGGGCAGTAGAGGGGCCATGACCCCAAAAGATTTGCCAAATGCCATTTTTTTCTGTTGCCACTTTTGGTATTTATCAAAATTGATTGCGACAGACACTGGGTCACATCCCATCCCAGCAAGATATGCATATCGACACGAAACACCCCTTTCCACACAATGAACAAAGGAACCTTAGTGGAATGTGAAAAAATTCAGCCTACTTGCCCTGATCCGCCTTACCTTCCCCCGTCGCTGTGGAATAAGGTTTCAATCCCTTTCTGCTCGGACAATTTTACTGGAGTTTTCTAAAACAAGTACACTCTGCCATTGCTAGTATAAAAGCAAGGTGATATATCGTAAAACATTAATATTACCCTGTGATAGGTTTTATGATAGCCGCAATGCTTCCCCTCCGTTGCATGAATTCTGGTTAAAAGATCAAACAGATCTTCCTTCTTTGCTACTCTACGGAAGAAACTCAATGATGATTTCTCAGGGTGGGTTACACACAAAGTGTTCACGATCCCCAGGTCTGGTGAATTCAGGAGACTGAACTTGTTACGACGGATTCGTTCTAACAGTGCCTTGGAACCCTGCAAAGCAGCCTCTAATGCTACTTTGATCTCTTCGTAACTCTCTGCATCAACATATATAGAGTTTCCCTTGCTACTCACTTCTAGCCACTTCTCAAAACTAATTTTGTGGGTAGACATGACTCTTAAGACAGTTGCTTCGAGGAACTTAAGGTTGTCAACAGTGCGTTCAAAATTTCCCGCCAAATCTCATTTGTTTGCTTGGCGTAACTTGGTCCAAGTGCAAATTCGACCCTCTCTTCCATTCATTTGTATGAAAGAGAGGTTGGCGTAACTTGGTCTGAGAGCGTAACTCTCAGGTTTGCTTTCAGACCTTTGCGCTCCAGTTCAGCCTTCCAACGACTGAACTTCTGTATCAGCTCTTCTTGTGAGATGGCCATGATGACGAGGTCGTCAGCATACAACAGTTCCCATGGACATCCTGTCCTGAATTCCATGGAAAGGGCTTCAAGGACGAGGATGAATAAGAGAGCGGGCTGAGCACTGAACCCTGGTGTACGCCCACCTCCACTTTGACCTCATCACTGTAGGAGTTATCCAAACGTACTTTGCTTTTGGCATTTCTGTATAGATTCTGCACTGCTCGGAGGAGCCATTTGTCTACTTTGAGCTTCCTCAGTGCCCACCACAGGACTTCTCTCAGGACTCTGTCGAATGCCTTTTCAAGATCGACGAAGGCCAGGTAGAGCTTCTTGCCAGCGTTGACATATTTCTCTTGGAGCTGCCTGACAATGAAAATGGCGTCGACTGTGCCCCGGCCCTCCATGAAGCCAAATTGCATGTCGTCAGCATGTACAATCTGCCTGATGAGACTGTTGTAGATGCGTTCCACCACCTTCATCACTTGGTCCAAGAGTTTCAGTCCACGGTAGTTGCCCCTGTCCAAGGCATCACCCTTGCCCTTGTATAGGTTTACTATGTAGCTCAGTTCCCTGTCTGAGGGGGTGGTGTCCTCATGTGTGATAGTGTTGATGAACCTGGTAAGTGTGGCAGTTGCGGCTTCACCTGATGCATGCAGCATCTCTGCAACAATGATGGAGGGGCCTGCTGCCTTGCCAGTCTTCTTGACTGCCTTCTGAACAGCCTCCTGGGAGATCTTGATGGGTGAGCCCTGAACGGGAGGTTCGTGGCTGAGCTCCTCTGGATTCCATGGGAACTCGACGTTGAGAAGGCGCTCATAGTGTTGTCTCCATGCGGTTTTCCTGGCCTCGGCTGTTAGTGCAAGGGATCCGTCATCACCACGGACACACTTCTCCCCGACAACATCTGTGTTGTCCTTCTGCATTTGCTTGGCGATCTTATAGATTCTATCACTCTTGGCGTCTATCGTGCTGAACAGGGTCTTGTCTGCTGCCAGCTTGGCCTGGTACACTGCTGCACTACATGCGTACATTCCATGGTGCAAAAAGCGATCCAAATAGGCTTATAACGCATATTTGACATAGTTTCCAAGCAGTTCATGCGTACATTCCATGCTGCACAAAGCGTTCAAGATAGGCTAATAAGGCATATTTGACATAGTCTGCATACACTACATGCGTACATTCCATCGTGCACAAAGCGTTCCAACTAGGCTTATAACGCATATTTGACATAGTTTGCATACGCTACATTCTTACATTTCATGGTGCACAAAGCGTTCCAAATAGTCTTATAACGCATATTTGACATAGTTTGCATACACTAGATGCGTACATTCCATGGTGCCCAAAGCGTTCAAAATAGGCTATTAAGGCATATTTGACATAGTTTGCATACACCAAATGCGTACATTCCGTGGTGCACAAATCGTCTAAAATACGCTAATAAGGCATATTTGACATAGTTTGCATACACTAGGCGCGTACATTCTATGGTGCACAAAGCGTTCCAAATAGGCTTATAACGCATCTTTGACATAGTTTGCATACACTAGAGGCGTACATTACATGGTGCACAAAGCGTTCCAAATAGGCTTATAACGCATCTTTGACATAGTTTTGATACACTAGAGGCGTACATTGCATGATGCACAAAGCGTTCAAGGTAGGCTAATAAGGCATATTTGATATAGTTTGCATACACTACATGCGTACATTCCATGGTAGAAAATGCGTTCAAAATAGGTTTATATGGCATATTTGACATAGTTTGCATACACTAGATGCGTTAATTCCATGGCGCACAAAGCGTTCAAGTCAGGCAAATAAGGCATATTTGACATAGTTTGCATACACTAGATGCGAACATTCCATGGTGCATAAAGCGTTCTAAATAGCCTTACAACGCATATCTGACATAGTTTGCATACACTACATGCGTACATTCCATGGTGCACAGAAGCGATCCAAATAGGCTTATAACGCATATTTGACATAGTTTGCATACACTACATGCGTACATTCCATGTTTCACAAAGCGTTCAAAATAGGCTAATAAGTAATATTTGACATAGTTTGCATACACTAGATGCGTACATTCCAAATATCATGCTTCAATCTTCTTATATCTCCTTCAATTCTACGTTTCCACTTTGGTTCTTTTCTTTTGCTGAATTCAATTTTCTTTAATCTCATCTGCTCGCCAACCCAAAAACTTGCAGCGATGATCAAATTGTTTGTTTCCGTGATGTCTTTTGTTTTAACATAAGTACTTGCATTAACTCTCTCAGTCTGGTACTTTATCATCTTCTTGTCAGCCTTTTTGAATAAAAGTCCGTCACTTGTTCTTCCTTCATACAAAATTTGTTTCAATTGATCAACGATTTGCTTATGTTCATGGCTTATTTCACTTTCATTTTCACTGACAATCATATTTTCTCCTACTTTTAGATTATCTCCCTTATTCTCCTGTCCACCATTTTCTTCGTCATGATCCTTATTCGACTCTTGACCCAAGGCAACTTCGCCCACCACCTCTACAACCTTCTGGCATTCATCTTTAATTTTTCTTTTGATCATCTCTACCTCCAATTCAGATAACCACTCATTCTTCCTGATGGCTCTTGCTTGATCACACACTCGTTGCTCTGTTGTTTCAAACAAACCCCTATCTTCTCCATTCTCTAAACATGCGTTGTCTGTATCCCCTTATAGGTTTCCCTTCTTCATTAAACGGATTACTTCTATAGAAACATTCCATAACCACCTTGTTTACTTCCTTATTACATCTCATTCTAGCAGTAGTAGGATGACGACCGGGTCCCCGCTGCTGTACCGAGGAACACCTGCCGGGCGAAGAACCATCACATGTAGATCTTGCCCAATTCACACCGTTCTTTTCAGAATCTTGTTTTGACATCACTCATACGAGGTTTAGTGAATTTAAGGTTAGACAACCACCGGTAGATCTTATTGAGACACCATCTCTAGGAAGATCGCCAACCACGGCTGAAGAGGTCCTCCCCCCTCCCCCCCAAGAGATAAACTTAACTCCGCCGGGCATCATACCGGAATTTCAAGGGCTCGGAGTAGGCTTACAGGTACTACACCTTACCTAAGGGTGACCTGGAACTATGCACCATAGGGTAGGGTTGTTCAATTCCCTAAGACCCCGATGGCCCGCAATCTCATGGTCCCAAACGTTATTTGACAGCATTTTACACTGTCGCGTTTCTCTTTTCATTCAAGTGTTGGTGAACCTGTTTCTGGTTTACGATCCCAATATTTTCATATTTTCTTGTCGTTTCTCTGATTTCCCTTACCTTTAGCTTGCATCTGTTGTTTAATTGTTTAACATCCGGTAATAATTCTTTCAATCTTTTTTGGGTCTTAGTCTGTATTTCCCTGTCGTTTAATGATATTCTTTCGTAAGTTCCTCGTTATGCTTTCTTTCCGAAATGTTCCATAATTTCCCAATGGATAAAGTTGTTGTTTTTACGCCAAAGGTACTTTCATTTGCTTCGTTTATGTTTTCTCTGCTTTGATACCTACAAGCTTTGATCAGTCTATTTTTTCCAGATATTTTTGGTATTTTTAAACTAGTGCAATATCAACCTTTGTAATATTTTCCCCTGAATGATAATCCTTTCTCGTTTCTGAATGCCCTCATGTCACACTTACGTCCAAGTAATACCATTCAATTACGTCCTGTATAATTCTTTTCTTCTCTTCCCCTGTTTCCTTAATAATTACAATACAAAGAAGAATTAGCATTCGGGTAATTTTCTTTCACCACTCCCTCGTCTACTTTCAGATTTTTTTGGCCTCTGCTTCTAATAAGTTATTGCTCATCGCCTTCCATCTGAGCTTATGTAGTTCCAATTTTGGCAACCATCCGTTCTTTTCAATTGTGTCTGGTAGCAAATCCAGTGTTCTGGAACTGTCAAGACACTCTCCTAATAGATACGCTGTCGGAAAACGGCTTCCCGAGGTCTTACAACTAGTAATATTCCGAGAGCGGTTAGCCTTCGCATGAGTGTACATTACGTCTACGGCGAAAATGCACCTTCACAAGGTTGACTATCTTGGTTTGCAAAACTGGATATTCCCCGAATATTCAAGAGCTTCAAAATGGTATTTATAGATCAGCTGTTTGAAAATAGCTTCCTGAGGTCCAACAAGTTGTAATTTAATGCAAGTACATGATAGTGAAATCCTGTCAGCTTTACTTGAGTATCCAAGAGCTCCATTGCAAAATTCCATCTTTGAATACTCATTATCTGTCTAGCCACCCCGACGGCTCTCTGTTCTCCCATAGTCAGCCTTTCTGTACTACCCAACTTCACCTTTGAGGGCAACTTTACCTCGCCTTGCCAGATCTTAGTTCTCCCACAGTCAGCCTTTCTGTACAGCCCAACTTGACCTTTGAGGGCAACTTTACCTCACTTTGCCACATTTCTGTTCTCCCACAGTCAGCCTTTCTGTCCCACCCAACTTGACCTTTGAGGGCAACTTTACCTCACCTTGCCGTCAAACGTCTTGAGAAAAACACCTCTCCCCAAAACATCAAACGACGTTATTGGGAAAAAATTCGATATGTTTGCGGCCCCTAACTAAAATTTTAAAATTATCTAAGATTATAGGAAGCACCGAAAATATTTCAAGAGTTTCGGAAAAGAGGGTGGTCCGTGTGCATTTATATGCACCTCTCTTGGCTCTTAAGTTTCAAGTGACTGTCACGTCTCTCCGATCGAGGGCTGTCTAGTGTTTTCAGGATTTTGTGACCAAGATGCTGACCATTTGGCCCTAACAAAAAGATGGACGTTTCTCTTTGTATACTTCAATTCCCTTTAACGATAAGAATGCACAAAATGCAAGCTAGCATTCAAGTGTGAACACAAAAGATTCGCTTTTACTAGCATTAAGAAAAGAGTGTGCTTGGAGTTGAAAAAACAAGGCTGTTTACGGAATACCAAGATATCCCGAGGAAAGATTAAGCAAAAAGAACTCCTCCCGAAAAATTCAAGATGCCGAACCCGACGTTAGGAAGATCTAATTCCTTAAACCAGACGTAAGTATTGAATCCAAGGTAAATAAATTTCAATTTCCTTTCTCGCTGACATGCAAAATTTTAGCTTGGACTTTTTTGGAGAGCTGATAGGAAGAATTTGCTACTTTCTTCTACCAACGCAGTATAATGTGGTTCCTCTTTATGTGTCCAAATTGACCAGTTTAGCTGTTGCGAATACTTGACTAGCAGTTGGTTAAAAGAATGCTTATATTTGGAGGCGAGTTGGCTCAGTCGGTAGAGAGCTGGTCTAGCAAGGTGAAGGTTGATAGTTCGAGCCTATTGGAAGTTATTTGTTGACGAGGAAGGTGGTCGCCCGTGGGAGAAAATGAAACCTGATAATACTTCGAAGTAACTGTTGATCTGTAGTGTCTGTCCCATGTGACCTGGTCACTTGTGGTAAACAGTCAACGGAGGAATCATCTGTTAATTCATTGAAGATGGGAAATTTTTAAAGTTAATGTAGACTAGGTATTTAACTATGCTCGTTTAGGTCCAAAGGGATGGCATCCTACTCAATCTATGCTTAAATTCTTGCAGTGAAACTTGTATAGAAATCCAATCATGACGAGGTTGAGATGTCAGATAACACTGAGGGATTCTGGTAAGATGTTAGATGATATTGAGGACGTAAAGTTATCTGAGATTGAAGCTCAACGTTGTGAAAACCAGGATTGTGGAACGTTGACACGGTCATCAAAAGTCCATCAATCATGCCGTGATTTCACCGGTTTCTGTTACCGCCGTGTTATCTGATAAGAATTTGGAACTCCTTGACGTGGCAAGCTTTCCATATTTGGGGAGAATCCTTTTGTGGGCTATGTATCTGCTATATTTCCTCACACGCTAAACAACACAGATTGACTTAGTGTAAGTTGTAGTTAGTCGGTTATCTCCCAAGAGACTCGCCGTGGTAATGAACGTTCACTCGATACGACGTACGCACAATACCCACTACGTTGTATGGATTATTATCAGGTTGGTCAGGTCGGCTTCCGAGGGGCTCCCTCTTATAACCATCGACGATTCCATGGCAAAACTTCGACAATTGTGAGGTGCATTGTTTGATTCGGTATTAGCTTTACTCAGATTTGTAACAGGGCATGTAGGTTGATCGATAAGAGCTGCCGGGGAAGGTACAGAGTTGACTTACGTTAACCCTTTTTCGGCCACGAATGCAAGAAACCGACGTTGGCTGTAGAAGTCAAAGTAACCAGATGACGTAGTTTCCCATTGCCGTGGCACAGGTAATGTTGTTGATCTCACATAGTCACGATACACAACAAATTGATAGGTTCAATAGCTGTTCAGCTAATAGTAACCATGCTAGTATATGCTGGCTTCTCAAACGTCACCATATGATACTACAAATTTGATTATTGTTGGGATTATAGGCCTATAGCAAAGCTGATTATTAAGGGTAGAACTTTAAACTAAGCTTGTTAAAATTTTAAATGATGGTTTTTTCTCTGTTTTGAAAAATAGTTGAACTTGCTAAATTGTTTTCTTAGGGATGGATCAAGGGTTCAACTGCTGCATCAATTGAGAGGGAATTTCCCTAGAATTTAAAAAATACTTCAGGGTTTTTTCATGGGAATATATCTATTTTGGGACATCCATCAAAGAAACAAAAACACCCCCCTAGATTTTAGAACTGCACTTAGCAATGGGTATAATATATTGTGGTTACTAAAAACTTTGACAATCTTACACATTTTACCACTAATGATTTATATAAAAAAAAGATGATATAGGCATATAACATTAAATTTAACAAACCTTTCTTTAGACCCACTAAAGGTTAGATAGTAATGAAAAAGCTTCAATTACTATTTTTAACAGAGTAAGCCTCATAGCTTCTAGAAATTTAGCCATACCTTTGGGACCAGGGATCCTGAAGTAGGTCAAAATCTTGAAAATGAGCTTCTAGTATAGGTCATTTGTAAAAAAAAAGAGTATCAAAACTGAGACAAAAACATCCTTACATAAAGAAAAGAAACAAGACAGATAAATAAAGGAACAAATAGCATTTAGGCCTTTGCTAATAAAATGCAAGATAGAAAAGATCAAAACATCAATTATGCACCTGTTTTCTTTAAACAGATGGGAGGATCAAACCTCCAAGCTTTGAAAAATTCAATCTCACTTTGGGACCAGGTAAGTAACTTGCTAACTAGATGGTTAACAGAAGAGTTTCTGGGGTGACAGCTTTTTCAAGCTAGTTGAAAAAGAAAATGTTTTTCTGGGGAAAAGTTACTTGCCAACTAGATGGTTAATAGAAGTGTTTCTGTGGCAATGTTTGTTTCTAGCTAGTTGGAAAGAAAGTGTTGCTGGGGAGGAATTACTGGTCAACTAGTTGGAAAAGGAATAGTTTTCTGGGGAAAAGTTTTTCATCAACTAGTTGGTTAATAAAAATTTTTCTGGGGAAAAGTTACTTGCCAACTGGATGAGTGGCGACCATAGAAAAATTTGTTTCGCCGTCACCTCTTACCTTCGATGATAATGTCAGGTTCGATGGTAATGTCAGGGAGGGACCATATCAAGTCAAGGGGGTGCTGGAGCGGCGCTAGTTTTGACAGAAGTCATATCTATTGTTTGAGCTTTGGAGACCACAAAACATATGCCGCGAGGACTCAGAATGGCGTAACTTGGAGCGTAATCGCTGTCAACAAAAATTACGAAAGCCCAGAAAGCTTCATCTAGCGTCATGATACAGTGCAGGTTCTGCACTGGCAACCATTGCAATAGAAAATGCCTCTTATAAGGAAAAATGCGCAACTCTCGTGGCAAGCAAAATCATTTTACAAAACGTTGCAGCCAACGACTTTTGAGGTCTTTGCTTTCACGAGGAGACCGAAAGAGGTAACTCCGGTACTTGTTTTACAGGGACAGTCGAATGTGTCCAGGTAGGCTATTCTTCCAAAGAGTTTTTCCAGTTAATAACGAGGACTCGACTTTACTATCAAATGGTATTCAAATTACTTTTAAGTTCGACTCTGTTAGTGGGGTTAACATACTACCTGATTAGTTGTTTACACAATTCTTGCAGAAGTCAGTTTTGTAGCGCTGTTTTAGTAATCTGCCATCCTATAATGATACAAATATTTAAGTTGGCGTCCGATGTTCGTTACCTGGTATATCGTTACATTGGTATACCTCGTTGTTGACATTGTACAGGGTAAGACCACATTATTCCATTTGTTATCAGTAAAGAAAAGACGTCATCGGTGTCAGGTCAGTCTGCATGTATTTTGCTAAATGTTGTTAAGCATTTTTTAGTAAGTAATTACCGTATTTCCTCTAATTATAGACCCGTCTATAATTAATTGAGGGCACTAAAAGGAAGGGTCTATAATAAGAGGGGGTCTTTAATTTCCAGAACAAAGTTTAAAAAAAAGGGCATAGAGTTTCAAGAAAAACTACAAAAGTACATTTATACTTTTATCATTACATTCATAGTTTACACCAATACATTTTCATCACTGAATTGCAGCCAAAACGAAAAACCGTTTGCATACATTCAGTGGAAATTAAGAATCTTACGACATACAAAATAAAGGTCGAAGTACCACAACTTGGCCCTCACGAAATGAGTCGAAAAGAGAATAATGAAAAGAAGCTATAAATGCTTTATCTTCATAATGTTTCTGTAAAAAAAAGGACTATAATAAAGGCTCCGCAGAAAAATCTTAGCTAATGTTTACGTTCATCTAAGATTTCCGGATAGCTTTTTATTGTGTTGGGCAAAGCCATCACCGACATCAACACGGGTACAGGGGCGACATTCCTTGGAAAGTCACAGAGCAGAGCTCCTAAAGTCCAGACAAAAATTCCCTTCAAACTAAACTTTTTGATTTAAAGTTACGATACGATATCATTTTCGAATCATTCACTATTTATTCCACAACACAGACGTTCACGTGCAATTTTGTCAAAGATCCAGAAGAAATCGTTTTTGTTACTTGTGACCAATGGAAATGTTGCTCTTTACTTAAAAGAAAATAATGTGATTTGTTAACTTATTGAACAGTGTTTTCATCAAATAACAAATGCTGCAAGTCAAAAAACATAATGTAAATATTCCGACAAAGAACTCTTATAGTGTTAGTTAAGCTTTTCGCCAAAAAGCTTCACTTACACTATAAGAGTTCTTTTTCGGAGTATTTTCAAATTCTGTACCTCTAACATCTTATTCAAAACAAATTGTTGAAGCGGCTCGGTGGCTGCGAGGCACTGTCACAGCAAGCCTTAAAAGCAGGGCGTGGTCCTTCATGAGTTTAATTGTTGCTGTTCAGGTTTATTTCTGTTGTTACTTCATCCATTAGCTGTACAGAAGTCTTTCTCTCCCTCTGTAAAGCTGACCCTATTGTTTTAATTTGAAGAAATTTAAAAAGATAGCCCTTTGCCGATCACTGTTTTCAAGTTCGACTGACAGCGATCGTCCCCCAGACAACCCCAGAGTGCAACGTGCGCCGTAATTTGCATAGAATTTCCCAAATGGTCTAGGGCGCCAGGATCTACATGAAGCGGAGATCATTGCTTATTCGATACCTTACACTCTTCCAGCAGCAAACAGTTTAGCGCGTTCAATACTGCTGAGTATTGAGTTGTTTAATTAATACCTTGTCGAACCGGCTAAACGACAATTTGAGCCGGCTTTAGCCGGAGCCGGACGGTTATTTCGACCCCTGATTTGGTTTGCTAGGCTCAAGCTGTTCAATAGAAAAACCGTAAATAACTGACATTTTCATGCTTTTGCGTAAACTTAAACTGTTCGAGTGTAAAAGACTAAACCTGCTCTATATGAAATCTAACTGACTATGAAAACGTCCCATCGATATTCTAAAGTAAAGCAAGCACGCCTTAAAGATGGCGAACCAACTATACAGTTCTACATCATCAATGATAATTTTACTCAACTGAATTAGTAGATATCTCACCGAGAGCAAAGGAAATGTCAATTTAGAATATCTCCTAGAGAAATAGACAATATGTCACCACCGGGGATCAAACCAGTGACCAACGCTATCGGAGCATATGCTGTACCAACTGAGCTATGTGACCTCCTATGTTAACATTTCTCTAGTCACCACATCAGTTCCCGATTATCCACCGATGGGTATCGACATCCAACTCAACGCAATTGGAGATCAGCCTATCTGTGCCATTTGACTTGAGCACGGGAGGACTGTCATCCTGCCCGTACATTTGTCCAAAGACCATCGCAAGTTTCAAAGTATCATCGGGAGAAGAGGATTTAAAATGTCATTTGCGATAGATGCGAGAGAAATAGGAAATATGCCACCACCGACCTTGAACCCGTGATCCATGCGATCGCCGTGTGTGCTCTACCAAATGAGCTACTGACCTCTTATGTTAACACACTCTATTTCTTTAGTTGCCAAATTGTCTCCCAATCATCCATCGGTGGACATCAACTGAGCTAGATAACCGCCTATAATAATAGAGTACGTTAACGTCGGAAATCACCTAGCTCTGATCAGGTTGTTGTACGTCCCAAATATTTTAGGTTACCGCTAGGATTTAAATGTTATTTTCTCGGGGAAGGAAAGTAACCCCTTCTTTCTATTTCATGAATAAGACTTGCTGGAGTGACTGCAAGTAACATCTTGTACAAGTAGTGTCTTTAAATTTTAAGACACTAAGTTTCCCTTAGTTGATGCTTAAGAAAAAATGGCCCAAAATGTTCTTAATGTACCTCCTCTCTGCGATGAAAACAGCCAGCGAAATCAAAGACTATTCAAATCTAGGAATGAAGCTCAAATTGTACTGAAAACATATGTTGCTATTCTAGCACTTTCAAATATCTACCCTGTACTAAGAATTATTGTTTCAAATAGGGTTGGCAAAGAAAGGCCTTATAGCCCCTTCTCTTTTTAACAAGTAAAAAGGCAAACACTTTGGAATTTGCCATTTGTTTCATGGTGAAAAGAATAACAAGACGTTTCGAGTCATTTTTTCGTCTCAATAATCGTACCCCCACTACCATAGATAATCAGAAGAGATCATGTTAGAGAGATAATCATGAAAGCTCCAACTACATAAATCAATTGGTTATAATGACAAAATGAATTTGTAAACATAGCCTAGGATTTTCCATTGGTCCAACTCTATGTTTTAAACTCTATTAAATGCAATTCACTTGCCATCACTCTAAACTTCATATGCTAAAAACAGTCTTGCCACTAACTATGATAATGGCTGGTACTGGAATCTATAAACAACAGAACGTTACACCACTTACTTTCCTTTCACCCTCCAAATCTATATATTTACAAACAAGTAAGGATTGCATATGTGTTGAGTGGCAACACTTCAAGCCTGGCTATTTGGCTGCCACTTTACGATAAATAGTATAGCCTAGAATGTAAAAAATTCGAATAAGAAATATTCCTATTGGTGCAAAATTAAGTACAAGAACAATTATACTTATTCCACGTCTATCTACCTTTGGATCATAGATGGTTTCGATGTACTTCTGCTCAAGTCTAAGCAATGTACCTACACAAAGCGTCAAGAATAAACAAGACAACGAAATCATGTGAAATGTATGCTCCATCTTATACTTAATTGGTTTCATATAAGCATAAGAAATTGTTGCAATACCAGAAATTATGATCATGCATCCTAGATTTGCACGACTTTCCAATCCAAAGAAAGCAAATCCAATTGTAAATAGCAATTTCCTCATCATTTCAACCACTTCCCAATACCAGCAAGTTGACTTGTAATTCTCATAACAAAACCTTGTAGCAAATACCATGCGCGTTCTTTGCTGGGCATTGCTATTCATTACCAAATTACGTTTTCCGCCTGGTAAATCAATTGCAGATATAGTGAAAAGTTTAGATTGTTTATACGGTAGACGGCCATTAATCCCAGTCAACAGGTCCCCAGACATCAACTCGTGGACATTGACTTTATTTTCTTTAGAAAGTCTAATGCTATAAATCCTTTTATAAAGAGCCAATTCATTAATTTACTCCTATGCAGTAAATTCTCATGAAATTCCCATAGAACATCAGTTCACATGCTTAAAGCACTTGTACTATATTTTAATTATTCGAAAACAAGACGTAGTTTCGACATAAACAGATTAAAGTCTTATCTAAAATAAACCGTTAATACCAACATGGTTCACAAAATTAAGTATTGACTTCAGACACTTGGAAACATGCACGATGACAATGACCTGAACTCAGTTCTATTGTCTGATTTTTTAATGATAATTTAAGGAACACCGCTGTATGCTTCAGATAATCAACAGACAAACAAAAGAAAGAGCACGATCCAGACAACTTCAATCAGATGTACCTTTTCTCCCATTCCCATTTGATCCCCTTTTATTTGCGCAATATATTTCGTTGCACCACCTGCACCACCTGGAATATAAAGTATTGAAAATGAAATATAGAACGTGTATTCTTCAGTCAATGTCAGAACTGTTCTTAACCCTAACTGAAGTTGGGAGAGCCTTAGCAGACCTGCCGTTCTACATCATCTATTGGAGGCATCGTAGCAGAATAATTAGGGTGTTGCACTCAAGACCTGATCGTTGCGGGTTCGAACCCTAATCTAATCTCACCGTGTTACGGCCTTTGGAAAAGGCGCTTTACTCAGGACAACTGTATTTGAAAACTGGAGAGTTGAGCTTTTTTCCAAAAAATTTCCTCGAATTTTTTCATTTTTAAAACCTCGCCAATGATCACAAAAATTCCCCTACGAATTGTTATCATCAAACACAACCGAAAAGAAATGGGGGAAAGCTTAAACGAAATAAACCAATTTAACGGACATAAGACAAGTGAAATGCATGTAAAATAGGTGCCATCACACGGTCCTTTTTTGTTTTTATTTTTTCCTCGTTTGTAGTTGAGTTCGTTATTTTGTTGTTTTGGTTTTTCTTTCTGTCAGTCAATATTTGAATTACTTGAATTCTTTGAAGTTTTTGTATTGTTTTAGTAATTAGTTTTGATTTTGACACTTATTTTTTTGACGTTGGATATTGCCTGTATTAAGAGAATTTAGATATACCTGTAAAGTGATTATCTAAATTGTTTACCAAAGAGAGGGGAAAAATACATCCGAATTTAAAAAAATAAATTAGGATTGGCAGTGTATCATCATCATGATCATTATTATTTTGAAGATAACCAATAATGGGATTGAGTTTTAAAAAAATTATCATATGTCTCTTTGTAGATGTTGGAATCTATGGTAGTCAGCCCAAGGCCCACAAGAGCCGAAGTATCTGATGTTGCCAATGCTGTCTTAGATGGTGCAGACTGCGTCATGTTGTCAGGAGAAACGGCCAAAGGTGCCTTCCCGGCAGAGGCTGTGCTTACAATGCATAAGGTATGCATCACGTTGGCAATCGCGTCTCAGGCTTTTGGCAAAGAAAGATGTAGCATGTGTTGTCATTGACTGCAAATTCTCCCAAGTACCCTTGAAAAGTGGTCCTGCTTGATGGGTCTCCCGAGCATCTCTCAAGGCTGATATGCCTGTGGAGGAGCCAGGGGCGTACATTGAGGCTCCAGCTGCCCTTTATTTATTAATTTTAGCCTGTTTGGGGGGTGTGATGTTTATTTAGGGTAGTTTCGGGCCCACTGCTCATCAGGTGCCATTAAATTGGAGACTGTCAGAGACGTACACAAGTCAGGGCCCCTTGGGCAAGCAGTGAACCACGTTTAACCGTCACAGACCTGCTGTAGACCGAGTCGACACGTGAGTAGAAATGTTTGAGAGTAACAGAGTTTACTGAGTGACAATATGGATTTCCGCAGCAGGCTGTGCATCTCATTATTGAGGAATGTTTGCCATACGGAGCATGATATAGACTAGCGAGCAGAGAGTTGGGCACAGAAAGCCTAGATGTGCCTACTTATGCTAAGTTCCTCCTGTATCTTGAGGAAGATTGGGCGAAGTTAAAATCTCATGGAGATTCTCATCCTTTTGATGGCAAAGGTGGAGTTTTAGCGCATGCGTTCTATCCATTCAACAATAAAGGTAGTTATAGCAATTTACTTCTTTCCGTATTAGGCTTAATAGTTTATTTCTACGAATTTATACATTTTTGATGACTGAAGCGGTAAGAACGTGATACTATTTTGATTTATTTTTGCGTTTCACTCTTTCATTTGTTACAAGCATTCATGCGTCGAAGTCGAGACACAGATACTAATTTGGATCTCAAGGCTTAGTAGTTTGTTGCGTAGGAATATAACGCCCGTTACATTTTAATTGGCCTACAATGTTGATGGCATGACTTTGGAAGTTATAATACACCTATGTAATAAAGTAAGTTTTCCAGGTTTTTGACAGAATCTATGGTCTCAAGAACTAACTTTCACCTTTCCAATATTTGACCCAAAACTGTGTAACTTAATGTTTGTTATTTATATTCTGTTTTACACAAGAATAAAAATGTTAATATGACTGCATGATCAACTTTGCATTCTTAGTACTAAGACACTTTGTTTTCTATAAAATTCAATGATGTGATAGATGGTCGAGTTGATCATGTCTCGATTCGCTGTCTTTCTGTCTTTCTGCTCGTAACAAGACAGCGACTCAAGACATGATAAACTCTACCATCTATGACAATGACTGAGTTGTAAAGTCTTAGAATATTCAAAATCAATAATTTGAACTTAATTTCTTTTAGGTTTGTCAGGAGATGTTCATTTTGATGACGACGAGACATTTACGCATCAATCCCTGAAAGGGAAAAATCTGTATTGGATAGCAATTCATGAAATCGGGCATAGCCTTGGCCTCCAGCATTCGTCAGAAAAAGGAGCCATTATGTATCCATGGTACCCAGGGTACAGCGGTAGTGATTTTAATCTTGCATCAGATGACATCAAAGGCATTCAAACTATTTATGGTAAATACAATAAATATTCACATTGACAGCTGAACCGCGCTGACAGTATTTTACAACGATGTGTTTGTGTTGTTGTAAGGCATTTCGTTTTATAAGGGCGGAGTAACATCAACAAAATCATATAACTTTCGTTTTCATATTTGCTTTACGTATATCTTTCTCAATGTCAATTTCTTAATGTAAAATAGTTTTTTAATTTGTGACGGCAACTCATGATAAGCATCAGTTGGTTCTTTACGCAACCAGCTTTCAAGCGTTTGCTGAATTTTGTTTAATTTTTTGAACTAAGGACCATCCTTTAGAAACTATGGCATGCGTCAAACAGCTTTCAAAGGCTGTCTCCCAAGTTTTACACATCTCAATTGTGTCTTATTCATCGGCCCTTCAATCATCCCTAAACCTTCCCCAAGTTATAGGAGAAGACCGATAATATCATGTTTTGTTATGATCTTTCATATTAATATGTTATATGTTACCATTCGCATCATCGTATATCACAATTGTTTTAGTGAACTGTATCCTGTTTTATAAGGGAACAAAAGTTGTTTTTTTTTTAATTCGATAACAGAATTACGCCGTAATTTACAATTTACCGGTTTACCATCGGAACCTACGTTCTACATCTTGCACCCCACTCGTCCTCCCCTCGTACGAAGTTTGTAGCCTATTCCAAAAGATGTTGTCTTTTTAACGATATTCATTCATTATTTATCATCCTTTAACCTCAGGAAGTCAAGAAAGCGATAGAAGACAAAATGACATTTGACGAGATCAAGGTCTTGCGTAATTTTGTGACTGCCAAGATTGCTCATGATGACAGTATCAAAAAAGTAAGTATAATAGTTCACGCTACATTGACTAATTTTTCAGGCTGAATAGCACTCGGTTATGGAAAAGCCTCTCTATATGGTACCCCGGTCTTCGTAATACGACGTTTGTTATCCTAATGTATGAGTCACTCCTGTTTTGTATGAAGGTTAATTCTTTGTAGAGGATAGACACTGTTTCACTGGCCGCATCACAACTTGCATTGGATTCAGAAAATTCACTTTTCTGTACAGATCGTTTATTGTAGCTCTCTCAGTGTTATTGTTGATAAGTTTGTTTAGGGGGACACTTGCATATAGTATTCTTACAACCAGTTATTTATGGCAAGGAAAAACCTTCGCATTGAGGATATGAGGTACATAGTTATGTCAAATTGGAGGGAAATGCTCGCTCACTGAGAGCCAAGCAGAATCAGCAACAGTTTCTGTAAGGGGCCCTAAAATATGTGGTAGGCCATAGCTCAAGTATATCAATATTGTTTTAATTACATATTATCCCCGATTTTAATGATAATAAACAAATCAAAACCTTACAATGTTTCTTAGACCACAGACATATGCGTACTCTACTTCCTGGTAATTGAAGGACCTTCCTTGATCAAATTGCTAGATATCTATCAAAATTTGTTGATCTGCGTGATTCTAAATGACGAATAGCATTTGTAGACTTTAGAAAACATTACCTACGCTATTCAAAAACTCTTAATTAATTGTTTCAGATTGTCGGACTGGAACATAAAATACAGCCCCTTAACATTCTGTGACAGACGAGTGGTAAAATTGCCTAATGCGTTACATAACAGCACTGAAAAGCACTATACGTATTTTACGGAAAGAAAACATAGTTAAGATCAAGAGGGGATGCTGCTTAAGTTTCTGGTTGGGCATAGTTACATGTTTCCCCTTAAATCAAGTGAAAAAAAAAACAGCATCAATTTTTTGAATACGTAAAATTTGAAGCTTGATATAATAAAAACACCTAAATTTAAGTAGGAAATTTGACATATTGACTACTACGTTATTTGTTCATGCTAATGTTATTCCTAAGTAAGACTTTTCAGTTAGGTTGCAAGGTTCTCATTTTAATTGAAGCAAAAGAAGTCGAACTAATATGGAATGTTGGAGGGGTTGCATGTATTCATAATATTCATAAGTCAATGATACAAGCAGATACATATCCCTCCTCCTCTCCCCTCCCCCTCCTCCTAACATGTAATGGCAATATAGGGAGCTATTTCGCTAATATTGTTTACACTCATCCTATTTATTCTACCATTAAGATTTACAATTTATATACTTGGCATTGCATGTTACGCGGAATAACAAACTAAGAAGAACTCCAAACGAGATTTAATTATCGTAGAAAACATATTTCCCCATAATTCATTGCGCTTTACGCATCTTTCGAGGCGTCATTTGTAAACAATCATACTATTCAATACAATGTATTTGCCATTCATCGCAAGGTGGTTTCAGCAGGATGTAAAACCGGATGCCCCCCAAAATGTAGCCTTGCCCCCCCCCCCTAAACCTGAAATGCTGGCTACGGGCCCGTGAAGTTTCCACATTTGGCTTTTTACTTATAATAACATGTCAGTGGACTATTCACCTTTCATTCATAGCGGATAATAAAAAAGCGTTATTAAGTTAATACCTTTAAAGAAAGCGAGAAATGCCTATGATATTTTTAATAGGCATCAATATGGAGTAAGGAGTTGCTAGACGTCACTGTCTGTAGCTGAATGTGAATGTTTTGAACACATGTAGTGTTTCTAATATAGATAAACCACTCATTTCCAAAGCCTTCATATCATTTATTGAAACTTCAACTTTAAATGGTGGCAGGTCTACCTTTAAACTGCATGTATAATGTGATATAATGTATAACTTTTAGAACAAATAACAAGAGATATTCCAGGTGCCAGATTATGGCAAGTTTTCTCAAATGGTCTATAATGATTCAGAGCCTTTTTCCGCCTATCTCTCTAACGAGTTTAATTTTTTTGGGAAAAAAATATATATAAAGTAAATCATTAAACAAGCATAAAATTTCTTTAGTTATTTAATGCCATGCACTTAAAATACCCAACCAGTAGCTCAGAACAACAATTGTGCTTATCTTGACAGTTCAAACTAGCTGCTAAAGCCCGCGTTATGACGTCCTATGCTCTTCCCTAGATCTATACTATGACTTGTAAACTTGATGAAATAGCTGGTTCTTCCCTCGTACTGCATCCACTCCTAATATTTGTTTACTGCAGATGTTTAATTAACAAATAGATTCAATTTAAATAAACACCTTGATTGATTTGAAGATTTTTCTATCGATCAGCTTATGGCAACCGAGCATGCTGATTAATCGTGTACTCTAACACATAAAATTTACATCGATGCTTTCAAAGATGAACGAAACTATTGTTCAAGGTACCTGTTATATTTCTTTGATCAAAATTAGAGGTTTTCTTTGGAATAATAAATACCAAGAAAAATCACTAGAATCTTATTAAAGGTCGTTATGAAAGGGAAACTCGAAACCTATTTGTTATAATCCTAAATCGGTTTCTAAGTTTAATTTCAAGGCAGATATTTTGAGAAAGGAACTTTACTATGATAGCATTCATAAACACCTTTCCCGTGTATATATTTTTTGGTTTTAATCTCGGATAATAAAGCCATGGTGAGTGGAGTCAAGAAGAAGCCCTTGTAGGTTTGAAATCCGGTCCAGTCGTCAAAAGCTCTGATCAATTAAGGATGGCACTTCTGCTACTTTTGAAGGCTACGATGGCGTATCTCTCGGAAAAGCAGTTTACACCAAGCATCCCCTAAATTCTGGATAACCTTTCGATTATGTAGGGCATCGCAATAAACAACCAAGAGACACAATACAATCCTTAATAGGTTCCAGATCCCTTGACATACTTTGCGCAGCCAAGATTGCGGACCGCTGCCATGTATAACCTAGTTGTTTCTTTATTCATAGTTTGGTTGCCTAGGCTTGTCACTTTTTTTATTTACTATTTTTAACGCATTATCAGAAGCATTTGGGTGACTTGGCCCCAACCTACTTTTATTACTGTTCTAGTGTCATTGCCTGTAGTTGTTAAGTTAGTGGGAGAAGCAGATGGCCTTGGTACTTGCTGCCGCTGTTGACAAGTACAGGCAATGTGTCAACTCTTTGTTAGGGAGGACGTCCACGGAAACACTTTCCCACCAAAATACCAGGGTCGAAGATGAACCAATCACGGACAATTAGCGTCGAGTATAAATTATAGCATACAAAAAGTTGACACATCGCCTGACGACGACTAGCAGTATGCAGTTGAAACTTCGCGTTCCTAAATGACAGTGACAATGTCGTGAGACAAATGATTAACTGTATTGTTATTGAAAGAGGATGTTGACACTAGCCTGAAATGACAAACAGTGTAAACAAAATATAAGAAAAGGAAGGAGAAAAGAATGCAAGTATAGCTTTTACCTGACACTTAAAGGGTAAAAAGCATGGAACCTGCAGTATATTTAACTCTTGTTTAACTACCTTTTTGTAGAAAATTAACGAAGTCCTAAGTTAGCGATACTCAAATTAACGCAGTTTTCCAAAGACACATTGAAATAAGAATTAAATCAAGGGTATTATGGGGCTCTGGAACATAGCTCTCTGAAACGACTGTTTTGAAAATGATCGGAGGGGTACTGCAGGACAGACCCAAAATTCTCAACACTTTTTGTCCAAGTAGGTTCTAACGTTTCTTAAGTTATGTCAGTTACAATAGTGTTTACTTTGATGAACAGTTGCAAGTTGTTACTGAATCACTCTTCTTACCATCACATGGTTCATATATTGCACATTTCCAATAATTATTGGGTTGAAGGAGTAAAGAAGAATTCTTCGATTGTTAAAGGCATGGACTTTGTTGTTTTGAGAGTGTTCAGCTCTAAGGTTGCTAGCATTCCATCAAGGGTTTAATACTTTTTCTTACTGTAAAAAACCCCTTGGAGGTTCCTTCTTACTTTGAACTTACTTAAAATGGTTGGTAATGGCCAATCAAATTACTTGATTTACCGCCCCTCTCCCTTTTTCGGCTTTTTGAAGACTGCCACGGCACCGTATGACATGGTATAACATCATTATCTACGTCAGGCAAACCTTTCTGAAAATAAGTAACAATGTACAACTCAGACATGTACTTTATACTATGACCTTGTCTTTCCAGTCCCGACCATCCTCCTTGACCTTGCACTTTAATTGAGATATCCTTACTATTTATTGAGATATCTGCCATTTGTTTTTAAGGCATTCAAACAATTTCAAATATTGCTTATCGGAGCGGACAATGATGGCGTCTTCTAAGTATCTGCTAATTATTTAGCATTTTATAAGATGCTAAATTCTCATTTCACACCAGCATGATATCATGAATAAGTCAATCATTGTAAGTCGACTTTATTCATATTTCTCTTCATCTAATTAGAAAAACTCCATTTTTATAGTAAGCATTTTTACTGTGATTACAACATCATGAGTGGACTCGCTATTGTGTATGGAAGCCGATGTCTTGTAAGGGAGCCGATATTGCATGAACAAGTGGAAATTATAATCATTACAATAGCATTCAGTAGCAAATTCACTTTCCTGACGTTTTGTGGCGGTAATTAGTCAACGAATTATTATAGACATACCTTCCACGCGGCAGAAAGAAAATGTACAGCTGCCAAATGAAATGCAGACCTGGCCTTTCCTATAATACGGAAGCAATCGTCCGTGTACATTTTGGCACAGTCTGGGTTTTCAAGCAAGTCACATTCCTTAGTGGTATTTTTCTGATTTATATGGGTCTGTGTCTTTGTTACCATCTAAGCAACTGTAAAACATCGTTAGGCGACGTGACATTAAGTTGAAAATGATGACCACCACAAGCATCGTCAGAGTGAAAAGAAAAAAGGAGATGACTAAACATCAAGTGTAGAGATAAAAAATTAAGTTAACTGATTCGTAAAAGTCGCAACAAAGATAACAAGGAAAGAATTAACACAAAAGTCTACCAAAGTAAGCAATGGAGGAGATGGCAAAAAGCACACTCCAAGACAACTGATTGGTAGGAGACCGTCAACAACTTCTTTCTCACGCCACATGTAGATTATGCAATGCAATACTATTATCGGTAGTTACTATTACTACATCGTAGCCGCAAGATCAATAGTACAGTTTTTATAATTTTGTCGTTATTTTTCGGAGTCATACACATAAACATTTGGCGCCGCGATGAGGATTATTGCAGTTTAATTTCATAATCTACATGTGACCGTGAGAAGGTCTGGTAACGATTTCCTACATGGCGAAAGCAGATTTATTTGTGTAGAGGAGCATATTGCAATGGCATTGTATTCGCTTGAAATTTATCTTACAAAATGTCAAACTGTAACACTACAGATATGAGACAATTGATTAATTTTATATTGATGACCATTTTTTGTGCAGAATAATCCATCATAATGTTGATATGCTCAATTGCTCATACAGAGATTGTAGTTCAACAAAGATAAAATGGTACAATCAAAAACACGACACAATTGACTAAAATTTCTTTAATTGACTATGATTCATGATATAAAATAACGGGAGATATAACAGAACCATTGAGCAAATGCAAAATAAAAGCAATGTTTTTCTTGCTAAAATAGTTTTTATGCATAGACAATCCTCCTACAGAATTATAACTTCTCTGTCTATTTTGAATAAACTTTACGGCAATTTGTTTACAGCAAATATTTCTCAACAGTTCTTTGTGACATTGTCAAAATTCTATCGCTCTTGTCTGTAACATGTTCTGGATATCTCTCCGCAATAACTCCAACCAGATAATAAAGAGTTCCCCTTACTGTAGGAAAAAGAACAATTAATGTTACTTTAGTGAGATGTAGTCAACCAATATTTTACATGTAAAATCAGGCAAACGCGAAGTATTTCTGAGCTAAACTTAACAAAATGCTCAAATAAAATGATGCACTGATGATTCTTCAGTTTACACAATACACATATTTTATCACCTGTTAGCAGACACATTGCAGTACTTGCTTAATGAAAGCTACCTCTGCTTTACCCACTCTCAGTCTGCTATCCATTTCCTACGACTTCTATTACCACAGCCTTTCGAATAACCCCTTAGCGGACCTGCCATTTAAAAGCATAGTTTGAGTCTAGCTCCTGGGTACCAGTCCCCGTGGCAGCATTTTTTAATTCTTCAGTAAGTTTCAGACTTTTCATTGAATTCTAACTTCTGAGCAACCTAGTTTGTTCAATTTAAACGTATTCCTAAGGTGATAGCAGTGACGGGGGGAAATGCATATCCTAATGACAAACTCCGTAAATTAGTACGTATTTCAAGGATTAAATAATATCACTGTGCTATTGGAAACGAAATGTTAATGAGGAGACTAAGGGGGAAAATTAAGGATTGAAAGTTGAAATAAGCTACACTTAAAGAATGCAAGAAACACGCTGAGATATCACTTCATAAAAATCTTAAAGGCGTAAGACGGCAACTAGGTCAACCAATGTATGCCTGAAAGAAAACTGTGCCCAGGGATCTAAATGTAAAGGGTCTCCTAGCAACGAAACGAAAGAAATTGCCGTGTGCCACTGCTTCCCAACACTCCAAGCGAGAGGACGGAACGAAGCCTGTGCTTAAATAATACGTCTTGGATGCAACTGGACAACAGAGGAGAGTAGTTACAGGAAACTCAGTTTAAAAACTGCAATTTCACAGCAACCAAAATAGCACCTGCTACCGTACACCTAAATTTCATGAAGTCCCGAGCTACCTGTTGAGGGTTCCCTGCTGCTTTGTTCAAAGGCAGTGATCACCCTGTGAATAAAAAACAGCAGGGACTTAAGGAGAGTGCTTATTGTGAATTCTGATGCAAACGATGATGACGATGTGGCAAATATACTATTGTTACACAAAAAGCATTACATAATACACTATACTGCTGACATAAAGCTAAACAGTTACCTTTAAACGCGTAAAAAAGACTAGCAGAAGAACAACTATGATCATGATTGGGGCCTTAGTCCCCTTGGTTCCTATTCACAGAGGCCCACATTACAACTACTTACCAAAAATGAGAAAACTGCCATGCAAAGTTACTTGATTTGTTTCCCCAGACTTCCTTTAATCTTTAAACGTGAAGAGTTTCTACGGGAGTGATGTTTCAAGGAAGATTTCCAAAGTTACTCCCTTGATTATTTGGCCCGGTTGGATACATTAGTTTTGACCAAAAGCCCCAACTGACTAAACGTAGTGCCCCGGTGTTGAACAGATTCAACTGTCTTGTTCAACAGCACCAAATAAAAGTATCCAAGATAGACTAATAAGTAATTCCCCTTTTCATATCTGCACAAAGTCTCTCTCTCTAAACTGCCACAGATGGTAACAGTTTTACAAGAAAAGGTAAAATTAGAAATAGGTGTCTACTTAACAACGGCATAAAGCATTTTCCTGTTTGAAAGAGGTATAAATAAAAAAAGACAATGGACGGCTATTATGGTCATCGGTCTGCGAAGGTACGACACCTGAAGAAGAAGAACTGGAAGTAGAAGAAGAAGAAGAAGAAGAACTGGACGAAGAAGAAGAAAAAGAAGAAGAAAAAGAATATACATAAAAAGCCTCTCAAATGTCAACGCCACGTTAGTAATATACGTAGCTGTATAGGGAACATTTGGAATTGATAGGGTTTGAAATGTTATTAAAATAAACTTTTACGAGTTCTTAATATGTCCTTAATGCTAAATGATGTAAAACCTTCATATTTTCATTGCACTAAATACGAAATACAGTATGCAGGTCAACACTTGAGAAAGTAAGTTCATTAAAGATGGTACCAGCGCAGACGTTGAGTTTGACATCTACACACTATTTCCGTTCAGTTATGGAAGTAACAAGATAATAACAAACTATGGTAGATGTAAATAATGTTAAAACAATTTCATATTGTTTTTATTCATGACTGCTGTAACTGCACATCTACACAGACATAACACTTTGCAGATGCTTGATCATATCTTTTCAGTCATCAATTTTACAGTAGCACACATGTTGTTATATATCGCTATATAAAGCTCTGAAGGAGATAACATGCCTAAAATCACTCTCCTTCAATACTTCATTTACTGAACTGAAACTATCAATCCTTTTAGAGGTTCAATTTATAGCTGCGCAAATGCGCAAGATGTTCCCATGATGTCCTCGATTGTCAATAGTTTTGTCAAGATAGAAAAGGACAGGGTATATTATGTCTGATCCCTTCATACTAAGCTCATCTACACGATTTGGGAACTTTAAACTTATTGACAAAGGTATCTTTTTGCCTGCCAAAATTTTATCAGATCATGAACATGTATGTGAGAATAATAATCTTCTTCTCACAAAGCCTTAAGGCTACTACTAAGTGTCAAGAAAACTAATAGTAAAACGCTTGAAATGACCAATATTTGTGTTCAATGCTTTGTCTAGTATTATTTAAGACTTCTAATTTTAAAATAAAGAAATATGTTTTAAAATATTTGGTCCCTCTTATATTAATTGTAGTGGCAGTTTATATCTTGGCAAAATATTGAACTGGCACTACTGACTGAATAAAATACTTCATCTTCCTACAAAATGTTTACTTGATATCTCAACAAGGTACATCTGTTTAGAATATTTTTACTTAAAAGGTTGGTATGTGGTACAAAATCTAAATATTGTCTTTAGTAGCGAACTCATCTCCTTAGTAATATTGCCACTCACTGGTCACAGATATCTTCTGGAATCAAGTAAGAAAATATTCTGCCAAACATTGATAGAAAAGGAGAGGATCAAACAACCCCTAAAACGGAGAAAACTTCTAGAAAAACGAATTCGTTATGTAATACTTAAAGTTCTATACTCTTGTTTTTGCTACCTTTTTGTAAACGTTGACCAGGCCTGCAGTCTCTCAATCAAAGACCCCTGATGAGCAGTGGGCCCGACATTGAAACTACCCTAAATAAACAGAAAAACCAAACTTCAGGCCATGCATTGCGAAATGTCCTACTCATTTGGTCCCAATTCAGGATAATCGCCACATGGCTTTGCCATTTTATATTCATTTAAGATACAATTCTAAGCTAACATGTAACATATTATTCGAAATTCAATCTATTATTACTACACAAGGAACTTCCATGCTGCTCTATGATAGCAGTTATTAACAATTTATAGCTGATAATTTATAATTTATAAGTTATTAGCAGTTATTTACCATAGGGTAGTTAGGAAATCAATTACTCTATAGTATCCAATGTCCACGTCAGTGTTTCCTTTGTCATGTGACTTTTGCGTAACACATAAACCTGTCCACACTATTTATCAAAATAATTCACCAACAATTATTATCGTTTGTTTTTATACATCATATATCACATTCCACTTCGATTCCTCCAGCTGATTTTTCTTCCTCCTCATCTCCCATGTGTCTCCTTGCGACTATTATCCTTTCATATGGCAAAGTCGATGCATCTTCTGTATGCCGCTGGATTGCACTGTCTATGTTTTATAGTCTTCCTAAATCCTTTCTTTACAAAACCTTCCAATGTTTCCCAAAACCATATCCTGTTTTAAAACAATTGGGCTCATAGAAAGGGACTGGATCTAGATTTGTGGGAAATTTTGGATTGTTTATTTTTATTACAGGTGACACACTTTCAACAAAAATAGGATATCAAATAGCTATTATTACCTATCACGATCACAGGAAAATTGAAAATTCCTACGGAGCCCCCTTTTTTTATCATAAAATCTCAGCCATTCGTTCATTCATAGTAAAGTAAACAATGTGATGACAGGCTTGTGGGTGATGTAGGCCTAGCCTATGCCTAAGCCCCATCAGTGTGCATCAATTGGCCATCAAAGGATCAGCACCACTGTGTAGAAAGGTCTTTGGACTCACGAACAAGTATTCCTTGGGTACAACTTGGAGTAGAATGGACCACAGGAGGCATGTTTGACGCCGAGGTCCTCCAAAACCTTTGATTGAAGCTTCGCTCGCAGATGAACGGAGTCGCGATGTTAGGTTGGTGGCGCCGTCGTTTGCGAAGAGGCAGCAGGTGACGTACGCAAAGAAGACATTAGTCAACTTTGACGCTTAGGCTTACGCCTAGCCCGTACACCAAACCAAACCAAATGTAACCGTTATTCAACAATTGGAGAAAAACGACTTTCATATTACAAATTTTACACTCCGTCTACGATGGATATTAATGAAACAGAGTTTTCCTCTCTCTGGTCTCTCTCGTAGATTTAAGCTTGCGTAAAGTTTTCTAGCCTATCATGGTAATCAAACACAATGAAAATTATCAAAATATACCTTAGCGCAGTAAAGGTGCTTTTTTGAAGCAAGAGATATTATATTCTGCAGTGTTACACCATTACATCCAGTTTTTTCTGTTTACCGCAAAACGAAAGTATGATAATTACACAGTTGTTTTCCACAATGACTGACATAAACGAAAGAGCAACAGTGATACATGTGCTCTTAAGATTATAAATCAAGAATACACAAATAATAAACAAATTGAAATAATAGTATCTCTATTGATAGCATGAAACAATAACAATTTATTCTAACATACAGAAAGTACCCAAATGTGTTAGCAAATACATATAGTCCTCATTTTTAATACGCAAACGTTGATGTCTGGTTGCGTTTGGAAATAATTATATACAAAAAAAGGAAAGTAGTTAAGGCTGAGCTTTTCAAACAACTGTGATTGTGATAATGGAAATTGAGGTACGAAATCTAAGCAGAATGGAGAGAAACTTGCTTTAACGTTTCTGTTATAAGGAAACACATTTCGACAAAGTGAGACCTAAAATAAAGGATCGATTTTCTACATCTTTGGCATTTTTTCAAACTTCAAGGCATGAATTTTCATAAAAACCCTTTAAAACACATTGATGTGATCGATGGCAGTCCTTCTATCGCTGAGTTCCATCAGTGTAGAAAGGCAAACCCCAATATTGTTCAGATTTGGATGTCGATACCTACTAATAGAGTCTTATAAGTATTTGAGCCGACTGAATAGATGAAGTATGTTAGCACAATGATTCAACGTATTGCAGTTGGCCGAGCAACACCTTTGAAAGGTAAGGTCCATGGTTGGAAGGCCTTTCGGTGACATATTTGCAAAGTAGAAAGGGATGCACATATCAGTAAGGAAAGTGCATTAGCTAAAGCTTCTATTCTGTGGATACAAAATGAATATATCATCGAGAAGAGAGGATTTGAAATGTTAGTTTTGAAAAGAACACTACAGAAATAGTAAACTAACTATAAACTTTAATTGGCTTTGGATTGATGAAGGACCGGAGGTTAGTCCTTCCTTGGTCAAGTCACATGGCGCAGAGAGGCTGGTCTCCAATTGTGTAGAGCTGGATGTGGATGTCCACCATTAGATGATTGGGAGCTAATGTGGCGACTAGAGAAATAAAAGTATGTTTACATCGGAGGTCACCTAGCTCATTTGGTAGAGCGCACGCCTCGAAGGTGTGGATCCCAGGTGGTGACATTTTTTCTATTTCTGTACTGTTCTTTTCAAAACTGACAAAATGAATAAGAAATTTCCAAAAGGTGACATAGCTATCCGCCAGCATTTTTTTTGAAAACCTGGTATCTGGCGGCCATTACCAAGAGGCTACAAAGTCGCGTTCATCTTGTCACCGTACATCTATGGAAACTACATTCATAAACACGTCATCAATGGATTCCAACCATTCTATTATTTGTTGTCTCTTATGAATTTAATGATAGTTACCCATAACAAAATTTGACTACGGCTAACGAAGGAGGACCATTTATGTTGCTTCCGACTTTTCTTCTGCCACTTTTTTGTTTTCTGCTTCTCCTTCATCTTCTTTTGCTTCTTCTTCTGCTCGTTCTGCTTGTCCTGCTTGTCCTGCTTGTCCTGCTTGTCCTGCTTGTTCTGCTTGATCTGCTTGCTCTGCTTGCTCTGCTTGCTCTGCCTGTTCTGCTTGCTCTGCCTGTTCTGCTTGTTCTGCTTGTTCTGCTTGTTCTGCTTGTCCTGCTTGTCCTGCTTGTTCTGCTTGTTCTGCTTGTTCTGCTTGTTCTGCTTGCTCTGCTTGCTCTGCTTGTTCTACCTGCTCTGCTTGTTCTGCTTGCTCTGCTTGTTTTGTGTGTTCCCCTTGTTCTGCTTATTTTGTGTCTTCCCCTTGTTCTGCTTGTTTTGTGTGTTCCCTTTGTTCTGCTTGTTCTTGAATTCGATCGAGAGATCGAGGGCAGATCGAGGGGGATGCCACGATAATGAGAGTGCGCATGTCCAAAGCGGTCGATTTTGATCGAATCGAGGGGTGATCGAGGAAGTGGAAACCGGCCTTAAATCTCTACCTAAGACAACAAAGCGGCGAGCATTACTCAATAAGACCTACAGTTTAACTTACATTTGACACAACAACGATTTCAGAGGTGTGCATTGTTAATGAAATTGAGTACAAAACGGTTTAAAGGGTCAAACTATAAGTAGAATCAGCTAAAATTTAATGTTAAACTATTATAACAACTAACAGAAGTTGTATTTGCCAGAAAGAAAATTACATATCTGCTTATTAGATTAAAAACTAACCTCCTCTTCTAGTGAACAGTTTTCGATGTCCAAATTTTCAAATTGAACTCTTTTAAATATTGCCTCAAGGCTCTCACAGGCCTTGTTGTCAAGACGGATGCCTTCGTTCGTTAAAAGAAGGAAGAGCATGATTAGAAAATACAGCAAACAAAGAAGGACAAATGGGTGGAATGCCTTTTATGCCAAATGGTTAAAAACCAGTACCTTAACAAAAGGGCGCAAATGCGAACCGCCTGGGAAGCAACGGTTATTAAAGGTTTATTTTCTTATTGATAATATCGTGACGGGAGAAAATGAGACCAAAAATGGTGTGTAGAAAAAGAGGTTATGACACTCATTTAGGACATTCTACTCCGAAGAAAAATCGGGCCTTCCATGACTTTCCCCGGTAATTTCCATTACGGTGGCTCAAATGGATGTAACAAAAAAGGCCAAAGAAGTTGGATGCGGGAAAGTGTGTTGACACTGGCACGGTTTTACCGTGATTAAAGATGGTTATCTGGAGCTTTTCGATCAGTCTTGTAGGCTGTACTATTACGGAACGTATGTAGAAACGTAATAGCTTGGAATGCTGTTGATCCATTGAAAACGTCACAAGAATATCTCCAAGAGAATATTGCAGGAAACAGCGCCAACATTGTGTACTGAAAAGCTTTTTTCGTCTGACATTCCTCAGAGTACTAACGTCAGAATGACCGAAATGGAATGTGTGAAAGAAGAATTAGTGCACTTAATGTGAATACTCTGTGTGGCAGAGTCTATGAGGTTGTAGAAACACTTCATTGTAGAAATATTGCTGCCCGCTGTGTCCAAGAGACCAGGTACAGTGGAAGAGGATGTCGCACCATCAAATGGAAAAACTCAAAGTACAAACTCCACTGGTGTGGTAACAACAAGGGCTCTGCCTTAATGGGGGTTTTGGTTGCGGACGAGTGGATTGATAAGGTGTTTAATGTCCTTCTTGTGTCAGAGCGCATTATCTTGGTGACTGTGGTGACTGGAATGGTACTGGTACCAGCTTTAGAGTGGTGCATAGTGGTTTAAGTTATGGAAGGTCAGAACCTGATGTTGAAGGTGAGAGGGTACTGGAATATGCAAAATCTCATGATCATCTACTTGGCAACACATTTTTAAAGAAATGCGATAGCCACCTCATCATGTAGGCGATAGCCACCTCATCTCGTACAGATCTGGGTCTCCATTGACTCTAATTGATTTCATCATCTACAGAAAATCAGGCTGCAGGTATATAAAGGACGTAAAGGTGATCCCAGGCAAGGAAGTCGCACTACAACGCCAACTTCTGATCTGGTGACTTTCTTATTGGCATCCCTCACAAGACTAAGCAAAAGTTTGTTCCTGTTTTAAGAACATGGAAGCTTAAAGACCCTCTGGTGCAGGGTCACTTTCAAGAGGAACTCTCTCTCTCTCTCTCTACACACAGCCAATTACACAAGTAATCCCAATACAAATGTAAGCAGGAGACAGTAAACTGTCAGCATTATAAATCAATCGTTATGATATTTTGACTTAATACTGTTTTTAAAGTAAGGCTTTTAATTCGCCGTTTTTAGGTAAAAGGTTCGTAGTTCGTTTTTTACTGTTGACCTTGCGAGTGTACCTTTTCCAAAGGTAAAGGTCACGTTAAGTGCGAAACTGTTGTGTACGTTAATGCACAAGTGATGATTTTCTAAGTTATGATTCCAGTTAGTCTCCTTGACTATATATGGAGCAAAATTGGCAATGGTATGCGTTCAGTATACAGGAATACGCGTTTGTCAGCTACCAACCTGTTCTTAACTTCTTCTTCTTCTTCTTCTTCTTCTTCTTCTTCTTCTTCTTCTTCTATTGTAACCATTATGGTAAGTTGGTATAAAATTCCTTTGAGTTCAGTTAAATACAAAGTCACATCCAAGCATATGCCCGTAGCTTGGGGCAAGCCAGGTCAGGCCAGCCCCCTCACCTCCAGAAATTATCACTAAGCTTTTGCTTCCAAGGAAGTCACAATGGTAAACATGTTTCCACCTTGCTTCTGCCCTGCTAGTCTGACTTAGATCACAGTTGGTTACTTTTTCAAGGACATACAAATGCCCTCTAACCAAAATGAATCCCAAATAATGTCACCATGCCCGCCTACCATTTAGTGTGCTCCCCACTACAGAAGTCAAGTACAGAGTTGTGCTATGGGTATAAGATTCCAAATTGACAACTTTCAGAGCAAGTTCCAAAGTAATGGCTGGCTGCAGTTCCCCAATCATGAATATAACTTTTTATTTTGATTCAAAATATTTGTTAATTAGAGTGCTTGACTGTTGGTTTCTGTTCGTAATAGAGGAGTACTCTAGGAACTAATAATGCCATAAATGATAGGGCTTTTACAATTCTGGCATTGCAGTATACATCAAAACAAGTATGCAGACAGTTGTTTATATGTGTACTCTCCTTTGTGATATTGGGGGGAGGGGGGACTTGGAGGTCCTTTTAAGTACTATCTGTTACTTCTCCTTCATCCCAAACTAAATTTTGCTGTAAAAGATCCACGGTCTCCTAGTAAATCGCCAGCTCAACAACTGCTTTAGGTAAAATTTGACTGTTCAACATTGGGAGGACAGATTTGTCATAGACGGTTAAATCACTTTCTTTATCATAAAACATCATCACTTTAAATTGCTATTAGAAGAGGCGTAGCGTTGCCATTTTTAAGTAGACTTCTCCATCCTTTGGTCATCTATACGTGACAAGTTCTCAACCCTTACTAGTAAGTATCTCTCCAACGTGTAAGGTACCCAATGAATATCAACCCTCGTCTACAATTCAATAGATGAAGGCATTTCATATGCATCCATTGCCATTGGATAGATGCTACATCATTTTATCAAAACAGGCTAAACTTTGGAAGTGATTTAAGACCAAAATGTTGTGACTGACCTTTAGGCATTCCGTATAAATGAAAATACCTCATTCCTTTCAAATTTCTCCTCTCTCCTCCTCGCCTTCAGAGGAGCGAAAATTAAAGGGAGCGAATTGGAGGGTGAGCAGGGAGGGACGAAAATTAAAGGGAGTAAAAATCAATTTTTAAAATTCAGGAAGGGAACAAAATTAAAGGCAATCAGGTAGGCAAATGCATTGATAAATTGGTATTGTTAAGAAGGTAGGCATGTCTACTTCAATACCACAGATAATAAAATTAAATAGGAGGCTGTTTATTCTTTAAAGGGGTGCGATAGTTTACACTGTCATATCAGCCGGAATTTCTTTCTGCCGTGGAAAAAAGTGCCGCGGTAATTTCTGCGATTCCTTGCCTTCACCGCGGTGTTTTATGCCTAATTGCAGGGGCTGCAGTATGGGCAGGTTTGCAGGGGTATGCCGTTTTCCAATATTTCTTCACCAAAGGAAAATTCAAAAACGTACGGAACAAGTAAAGAAATACAATGTACCCCGAAATTTTCGCCCGGGGGACGGAGCGACAATTAAAGGGAGCAAAACGAAGGATCAGGGGGCCGAAAATTAAAGAGACGAAAATTATAGGGGGCGAAATTAGAAAGGTATAAGATAATTTTTATTAAGCCTTTTATATTGTAGAAAAGATGGGATATTACATTTTAAGCGCTGATTTTTCATGAGTCTATATGTTATGTAAATGATGTGTAACCTACATAGACTTCTAGGCGCGATGGTAGCCACAGGCTGTAATCTTCCGGGCAAAGAAACTAGTGAATACAACTAAAATCATTACCAACAGCTTTGTTGAAGTCGAAGTGAAAGTGTGTTTTTGATTTACAAGTATTTGTAGTTTAGAACAATCGAATGATATTATAATTATAAATAGAAAGAGAGGGGAAATCCCTATTGCACAGTGGTTATATCATTGTTACTTAAGATAATGCAAGATTCCACACAAGTCTAAAAGGCACGGGTGTACCTGTAGGCATCTTAAAATAAGTCTTTGGGTTAGGGTTGATCGCACAGACCACTCTACCTTGCAAGCACGAGATTCTACCTTTTTAGTGCTCAGCTTTCCTACTGATATCCTGCCACTACCCCCCCTGCATAACTATAATTATTATTGGCACCCATTCTGTAAATCTATGCGCAACTTTCATGATATTACGGCCGCTAAAATGTTTGCAGCAACAAGTCATATTGAATTGCTTTTCTATTTTGTGCATACTCTGTGTAATTCTATAGCATCACTTTTATTACATTGCATGTCTATTTTAAATGCAGTTTTTATTCTACAGTGCAATCGCTAGTGAATTGCTCATTTTTAAATTCTTTCTGCGCTTAACTTTCCGTATTTACAGTTTTCTTAATTAAACATCCATTTCGTTTTTACCTTCCGTTTTTTGGAACTAAACTATTTATTTTAGTGGTCATACAGTCTATTTTGTGCGTACTTTCATAATCAATTGCGAGTACAAGGTATCTGCAAAATTGATTTCTTGACCAGTGTCACTGTCGCTTTTTGTAACTAATTTACGCTTTTTACCATAGCAGTTTTAATAACGTGCGCCAATATTATCTAAATACCACTTTGTTTTAGCATTTTGATTATTGCCACGTTCGCTTTACAAATTTTAGAAGATGCTAGTAATCAGCTTCGTCAGTTTGAAAGTAAACTATTCTCCATCAATGTTCAAAGCAGAATTCGGCAGACGGGAAAATTGGTACAAAGAGGAAACTGTTACAATAATCCAAAAATCATTCAGAATCAACGCTTTTCTTGAATTACCACCAAAACAAATAACTTTCAATGGTGAATTTGGCAAATTTGCTCTAAGCTGAAACTCCAATAATTAAAAATTTAAAATTTCATTGAGTTACCACCGAATCAGGTAAACACAAAATGGACCTTTAGAGAAGAGCAGCTGTAACAAAGTTGGAATGACGAAAATACAAAATAAAAAAATGCGTAAGAAAACCGCGAAATTGCAAATTCTAATACTGCCTAATATTCCTAGGGCGCAAGGGGTCTGTTCTGTCAACACCACTGTCTCCCACACTGGGAGAAATACTGATTGTCTATTGCAAGCTGATTTACATATACGTGTAAGATACAGCAACTATGATATGCTGTGATATTAATACCTTATAATCATCTCCTTGCTATTTGTCCATGAACGTCTTGTGTCCGTGCCTGCACTTTGATTGACCAATGAATTATCAGTCAATTACAGCAAGCAAAACTTGGAAGCTTTTCCTTGCTACAGACTCCTTTTGCTAAAGTCTTTTCATTCAATGTTTGGACAACTCGTCCTGCTAGTCCTCATCAGATTCGCGCGTTCTCTATTATGTGACTACTATATATTTTTATTTCTTGATGGTCCTTTTTAGACTCCCAGATGAAGTCATCAGAGCCCCATCCCGTCACATGGGAAAAAGCGCTAAAATATTTGTTATATCTGGTTGACGTAAATGAGTTGTATGACGTGGCACTTGGACTTTACGACTTTGACATCGTTCTACTAGTTGCAGAAAAATCACAGAAGGTAATAAAACAAAATATAAGCCTTCAGGCCCGACTATGTCGTTTACCAAATACTCTTTCATTGCTTCTTGTATGTTGTTTACTATTTAACGCCTTCTCTCGGGTGGAAACCAGAGTTCCTCAAGGTGAGCTCTTTACATCGTGAATATTTGACCCAACCAGCGGGGACTCTCACTACAGGAAAAAATTTACTAAGCCGACATAATAGGGAAGGGGGCCTGAAAACTGGCCAAGCTGTAATTTTGTGTATCGTTTATGCTATTTGAGATGCAAACTCGTATACCTCATGTTAGACCCGATTTGGATGCAGCTGGATGAACTATGAAGGTTTTGATGTTTTTTATTGGTTTTATGTAAATGGCACAAAATCCTAAAATTCGCGTAGGTTTCCGTTTTGAAGGTAAGTCCATTACTGTAGAAAGGAACGATTAAGCAAATGAGCGTAATTTTAAGCAAGCCAACGTGGCGCCTGTCGTCAGTTTGAGAAAGTGAAGGTTCGAACATAAGATTATATCAAAATTTACGATTTTTCTTTACTTCTATTTAAGCATTTCCACCCGTAGATAGTGAGACACCTTCAAATGTTGTACTTTATTTGGAATACTTGTCAAAGTCGGATTTGTTGTGGTCGGGCGTCATAGTCCAGTAAGTTAACATCGGAGGTCACCTAGCTCAGTTGGTAGAGCGCACGCCGCGAAAGTGTGTGTTACGGGTTCGATCCCCGGTGGTGACATATGTTCTATTTCCCTAGTGTTCTTTCAAAATCTAGACACTCTGAGGTCTAGGAGCAGGATATAATCTCTGTTTTATTTGACCGTATAATTGGGACGTGGCTACGATGGCACAAAACAACCACAGTTACCGCCTGTTAAAGCTTGCTGCGTGTCTACATTCCCCAGGTAGTGAACCAGAGAATATAATGCACAGCAGCTTGCGCTGTGGGTATATAAAGCAATTCTTAAGCGCCTTTCAATTTTCCTAGCAAAAATATTGCACTATGTAACTGCGATGCACTTTTCTTGACTACAAGTTACATTATTCTGTCCTTCAGAGCATCAAAACAAAGCTTCACCCACGAGGCCATAGTAATTGCACTTACAATATCAAACAGTATTTGAGTAGAAAACCGTTTTATTAATGTCTTTTATAATTTTTTTATATGGTTTTATTCTGTAAAAATAAGATCTTAACGATTATTGTTAATTATATTCAAAGATATTTATATTTGCAATGATAAAATCCAAATTACATATTACAAACCATATACACGTAAACTAAGGACATAAAACACAGGCAATAACAAGTTTATAAACAATAATAAAGTATGAAAGTGACAATAACAATAGTATTAATGGCAATGGACTTTAATCGGTTTTTCTTTTAGATTCATTTTCATTTTATAAGACCTACATTTGTCTAAGGTAATCCGCAGTAAAGATGAAGGATACAGTAGACGAAGCCAGTCTAGCTGGTGGTCCGCAAGCCAGATGCCGTTAAAAGCAATGCACGACTAGCTAAACTTGAGTTTCAGCTAGCACGAAAAAAATTGATTTCACGAGATTGACCTTGGCACTTCTGTGATTCGTTAAGAAGTTGTGAAGGTAAATCGCCAAGGTCCTGTTTCAAAAGGTTTTTAGTAAACGGTTATCCTTTTCCTTTTTTAATTGCATCGTTTGAATAGTGAATGCATTCGCTACAAAATTTACATATTGTTCGAGCTACTCTATATTTCCAGAGGTTTCATAGATAGGTTGTTCTCTGCCGTCTTCTCCTTTGCTTTAATTAATAGGTATGAAGATAAGATACATGTCATAATTGATACTTCATATAGTCTTTCATTATGCCGAATTAGCTCAACCCAGTGAGGTAAGGTGTGCATTACAATTACTTTAAAAAAAAATAACCGGGCAGTAGCATTCCTAGGGCAGGGAACGCCCCCTTACTTTAAATGGTTTTGTCTCTTATTTGCTGCCTGGGTATTTTTATTACTTAAAAATCTTGACTGCCCCCCTCCGCTCTCCCCTAGTTGCGCAGCATTGAGCTGCACAAATATAAGAAGCAGTCCGTAATATATCATCAATCTTATCCACCCGTCCATGGCCAGGCCTTATTGCAAGGTCCCGGGAACCTCTAATTTGACAATTGTTGCTGCGGTCCTGAATAAACATGCCCTAACTACACAATCGAGGGAAATCTATGAGAAGCACTGGAAAGTTTGATCAACACCAAAACTCTCAACACAACTCATTATCCCTGCCACTTGACGTTATGTTTGATTCTGAGGCAAAACTCAGTATGACGTAGTGTTCTCTTTCCGTTTGCCGTCCGAAGAGATACGTCAGTGAACCAGGGTGGCAGAAAACCGGGGAACGCGGGTACGCCGTTCCCTCGAAGCGAGCTCAAGTCAAGCGAAGATTGAAATATGCCTGTGAAGATATAAATATGTTGCCAGATCTCTTAGCATTCATGTAGTCTAAATTGTACAACAAACCTCGATCATCCCGTTTGATTTGATTAATTTTCTAAAGCGATCCCAAATGGGATGTGAAAGGATGAAAGTGATCTCTGTCTTATGAGATTGTTCCTTCTTGTATAGAAGCACGCTGTTTGAGATTGATGAACTGACCTTTTAGGTGTTCTAAATCAAATATTCGTACTACTAACACTAAGGAGCGCAACCAGTAAGAACTTCCCGAAATTTTATGTCATTGTAGGTACAATATACTTAATTAAGCAACAATGCAAATTCATTACTGCACAGGAAATTTTGCCGTTATTTTCCGCGCTCCCTCGAAGTTTTCAGTTTTCTGGAGAGATTTGACTTGCGCTTTGGGATTTCGCAAGGATCTTGTCTGAGGCCTCTTCGCGTACCGTGAGACCTCTTCGCATGAGATCACCCACGTACTGTACATTGTGATGCAGATGATTCTCAGCTGTGCTTGTGTCCTTGTACTTTCAGCCCCAAATAGCAGTCAAGGCAAGCAATCCTATATGCTACTATGGGCAGCATAAAGTAAGCAAAACATTTAGAATAGTGTATCAACTTCGTATTATCACCTACTGAAGCATTCCATCTTTACCCCACATCCGTAAACAATGTATCTTGCTCTGCACGCCACCCACCAAACAGAAGAAGAGCAAGAAAACTAAGTATATAACATCAGAAGCGATAATACAGCGAACCATGTCGGTTTAAATTTGAAAAGTCAGCAAATTAAAACATAAAACCCTGTGGCCTAAGAGGATATTAATTCCATGTTGTAAGCTTTAGGGTTACATTTAACTTACCAAACTGCGTAAATATACAATCTAATAACTGACGCTCTTTATAGCGTACTGAAATGACACTTGGTGCTTTGAAAATAGTTGTCCATGTGAAGACGGCAAAGTTACAATTTATTTCTGAATTTCCATGATTTGGTACGTTTTAGAGTACTTTAGCTACCATTGTATCCATTTAGTGTTAGAAGATGCAATCTTTGGATGAACCTTAAATTGATATCTAAATTTTACTAGCAGCAGGAAAATCTAAAGTGTTTTATCACTTCTATAATGTGTTCTAAAAAATAATGTCGTTATTTAGTACAAACAAATGATTAAGTTAAAACGTGCTTTATTGTTGTTATTTCCAGTATGGGTGGAGCCATTGCTGTTCACGTGGGATCAGACAACTTACTACCGACTTTGAAGGGCCTTGTGGTCATCGATGTGGTTGAAGGTGAGTATAATCTGTCACTCCATATATCGAGGAAAAGGAATTGAATTGATAGTGTCAGATTTTAATTGCTCACAAAAAATTCCAGAGCAGAAAATCGTGTATTTATATTATGTAGCCATAAATTAAAAAAACTGGTCAGGGGTACAAAATTTGAATATTCCATTGAGTATCCGATCACTAGTGAAGAGCCTTAAGGTGAAATTGAAAAAAAAAAGATGTCAGATGTTTTGAGTGTAGGCAGGAATACCCTAAAAATATCCTGGACTGTGAGGATTTGCAATGAAGCTTTTGAAAGAATATCCCTTGTTATAACCTGTCAAAAAACGTTTTGTTTTGTTACAAAACTCTCAACAACAAAAAAGAGGCATATTAATATCATAGAACGGGGAGATCTGCGGTCAGTCCTAAAAAACCAAAAAAGTTGATGATCTAGCGTCAATCTAACAAATACATCCCTCCCATTAAAAGTATTACTACTTTGTGATTGTCATTGCAGATGTTGTGTTATGCTATTGATGTTTAATTTTAGTTTTAATACGACTTTTATGAATTAACAATGCCATATCAAAATAATAACAATTAATAGGGTAAAAATTCCGTATTCTAGTAAGCACAAGACAAAAAAATAGGCTATACTATTTTTATTTTACTTTTACCACTCCGCAGGGTTTGTTTATATCCGTTTTGTTACGTTTTTAGGAGTCAGTTAAATATTGGGGGCGCCCAACCCCTCCATGCCCAGAGGTTTGCCACACCGAAAAGTGTTCTCTAAATAAAACAAGTGAGAATTCATTTATTTTTGTGTGCTAATAGTAGTTGTCAAAAAAGTAAAGCTCGATAGAATCCTTTTTTTGACTGGCCAACCTTACTTTTTTAACATCCACTCACAGCACGATCAATCAATTAATTAAAGAATCAATTATGAATTTCTTTTTCAAAACTGCTAATTCGCTGTTAGAACTTAGCTGCTACAATAATTTCCATAGTTGGACTTAATCTTTACATTTTTGTCGAGTTTTGGGGAAATGGTATAAACTTAGCTGTAGGAGGCCCCCCAGAGCCAGCAAAATTTTAAAAAGGGTCTATTAGAAAAGAAAGGTCAGGAATCTCTGCTCTACATAGTAGGGTGTTTTGTAACATTTTGTAAAAAGAGGAAAATTGTCTTGGCGGCTATCTTTCTTAAGTACACACGGCTTTTTGCCTCCAGACTACGGAAAGTTCTCTGAACCAAATAAATTTAAAAATATAGGTAGGTCTTACTATTACTATTGCTACTATTATTACCATCACAACTACTACTATTATCACCTGGGCCAGCTTAAGGTGACTCACATAAATTTGTGAAGAATGTGTAATGGAGTTTAGAATAGGAACACTGTCACACTTATAAACGTGTAAATTGTGTTTATCAGAACTTAGTCAAAGAAGTCAACAGTAAATCACCTGTAAACTTTTAAAACGTTATTCCCGCTGGTGTACGTATAGATGTTTGCATCAGTGCATTCATGCCAAGATATGTACATGCAATGTCTCTTTACTATAACATGCAATGCTTCAATTTACGTTTGAGTAAGGCCTACAGAGTAAAGTTTTCTGTCTGGTTCATCCCACCTGTTATCCATTGAACTATTAACCCATAATAGTTAACAAGGTAGGCTATATACTTTACAAAGAGCCAGTATAATTATTTGGATCTCTTAGCTTCACGAGGATCAATATAAAAAAGACTATGACAACAGATGAGAGGCCCTCGATATCCTGGAAATAGTAGGTCTACCTTTTTAACTGTTTTGGTCTCAGAGTTGATCATGTCAGGGACATGGTCACATTAACAACTTTATAACATATAGTCATTATATGTCTACTCGAGTCCAGTACGCCCATGGCTCAAAGTCCAAAATGTTTACAAACTCACTTAAATGTTTTAGACCGTCGGATCCGTGGTATTACCTCGATTTGTGACTACTCTCTAAGCTTTCATTATAGGCCTAAATACAGACCTAAAAAGACCGTACCATACAAACTGACAATGTACGGTACAAACTGGACGAAGGACCGGGTACGGGTGATGTGCGTCACTTATCTCCGGCGCGGCGCAGCGACAACTATCGAAATTAATAGACCATTTCAAAGTGATATGAGCAACCACCTTAAAGTAACATTCACCAGTAACCGTACTTACCTTCATGTTAGAAATGTCGTCAAATTCCTTCTCGTCTTTAGGTCCTTCGACCGGTTTTGCCTCTCCTCGCCACATAGCAAGGAATGGCATGATGAACTTGTGCCATATAAACAAAGCAAATGGCACAAGTAGACAAGTTACTCATACCATGTTTGCAAGAAGCAGTAAAATTTAGAAGCTAAACACGACAGAGTAAATCTATTCATTGCGTTTGCCTCCTATGGTAAGCATCGCATAAAAGAATGCAAGTCCAGAATACAAGCACAAAGAGACAAAAGTTAATTTCCAAAAAATGCTTACCATGGGCGATTGTCCAAGTTTTTAATTTCCCGAATCAACTGATCATTCTTCTTCAGAAGTTCTATATCTTGCCTATATAAGAGAGATCGAGGGATTCTCTTTCACGATATCAAACATGTCTAAAGTTAAAGGGGCGAAAAACTACTGCTGACTCCAGTTTATGTCGGAGTATCACGGTGAAATATTCTACTGGCAAAATCATGATTTGCAAAGAGTAACATTGTCAATAAAAAGGAGTACCCAACCGTACGTTTTCATCCAATTTTAGCAAGCTAATCAAACAAGAAATCAAAAAGACATTGTAGAAAAGGTTTTCGCATGTTAAGAGAAACCAATTTTTAACGCAATGATAAACGGAAATCCTAGTAGATGCACAGTAGGTTAGTGATCTATTTGAGTAGTATGCAACAATATTTCTCATGGTTAGTTTATAAAAAACCAATTTTGCCTAACCATTTTCTTAACCAAGCAGGAAATTTACCATTTTCAAATGTACACATTCGACCCATTTATGCTTGTTACAATCAATTTGTTCCATAACCGGTTTGGTTTGATCATATTCTCGTTCCGTGTTGTTAAATTATAGATTTTGGCGCTTATAGTTGGTATTATGGAGCAAAACACACTAAAAACTACGTTTTTAACAATCACTAAACAATCTCAATTCATAAGGATCGTATTTGTGGATGCCGGGTAAAAAAAATTTATTAATTCCAAACAGAAGATTCTAGAGTTTCCTATTTACAATGTCACCTTACCCATCAGATTTACTAAAGTGTATTATAATAAACGATAAACTTTATTAGTTAAATTGAATTTGAGTAATAAATTGGAATAATTTGGTACTTATATATTTTTTTTTTTAACGCAAAAAATGTTTTTTCGGTATTTTCTTATAAAAAATGTATATTTTAGATGGCTGGTAATAAATTATTGGGCTTATGTCACTAAACTTTTATTCCTTCCAGTCTGTGTCGGCATCGTTTTCTTCCTGTGTTGAGATGATGTCCGGTTTCTTAAAGTTTCTAATCAACTTCCGGTCACCTTACCTTTACGTCAGTTTGAACAGTGGCCAAAACGCCATCAGTATTTATCACACTGATTTACCGTCTACCTCCTTTATTACTGTCATATACTTCAGATCCGATCTTCTACTCTTCCCATAACTTCAAAGCTCGGCGCATTGGTGAGACCGAGCCGTAAGAGAGAGACCAGGGAGCCGGGCCCTCTCAAAGATTTTAAGAGACAAAGTTTTTGAATTTATGCTAAAAATTTGACAAGTAATCGTAAGTCACTCTTCTGACAATCATTATGCTTCGTATATTGCACTATTTACATGAAAGACCTAAAAATATATTCTTGAATGGCGAAAAGCTTCGATTTCTTTGTCTCGAAAGTGATAAACACCTTGCTTTTATTCCATCAAGGATTTTTTCTCTCTCTCTCTGACTTTGATGATAACACTTAGGAGAATCCACCTTACGCACCGGGAATATAGTATATTACTTCATTTACGAACGTTTTATAATTGCCAGTTAAGTTAGTTTTTTCTCTTGCCCCCCCTCCCCCCCAATAATTTGAGTACGCTGCAGGCATTCTGGTTTTCGCGAGAAACTCTGGATAAACTGTTCATGAAAAGACTCTAGACAAACTGCTCATTGAGAGACTCTGGATAGACTGTTAATAGAGAGACTCTGGACAGACTGTTCATTAAGAGACCCTAGATAAACTAAAAGAGACCCTAGATAAACTGTTCATTGAAAGACTCTGGATAAACTGTCTATACACCTTTTGAATAAACGCTTGGGTAAGAGTCCTCGTAAATTTGTTTTTAGTTTTCTGACAGTTGTATAAATCAGTGTTTTACAAACGGGGTACAGCAAGCACGGAGCCAGCTCCATTGGTCCGGGGGGGCAAAGAAAATAATTCTCAAATTTTTTCTTCTCCATATGTCCTATTTGCAAACGGGAAATTACTCATCTGCCATTTGGCCGACCGAACTGACAAACAAATTGGAAATATAAATAAACAATTTTGAAATAGCATAAAGCTCTAATTATACAAGACGACTCAGTAAAGTTCAATAACCGTTATTGAATTGTAAGTGCCACTGTTACATTGATTGATACGCTGATGCTGCGACTCCTGAAGTGCTACACCAGATATTTGATTTGCTCCCATTGTTACATATTTGATGTCCCTTTACTCTTGAGTCCCTAGTAGACGTGCCGTCACGGCAATTGATTTTTTGAAAATTTTCTACCCACAACTCTGTCATTCCAGCCACTACGTTTATTAAAACTAACAGGTTATGGCTCGACACCACGCTTACTCGTGCCCCTCGTTTCATTAAAATCCACATGCAGACGTGTGCTTTTATCTGACGCACGGAGAAGTATTCGGAAGCGAATAGAGAGCAAGCGAGAATGAACGTTGTTGATCATCTTTGACTTAAGTAGAATAGCATCTTTTATTATAACCGTGTTATTAATTTGGGTGTATTTATTAAATGTTTGAAGTGAACACTACTTTTCCCTATTACTTTTTTGTTTTTCTACTGTGCCTATTCCAGCCACCACGCTTAGTAATAGTTCCCCGAATTTCCGACCACTACGGTAATTTCAGGCACCACACCAATTAAAACTTCGCCTAATTTCCAACCACTACGTCTATTCGGGAGTAAAGAGTAAGTCTTCAGCACTTTCTTTGTAGCTCCCTGCATCCTCTGTTATCAAAACTGGGAAGTTTCCCATCTTACTTTATTATCATTTCTACTCTACTTAAAGGATAAATTCAAGTTTTCAATCACTGAATAGACAAATATTTAACGTGTGCTACAACTTACAATACATTATCATGATGTTTCTTGTCTTCTTGACAAGCTTACGAATAAGTCAACGTTTTCTAACTGATTTCTTTCAGGGAAATAGAATCTCAATTTCGGCCCTACCTAAAGGATGACGCTGTGGTATGTATTGCATTAAGAGTACCGTTCCTTGATATTAAACCAGTACACCATGAAATAAACAGTCAATTAAAGAGTCGTAGCTTACTTACTAAATTTTAAACAAAAATAAGTGTAACAAGGCAGTGAAGAGGGACAATCTTCTTTTAGATCTCTGTCCATCTCTCCCCCTTTTAGATCTCTGTCCATCTCTCCCCCTTTTAGATCTCTGTCCATCTCTTCCCCTTTGACTTAAAAATATATATCAGTAAAAGGGAAATTGTCAAGTTCCTTGATCAGTAGATCAATGCGGCAATGATCAAATCGGATTCTCAAGTAAATATTGAGGGCGATGTCGATTTCTTTTTGGTCGGATCAGAGGCTCATCATGATTTTCAAGAGGAACAGGATCATCATTAGAAGTAGGTTAGGGTTCAGGAGGCGGAATTTTCTTAGAAAACGACACATTCTGCATAACTGGAGGTGTAAAATCGCGTTTGAGGATCAGTGATGGGCCTTTTCTTTCCGGTACTTGATAAGGTTTTGGATCGTATGGTGACGTTAGCTTATTGGCTTTCCCTGAATTAGAAGAGAAAAATCACCTTTTGAAATCTGCGATGGAGTGGCATGACGAGTAATGTCAGCATAACGTTTGTTTTGTATTTTGGTCTTGCTGTTGAATTCCTGTGCTTGAACTTGCTGCTCTGTGGGGGAATGAAGTAATGGGAATTCAGATAATTTGGTTTTTAACTTTCTGTTTAAGAAGAGTTCCGCAGGAGAAACTTTGGTCGAGGAATGGGGAGTAGCACGATAAGATTGAAGAAAGTTGGGAAGGGATTGTTGCCAGGATCTTCCCTGTAGAGTTGAGGAGAGAATAAATTTGGTAAGTGTGCGGTTAAAGCGTTCGATAGGAGCATTAGCCTGTAGCCAGTACGGTGTTACTTTCCGATGGAGGATATCATGGAGTTTGAGATAGTCAGAGAATTCCTCAGACGAAAATTGGGGTCCATTGTCGGAGACAATTTCAACTGAGTTGCCAAATCGTGCAAAGATTACATTGATGAGTTCAAGGATCTTGGTAGTAAGTCTTTCTGATGAGTTAAACGTCAGGCCATTTGTAGAATGAGTCAGTTAGGACAAGTAATGATTCGCCAGTAGGAAATGGTCTATAAAGATCAATGTGAAGAGTGTGCCATGGAGATACTGGGGAAGAAGTGAGAGACATTGGCTCAGGAGGTGTTTTGGAAGTGTTGTCAGATTAGAAGTGACAAAAGCAGAAGTCTCTCCCAAATGCATAAATCCAACTATCTCCTAGCGTTCTTTCAAGTCACGTTGGTCGATGGTAATGTTTTTGTAGGTGTCCATAGTGAAGAGTCCTCCCTCAATCTCTTAAAAAGGGCGAGAAGTGCTCGTTGTTAACATATTTCGTCCACTAATCATGTTTTTAGTACGTTATAATGAAGACTCTCACTATTATTTACAAGTAAAGTGAAGAGAGACAAGAAGGTACTTAGGAATTAATTTAAAAGCACCATGAATAATAGCCAGGATGACGTTCACTTTAACCCAAAAAAATCGCAGTACAAGTATAAATCCCTGCCAAACTCCTTACAATTTTTTATTATTTATTCAAAGCCCCAGGCAAACAGAAGAGGAAAACAAGTAAAACTGGCCTAAAAACTAAGCAGAGGAAATCAATAACACCAGATATATCAGAGTCTGATCTTAGTCTTAGCATATCACATCTGGACGATATTTCTGTGGATGATAATTTTGCAGACTTGAATACTGACGGTAAGTAATATATACTGAGGGGAACAATTAGCAGATTCAGTAAATTATTGCCAAACAAAAAGTAGCATTTATGTGCAGCCTGCACTGTACCTAGGATATCAGGCTTTATTTAAGGAAGATATTGATTGATAAATGTTTCTATTTATCTAACTCGGTTGTCACAATTAGCTACACATTAATAAAAAGGTTTGATGTACAGTTTCACTTAGATGGAAATAGTGGAGCTTTGTAAGGCATGCACTAAGACAATTTTTGGCAAGAGGTGGCACTGGAAGTACCGTAGATGGTGACAAAAAAGTGTAAGGAAACCAAGTTTGAAATAGTTAGATAATGTCAGGAATATGAGAAAGCGAAGGCGGGGGTATAAGTACTTAAATAGATTAAGAGGGATCTATAAGGACTTTTTGGACATAAGTATCGTGATTTGCTAACCTCAGTAGCATGTTAAGAATAGCTAACAATTCTTTCTACATGACCACCTTTCTACATTCCAACTGCAATATCATCTTGAACTTTTAACTTAGTAAATTGCACAGGTATAAGAAGTCCAGAGAAATGTACAAAGAGATAAGAATCAATAATGGATGACATTCAATAGATCAGTAAACCATAGGGTGAACTATTCCCCAAAGCCTTTGAGAGCATAAAGAAAATCACCACCGTGTCTTGGTCATAGACATGACTCATCGCTCAGGAATGCTATCAGTATGATTTCCTTGCAATATTCAATTTCCAAACTTGAACATTTTATTCCTTGAATAACTGCGCGGTTTGATTCAAAATCCTTGGTATTTGGTAGCTGTTAAGACGTGTTTACACTTTTAAAACTGCCTTAAATTAAGAATTTAAAGTTGATTGAAGTAAGTTTGGAACGCGAAAACAAGCTTATTGAAAGTTGAAAGTTGAAAGCGTGCTTTGCTCGTGACAGGAAACGTTAAATTAGACCTCTATATTATCGATTTTCCATCAACCTTGCCTTCAACTTTCAACTTCAATTTTGAAAGCAACTGTTGAAAATGGAAATTTGGCTTTGTGCTCCAGTCTCACACTGCGTGAATACTGATGCATGTCCTTAACTTAAAAAAACAACACTACCGTTCAAGATATTTTAAATTGCTTATTACGTTGCTATTAATATAAGCTGACCTGTTTCAAGGACATTGGTGAAGGTAAATACTTTCCGTCGGGGGACGGAGAAAATATAACTATAACTTTAATTGCAGAGTAAAATTAATTGAAGGATTCGGCTACCGCTGCCTTTAACTTTATTATCATTGTCTGAAAGTAAAGTGGCCCCTTGCTACTACCCATGCAATGCACATTGGTAATCATTTCAATTTACGGTATGAAGAAGAAGAGAAGATGGTCTACCGCAGTCGGAGGCAACAAGAATGCTCCTCTTTCCTTAGCTTCTACCACCACAGTGGTAGGGGTGGGCGCCACTCCTATCCCAAGTCAAGGTTTTTACAACTTCTCCCAGCATAGCTGGTACTCATTTCACCGACCCCGTAAGGATGAAAGGCTGAGTGAACCTTAGCAATATCTCAATCAAAGATCCCTGATGAGCAGTGGGCCCGACATTGAAACTACCCTAAATAAACAGAAAAACCACCAAACAGACAGTCTTCGTCTCAGGATAGACTACAAAATCTACCTTTAAAATCATTCTAAGGTTCCTTCAGTTTATAGTACAGACAATGGGCAGGGCCGACGCCACCGACTGAAAAGTGGGGGGCTAACAGGTAACTAATTCTTTTGTTACTTTTATTCTATTAGATCTTCTGAATACGATTTTGCATCTTCGGAGAATTAAGTTTTGAGATGAGCATCTCTTTTCCCATTTTTTTCTCTCGTTTCAGTGCTTTGCTTATTCTCTTTGCCACAAAATACTACTCGGCAAAAAGTTTTGGCGTACTGAACTGTTAAGGTTTCCCTCTGGTGTCGCAGATGAACGGAACAGTAGTCTCAGTCTCATACAGGTATCAACTTATTCCATAGTGGTAAGGACTCGCCTTTTATATGAGTAAGTTGGGAATGACTTCGCTATTCGCATAACAATCACATAATTTCAGTACCCAGACTTACCTGGTACTTTCTTAGCAAGTATGGCCAGAAGAACATAAGGACAGAGAAGGGTTGAGCGCAACGAAAATACGCTTGGGCGTTGTATAGACCAGTGGTTCTCAATGGGGGCGCTAGCGCTTTCCAAGGGGGCCTTAGCGAGCAAGGGGGCGATAGGGGGCGTTAGTGATTAAAAGGGGCGGTGAGAGCGACCAAAGGGGGCGCTGGCATGATGAAGGTGCATCATACAAGTTTCGTGTCCTTTTGAAAGTAATTTTCTTTAGAATGAACTGGTTTTGTTTTGCCAAATGTACTATTGAGTGGCAAATATACGTCCTCCCCTCTCTTGTTCCTTTTCCAATTTTTTCGAAGCCTCTTAATTCTTATTAGGACTCACAGCTTAATATTTTTGGCCTGCCGCTTTTGCTGTGAAAGCCTCAAGTTTAAATTTCATGCTTGATGAGTATACGTATTTTTTGGTAAGAACTGGTTTGTAAGAAACTAGGGCTGGAACACCCTAAAAATTAAGAAACTCTCACTACTGAGCACCTGTAGGTTAAGCAGCTTCTCCAAGCCTGTCAAACAACCCATGACCCACTTAAGTAGTTTGCCCCTATTTGAGTGGCCCATGCCTTAATCACGACATATTCGTTTTTATATTCTGAAGGTTTTAATGTGAGTCCTCAGCCTGTATTTGTAGGATAGTTATCCTGCTGTAGCGACACACGTCAGGTCTTGCTTAGAGCGATCAATTTTTTTACCAAGATCGTATAAAATGAAAAACCAAGTTTCCAAGAGAGTTTTGATCATTTAGGTAGAGCCTTGGAGTCATGTCAATGTTACTATCATAATATTTCCGTCTTTTTATTGGTAAGTAAAAGAGATCAACAGTATGATTGGTATTTACACGTGGCGTTTGTCTTCACTTTCGTAAGCATGTAAAATCAGGTGTCAAACTTATAAAATGTTTGGGTGCAATTGATTTGCCATTTTTTTACTGTAGTGTATCAGTTTTTTGTATGGGAGTGACACTGCGTATGAGAAATAGTACAGCAAAAGATTGGAAAATAATGGAAAGAATATCATGCTACATTCCTTGTGATCTTAAATTTGCCCCTCTTTTGTTCTGCTGAGGTAACCTTCTCGTAGTTTAGTACAGTTTTACATCAGACAACCTCCCCTATTCACCTGGCTACTCGAATAGTAAAGCAGCAAGTTACAAGAGCATTATAATAGACGTCGCTGTGTTTTTCCTTTAAGATCTTGTCATGTTACTAACATCAGAAAAAAGCTGCCTTTCTCTGTTTCTCACAACCTCCCTACTATGGGCCAATTTTCATTTTACTTTTTTACATCTCAACAGGGGTACATCTTCATAGTGCTGACAATAGTTGCAGCAAAGGTCATAAAACATCATCAGGTAACGCTTTGTTGCTAAATTCATCCTACTAAATTTCACATTCGAATTGTAGAGTAAGAAGAAAGTTATATTGTAGAAAGTCCTTAACTACTTTGAACTTTGTTATTCATAATAAAGCTTGACGAAGCTTTTATTTCGTAAGCGTTATCATCCTATATGAGACTCAACATTGCCGGCACAAACTGCAACAGCGTAGGATGGTTGGAATTAATCGATGTTGAAACTGTCAGGCTTTTGCAATGCACGTATGTTGGATATTCTCAGTTCGTCTATTGATTTGGGATTGCGTAATGACATATGACGCAAGCTCCATGAATATTTCAAGCAACATGGATTAAAAATTACTGTTCAAGCCAACCTAAAAGTAGTGAATTACCTCGATGTCACTCTAAATCTCTCTACAGGCAAATACTACCCCTACCATAAAGACAATGATCTACCCATTTATGTGCATTCACAATCCAACCACCCCCCAGCAATCCTCAAACAAGTACCTGAGGCCATCAACAAGTGAAGTGGAGCATTACTACAATAGCTTGCTTTCTTTTTTCACTAATGGAGCTGGGGAGATTCGAACCCACGACCCATTGGTTTGAAAACCAACATGTTAACAATTGGACCATCAATGCCCAATAATTAAGGTGACAAATTTTCAAGTCAATCTTGCCGTGTTTTCACCTCCACTCAGTGGGAAAGGGGATATTCATTAATTATAATTATTAATTGTGTTTTGGCTTTGAGCCTTCTCAGTGCCAGAGATATATGAGTACTCAGCAGACACATAGCATTTATTATATATTTATCACGAAGTGGAGCATTACCACAATAGCTTGCTTTCTTTTTTCACTAATGGAGCTGGCGGGATTCGAACCCACGACCCATTGGTTTGAAAACCAACACCTTAACCATTGGACCATCAATGCCTAATAATTAAGGTGGCAAATTTTCAAGTCAATCTTGCCATGTTTTTGCCTACACTCAGTGGGAAAGGGGAAATTCATTAATTATAATTATTAATTGTGTTTCGGGTTTGAGCCTTCTCAGTGCCAGAGATATATAAGTACTCAGCAGACACATAGCATTTATCATATATTTATCACGAAGTGGAGCATTACCACAATAGCTTGCTTTCTTTTTTCACTAATGGAGCTGAGGGGATTCGAATGGTGACCCGACATTTACCTCGGCAACACTTACCCCGGCAACACTAACCCCGGCGACATTTACCCCCGATGACATTTACCCCTGCAACACTTACCCCCGGCGACACTTACCCCCGTGACATTTATCCCCGGCGACACTTACCCCCTGTGAATCGTATTAATTCCTATGATATACCAAATTTGACAGTAGTAACAACAATCTTTTTCTTTTGTCTTTACAGTTTTCTTTGACGCAATTATATAGTACCCGATGTTTTCCATAATTAGTTTTGACCAGGGGAAGACGTAAGTCGTTTTTCCTACTTGTGTTGTAACTATGAACGTTCGAGTTCTTTACGATATTATTATTGCGTCATCCGGGATATTAAAGGGTTAAGCTGCAAAACCAGTCTGGGTACGACGTTGTGCTTATATTACATACATCTGCTGTGGACGCACTGGAAGGAATTGTCCTTCAAAATCGTCCATCACAACTCTTCTGAGGATGATCTGTGCTAAAATCTCTTTCTCCTTTCGTATCACTTTGTTCTCTCCAAAGGCAGTGGCAAAGAACTGTAAACGAAGCCGAAACGTGTACTATTGGGTGCCTAATAGGCGTCCCCCCGCTATATTTTTCAAAATTTTCCACCCAGGACATTCTTATTCCACCCCCCACCTATTAATTTTTAAGTAATCTCCCACCCGTAACAATATTTTGAGGGGTACCCCAGTGGCCAAGTAGAAAATATCTTTATCAGAATATGAAAATCACACAAGAAAAAGATGAAGATTGTATTACCCTACGTTTAGGAACTTGCAGTTGATTCTAAACATTGATTCTTGACTTAATCTTGACTTCGTTTTTTAAACTTTTTGTTCAACCCTCCCGTCTATTCCAGCCCCCCGTTTATTAATTTTGGGGGATTTTTCTAACCTCCCATTTATTCCCACCCTGCCTTCTATTAGGCACCCGAAAGTAGATAGGAATTAGGGATACAATTGAGAGTAAAACTTGTGACTAAAGCGAATTTGGAAGCATTGAGAGGAAAACGTAGACACGCTTTAATCTATACTGTCACCTGTACGGACATCGATTATAAACTGCCACTGTGAACACATTTAATGATGCCAGGATTTCACAAGATAACTCAATTTATTGAAAACGTCGAAGACGTAAATAGTCACAATTAGTTTAAATGTTCCATACAGGTTGATTCAGAAACTTTAAGTATAAGCACAATAAATTAAGTATAATGATTTATGGACAAAAGTATTACCACTTGTTGAGTTAATAAAAAGTATCAAGGAAAATTAAGGGTATCCTGTGTTGCTGCTGCTACTGCTATTACTAGTCATTAACTACTTGGTGGCTAAAACTAGATCTGATATTGATATTGAAGAAAAGTTATTGTATGGATTCGGTCACAACTTTTCCAACATTTGACCGGAAGCGTAGTACTTGGTCCGAAGTTTGGACCTGAAGATTGAAGCCCTTTATATTTGTTATTTGATGTAATTGTCCTCACTTTTCTTTAGTTTTATCTTTTTCTAATGTTATTAGGCTACAACGGCTCACGCAGCATCTCACTATGAAGATGAGAAAGACTTACAGGAACCGCTATTTAATGTCTACACGTATAACGTGCACCAGGTAAAAATTACATTATCCTGCGCACATTTATTCTTGGTCCGTAAATTATAGCTTTTTTATAGCGTAATCCACAGACTACAGTATGTTCCACATCCGCAAAACAGTGACGTCATATCTGAGGACTTTCTAGAGAGTGTTTTGCCTGTCGTCTTCGCCGTTTGTTTTGTGTTCTTCCGTCAAATGTGCTCTCTCGTCCCTCGTTGATTTCTTTAGTGTTGTTAGAATTGTGAGAGTTCAAGATGAGTCACTTGTTTCGGAGTAGCAATCTGAACAATCTGAACTATTTTCATAGCGATCGGACTGTGTAGGCACGTAATGGTGTACAGGATGTGATTACGTATAGAAACGAGGTAAAAGCGGACTTGCTACATGAAAACATGGTTATAAGTTGCGATGACTAATAACATAATTTTCATCGAGTGCCAATGCTTAAGTTGTTCAAAGAAGCTTCCCTTAGTACGTTATACTGCTTGACAAAACTGGTCGCAGAGTGGCCTATAGTTCCTGTAAAGGAGGGGTTAAGTACATAGTGTTTTCGATATTTCGTGCAATATTCATGTTTTGTACCACAAACAAACTATTTGTTCATATTTTATAATAAATAACCAAGTAAATAAGGCCGCTCTAGCTTGTGTTTTGCGCAAGTATTTGCGCAAGTGCACAATACACACTTGGTTCAATGGATTACAGTCAAAGATTTCTTTATCTAGAAGCAATCGCCGTCGGGAAGGAGTACGACGGCGTCGATTTATAATGTTTCGATTTTCTTAATTCAGTCTTGACAAGCAATGACAGAAAGGGACTATTCACAGGCATGAACATTGTTTTAAAATGATAAAAGTTTCAAGTTGAACTTCACAGAGAAAAATGTTCTAAAACCTGTGAAGAATGTGTTTGTAACACTTAAATGTATAAGATATTTGCTTAAAATTCTGACACTGGCGGGAGCCAATGGTTTAATTAAACTACTTTATTGCTTTTAGGTAATCAAAAAAAAAAGTTTAAACAATTCAGCGAAGGATATGTGATAGTAAATTAAGTTTGTTTTACTTTTTGGAAGATCAGATGTCTTACCTTTTGTCTGTACTTTTGCAAGCATTAAAGCTCCAGAGAAAAGGTTCAAAATTATCCGGTTATTTTATCCCCTCTCGGCTGTTTAATGCTTTTGAGAAATATACAGTATAAGATAAATTTTGTGGTCAGAAAACTTCTTACCTGACCACAAAGTCAATAATAGATGCAAAATACTATATATACTCTTCTTGCATCTGCTGTACTTATAATGATCACAACAACCTTGTCCACTAGAAGACTATTTCTCCCAAATGTCAACAAGGAATCATGAAAAAGACTCTGGAAATTTTTGTATAGCAGCCTCTGAATTCCTAGAAAAATTGTTCTAGAATTATGTTGCATAAGTTTGTGCCTTGCACTCTGTATTTAAAATGGAGATTTAGTAGCATAACTCTATTACGCAAAAAAAGAAAGTACAGCTACAGAACACTAGTGGAAACAGAAAAGTTGATTCTAATCAAACAATGTACATAGTGCTTTTAACAGAGTGGGTCAAAGAAGAGGCGGCTAAGATATAACACTGGTCGACATTTTTTTTCGACCAAAATGTTACGAGGTAATGGGCACATGTTTCTAGGCTATTTTTTCACGCCCATTTGAAAATCAAGTCCATTTCTCCCTATCATGTCAGGTTTTGTCGCTACAGGTATATGCCTGTTATGGCGAAAATAGGCAAAATGTCTAATTTCACAGGGAAATTAATGGACATGTTACTGTCAGTAAGACCTTTTTAATATTACATTACATACAACAGAGTGGGGGCTGGAGTTGAATTGGAATATCATTTCATTTGGGCGGTATTACTGTCTGTCGTATGGTTGTGTCCGTTATGCGTCGATTTTCAGCAGATGATATAAAGAACTCGATGTAATTAAGAGGAAGCCTTTAGAATCATATCTTTCTTTTCAACCCTAAATCTCTATAAGGCTTTTTATTTCATACAGGCCGATACCATGTGTTCTTCTTGAACAAAACATAGCTAGAAGCGTTAAGCGCACATTTTGAAATCAGGGGCTGCCATTTTCATAAGTCTGGAGGTAGCTACCACCCCCGTTATTATTTGTAGAACATTGTTCGTATACCCTTGGAGCTTTGAAGGGATCTTTGTTCATTGGGTTAGCTTCAAATTAATTTGAAAGACATTTGTAGCTCAAAGACTGCTATTAAAAACACCGGTTACGCAGCAAGTAGGTGCTTAGTTAGGGAAAAGATTAGAGCAAATTTCATAGACACTCTTTTGACATTAGTTCCCGATATATGTCATGACGCTGCTTATTACGACACCACAGCGTACTTTCCATGAAAAGGTTTCGAAGTTATCGTTTGAAAGACCGCCCTACTACATTCCACGCCTGAAGTTGGTGTCGTATCGATTTTAGGATTTTGTTACACTTCGGTATCTTCAGTAAGGCGGTAGTCAGACGTGGCGATTTGTAAATATTAATGAATACGAAGGAGAGCTTCGTTCAAGTTCTTTTTTGCGTTTTCCAGTCATCATACTCTGATGTCTTTTCTTTTGACGGTTGTTGGTTGCTGGTTGGGCTTCTGTTGAGGGTTGCTCATTGCACAATACGACGCATTTGGTTGAATATGGTAACAATGTTGCAAATCATTTGCTGTTTTCAAATTTTGTTGAGTGCATGTGAAGGATTCAGTGAATTCATAAATCGTGGCAAAGAATAGTTTAATAGTTGCTATGTAACTGATGTCGATTAGTATCCTCTGTCTACAAAGAAAGCTGGAGAAGAGAATTTCTTCTTTTAAACAAAAAGTAAAGTAGTCGTTTGAGGATGTCATAAACATTGGCTTAATCACTCGGTTATGATTCTTCGCAGCCGACCTCGAATGATAGTATTAAGGAGATGTATATTTGTCAATATCTCACCCAATTTAGCTCACATAATATGGGGCTTTCACAGTGCCTATCGTTTGTAATAATTCTTATATGCAGTTCAGCGTGTGTATAAATCAAGGAGTACGAAAAGAGAAACTGAATTATAGGCCGATGGACGTTTTCAGTTGTGATACTCTTGAGCGCGGGGCCCCTCTTAAGCGCGGGGCCCAAGACTACCGCCCTGTCCGCCATACCCTAAAACCGCCCATGTCCTTATCAAATAATAATGCCAGAAGATGCAGGTCGTCTTTCATTATCAATTGAAATAAAACACCTGAAGTCTTTTATTATACCCCAGCTCCTCGTTTTGCTGGGGGTCGCCGCCCCTGTATAGTTTTTACTAGATCTATTATTTATTCAACAACCTAACGATACAGTGTCATAAATAGTATTTCAGGGTGGGGAGCATGTAAGTTCCTCACGTTATCCTGTCAAGTTTTAATGGTTCTGGAACTTCTAATATTCAAAAATATTTTACAAGCCTAAACGACTTTTTTTGCAATCTCGATAGTATCTTTTTATTATTAATTTTATTCGCTTTTTATAACGTATGTTTGTGTCAGTTTGCCATCGTTAGTCATATGTTTCTAACTAACTCCCAAATTGCCAACAAACTTATCGCTTACAATTATCGTAAGAGTACCAAAGGTATTGATTATTAAGCAACCCATACATTAAGACATTATCAGCTATTAGTGATACACTTTGCATAATGTTCTGTTCCCGTGACTGATTATTAGAAATTCTACTCTTGCTCAGAATTTCCTGCAGATGCTTAAGGTATTCAGCGAATGAATGCTTCATTGCGGACTGTCTTGCACATCCCACTTTGGAAGAACTAGTTCAGCAAGATCTATCGTTTTCATTTTCTTCCAGCCAGTCTTTGTGTGACCTTATGATAAAATCCCATATCGTAACCTATGGTAAACATTCCAAAGAAATATGCACAAGGACATATCCAGACTAGGGCTGTCCAAAGCATAACATTCTACTATTCGAATAATCGGTGGAGATTTTTCCGATTAATCGATTAATCGGAGTGAGAAGATAGCAAAGAACATCACACTGGGACCATGTAAGTAAAATTCAGGTAATGTATTTTATGATTGGGAACAAAAGAAGACTTTTAATACATATCAGGACTGATGTATTTTAGTAGTGTAAATGTCTGTACTACATTAGTATATCCACAAGACAATTTTGAAAGAACATGGCTTTATAAGGACCCATAATTCCTCAGACTTCAAAAATGTAAGCTGAATTCGTGTAATGTGTTGTTTTACAAATGATTGGAAAGATAATTTATACTGTCGATACTAATTACCAAGACAAATGAGTTCTAAATTTATCGTTTTCAACAGTGTTAAACTGATGCTTGTACTGTAGGGGCTTTTTCACAAGACAATTTAGATAGCAAAGTAAGAGCATACACACTTAATATGTGTAATTTGAAGACATGAAATGTGTTGTTTACAAATTATTTGTTACAGAAGAAAGAGGCCTTTTATACTATTCAGCATGACATACGAGTTCAAAGTATATCTTCATCGACAGCATGAAGGTAATTCTGGTACTGTAGGCGTTATCAAGAAAAATGTACAAATTTTTATGAAGATAGGATGATGAGAGAGCAACAATTTCTCACAAGTAAAGTATTTAAGGTGAACTCAGGAAATTTGTTGTAAACAGAGAATAAGAAAAAGAAATTATAGTTTTATTTTATTGAGTAAGAAAAAGGGATGTAAAATTAATATTTTTTAGTTGTGCAAAGCTGATATTTGTACTAAAGGGCTTATCAAGAAAACAATTTACAAATTTGAAAGAGCATAGCTTAATGAGAACGTTACAATTACTCACTCTTACAGCATATAAGTTAAATTTAGATAATGTGTTGAAATCAAATGATTGGGAGTAGAAAATTTGGTTTTTATGCTAATTTTCAGGACGAACGAATTGAAGGTAAATTTTTAGTAGTGAAAATCTGATGCTTATACTTTGCACTTTGTGAGTTTATTCATCAAGACAAACGAATTCAAGATAGTTATTTTTCAGTAGTGTAAAGTGACCTTTGTAAAACAGGCTTAGTTAGAAGATAATTCAAAATGTAAATAATATAATATGATGATCGGATTCAAACGGGTGCGAATCAAAACGAGGCAACAAGAACTACCGCTACTAGTTAATTTTAGCTTCATCTCCACGTGTCATCTTTTTTGTCCCAATGGTGACACATTAAGTAGGTTAGCTTTGGAGCCTTTTAAATTCTTTTTTGGTTCTACCTCGATCTTTCAAATCAGAACCGACTTTCCAATACGGCTTCGTATTCTGTAATAAAAGGAGCCTCGCTTCTAAAAATGACCTCGATCCACGTTTTGAAAAGATATCCAGAATATATTAATTTTATGGCCTGCTCTGTGGTGTTTTAAGCCTACTTAGACTTAGATCCGTAGATCCATCGTGCCCCCGGGGCACCCCCAATCTTCACCCCCATTTTTCATTTAGGCCGTCGTAGCTTATAATAATAGGCGGTATGCATCTAAGGAAGCTCATGATTGAAGTGCAAAGGATTGACTGGAAATAGAGATGGTTTTCAAACCATTTATATACTTGAACAGTAAATGGAAGCACCTTTCCCTACTCATACCAGGCTCCTTTCGCCCTTTCTCTCTCTTTTAGAGTTCATCACAACCAGATTGTTACAAATCAAGTTTTATTAGGAGTGATCGATTCTCTTAGAGATGTAAGCAAGTCAAAACTGTCGGAGTACAAGGTAAGCAATATTTGTGCGGTCGACATTTGCTATTGAAAGAAGGAGGTACTCCAGTTTTATTTAAGCTGAGTGGACGAAGGCAGTTAACCTTAATGTAGTATCATTGACATGTTCAGTTAAAACACAACGACTGCGAGTGCCATATTATCAAGCTGGGCTGCATGGCCACTTTATTAAGAATTAACTGGTCCATCGGTGGATTCTCAAAATTCATTTTCTTAATATGGTATCAGGCATTCAAATTGTGGCTTTGCGTGACACAAATGGACTTTTCAGACTCCAAAAACTTACTGAAATTACTGTGTATAAACACATGTGTATATTCAGGACAAAAAAAGGTAACGGGTACACTCTCTTGTGAGCATTTTGAGCAACCAGGGTTACTTGGAATCACAGGGGAAGGTTGGGGGGGGGGGGGCAAAAAAAAGTAAGACGTATGTTACCAAAGATAATAAATGCAGCCATCAAATATCTCTTTATTTGCAAAATGAAATACCCTATTTGTAAAGTTTTTTAATTAATTCCATTAACTAGCACACTTATCATATTAGCCTAACAAAGGACAATAATAAAAACCATAGTCAACATTAAACAGGCTCACATGAAGATGCTGTGAAGAATGAAATTCGACTTACCTTTGAGTAGGTATCCTTCCATGCAATACAACATGCTATACTTTCCCGTAGTCCTTTCATGCTTGCAAGAACATTTCCATCAAAAATTTCATCTAAGTTAATAACAGTGCTGCATCGTCTTATGATTTCATTGCTCACCTGAAGAACCAACATGTCATAAAAGTGACAAAATAACTAATAATGTAATGCTCTTGTCTTATCATTGTGTTGGGTTACCAGTGACACCACTGTTCATAAAAATAGCTGGTATGACTGACTTCCAGAAACATTTTAAAGTCCCTTAATAGTAAACTAGATGAATATATTTACTATGTTCATTACATGGTATATATGATACATATACTTATATATACATATTATATATAATACTATCAAGAGGTCACTCAAACATGTTTCTCAAGATTACATAGACTATAAATAAATAAACACTAGCATAAGTTATCAATAACATCACTTTCCTACAGAGTTAATAAGAATAACACATTGTATCAGAATATGTATTTCAAAATTCCTTTTTAAAAAACTACATAAACAATCATTTATGATGCACATTGTGATCTGATCTGATCTAATATATATAATATGATACAATACAATAAAACACAATATGGCACAATATGATGTAATATGCTGTAATATAATTTATAGAATAGATATGAATTCTCCTCCGGAGGGGAATTCACAAAAGATTGACACTAAAAATCTCCGCCTTGATGGCTCAATGGTTGAAGCGTTGGTTTAGTAATCATGAGGTCATGGGTTCTCAGCAGACACATTGCAATTATATATAATTCTCAAAGAGTGGAGAATTACCACAATAGCTTGCAATTTAACGGCGCTGACCGGATTCGAACCCACGACCTCATGATTACTAAACCAACGCCTGCCTCTTTTGTTCTGACCCGGAAATTCTATGATGACGATGACAGGTGCAAATTTTGACAGCTATTTGATACCATGAGGAGATCAGGTTCCTTATCTAGCACGGGAATTGTATCCTGGGGGTGATAATTATTTTTTGAAGTCTGTAGACCGAAGTGTCACAATCAACCAGATGGATGTAAACCCCGTCAACGAAATTCTGACGTGAAATGCTCAGTTTTCGTTATTTGCACTTGCAATGACTGGATCAGGTATGTGAATCAGTAGAAGTAAAGTAAAACGATCTCCTTGCTTGCTCCTCCTCTCATAGCTTGCGACGGATTTTACTCGTGTGTGAACCAGACTTTATGGTTGAAGGTTGTTGACCAGTTTCTCGATAAACAGGGTTCACAGCCAACCTGGAAATCAGGGAATTATCAGAGAATTTCAAACTGTACTCGTTTTTTGACTAAAATCAGGGAATTGTGGAAAAATTCCGGAAATCAGAGGAAACCTGATTTAACGTGTCCGTGTTTTTTTTTAGTTGATTGTATTTCTATTTTCCAGAAAAGTGCCTGTTCCTTCAAATTATTGTGAACGCCATTGCAATGATACTGTGAATGTTATGAAATGTGTGACGTTGGTGTTACTGGTTTTCATACAATATATGACGCTTGATATAGTGGAATGTTAGATTTGCACAGGGCATCGTAATACTCGGGTGTAATATCGTAATACTCGGGTGCAGAATTGTCAGGGAATTTTTCTGAATTTCTTAAGGGAAATCAGGGAACTATCAGGGAATTTTCATTCCAATATGAGGCTGGAAACCCTGATAAAGTATCATTGTTTTACAATTTGTATGTTTAATTACTAAAAACGGTTAACTGTAAAATCGGCTCCTTGTAATGGCTAAATGAATCCGAGTCTCTTCTAGTCAGTACCCACACGGACGCCGGGATTGTACGGAATTTTAGCCGGCATACATCAAAGGGAACGGGTATTTTGAAATTTTTTGAAACTTGATCTTGTAGGTCACACAAAAAATATTCGTTGAATTTCGACATGTACAAGCAAATGGTTGCTTTTATCATGGCGTACAGTTTTAATAATGCCACTGGATACAATTATTTTACCAACATATATGTGTCTTAGGAACATAGCGATTAACGTTGTGTGTTTCTAAAAAAGCAACTCTGCAGATGCTAGCATCAAAATATATAGCCTACTCTTCATCTTTCCCACAGCTCATATGATAGATAAAGTGACCTCTCAAATTAATAGCAACACCCTTAGGGGCCTACCAAATACCACTGGAGAATGAATTCATCATCCATTTCCTGACTAATCACATAACCAAGGATGTAATCATAGGTCTCTTCATATAAAATACAGGGTTTTATAAATATACACGGGTATCAAAACCACTCAAATTGGACTTGATACAACTCTAACCCCATGACATAGACAAAAAAGAACACCTAATGACCTTCTAAGGGCTCAAAGAATTACACAATGTAATGACCATTGAGAGGAATGTATATACTGCTTATAAAGCTCTATCATGCCTAGAAAGGTATGCATAATTTAACACTAATCCTGAGGTGGGGTATTTAACTGTTCTCAGTGACCTTCACTGGCACTGTTCAAGAAACTAACTAGTGTACAAATTTAGTAACATATCTAAACACTATAACATCATATTTAAAAGTAGAAAGTGACCCCTAAAAGTTTTCTTCTCTTCCGTTGAAAACTCTAAACATTAAGAACACAAACAAAAATTTTCATAATCATTGATGCCCTTGAAAACACACTAAAAAGTAATATTTGGGGAATGGGTACTGGTATCAAACTTGTACAATGTGCTTAATGAAAAGTTTGAAGGCCTACCCACCTCTTCAAATACTGTATGTTGGTTTTTACTCAGTTGGTCACTTGTTGAAATATTTTATGCATGGTTCTATTTTGACATCGTACGGAATTCTATCTAAGTAAATCTAGTACCAAAAGATGGGCAAAACTCTCGATTTTAAAGATCTGGGTGGCCCCAAACGAAAAAGGTACACAATAGCGAAATACGAGGCGTTAAATAGGGTGGTATTTGGTGGAGTGGTAGAAGCCCCTAAAACCTAGCAACAGTCGATTCGGACCTAAATACTCTCATTTTCTTCGAGGCTCCATTTCAAGGCATAAATCAATGGAATTTATCAGTACTTATGCTCTGTGATTCGTTTAGTTTTATTTATGTTTTTAGTTTGCTATAATTTGGGGGTTAATACTGTATTACCCTGTCTTTTAATAACACCTGTAACGGTTCATTGTTTGGCTTGGATGGGCTGCCAGTAAACGCACCCGTTGAAATGCCTGAAGCAGATTAAACACCTCTACTGTGAAATGTTGAATAGCAACTAGTTTCTAAGAAGGAGTTAAGAGCAAACTGTTCTAATTGATAAACATTTTTAGCTTCCAAGAACACGTACCCCGTATCACATTTGTTATGAGGAAAACACATAAGCGCGAAGCCAACCCAAACGTCGTGTTGACAGGAGACACCTCTTGTATACATCTTCTATGGTTGTGCTGGAAGGGCAGGGTTTTGCGCTGATGCCGTTTTTACGCCCGCCCAAAACCCCTCACTGGACACAACCATTTCGAAATGGAATATGTCATATTTTCATCACTAGCAAAACAAAACTGAAGGTAGAACTTGCTCATTTAGGCTGCGAATGCATTTACAGGTAGAAGCAATGCACCTCCCCCACCCTCTATTTTGTGCTTAAAAACTTTCAAACTCGAGCTTATACTAAGGAATCAAGATTATTTTATTTACCTATGATCAGTGTCAATGAACTAGGGTCTTGGCAAGGAATGGTTGTAATATCTGTCCTCATTGATTACAGACTCTTCATAATCCGTGAAAGGCGGTCCTACTGCGTGGTTGAGCGTAACTCGTCTTTCTTCTCTTATAGCGTAAATTGAACGGCGTTGTCTCAGCTGCCCTTTATTTATTAGGCAACCCATTTGGTAATTTTACTGTTAATTGAGAGTAGTTCAAAATCGGGCCCAGTTCACATCACTTGTCTTTGTTTGAGAGATTGCCAATGAACCTTTTTAACTGCTGTCTGGCAAGAAGGCACTACATGTAAGGATGTGTTCTGTTCTGTAAGTCTAAGAAGAAGTGTTTTGTTTAATATATTTAAAGGAGACGAAGATGCTGGTGAAACAAGGGAGGAAGTGGTGGACCTGAACGAGGACATCGAAGGCCATGAAACGCCTGTACTACCATAGGTCCTCGATCCGGGGTTTCATGGTAAGTCCCCGGCTTTAATGTAGGGTCGCGCGCAGGCAGGCGGACGGTAATCTTTCTCCTCCCTTGGACGCCTTTCAGTGTAAGAAATTATATTTGTGGATCCCTTAGCGAATTTGAGTATCATCTGAAACTCATAAATTCTATAGATAGGAGTTGCACTTCCATTGCTTCTTGTTTAGAAATGTCTCCTAAATCAGCACAACTCTCCATACATTCTTTGCTAACCTTAATAGGTTACGGACACTTAAAATATCATTTGCGGACATCATACGTGGATTATCTGATTTTTGCAAACTTGCTTTATTAACTTTTTATCATGCGCTATCACGTTATGGTTTCATGGGAAATGCTTTTAAATCAGCGATCTAAGGCTGACTAAACTTTGTTTCCTATGACACTTACCTTATGGATCCCGCGAACACCTACGCTATTTTACATGAAACTGTAAATGTTAGTAGTAAGTGCTCGCAATAAAGCGTTTCATCATATCAATCATCTAAATCTTGTGTTAGGGTAATTGTTGCAGATTGGGAGTTACACAGATACATTAAGCATGCAGCAAGCAACAGAGAAAAAAATCGATGGAAAATGGACTTTTTCAAATTTTAGGTTACTTGCTACGTTAAGTCCGGGATTTGTCCCTAAGATGTTTCAAAATAGGGAAACAAATCCTACGATCTCCAGAACTTGTTTTATAGGGTATCAATATCGGCTCAGATCTGACAACAATATTACAGGTCAGACCAGCTAATTTTCAGTATGATGGAAGATGGGATTTGCCATTGGAAACTCCAGACAAGCTAATTTTCGATAGCGAGTACTAATACGTTCTGCGTTCCTTTCAAATTTTCGATAGCGAGTACTAATAGCTAAAGATAGAGAAAACCCTTTTTATTTAACTCTAGAAAGAGAAGGAGAAGGAAACAATTTGTGGAATGTCTGACATAACAACATACTGAAACGTCATGTCGAAGAAGAAGAAGAAGAAGAAGAAGAAGAAGAAGAAGAAGAAGAAGAAGAAGAAGAAGAAGAAGAAGAAGAAGAAGCTTCCTCGACCTCTTTGTCCTCACTGCTACATTGAGCTGTACTTCTGTGGTCTGTAGAGTCGGTAGGCCCTGACATATTGGTATCTACATCCTATACATCTGGCTCATGAGCAGGACAGTTGTTGTCAGCTTATGCATACTCTGAGGGTGACATAGGATCCTCGAGATCCAGCAGGGCATATAGCCTAGCTAGTAGTAGGTTGTCCTCCGCCTCGAAGTTGGCATCTGCAGCTTGGGTAGCTGCAGATGATACACACTAATGGTGGATGCAGTCTTATTATGGAGCATTCCACAATGTTTGAAGAACAGTTTCAGGGGTGATTTTGCGGACAGTAGACATATTCCAAGACACTGCTAAGTAGACATCCACAGATTTCACAACTTATAAAGGAGTGATTTTTCCCTACTTTGCATCAATCGCCTGAATCACACGAGTCAGAAGCTGGTGCCTATAGTGGCATTTTAGCTGCTGAATTATCCCTTGATCTGAGGGCTGGAGCACTGAGATAATCTTGGAGGGAAGAAACACTATCTTAACATTTGAGAGATTCATTTCATAGGGTGTGATGGTGACAGTGTTCTGTTAGAGAGGTTTTCCGGATCCTTAGTTCTGAATTTACGGCTGATCTGTGATCGGGACGTGAGGTGTTCCCTCAGAGAGATTTAATTAAAGTACAAATCATGGGGAAATATTGGTTCTGAGCCCTTGCTTGATCTCTAAAGCGAGGTGTTCTCTTAGTAGGGTTGATCTTGGTTGAGGTTCCACTGAACTTTCAAATGTACATTTTTCTTTTTAGCGTGATACTCCTAAAGCTGCATTCGTAAAATTATTCCCTGTATCCACCAAAAGGATAAATTAAAACTGACGCGACGTTAGTAATATGGGTGACAAAAAAGGTTGTACACTTGCTAATTTCTCATGTGTGTTACCTCTTTAGCTCTATCGACTTATTGCAAAAAGATTCTTCCAATTTACTCCAAACAATGTGCCTTGAACAGCGTCTTAAGCAATGATATAACATCATTTAAACATGCGTTCAAAATGACTCACTTTTCTGTGGAGAGGACTCTTCATTAATGACGATGGTGATGATGGTGATGATGGATATGAGATGATGGTTATGAGATGATGATGATGATGAGAATGATGATCATGACAATGATGATGATGATTATGACAATGATGATGATGATGATGATGATTATGACGATGATGATGATGATTTAACTGTCGGCTCAAATATGTAATATCTCATTGGAATGGTAAGATTCAAGCATGTGCTAGGATACGAGTTAGCGCTTGGTAATTAAATAACGAAAGAAGACGGTAAGAAGTCGCCTTATGTGACTTTATCCAAAGATAATGCTCTGTTGACACAAGTACAACTTACTGTCACCAGAGAGAAAGCCTGTATACGAAATATAAGATTGTAAGTAATGTGACCCTTAACAAAGGAATTCACTAACTGGGCTCTTTTGTTACCCAGACAGCTTTTGTTGTGAACACACGAAAACCATGAGTAGGAACACGCGTCTGTCCCCATGTAAAATCTGCGGCACGGAGGCAAAGAGCGACAATTGAATCAATTTTGTGCCGAGTATCCCGACTTCCTAACTCAAAACTGACAACCTGGGAACAAGAAGTGCGGAGGATTTAAGTAAGCAAGCAGTCTTGCGGGGGAGCATGGGGGTGGATTCCTACAGTGACCGCAGCATGCTAATACCTTTGGGAGGGAATCAAACCAATAAATTGGAACCTTTTTTATATGGAATGCTATTGGTTTCAAGCGTGTCTGCCACACAGGCATTTTAATGCCGAAAGATAACAGCCTAAGGATCTTTAAAGAAAATAACATATTGATATATTAGGTCTTCTAAACTAAACTAACGTTTCGTCAAACTAAACTGTTGACATCTTCAGAGTAATAAGAACTTATATTTAACTGGATGTTACCGTGTTACTGAAACTCCCCTAAGTTAAACAATTAAACCACCAACAGGCCTACTAAGAAGGAGAATCTAGGGCGTCAAGGGCAGTGCCCCTCAATTTGTGAGGATCCTCGACCCTCCTCGACCCTCCTCGTCTCCCTTAGCACTGAACTTGAAACGATTCTCAATCCTTGGACGCTTTGCGCACGATGTGAACTAAAGACCGCAGCAAATAGTAACATCAGCCGACATAAGAGACAATAAAGCAGCTGAAGGGAATACAGAATCATGCTTAATCATTTTGTCAGTTTTGGGCCTGGAATAATGCAGGCCTACACGGGACAGTTTTTGGCAAGCGCGAAACGGTCCAGCAGAAGTACAAAAACCTTGTATCATCCTGTTTGGCTTGAGAACGAGCCCATTAAGCAGAAAGGCCAGAACAGTACATGTTAGGTAGATTTGCACACATCATATACGTTAAAATCGTCATTTTGCATCGAGTTCTTAAAATCGAGAGATAAGATATAAACATGTTATTTTAGGATTACATTTCCACGAATCATAAAAAAATGAAACAACTTTTGCCAGAAAATGAAATTTTTTGCAAGAAAATGAAATTTCTTGCAGCAAAATGAAATTTCTTGGAAGAAAATGAAATTTCACAAAATCTAATTTTTTGCCAGAAAATGAAATTTCTTGCAAGAAAACGAAATTCCTTGTAAGGAAATGAAAGTTTTTGCCATTTTTGCAAAGAATACAATATTCAGGAAATCAACCTTTTAGCAAGAAAATGAAATTTCTTGCAAAAACCCCCAAAATTTCTTGCAAGAAAATGAATTTTTTTCCAATAAAATTATCTTTTTGCAGTAAATTTATATTTTTTGCAAGGAAATAAAAATTGTTGCCATTTCTTGCAAGAAAAAAAATTCATAAAATCAAATTTTATTGCAAGGAAATTATTTTTTTTGCCATTTCTTGCAAAAAATAAAATTTCGCAAAATCAAATTTCTCCCAAGACGTTTCTTGCTATTTCTTGCAAAAAAATGAAATTTCTTCCAAGAAGACAAGCTTAGTACAAAACCAACGTCAATGAATCACCTCTTGAAGACGAACGTCGAATTAGTCACAAGGCATTTAATAGGATCCTGAAGCTATTCCACCACGACATTGCGATCGCTCTGGTATGTATTTAATAGAAGGAACTGCTTCATGCTATATAAAAGGAACTTACACGATACTCTGCAGGTAATAAAGTAAACATAATACGGAAAATATGTGCCCCAATCTATGTGACTAGGATGCTGATACAAACGATAAAAAAGGAAACAAGGGACCATTATGGAAACAAGGTTTTCTGAATCTTTTTAATGCTATCTCTGTCAACTTTATCAGCTGGGTTTTTTAGCACAATTTCTTTGTTTTTAATTACTGATATTTTATATTTTATATCTTTAAAGTAACTTATATTTTTTTGTTTTATTTTGTAAAGTAATTTATATCGTAGAAATTGTAATTTTGACTTATTATTTTTTTGTAACTATTTTTTTTCTATATGGCGAAATAAATACATACACCTTTGACTGACCTCGTGCTTGATGGTATGGTACGTGTGGAAGAGAGGAAGGGTAGCCACTGAAGTTCTCTTTGTTAGCATCAATGTCTCTCCTATTTACAAAATGGAGACAAGTCTCTTTTTCGAATCAGTTACACAATTAACCAAGAAGCAATTGTGATTGTCATCAATCATTATTACTAAATTTTAAACTATTCATACTTGTTGTGATTTAGTTAACTGCTAATGGTATGCATTGTATTATCTACCTATCTTAAAGAAAGCTGACAACAGTGATGTAATTTGCACAGGATCGCGATTTCCCCAATGCTTGATCTGTAGATTTCTGAATACACGCACTCACACACTTTACGTCTTACACAACAAGCTGTTGTTGGTAGTGATTTTTGTTGCTCACTAATTTCGCTGCCAGGACAATTACAGCATATCGCTATCGTTAAGCGTACAAGTCAAATACATAGGTTACAGCACATATACACGTAACCTATCTACTTACCAGTTCCGTGTCCCAATTTTTTTGAGGGGCTTTGATGCGCACTAAGGCAAAGGAAATATATGTGGAGTCAAATAAGGCTAGGGGGAGGGGGACTACAAGCACTTTTCGACGATTTCATGAAGTAATTTACAGATGCAAATGAATTTCATCCATCAATTTTACGGGAGGTGGTAAATTAAGAGGCAAAAATGAAAACTACAGAATACCTTTCTGAAACGTAACGTTCATAGATAACCCTGCTATACGTAAATCTCATTTGCTTATAAAAATTACAGCCAGGCTGAGTATCTTTAATGAAAGAGACATATTGATATATTTTTCCTTTTTATTAAAATTTATGTTCTTCTTATTTTCTGTGCTCCTATATCTAAAGTGTTCGCGTTACATTCTACATTTCATTATACGTATGCCGTTTAGTAAAATATGCCAAGATTTAAACAAACAGATAACTTGGAGCTGCTGCAGCATCCCAAATTGTAAATACTGTCCGTTGTCGAGTCAAGCAACAACATTCCGTAATGCGTTCCCATCGTTACTACCACTGTAAATTACAACAAAGGGTATTTATTTGCTCAATAACGACGAATGAAAACATAATAGGTTAGAGTTGAGTACACCTTTACACCTTGATATGAAAACATATTGACCCATGATAAATAAAGCTGTGCTTCCAAACAAAAAAAACAAACCCCAAACTTTGCATTGCTGTTGCTGGAAACAGTACCCTTTGCATGCTTGAAATAATTTCCCGTAGACAATGCTATGCTGCTGATCTATTTTAAACAAGCGATAGCTAAGTTTATTTCCTGTTACAACCATGTTTTCCTCGAAGAACCTGCATGGTCATTGACATCGACAATAAGAAAACTGCATTGCTGAAGAAGGTTTTTATCGTCAGAAGGAAACACTGGTTAGTAAAATCTCATTAGATTATTTTGTTCAAAACTATTTGAAAATGACTGTGGGGCTCTTATGATGATAAATATTTTCAGGACATTACAGTAGAGTATTAGTAACTCAGTGTTTAGGATAATGAGCTAATAATGTATGTGATTTTGGAGAGATTGTTCAAACATCCATACTGAATTAAATCACCAGTTTCTTTGCAAAGATTACCTAAACTGTCGGTTCATAACCTTTGATGCCTGAAACCTGACCTAACTTCGCAAATATTGTGATTAATGTACAATAATAGGGTTGGTAATAGCCTGTATTTTTGTTTTATCAGTTGTTACACGATGGTTTCTAATTCACGTAAAACGATCAATGTACAGATCAGTGTTTCATTTAGCATCCTAAGAGATCGAAAAGACAAGAATACGATCTGTGTTATAGAGATTTTGATGTGGCTTAGTACAATCAAGTTGTTTATACTTATCGAGTCTAGCAATGGAGAAAGACGGTGTCAAAAGAGATACCGAAATATGGATTGATTGTACAGGTGGTTAATGGATCGATAGACTGGCCAATAAAACGATTAACTGATTTATGGATGGATGGACGCATTAACTTATGTAATCTAGAGTGTCGAATAAACGGGGGAGTCTGAATAAACGGGGGGTATCATTACGGTCTTAAGTTGATAAACGGGGGGCCCAATTAAACGGGGAGGTCTGAACTCCAGTCTTAATTTTGTGAAAATTTTAAATAAGGATGACACACATAGGGACAAAATCGTACTAATTGTCTAACTAGCAACTATTTCAGGGAAGTTATTCAAGTGTTTTCAGACATGATTTACATTTGAGTACTGGGAAAATTCCCTGAAATCAATAAACGGGGGGTCCTAATAAGGAGTGGGGGGTATAAATTTCAAAAAATAAATAAGCGGGGGGGGGGGTAAGATTATTTGGCACACGAAAGTATTTTAAACAATGTATATATGAATAGTTAAAACCAGACCACCAATGTTACGAGAAAATCAAAATTCTTCGCCATCAAGAGTTACTTTTGGCCGATAAGAAAATGTCAGAATTGTAATTGAAGTGACAAGCAAAGTATTAAGATATATTGAGAGTCAACAATTGTTAAATAATATACAGATATGATGATTATATTTGTATGTGGTCACAACAACACCTATGGTCACAATCCTTTCCTGCAAGACCTGGTGGAATCCCTCTTAATCTTTGTTAAACCCATTTGTCATGTGAAGTTGTTTGAACTGATCTGACGGTAGCTGTCGCTCCGAGGTAGAAAGTGAGAAGTTACTCCAAATAGCTACAATACAGTCAATCCTTATTTGTGTTTAAGTGAAAGAATCAATTCTTCTTTGGTGCACCGATGCACACGAATTTTACTCCAAATAGCTAGGGTACAGTCAATCCTTGTTTATGTTAAAGTGAAAGAAGCAGTTCTTCTTTAGTGCACCGATGCACACGAATGTTACTCCAAATAGCTAGACTACAGTCAATTCTTCTTTTTGTTAAAGTGAAAGAAGCAGTTCTTCTTTAGTGCACCGATGCACACGAATGTTACTCCAAATAGCTAGAGTACAGTCAAGGAAAGGATGTCTGTCTTTTTAAGTGACTATCTGAGGCCTGTAATCAACAGCTTCTAAAATGGATCATGTAAACATTTATGAATATGAAAAAAGTCAAGGAATTGAGTATTGAAAATTTGATCGTAAGAAAACGAAAGACGAGGAAGGGTGAGAAAAAAGTTATTTGCTAATCACAGAGAAGGCGAATTTGAGGGTTAAAGGACGCGTTGATAAAAGTTAGGAAAGGGACAGATGTTGTTTGTGAAAACACCGGTGTTCCATTACAGATATCGGAGAGGAACGCTAACTGGGACGGATAAACACGGTGTCCTATGAGGCTTATAGGTAAAAGTAAATATAGTTATTTGTACAACCACTGTTTGGTTCAATATATAGCAAGCTCTCTAATCACAAATTATCTTATAGCCGAATATATCTGACTTCCCACACGAGGTATATTATGTTCAAGGTATGCACACAGATTAAATCATCGGGCAAGAGTAATAATAAGGCTGCTGTAAATTCTTTGTGACACGTGCTATATCGGTTCTTAGAAAACAGCTCCTGTCCACACAAGGCGGTAATCGGTACTTAAAGTAATATTTTAAAATCATTTTGATAAATAATAAAATAAAAATATTACTTTAAGCAAGACTTCATTCCGATTAATCGTCTTTGTTTGGTTTTCTTAAAGCGAGAAACGGTTCAACGGACTACTCTTTTTTTTTGAATTTTAATAGTTTTCACTCAGTTTTAAAAATTCTGCTATTCTTGGATCCAGGATCAGACAATTGTGATAGATTTTCCTGCAACCTATTCCCTATTGCACCAACGCAAGTGATCAATTTTTAAAAGTCTTGTACTGCAATTTGTATTGCAAGAATTTGCGTAGGATCGTAAACATTGTTGTAGAATGACGTGACATCACATTTTAAACAAACTTAGAGATATTAGTTTGCGCCGTTTGTTGAATTTTGATCAAATTTTTTAGTATTCGTACGTTCTCATTAACTCAACAGGGTTTGTAGCTGCTGGATTCAGACAGAGACTCGCCTTTACTTTCTGTTTCAGCTAGTTTGAAACAGTTGTTCTTAATTTTCAATATTTGCAAGGTCTGTACTCTTTATATAACTACCGTTAACAGGGTATATTAACAGCCTTTAAAATCTTGCGCAAAAATAAGTATCAAAGAGGTAGCCATTCCTTTTTATTTTGTATAAATCACATGTATCTTACAACAAAAGCTGTTCAGACTACAAAATGCCGACATTCTCTAACCCACGCTTTAATGACACTCGAATCGGACCTTTTGAAAGTGGGGCGCTATTTCATTTTCAACAGAACGGCGTCTATACACTTGCCGTCAAATATTTTGGTTGAAAGATGAGTAACGTGGTGACCAATTGAGAAAGACGATAAAATGCTGTAAGAAATAAGGCAACTGTAAAAGAAAAGCACAACATATTTTAAATGGCTTTCATTTTTTAACCATTTAGCTCAAAAGAACATATCTAAGAGATAGACACAATCGTAACAGGTGATATATCATAAAAATGAGCTAGTAATTTCAGCAGACGAGCATATAACTTGAGGTCCTTTCACTTCCTTTATATTCTGTTTAAGCTCAAACCGAAATCACGGGCCAAAAGCATGAACATTATTTGTAAATGGGCCGCTACTGAGGGCTGCAACTATTGTCATGCGCATTGATCATCAAGTTTAAGTGTGAGGGTTATTCATGAAAATTTGCTTAGATTGTCGTGACTCCAGGCTATAGGATATGAACTTGTAGCATGTACAAGAATTACGATGTCAAATCAGTTGACTGTTAAAATGACAGTGTAGTTGAAAAGTCAGTGCAGATGGTCACAGTTTGAGGGGTAATGAGATTTTGAGGCTCTGGTCCCATTCCTGTAACAATATCCTTGAGCAAGATATTAACTCTACTGTGCTTCACTGTGCAAACATGATAAACTGGGACGTGGCTATGATGGTAGACATCACGCAAGTGCCGTGTGCTGCTGCTACGTTGGCATTTCTCAGAGTAGATATGAAAAACATGATAAACTGGGACGTGCCTATGATGGCAAACATCACGCAAGTGCCCTGTGCTGCTGCTACGTTGGCACTTCCCAAAGTTGATATGAAAAACATGATAAACTGGGACGTGGCTGTGATGGCAGATGCTCCACTTATGATCAATATATATATGTACATAGAAAACAAGAAGCAGAATTCTCTGTGTTAACGTTTCGCGTTTAACTTTATCAACACCTTTTCATTACAAGTCTCCGAATTCAAACTCAACAACTTCTTGCATGGAAGTTTAAATATTGTACATTAAACAAAATAAGTAAGCTGTTACCCGTCATTCCACATTAAAACAAAGTTTAAAGTTACATACTTGCAAGCGCGCATAGAATTGCAAAGATGTAAGCTACGGTAACCCTAAAGAATGGAAGACTAAACACTAACCTCGATGTTAAGACCAAAGGGGCCATAGTGTTAACTTTGCCGATTTAAAATCCCCCTCTGCGTTTTGGATCCTGAGGATCTGTCTTATCTATTAGAGTAACCTCCGCATCCTCTTCCAATCCCTTGCCCATCGCCCATTCACAAAAAGGTCTGTCCTTTGCACCGACTCCTAAGTCCATCAATCAATTTGAGCTTAAAGAAGACATAAATGAGTTCAAACGGAACATGCGTAACAAGTGGCATTTCAGGGATGTGCTTAAAAGTGCGCAGTTGGAGAGATCACCATTCACGAAAAGGTTGAATTGGATGGCACTAAAAGACAATCGTAGACCAGGTGGAACGAGATATTCTAGCTATTATGTGTGAGGCAAAGGGTTTTTCTAACCTCTCGTTAGGAGAAATGAAAGCTCTTTCTTCTCTTAAGAACGATCCGATTGTTATTAAATTTTACAGACAAGGGTTCCGCCGTAGTAGTCTGGGGTAGAGACGGCTATTTAAAGGAGGCAGAAGTACATTTATCTATACTTCAGTTTACCCCCACAAAGCACGTATTCCTTTTCTAACTGCTAAAAGCAATCGTTTCTTTCAGGATCTGGATAGCAAAGGCCTTATCAAGAACAAGGAACTTAACTATTTGTCATTTGAAACTAAATATAGCGCCAATATGGCCAAGCTGTGCTTCCTACCCAAGATTCATAAGAGCCTTTCATCAGTGCCAGGAAGGCCAGTTATTTCCAACTTGGGTATCACCACAGAGAAGGTTTCACAATTTTTACATTGGAATTTCATGCCTACTCATTTGAAGCCTTCTAGTGTGTGGTGGTACTTTGTTCTGGCCTCTTAGTGTAGGGCAGTACTTAGCCGCGGCCCTTGACTCTAGGGTAAGATTTGGTTGTTGCCTTTTGGTCTGGAGCAGTGCTCAGTTGCGGCCTTTTAGTCCGATGTACTTGGCTGCGAAATTCAGCCTGGAGCAGTTCTTACTTGTGCCCGATAATCTAATGCAGTAGTCAGTTGCGATTTTTATTCTTTGGAGAGACTTAGTTGCAGCCTCTTAAATCTGGAGAAGCACTCGATTACGACCTTTTCTTCAGGCGCAATACTCAGTTAAAGCCTACTAGAGTAGTCTGATACTTGAATCTGACCTTTTAATCAGAGGCAGTACTCAGCTGCGGCCTTTTACTCTGGTAGGATTTGAAGGCTTTTCGGTCAGGAGCACCGCTAAGTTAGACTGTTTTAGTCTGCAGCAGTCTTCGTTTGGCAAGGTAAAACACCCCCTGAGCTCCCCTTGCCAAGGATACGGTGAAGCCAAGCCAGTGTCAGAGGCAGGGTAGATTCAGAAAGCTTTGCTGTCGACGTACTCTGCTGGATGGGATTTCTTTGCAGGTTTGAGCAGGGCAGAATTCAACTTTGTTGATGGTCAACCCATATTCTACCACGTCCTTGTGGGCTAGGATTTGGTTCCGAAGGCTAGAGAAGAGTCCGTAAATAAAGCAGCAGAAGGCAATGGGCAACCACTGATTTACCTTCCCTAGTCGCCACATTAGTTCCCAGTCATCCACCAGTGGACATCGACATCTAGCTCAACGCAATTGGAGACCTGAGTATGATAGTTTTCAGCTTCAATGGGCATTGATCAACTCACATGGCGTAGAGAAGCTGGTCTTTAATTGCTTTGAGATGGATGTCGATGTTCACCGGTGGATGATTTGGAGCTAATGTGGCGACTAGATAAATAGAGTACTCTATGTTTACATCGGAGGTCAGTTCGTTCAGTTGGTAGAGCAAACGCCGCGAAAAAGTTGGTCACGGGTTCGATCCCTGGTGGTGACATATTTTCTATTTCTCTGGTGTTTTTTCAAAACTAACATTTCAAATATCATTTTCGTTATGTCGACGAACAGGAATGTGGATACGTTCTCCTAAAACGAAATGAATGACACCCCTCTATCAAGCTTGCATGCAATAAGGAGCAAAATAACTCTTTGGCTTCCCGCGACGCTCTAGTTGAAGATAACAGATAACAGAACAGAAATCGTACCGTTATACTAGTATTTACAAGACACTCTCGTTTACAGGACATTGCCGACGCTTACACTGATTGTACCCTAAAACACGTAAAATAGGTGTCATTACAACTCCAATTCGATGTGTCTTTGTAAGGTGGTCAAAACGTAAGCAGGGTGAGAAATAACCAACAATTGTGACTCCTTTGCTCGAAAACTAGCAACTAGAAAACGTTACTCAAATTGAAATTGCTTATTAAATAGACGTAAAAGTGACTCAGCAATCAGACAACTTATGTTTGTAAACCTGACATGTGCTGACAATTATCCAGAGGATGTGCTGGTGGCATTAGCCGAAGCGCGTTCTCATTTTACCTCGCCGTTTTAAAGTTGCATTAATCAGACAAAGAAGCAGTTGCTCTATCGATAAAAAGAACTTGTTCACAGTTGACCCGTTTTCCAATGATAAAAGTGACAGAAAAATGTTTCAGTCATTCTTTGTCAAAACTTTTGTGCCTTGACTCCAAACGATCGCTGTGACCAGTGTCTTTACAACTTTTAGCAAACCGTATCCGTTATTTCGCGCCAATTTCTTCGCAATTTTACAGCTCATATTACAGTGCCACTTTTGACCGCAGCGAAACAGCGGGTTTTGATTAGGGAAACGACTTTTTGTTTGTGACCGCAAATCGCACTTCAGATCTGACGATGTTGAGTTCCCATAGCAACGTCAAAAAGAACAAAAGAGTTTCGGATTACATTCACAATGTCTACTGAGTATTGTGCTCCGAACACCTAGATGTAATTAACCAATCATGAACTAGCTTTTGACAGATTGTTGAAAGGTTCTGGGTAAACTCAGACTCAAAATAGATTTCTCCCCCAAATACAGACATGTTGAAAAACATCGAACCTGGAGAACAGTGCAAGGAAGGTACAATCTGAACAGGGCGTTTTGTCTTGAGCAAGAGCCAGTTTTAACACTTATTTATATATATATATATATATATATATATATAAATGTATATGATATATACATATATATCATATATATCGTATATATATATATGTATGTATATGATATTGTAATTGTACTTTACTCTTTAACCAAACCAACGTCTCTCAGTAATTTGAAGTTATTTTTTCCCCTGCAAGTTACAGTGTAAGCTATTCTATATTTGTGAACAGACTGTTGCAAATGTAATCCTCAATCTGTAGGATGCAAATCAGGATTATGCCTGTGTAAATATATTCAGTTTTGCATTTTAAGTGGCCTTCTAATTATATCATTCTTACTAATTTGTAACTCACATTGCACAGATGAATGGTTCCTATGAGACCAGCATATTGCACTTCATATCGCCACCATTTATGGTATTGCCTTTTGACATTATTTACTGGACTGGCAAGAGTAAAACTATGTGCGGATGCAGTTTTAGTATTTTGGACCACATCAATTGCCAATAATGAATAGTACTAAATATTCTCTATGTAAGAGTTACCATTTGGTGCAGCATGTCACACAGTTGACAGACACTTAGCAGGGATTATGATAACAAAGTGGGCAATATTTAATTTGATAGCAGACAAACAATGTTAAACACAACTCATCAAGGCTCAGTGTTTTTACCATTTATTTTAACAATTGTTTTGGACACTGTTGTATCCATTGTAATTGTGATTAGTGCCCATGCTTCCTATGGGCCACGCATGATGTAATGAGGAACACAAGGTAGAGGAGTGTAGAAGTTGATGTTGAAGAGTATGAAGGTTTATTTGTTGAGTTAAAATTCGATTGCTTTTTGCTTAACTACTGCGGCTGCGAGCCAGATACACTACAGACACCAAGACAAAAAATTGTAGAAAAGGGTTGTATGAGCTGCTTTATGCTGATGATTTGGTTTTGATGACAGAAAGCATGAATGAGATGCAAGAACAATTTACTGCATGGAAAGAAGCATTTGGAAGTAAATGGTTAAGTGTGAATATGGAAACAATAAAAGAGATGGTGACTGAGGAGGCAAAAGTAGTAGTTGTCGTAACAGCGCTTTCAACTAACTTCACCAAGTTGGAAGAAACTAAAGATCAGAAAATTCAATATTTTGACTCAGGGATGAACTAGTTTTCTTCTAAAATTTCACAATAAAATGTGTTTTTTTTCTAAAGGGCTATCGGACCTTTTATTTTTCAAAGTCAGTTGTTTGGGAAAGGGGCTTACACTACTATAACTCCCAATGCACGTCTTGGCCACTTTCAAAACAATTAAGACTTTCAGTTATTCAAAAATCCTGTTTCAATTTTTCATGAAGCAACTACTAGAAATAAAACATGAAACACAGAAATAGTCAGAAAAGTGATTTTAAATCACATTTCAATATCTTAACAAAATAGTTGATAACATATTACTACCAAGTTACTGGAGGGCCTAGGACATCCTGGCCTCCCGTTTCTTACTGCCCAGCATTACTTGTAGATAGCAGACTCGCAACGAAGATTACCATCTTTAAAAAGCGCTAAAAAACTAGCACCTTCTCGGTTTCCCCCCTCCCCCCAAAAATAACACCAAAAACTTTTTTTACACATAAATTCTAAGTACCGTTCTGTCTATTGTGCTTCTATTACTTTCAGTTGTTTTGACGTTGGGATAATAATACTTATTTTTAAAGAATAGTTTTTGTTTGGGGGGAGGGGAGGGGAGAGGATCGCCGACAGATACCAAAAAAGTACTTAATCAGGAAAGCATTCACAGTTTAGAAGTAGATTTCTGTCTATTATTTTTAAATCTTTAGGGAAAAAATCACGCCTCTACAACCTCCAACACAAGCTACCACAAAGTCGGTAGAATACTCGAAGAGCGCAAATACCTTACATCTACTCTTCGTTTACTTCAAGACCTCTGTTTCATCTAGACAGAACATGTGTGTTTATATTGTGGTAATTCTACTGAGAACTGAAAATGCCAAGTAATCTAAAGGATAAAATTATGATTGAAGTCAGGAATATCGGGATGAGAGTGTGACTATCAAAGAATAAGAAATCAAGCTTTCAAAAATAGCAACAGTAAAAACATTTTAAGGACGGGAAGGCTACTGTCCGAATGATACTAGAAGTCTCTAGTTTTAGTATGTGTTACTTACGAGTCGAATCGGATCCGTCTTCAAACTTGTCCATCTCACCTACAGCAAAAAAAAATATCAAAAACATTAAAATACATGACTGGTTTATGTACGTATTGTTTATAAACATAAAAACACTGTGGAAAAATGATAACAACAATAAGCTACAACATAAAACAACTTGGAAATTCAAAAGGTCATCTTAGACCTAACCATTATGCAGTTTGACCTGTGGCGTAGAAGGGGGGAGGCACGGAGCCATGCCCCCTAAGAAATTGCGAGGGGCAAATAGCTTCAAAAAAAGTGTGCGTGACTTTTTTCTTCAGTGATTTTTTTTCTGACTTTTTTACTTTTTTCCTGACTTTTCGACTTTTTTTGACTTTTCGACTTTTTTTCTGACTTTTTGACTTTTTCTCTGACTTTTCCCAAATAGCGTACGTGACTTTTTTCAGTTATTTGCCCCTCGAGAAATTGTTCACTATAAAGGAACACTCAAATTTGTGAGGGGTAGCCACGAGTAAAGACACCAAAAGATACGACATTCCAATCAATGTGTGCTGCATTACAGAGCTATACAGGATAATCTATTCGATCCATTTTTACGCCTGGGGTTTTTATCTCCTCTCAATTTTTTCCCATGCAAGGGTAACTGTTTCTTTAAAAATAATGCTCTGGAATAGAATGGGTGTGTACTCCACTTAACCTAACAGACACTAAACACAAGTAACCTCGTATTTTGATTATGTAAAATAACACGGTATACCGATCCATTATTATGCCTAGGACCCATCTCAATTTTTTTCCACGCACGGGTACAATGTTCTGTAAGAAGGATGTTCTACAAACAAATTAGGGGTGACGCCGCTCAAACCGACACACCAACCATGCTTAACATCCTCTAAACACCGGTAACCTTGTATTCGATCGATGTGCTCGTAGTTTTTTTATAAGCAACTCGGTTGCTAAGGTGTGAGGCCTCGATTTTGTCCAAAATCTAAGCAAAAAGCTAAGCAACCCGAGGCCTCAAATTCAGGAGGGACAACTTTTAAAACGCGTGAAAAACAAATCAAGAAACGTTTTTGGGTAGTCTCATATACAGGAGAAAAGGGTTAAAAGGAAACACTCCCACTCTAACATCCCATCCCGTGGGGTATCCCTTATCCCCCCCCCTCATCTTAAAGGGACCACGCCCTGATCCCTCATATTAAAGCGACCACGCCCGGGGTAGTATTAATAAAAATATCTCTACTCAACCTAACAAAATAAGATTCTTTAAAGGCAGGCCTGTAAAGAAATTTGGGCTTAAAGGATGATTACCTAGAAACCACGCAGATATATTAGAACTTTTCTTCAGGTTTTAAACAACTTGCGCTGGCCTCGTCTTGTGAATCTCACTTTAAACAGGGTTGTATGAGGCCAAGTTTAAAAAATCCCCATTGCCGTCTTGAAAACCCCGCCAGAGTGGAGAGGGTGATAGTACCATCAGGGTACAACCCCAGAAAGGGAGACCGACACCCCAAGGGTCACCCCACATGACGGTTGGACACCTAAAAATGTCCCTTTTAGAAGGTCGTCTTGAGATTCCACTCCCTCGATAAAGTGGTCGGAAGCTAGCTGAAGCTACCAAATATTTTGAATGGTCGTTACCTGCGGTTGATTCAAGCTATAAGGATGAAATGTTTTCGACTTATACTGCCAAAAAGACCAAAGTGCTCAAAGAGGCCTTTTTGCGGTGCAAGTCTGTTATCTCCTGACTTGCTTCTAATAAATTTCGGTAGTGTGATTTATAATTATTAAATCTCGTCCGAAAAGGTGTTACTGTAAGTCTACAAGCTTTAAACTGTAATAAGTAAGCCACTCCTTTAGAGTTACAATCCAGCGAACCATAACGAATTTTGAAAGTGCTTAAGTTTCGCCCCCATTAAATGTCGTGCTTGTAGTCATATAATTACACACATCACAATTTTTTCTTTTATGGCAGGGTGTGCACCAATTCCTCTCGCTAAGCTGAACATTTTTAACTCTCGCTCGAGCCAGTTTTTCTCTCAGTGATATAGGATTTCTAAACGAGATCATTGGTTTGAACGAAAACACTCCTTTAAGAGTAATTAATCTGACCATCTGATACTATTAAGTACTTGTTAGAAGAAAATTACTGATTGTATTTCACATGAAGATCCAGTCAATCCATCAATGGTAATTGCCTCTGGGGATGGACTGCACCAAGGTAAGAGAACATCTCTTTTTTTATTCTATTTTAGTAGTCGCATCCACTGACGTTGGATTATTCAAGCTTTTTGCATGTGACTAGAATATTCACAGCGTAAATGAGGGCGCCTATCGTTCATTTTAATATTTCCCGAAGTCTACTGGAAAAGTCGGTGGCAGTCAGTAGAAAGGGGAGGGATAAGATAGAGCTTGGCCATGCTGAAATAGCAATGGCAGGATTAATTGGAAGAGGGGGAGGGGGGCTTAAAAGAGACCGATTTCAACATTGACTAGTTTGTTTGCATTGATTTTCCTGTGCCAGTCGCCAACGTCCACATAGTCATTGTCATCAATTAACATTCTAAAATAACCAAATCTCCTATTCAGCCCATCCTTATTCAGAATGAAACGGCCAAAATTTATGGAGGATTCTTGATGGTGGTGGTGGTGGTGATCTGAGTAACCCCCGCCCCTGGATCGACCACTGTTTAATATTAATAGTCTTGATTTGAGCTTCTCCACCTTTCCTTGAATAGCTAAAATACGAATAAAAATCTCGTACCTTTTTGTCTGGAAAGTGTTTTTTGGTCGGTCATTGTTGCCCTTTATTTCTCTAAAGAAGAATAAGAAACTATGGGCTAAGTGTGGAGAGAAACGTATCTACTTTGCATCAAGATATATTTATTATAATATGCAATTTATGGACTTAGACTTGTTGAAAAGCTATATAAAGCAGACTCAGGAGGATCTCCCTTGTAGGGTTGGGCATACACATAGGGCAGTCTTCCGGGGTTAAAGCTTTTAGTATTAGGGCCTTTCTCCAAGGGAGGGTTATTAGATCGATTCATTATTGCAGCATCTTAAAGTACAGATGTACTCACTGAAAATTTGTAGTAGTGTAGAGTTTCAACTTATCTTTAAACCACATCAGTTATCATTTTACAGGTAATCTACTAGTTTGACAATATAATGTTTTCATCGTATACATCGTATATATCGTATACAATTTTATATTTCAATTTATGTGATAACTTTCAGGAGAAAAGACTTCCCAACGACTTTTGCTTTTGCATATGTCAACCAAATTTTAATTTTCACAGCCAAATAGCAGTGTTCGCATGCAACGGGTTTTACTTGTATGTGAACCGGGCTTAAGTAGTCGACTAGTCGACTAGTCGTGGACACCCCTAGTTTGTATGTTGCGACTTAGCTTAGTGCATTATCTCTACTTCATAACTTGCATGTAAAGAATGCATGTACGGATATGCATGCGACAAAAACTTGGTAATGCTCCTAAAATATCAAGCGAGTGATAAACTCCCTCTTTGTTCTTCCTATCCTTATCAAATTTCCCAACTAATTTGGTAATCACTGCCTCCCAGAGGCTTTGAGACACCACTTATTGCAAACATGGTAGTTATTGGAATTATAGATATACTTCCTCGTTCAGACCAAAAATCACTTCCAGTTTAATGTTTGACGTTTGAAAGTCAGTCATTGCGATTCGAGAATCGTAGAATACTCAATTCTCGTTGCACCTTAGCTTGCAGTACGACGAACCTCTGTTACATGCTGCTGCTCTGATTGCAAAGTGTTTCAAACTGGCAGCTTTCCTTGCAAATCTATGCGCGTTTTGTACCTCTCTCTTCCATTACAAAAGGGTTTAAACAATCATAGAGATACAGTGCAAGATTACCTAGTATTTTGATTTGCTGAATGGCTGAATGGGTTTGCAAAGAAGAAGAAGGTGGTCTTCTGCAGTTGCAGGCAACCTGTAAGATCTATTCATTTCAGTCAATACCAGATTCATGAAAAGGATGGGTACTACTTCTAGCTTTAGTTAAAAGTTGAAAATATCCTCAGCCTTATTGCAAAACCGTACAAAGATAAAACCACAAAGAAAAAAAGGTTAAACTTGACTATTATAGAATGGCATAGTTTCAAAACCCACTTACGTGCTAAAGATTTTCTCAAAAGTTAGCCTTATGACATATGCTATTGTAATAACTAGCAGTAAGATTGGAAGGACAGTTAAGCATTCTTATATGTTTAAATAAGGGCATTTTCAAAGATGGAATTTTTACATAGGACTTTTTATCACCAGTGTTTATAAGGTAGAGTTAATTACAAGATATAATGAACTGATTGATGTCTACAAAGAGATGGGATGAGGGCCCTGAATAGTATCATCTTGCGGTAGGATACCAAGGCTATGTATATAAGGGTGCAATGAGAATATTTCGAAATACATTTCGAATGCAACTAAATGTACTAAAGCAGATGATCAAAGAACTGCAACAAGCGGCCGAGAAAACTTCATTATTTATTTGGTTGAAAAGATATCAAGGTCATTTGCTTAAAGTTTGAAGGCACCGCAGTGTAGCATCAAACTAGGGATCGCGGAACCGGGGTGCGGGTGCCCCACCGTTTTTTCGGAAAAAATCTGGAAAGTATGACTAAAGTATTCCACCTCTGTAATCCTTGTTTTATATTGATAACATTATGCCTTTAACAAGTCGAAGATTGAAGGACATTCAGACTTTTTTCGGCGACTTCTCCCCAGACCCAATTTTTTTTGGCTTTGCCTTTCAAATTTCAAACCCGCTCCACGGCCCCTGAAAACTGTTGTTGTTGTTGTCCTTGTTCGTAGCCAGCACACCAATTAGCATTAGAGTAAGAGGCCTCCACATGTAAGGGCCAACCACAGTATTATACGATTAAGGAATATGGCCGACATCGTGTTCTATAGTTTTCTCCTGATGATTGGTTATTGCTTTGGATTCTTTAAGAAGCTGCTGATGGTAGAACTCAACAACGTTGTATACTTTTCTTCAGCCTCTCAATTATAGGATCTGGATAAGTAGTGCTTTCTACAATAGATATCCCGTAAATAGTGTAGGTGATGTTCATTTTTGAAATTTCCTTCGGGGGAAGAGCGAAAATAAACGTCTCTAAGTTGTCTATTTCCATTGGAGGGAGGGGGGATGAAGTGAAATTGTGTTAAACGCATTTAGGGGGGTAGCGCAATCTCTCAGTGTAGCCTCCCGATAAGCAGTGGGTCGTTCCCCAGGATCCGTTTTTTCCAAAGGGTAAGGGGGTTCCTCTTGGGCGGATACAATCATTGAGATTGCTGCATGGATAAATTATTTAGGATTCACAATTACGGGGGTCCCCTTGCTCCCTACAACAGGGACATGGGAACAGGGGACAGACTTTGCTCCATGGTGACGATGTCATAAGATTTGGGCTGGGAGGATCATATACAGTTATATTGGTCTTTCTTAAAAAGTTCAAAGCTGTCAGTATAAAACTACAGAGGATCAGCCACTTGACAGAAACCTTTATTTTATCCAAGTTCCACATTGTTACTATAAATTTTGATTCCTTAGACTTTTCCAAATCTGGAAAGATTAGAGAATGCAAATCAGAAACATCGTCAAATATCAATTTGTTTTTCAGATACTCGTATGCAGTACACATTTTGTTAACTTGCAAATGTATTTTACAGTTTATCATGGTTTTATCCAGCTTTTCAAGTCCGCCCATAAATTCTAGGTCCCCCATAATTTTAAGTCCCCATATGGGTAAAATTTGCTGAGGTTCCCCCGTAATTTGTGCACCCTAAAATTTGAGGTCCTCTCGTAATTCAGGTTGGAACCAAAAAAGCAAAAGTCTGGGTTCACTTAATGAGACGAGAATGACCAAAACTAATATAACAGTTGAATCTGAATGATGGCAATTGATAACAAGAATGAAAATTGGCAAATCGATGACAAATTGGTACTCAATAAAGTCTTTACATCATCGTAAGACCACAAAAATAGTTCACATACAATGATGATACAGTCTACCTGAATTCAATGGATTTGCTTTCTCAAATGAATGGTCATGTTTATCTGAACCAAGAGGTAAGAGTACTTTTCTTCATTCAAATCAGTAAAAATAGGTTCAAGAAATTGTACACATCTAGCGTCTGCTCATTCTCAAATGGGTTTGAGCATAAAAGTTCCAACCATCCAAAAACCTAACGAACTCAAATCAGAGAAGAGTCTGGCGCCCATTTCATTATTTTGGACTTCAGCTTGCAACGAAGCTGTAAGCTGCAAGGCAGTGCGTTTAAAAGTTTCTCCCTGGCATTGTCTTGGGTGAATTTAACATTGTTTTTGCTTCTGGATTCTTTCCTGGTCACATTAAACTCTATTCCCCCACTTTTTCAGGTTCCTGCACATTTAAGTTGTAGAAGAATTGAAGTTCTTTTTAAGCCATAAATCAAAGCTGTTGTCAGGTCAAATAATCGAAAACCCCCACGTTACAGCATTACCACAATAGCTTGCAATTTAAAGGCGCTGACCGGATTCGAACCCACGACCTCATCTTTACTTAACCAACGCCACAACCATTGGACAATCTGGCCCAAAAGCTATAGAAGAGATTTTTCGTGTCAATCTTACAATACTTTTATACTAGTTAAACGTGCTTTAATAGTAGTATTAACGTAGTTTCATACTAGTTAAACGTGATTTAATATTTGCAAAATTATAGTTCTATATTATGATATAGTTAAACGAAGTAGTATACTAGTAAAATGTAGTTTTATACAAGTAAAACGTGGTTTAATATAATTAATAATGTAGTTATATACTAGTTAAAGGAAGTAGTATACTATTAAAATGTAGTTTTATACTAGTGAAACGTGCTTTAATATTAGTATTAATGTATTTTTATACTAGTTAAACATAGTAGTATGCTAGTGAAACGTGGTTAAATACTAGTACAATTGTAGGTTTATATTAGTTAACAATAGTAGTATAGGTACTAGGTAGTTATATACTAGTCAAAATGAGTTTCATACCAGTAATAATGTAGTTTTATACTTATTAAACACAATAGTATACCTTAGTACGTCAAATAAAGCCGCGTATCTATATATGCCGCACGTTCAAAAATGCAGCCTTATAAAAACGCGGCTTAGCTAACCGGGCGGCTTATTAAAATGCGGCTTAATTTATTGTAAGGAGAGCAAAGAGCGAAGAGGAACTGTCATTGTACCCATTTGCATAGACTTTAAAAGTGGTGTTGAGGAGAAAATAGAAGGAGTATTTTTAAAAAGTATTATATCTCAAACTGTCCGTTGACTCCTGCGGCCTAATTAAAACCCCCTAAAATGCTAATTTTTATAAAGTGCAGCTCAATTATAGAGCGTGTTAATACGTCTTGATTATATACGCGGCTTAATATGACGTAATAAGTTCTATAAATAATCGAGACGAGAGGATTTAAAACGTGAGTTTTGAAAAAATTCCCAGCGGTGGCATATTTTCTATTTCTCTAGTATTCTTTTCAACGTAAATACATCTGTAGGAATATTTATCATGCATCTATTAATCTTAGATATTATGCTACAAATCATGATTATACTTGTTTTCATATACTTTAATAACACTAAATGTTACAGTTGCTCATTATCGTTGTTTTCTGTATTTATTTGACAAAGCATGTAAAGGTTTGAAGCTGATATAAAAGCCACCAAAGCAAACTTACCCCACATGATCATAAGAACGTTTTTGCGTTGATTAGAACTAGTACATATGTCTATTGATGATGTTGAAGGTTTAGTATTAGTGCTCTTTTGCATCCTTATAGAAACAGAGTAAAAATCCTATAAAAATAATTACAATTAGAAATTCATCTAAACAATGTAGGTTATGTAGAACATTAAGAACTAGTGTCTTATAAAGATTTAACGTTGTCAGAACCATTAAAATACATACAGCTAAAAATGTGACAAGTTTTCGCAGAAATGAATTAATAGGCAATAATGAACGGGCTTGAAAGCACAACCATCTAATATTTAAAAATCAAAAGTTATAGTATTATCCTTTTAGCTGGAAAGAACAGCTGATTGGAAGTACAAAATTACAAGCCATGGCGCAAAGGAAATAAACATGGACCTGCCTTGAACCGTGTAAAGAAGCATTACAAAACAGCAACATGTTAATACTTTATTAGATTTTATATCCTATTCGAGACCTGTTTGCCACGGAAGCAAGACTTTGTGGAAAATTTTCACTAAGGCCATTAAGCTAAAATCTCAGGTATTTAACGAAGACGTATATAGAGCCAAACACAAAGGAATTTTAAATTTGTTATAAATTCTGAACCTGACGTATAATAGGCGGTGTGGATAGGTATAGAATACGTAAAGGAAGGTTCAGAAAAAATACTACGTACTCTAGTGTAAGGTATAGAGAAGCGATATATACGTTCTAGTTAAAAATGGACTGTTCTCTTATAGACTATTTTCAGTTTATCCTCTTAAACTGTATCTCCCTTGTACTGTATCTCCCTTGTACTGTATCTCCCTTACACTGTATCTCCCTTGTCCTGTATCTCCCTTGTACTGTATCTCCCTTGTACTGTATCTCCCTTGTACTGTATCTCCCTTGTACTGTATCTCCCTTGAATATCCAAATGTACAGCCCTTGCTGATTCTCTTCGTTTCGTATGTCAGAAGAACAAGTACACAGAAGTCTGGAAATATTAAAGGACCGACGAGAAGACAAGAGCCCTAGCGAAAGATGTTTGAAACCCAGTGACGGAAAGGCTATTTTGTTTGGAAGGTATAGCTTACATTTGGCAACCAATTGGACACTAAAAGCATCGGTGACGTAGAAACAACCAAGGGGAAAAGCGGATCATCAGAGAAACCCTAATTATGAAATAAGTGTAATTTAAACGATTGTATTTATTATGTGCACTTTATCAGATTGCAATGTAATTTTATAAAAATATATTGATATATGCTTTTGTTCAGTTTTCGTTTTTGCTCTCGACCTAAGGGTGTGTTTTGGGAACAAATCTCTCAGTTACATTTACTCTTTAATTGTGACAGGCATCCGGAAGGTTGGCTGCAACTTTTTTGATGCTGCTGTCTTGTCCTCCTGTTAGTACATCAGTAACGTGGCCTCACCAGAAGTCGTTTTGTCGCGCAAGTTGCATACTTCAATAGCCACATTTTCAATATATCACAAGTACAAAGATCTCCTGGCATTAGCCTATTTATCAATCAAGGTTGACAGGTTTGAATAGAGACACCCTTTTCTACATGAAATCACTAGCGTAGCTATTAAAATTCAACATTGTGTTAAATTTCGTAGAGAGGAAAAATAAAGTTAAATGCAGAATCAAAAGAAATCCTCTGAGATCACTGCTCATTGATTCTGAGACTGCAAAAAATCTGTCAGGGACGGAGGCAGTAAGTTAGTTAATGACAGTTAAAAGTAACTGTTATTCAGGGTCGCAAATGGTGATGTGAGAGAACATGATATATCAAAGATTCGAATGTAATAATGTACAGAAACAATTTTAAGTGTTTGGGTTAACAATCGAAAAAAAATTCAAAGGGCCGATGCCTAGCTTCTTACTTGCTTTTTACTACTCAAATACTGTTCTCAACTGCTAAAAAATGAGAATAGGTGAGATCATCTAGAAACCATATAGGGAAGAGCCCTGGAGGGAAGAGTTCAAATAGGTCACACACCTCTATTCTTGCGTGAAGTGAAGTTACTTCAAACACGGTTTTCAAAATGGGACGTGCGACGTGAACTTTAGCAGAACACAATCGGATGTGTGGAAAGCGGGTAGCGTGGGGAGACGATGAGATGTAAGGAGAGGGGTGTGTGTAGCGGGTGTGTATAAGGCGGGGTGTGTAGAGAGTGGAGTTTGAAAACAAAATAACAACCAGGGCACTCAAAAAGACCCAAGTGAACAAGGAATATAACCTAAAAACCTGAAATAAGCTTACTGCTTAATGGAGGAAAAACTGGGTTTTACACCCCAGTGGCATTTGCTGAAGACTTACGGCCTTAGTCCATATAAGTGGGGTGTTCATTAGTTCCTTTTTAGCTTTCTCCAACCATCAATTCATCGGGTCGTTTAGAGTTGAAAGCACCTACTATAATTTCATATCCTTTATGGAGGAAGGTACCTGTTAATGAGAATTACGGAATTCTCGCACAGATGCGGCAGTTTGTTTAACTTTCCCGTTCAACAAAATTGTATCTTTTACGGCAATCTCAAGGTGTCTGCTTTGCTTTCACATGAAAAACCATTCGTAAGAAATCTTAATTGAAGAACTCAAAACTTGAAGAAACTCAACCGTGTTGAACAGAGGGACGTGTGTCAGCTCTAAAAACAAGAGGCTTTTTACATCCAGCAGATACTGCTATGCGTATGGGTTCAACATGCCTATGACGGAGGCAAACGTAACTACTTTCTCCTTCTTGCTGGTTCAACCTGTACCTGTCTAAGAATCAGCTATAATTAGCAGTTTCTCTAACCGTACCTGAACTAGCATCTCAATGTCTCTTGTGTCTGCTTGGTTGACAAATTTTTAAGACAAAAATATGATATTGCTTCGAAACAAAAAATATTTAAGGCTGTAAGGCACGGGCGCGAAACAAGGATGGAATTATTGGACCCTCTGAACCTGAAATAGCACCTCATCACTTAATCCTCGTGGTTGAAAGTTAGCACAAATTTTGAAAAAAATCGGACGGCAAAAGAGAGGTTATGCCTATAAAGCATGCTACTCTTAGACCCTGTTTACACGGGTACGGATCCAAACTTCTCAGCTTTAATTTCTAAGTATGCAATGCCAACATTTTCTATCATTTAACAGTATATCTGTAAGGAAAAAACAGTTCAAATGTGCCTCTGCAATACATGAGGTTTGGCATGTAGACCCCTGTGGAATGATAAAAGCATGTTTGAGTGACTTAATCTCTCAGTTGATTTGTTTAGTGAAAATGAAAAGTTTTAATTTGGGGGATTTTATTTGTTTTTGATAAGCAAGCCACTTTTTTGACAATATGTCATGTCAAAATGACTTCTGCCCACTTTTTGTTTATATAGTAAAGAAAGCCAAGTTGGAAGCATCAAACCCAGGTATGTATTTTCATATTGACAACGTTTGAAAAAATTGTTTATGATTGCAAAACTTCAATATGATATATATTGATGTGAATTGGTCGAGTAACACTTCGCCTTATGCAAGTTGGAAGTTTACTAGGAGCCTCCCACTATGCCTACGCACTCTCAATTATTGTCTGTCACAATTGCATAATCTGTTTCGATTCCCTGTAATCAGTCAACTGTTTAGCGTAACGTATGTCTTCATGCAACGTAGTGTCGGGTTTTTGTTTGTGCACAACTGTGAGGCAAACAATAGCGTGTGACGTACTGGCATAAACATTGCATTACAGCATCATGATCAAGATACCTCGTACGTCTCATTTATTCTAATTTAGCACAGTTTGCTTACTTTATTGTGTAATTCGAAATTCTTCATTCTGTATATGTGCAGCGTAATGTAGTCCCTTTAGTCAGTTGTGTTCGACTGCAGCTGCTGAATAGTCACGGTCTTGTATAGGAGAATCCATGTTGTTAGGATTGTACTTTACCATGATCTCATCATTGCTGTTCAGACCCTGTAATTCTTTTCGAATTTATTGGAGACCAAGATCCAGTGATACAGAAAGCTAACCAGAAAGTTGTATCATTGTTGCTTTTGTTGCACCCGACCGCCGCCACCCTTACATTTGGTGTCAGATGTGGAGATAGATTTTGCTCAGAGCTTTGGCTACACACTGGTAACCATGCCTCTGGGAGCTTTTGTCTGCACACAGGCTGATGCTAGTGCAAGTTAGATCTGAATCAAACTTTATGATATCTCAACTGATTGAAAATATGCAGAACTACTCTCAACCAACCGAAACGTCTTCATCTAGTTTGCTTTTACCACCAATAAACCTTACTTTTGAAAATGAGAAGGAGAATAATATTTCACAAGTAGAAGAGGAAGAAGAATGAGAGAAAGAAAACCTGAATCAGACAGAAGTAAACAAAGAAATATTTTTAGACGCTCTTTGACAATTTCTTAATTAATGCTCGGAAACAGCTTTTAATACATGTTTGAGACTGATGGTGAGTTTGTAGTTTCCTTTATCGCGTTGTGAACAGTTTGCTACGTGGAGATTGCTGAAAACATAGTGGCGGGAAATGTTTGTGGCGGTACTTTTCCGCTTAGTGAAGATCCTGCTTAAGGTAATATAGGCCATGATGGAGTCTCCATGGAAGCACGCAAGGAACTATGAAAATTTGTGTCATCCAAAACCCTTTTCATGTCCACTTGGTAGTACATCGGTCTTAGCTGCAGGAAACAACTTTTGCGTGAATTAATAACGCTTTTGTTCGTACTTAAGTATTAGAAAAGTATTTTTAATGGCTGCTAATACCTCCTGGAAGTTACGTATTAAAGTACATGACAATAGAGTGGTGAATGTGAATTGCGAAGAGATCAGTTATACATGTGTTAGCCGTAAACAGATGAGTTTAGTCAACGGAGCACCGGCTTCTTTGTTTTTATAAATGCAGCGTCCAGAACGTCAAGGTGTTGAAAACAAAGTGATTTTGCTAATAGACTGAAAAAACCCTTGGTGATTGGCGGCACAAGTTGGGGCTGAGGACGGAGAGCCTACATCAGTAGCGACTGCTATAGACGTGAATATTTCGATTTTGGAACATTGTAGATAATAGCCTTATTCCAGTCATTCTAAAATACCATCATGTGCCAGATCAAATCATATCATTAATTGGTAGTTTATACCATAATTTTCATACATATTTAACTACTAATATATTTCGCACCAATTTTATTCATGTTGGCAGAGGAGTTTTACAAGGCGATTGTCTGAGTCCTTTAACGTTTAACCTGGTAATGAACGCTTTTATTCGGCTGCAGCCCCCCCTAGTTTGTTTAAATATTATATTTTTTCTTGCAAAAGGCAAAAAAACCCGTCGATTCATGTCCTAACAATTTTCGGGCAAAAAAGGAGTATTTTTTTGGAAAAATAATACCCCCCCCTCCCCCAAATATTTTTCGTCCGTTGCGCCTCTGCTTGCCTCACTTTATTATAAATACCTTACTGCCTTATAAGTGCTCTTCTTTTGACATAGGGACTTCAGTTTTGTTTCTTGTGTGTTGTTTTCACTGCCTACTCACAAGTCAAGCGTTCATAACTTACAATGTAAACATAGAACTTCATAGAACTTCAACGTCAAAGACCCCTGATTTAAAGAAGGGGTTTTCTCATATTATTGGGTGGGCCATAGCTCTCTTAGCCTCTCCTTGCCCGCGGTCTCGGTTAACGATGAATTTACCAGCTTGCAATATCAATGAATTGGTTTCACTGCGTGCTCGATGTTAAATGTCCTTATTTCCCTCCTCAAGTGTCATTCTGCAATAGATTTCTCTCACATTTACTAGGTATGGGTCATTAGGTAAACAGCTTCAAAGTCATAAACAGTTACTGATAACACAGCTGGCAAATTTAGATTTCTTCAGAACGTCCATGAACTAAAAAAGTAAACAACCTCATGGTTCGATTTGAAAGGAGCCTACAACACCTTACTTAAATCCTGGCATTTTCATACCCCAGTAAAATACGTGCCAGATTGGCCAAAGAGTGAGCTGGAGCACGTTTTGTTATGAAGAAAACGACTTGTAAGTCGCAGGGTGCTTGTAAACAAACTTTTCAAAACAATCAGTTAGACGAGGTCGGACAGTGACCTTTTGCATTACGTTGATTTATACTTAACTGTTGTCAGAATGCACAGGTGCTACATGTGTTTCTTAGCATTAAAAACCTGTGTTTTGGACACATAGGCAAGGTGTCAAGACGGTATAACTTTCCAAGATTGAAAGAATAAGTATGTGTGATTCGATCTGTGACGACAGGCCATGTTATGTATTTTAGATTTGTTAAGTTTATTATCAAAAATAATTTAATAAAGGCTTTATTGAACTGGACTTTTAAATCTGTGCGAGTGCTGTCTTTTTTGCCATAGAAGCCTGCCATTTATGTCTTGTGTGGTGTATTGTATAGTTTGCAACAATAGCCAGGGGATTTTCCCGTTTTTTAAAATAAGGAGCTGGCAGTTCACAGCTGTCCATAAGAGCAAGTGAAACTATTTTAAACAAATTTCTGTTCTTTAAAAGGCCTATGTGATGCACGATTCTAATCATTCTTAGTAAATCAATCTTCTGTAAATTTTAAGCCAATTGAAGAGCAATACTTGGACAAATACTGTTAGCTCCATATCCCATAAACCATGAAATTAACTGACCCTAGAAATCCCTGTAACAATGCAATCCAATGCATCAGTCAAATTCCAATTATAGAAGCGTTTGACGCTTTGTATGAAATCGATTAATTTCATAGACATATTTTGCTGGGCTTAATATCTATTGTTGGAAGTATGGGTTAACAATGAAGCTAACACTTTCCTTTTATCGAAAATGGTAGTCATAAGATTAGAAAGGTCAGTTCTTGGAGACAAAATGTTGTCAACACGATAGAATGTTGTCGAGACAAACTTTCTAGTTTTGACGAAACTGTAGTAGTAAATTTGTTAAACTTGTACAACAATAAATGCATACAAGGGCCGTGGAGACAGGAAACTTTTTGGTAAAACGTGTACGTATACATACCGTACATGTTAAATATTTTTGGCCGGCAACTGCATTAGTTGAAAGACGTTGATGTTAGTTGATCGCCACACGCACACATACACACACACACACACAGGCACAGGCAGATATTTTTAGCATGTTGCAGCTTCTGGTATAGACGTTAGACACACTCTACAGATCACAACATAAATAATTTCGTCCTTTAAGCAAGCCACTTGCAAATTACGGCCAGTGGATCAGACTCAGTCCACTAGGCATGAAATTTGTCCAGTGAAGCTACTGGCAAGGCATCTACAGTCTACCTCTGGGTTTCCATTTTACGCATGTAAACCAAGCTGCTTGCGTCTCGAGGGTATCTACGCAAGACATCCAAACTTACAAAGCTATGAGCGCTTATTCACATCACTTTGTGGATGTACGTACAATGCAGAATATTGGAAGCTGAGCGATTGGTCTGACAAAATGTATGACCAAGGATACAGCAGTCCTGATTTGGAGCACCTTGTACAAAAGTCCGGATGCAGCCCTGTATATGGCAATGAGATATGTGCATGGGAGTGTGGAGCACTTTGGTATCATCTCCTCACGCAAAGATATGTGTATGCCCGCCCCAATGAAATGGATTTGAATTTGAAACTGGTTCCAAAAGGTATGATGTGACACATTTATCTAAGGAAGACATAAATTTAAGTATGCACAGATCCAAATCCACATACACATATGTACAAACATGCACACACACGCACGCACGTGCACTCACATACACACATACACATACATACACATATACATACATGCAAACACACGCACACATGCACACATGCACACATACATACACATACGTACACATACATACACATACATACACATACATACACATACATACACATACATACACATGCTGCTTACATGTCAACTTGTATGCATTACCTAAAGATTATGAACATGAAATAAATAACAGTATTTAGCGCTAGTGAAAAACAGTTGGAGAATCGTAGCTCAGTTATACTAATCCTTCTTTAGTTTGCCTTGCTCTATTCCTCGGAAATTCGACTATTTAACCAATTTCTGGAATGTTTAAAGGTTACACGGGTGTAAACTATCAAAAAGCTCATATCTTATGAATGCAAAACGTCATATTATACATCCGCTTAAATCATTGCTTCTTGTGATGATGTTGATCAGGTTTAATTCTAAAACAAATTTTAATATGCCTGTAATAACTCTGAATTAGCCAATTCGGATGCAGTCCCAATGAATAAAGATTTAGAAAGGTTTTACCGTTTATGCAAAAATACATTTTATTTTCTAAGAAAACCTTTAACTAAACATTCCATCAAGTTTTCTTTACCCTTTTCAAAGCAATCATGGGAGTTTTTGTTACAGCAGCTTATTTTCACAAACTCCTTGTCATGATACAGCAGGTGCCATTAATAGCATCCTTGTATAACACCCATTTAGTTTCTTTGCCATCATTTTCCTTACGGTTGTAGTTTCAATTGCATACTGCTTAGTAGTGTTTGGATCTGTTGTCTAGAAATGAATTGTGATACAATGGACAACTGTATGCTTCTTTTTGGCTATTTTATGGAGTTCTAATAATAAGGCATGGTATGCTTACCTGGGAGTCCTGTCAAGTATCATGGTATACATTTGAAGAGGCAGCAGAACAATTAAATGCAAGATGTTTTTTCTGTTAATAAAGAGAAATATCTTAAACTTTTTTGCTCTTGTTTGCAAGGGTAAAGTTTTGTACTGGTACATGGTTTACAACAACATGCCTTGTATACTATTAAACAGTTCCATAATTGGTATTAAAGTGTGATGTACAAAATTGGAAGCTCTTGGTACCTTGGAATGTAGTAAGAAGGGACCACCACTTTCCCCATATACTGTAATACGTTTTCAAATTATTACACAGTATAATAATTAGGATAATCAACTAATGATGCAATTTTCAGGTCTGAATTCTGATTGGATCATTCAGCTAAAGATCATCCACACTCACTACCCAGTTGTTGTGTGTCCATGGCTTGCACAGGTATGCCTAATGACCAGATAGGATTTTGAATAAAGGTTGCTCTTTGCAATGACTACGTTCCTCACTCCACAGACTCCAGGTTTCATACCAACATACGTTACATCAGCATAGATGTAGATATAGATCTGTGTAGGTGTACACATCAGATTGGTTTTTTAATGCCTTTTAAGGTTCAAAGATGTGTCTCTTTTGTAAATCAGTGACATTATCATTGTAGCAGTAGCCTGTAATGTTTACTTCCTTATTTTATAGCCTTAATGTATTGAGTCAGTGAAAAGGCACCTTTTGTGAAGACCAAAAGACCATTTGTACTTTTCTTGGGGCTTTCATTAAATGGTTACTGTAAATATCTTACTGTGCCCTGACATAAGCCATAGAATCAAACTTGCCTTGGCTATTTAACAATACCCAATCAGTATAAATTTTTAAATTGTCAGATATATATATTAAAAGGTAAAATCTTGTTGCATTTTAGAATGAGGCAGATTTTATGAGGCAACTGCTTTTCATTGAAACCCCTCATTCTTTCTTTTCTTGTGAGCACCATAAGTAATGTAGCTTTAAGAACAAATACGCCACTGCCAGAAATTATTACCTCGGAAATTGGGAAGCTGAATACATAGCGGTTCGATAATTTCAAATCGATTGGCTACCCGATAATTTTGACAAGATCGCACTTTGGCCCACTGCTGGCCAAACTTTTGTTTGGCGCCAAAAAAACGACAGAGCCAGCCACTTTTCAGTGCTGCAATATCTATTACAACTAAAAAGGAATTTTTGTCGAAATGACGTCAGATCTGTCAAATTGAATTTCACCATGGATAAGTAATTCATAAACACATAATCGTCAAGTAAGTTTCAGGTAAATTCCAGTTTTTATGGGATTTAATTAGAGTTTTGGGGGAAATAGCCAGAAAGTCTTAGCGCTGGTCCTCATAAAATAATATACGCTACGGTTTTCCTTATTTTTTAGGCCCATCGTTTGACTGTTTCTTTTGCTAAGAAAGTATATGGAGTTGAATATTAGCATAGGTAGGAGGCACGGTCGAGCCATAAATGAAAACGAGTTCTAACGAGAAAAAAACGTTGGGAGACCTGGTGCTAAATATATGTCTTAATAACTAGCAAGAGGGAGAAAGTTAGCAAGAGTACTCACTTTTTGGGTCCCTTGACAAAAGCCCAGTTCACTAAAATTTTCTGATCCAAAAACGTTGATCCATTTAGAGCATCGATAGCAGCACTAGCTTCTTTATATGTCTCGTATTCGACGAGTGGATAACCCTAAAAAAGAAAAAACTACAAAAATTATCTTATTTAAAAAAAAAATTGGCTGAAAACATTTATCTGTTATAACAAACAATGGTAATACTAACGAAGATTTCCCTGGATAGCTTCATTGAATTCAAATGTTGTCAATCTAGGAAAATTGGCAGCATAAACTGTCAAATTAAGGTATAAGGAATGGTTGAATAAAACAGAACTTTGCATACAAAACCGCTGCCTTCGTCAATTATGCTAGTAGGTATCTCTCTGAAACGTTATACACTTTTTCGTAAAATTTCTACCCACACTATTTGCATATACTACCCTTACAGCTTTTTTGTCTAGGATGAAAGTTCCTTTTCAGCTACTTCATGCTACATTGGATTGTTGCTATTAAGTGCAACTTAGCTTATAAGGTTATAATGTTATGCAGGTATCCTCTAAAGTAGTTCTTCCAGTTTTCATCGTCATTATTGGGATTGTCTGGTAGCTTAAATAATTATAGTAATGCTGGTTTACTTTGTTAGACCCTTACATTGTTTTACGGTATGCTATGCTATAGTATGACATGTTGCGTTATATGTTATGTTGTATTGTAGTACGTTGTGTCATGTCCCGTTATTTTTTATTTCGTAAATTATGTAATCAAACGTTTTCTTCGGTTCTGTTCTGTTCTGTTCTGTTCTGTTCTGTTCTGTTCTGTTCTGTTCTGTTCTGTTCTGTTCTGTTACGTTATGTAATGTTATGTTATGTTGTTATGTTACATTGTGTTAATGTTGTTATGTTACATTATGTTATGTTGTTATGTTGTTATGTTACATTATGTTATTTTGTTTTGTTACATTATGTTATGTTATGTTACGTTATGTTATGTTTTGTTACGTTACATTATGTTATGTTATGTTTATGTTTGCGTTGTGTTATTTGATGTATTTTATTTTATCTTGCGTTATATTGCGTTTTATATTTATGTTATGTTACGTGATGATATGCCATGTTATGATACATTATGTGATGGTATATTGTGTTAAAATGTTATATTACGATATAGTATGTTATCATGCACTACATAGTGATATGTTAAGTTATATCCCGTGGTGTTATGTTTCTTTATGTTGGGCTAAGCTAAGTTATGTTATGTTATATTACGTTATGTTATATTATGTTATGTTGCGTTATGTTACATTGTGTTACTTTGTGTTACGTTATGTCATGTACGTTATGTTATGTCATGTATTTTATGTCATGTCATGTACTTAATATTATGTTATGTTATATTACGTTATGTTATGTTACGTTTTGGTATGCTATGCTATGTTATGTTATGTTATGTTTTGTTATGTCGTGTATTTTATGCCATGTCGTGTATTTCATGTTATGTTATGTTATGTTATTTGACGTTCATGTTTTGTAATGTTGTGTGTTGTTGCATTATATTACGTTATGACTTGAAATGAAAGGTAGAAGGATGAAAAGGAAGATAGAAGAGAAGGAGAAAAAGTGGTAAAAAAGAAAAGAAAGGGAAGAAGAAGAAAGATATGAAGGAGAGGAAACAGGGAAGAAGTAAAACGACAAGAAGGAGAATAAGAAGAAGGAGAAGAACGAGCAAAAGGAGAAACAAGAGAATGAGCAAAAGGAAAAGGAGGAGGAGGAGAGGGAGGAGAAACGGGAGGAGAAAGAGAAGAGTAAAAAATGATAATGATGCTGCTGCTGCTGATGATGATGATGCTGCTGCTGCTGATGATGATGATGATGATGATGATAATGAGAGCATTGACGTTCCTGCAGATGATGTTTTTCATCATGATGAAAACGACAAAGTTCTGAAAGACGATAATGAATTATGTCAAAAATGTTTTGTCATCTCCTAAACTCATTATTATCATCAAGATGATGATAAATGTCCAGCATCCTATTTGCAAATTCAGACTTGGACCTCAGGTGACCATGAGGACTGTATCTCTAGATATTCATAACTACTCTTTTCTCGTCCATCTTCTTAGGTTTTCTTTAGTGCTTCAAACCACTATTTATTAGTTGTACCTGTCCATGCAGGTACTCTAGACCAGTGTTTCTCAATAAGGGCCCGGGGACGCGCTTTAGGATATTTGAGAGTTTAAAGCGAGTACCATTGAGACAAACAAACCAAGGCTTCCACGAAGGAGCAAGCCAGACTGGCATATGCGCTTTAAGAGACTATATCACATATAAACACATTTCTCTATGCAAACACTTTATTTATTTGTCCCTTGCATTTAAATAAATAAATGACAAAAACAGCCAACTTACGTAAATAGCACTCTTCAGTATTGCTCTTATGAATATTCACTCTATACCAACGTAACAAAAATTACGTAAGTTGAATTATATATGCAACAGTGTATATTAGTACGAAGTATTGAAATGCAGTATTTATTATTTACAAATTTAAAAGCTGTACGTTTATATATGGTTGAAATAAAACACACACACACACACACACACACATACACATACGCACACACATACACACACATACACATACGAACACACATACATGATAAGATTTTCCACTGTAAAACTCTCTTGACTTTCCACAAAATTTCATAGAGTCATAATTCTTTTGCTTTGCTTTTTGCACCAAAGAAAAATTTAAAACAAGGTTAACAAATAAAAAAAAACATCAATGGCAGTAAGACACAGGATCAGGGATGCTGTCCTGGTTTTAGTTAAAGCTTTGTGACAACAAACAAGCAAAACAAGAGGATAGGTAAAAAGGAGCACAAGGAGGGACTACTTTCAAAATAATGTTACTTAGCTGCGTTAGGAGGCATCACTCCACACGAATTCAGATAAGGCCGTAATGTAGTAAGTTCAGAAGCTTGATTAGTATTTTCGTTGGTATTGAAGAGGCCAATATCATATTAATTCAGATCAGAGCTATTATATCTTCTATAATAACTGATAATTGCCCATCAATTACTTGGCAACTTGGAGCGCTTTCATTTAATAGTTCCGGCATCAATCGAGGAAAGGGAAATCATCTCTCATGAGATGTCATGAAGAACGGAATGATCCAAATTTTCTTGACTTTTTTAAAATAAAAGAGGACATGTACAGGTATAAACAGCACTCCAAAGAGAGAAATTCAGTTGTTGCATATATGAAAATGTAACTGAAACGAAAGAGTGGATGAAAAGATAAAGTAATTAAGTTTTTTATTATTTTGATCTATACCGGTGAGCCAGTAGTGATTCCACATCTTTGAAACTAAAATTTCCTATAATGCCCTGAATCTGTATTAGCTTCAGGGTGAATGCCACGCTGAGATACAAACACGAACAAGGTTAGTAATGCCGCGCGAAATTGAAAGGAATTGCTCTAGCGAGCGTGAGTGATCTCTACACTTAGGACCATATTAGAAAGCCAGTTGCTTTTTGACCAGAAGCAAATTGTACTATATAATATCCCATAGGATTAGACATTACTGCTGTGTACATTACTTTAAAACTCGATCGAACGACTAGAGTTTTTATTCAGATGTTATGTATTAAAACGTCAACTGAAAAATCTAGTCGTTTTGCCTTGGCTTACTTAAAACGGATAACGAGAAGGAAATATTTCAAAGATCTCTTTCACTGGAGACTGACGGTTAATGAAAGCAACCAGGGATGTGTTTGTGCTCCTCATTAGCCTAGTTGGGGCACATAATGAGTAGACATAACAGTAAAGAGGTATCAATGCATTTCTTTGAGTTTTATGAAAGCCACCAATAATATACAAGAAAAAAATATAATGCTTAATGAGAAATGCAATATTTAGCACCCAGTCTCAATATGTATATTCTGGTATTATTACAATGGTTTGAGTTAAAAGGTGCATTAATGAGATGCATACTTATGCATATAATTTACAAGGATATCAACCACATAATGTAAGCAACCCGTACATTTTGTACGCTGTATCAACCCATAGGTCCCTGAAGAAATGGTAGCTGGAATGCACTCCCTGCACATTAAGGGTACTCCAGCTCTGCAATTGTCCACCTTGTAATGACCTGAGAGACAGCTATCACATTACACCTTGTTGGAGCATGTATTGTTCTTTAACTTTTTTTGATGATGCAGATACGATGCTGTTATCATCACCTTAAACTGGTTGATCGAGACGAGCCCGAATAGAGAAAGTAGACTATATGTTATAAGAGAAAGTTGATGTAGCATGGCTTGTAATGGCCAAAGACTGGGATTAGTTCAAGGTGGTGTTCTTCATTAGCCTAGTTTCGCACATAATGAGTAGATATAACAGTAAAGTGGTATTAGTGTATTTCTTTGAGTTTGATGAAAGCCACAGAGATCAACATGAAAAAGTATAATGCTAAATGACAAATGCAATATTTAGCAGCTAGTCTTCATATTTATATATTGATGTTATTACAATGGTTTGAGATAAAAGGTGCATTAATGAGATCCATACTTATGCGTATAATTTACAAGGATATCAACGAAAGAATGTAAAGAACCCATACATTTTGTACATTGTATGAAGCCATAAGTTCCCAACGAAAAGGTACCTGGGATGCACTCCCAGCAAATTAAGGGTATCCTAACTCTGCAAGTGTACCCCAATTAAAGTGTACCTCCAGTGATCAGAAATTTTTTGATATTTTGTTCGTTTTGTCTCGAGGAATCGAATTGCTATTTTGGTTTTCGCCGTATGCGCACCAAGAAAACAAGCTTAAACTCATCTGCGAGAAATAGGAACTCCCTTTAACAAAACCTACAAAACACTTTAGAAGTTTTTAATCTCATACTAAATTTGTGATCCAACATTAGTAGATAAACGAAAATGGGCCTCTTCCTTTAGATGTCAGCAAAACCAGACAAATTTAATAATGATAAGGTTACATTACTTGACTCTGCTCTTTTGGGGGGTTCTTTTCAGTACTTAATTCTTAACCTTATAGTCTCACCATAGGATCGAGGATAATTAATGAGGTCTGTTAATCTTTTTACTAAGAAAAAGCACTAACAAAGTGTGAATGGATCAGATGAGTCATTTGGTGTTCAAATGCACAAGTCCTTTGATCATCACCACTTCTCCTTCTTATAGGCTTTATCTTAGCTGAGATGCTTATCATCTTAACACTCTCCCATAGATCTGTTTACACTCTTACGTATCAAAGCAAAACCTTTTTTTGTCTTTCTTTGCTATTGATTATGATCTTAACCATTTCGTTATTGAACTTCATGCATAAGTTGTTAGTTTTCCGCCCAACACGCCTGTGTCACGGGAGGTGACAGCGAATTATTCTCCTGACTGGGGAGGGGGTATAGGGGTACAGTCACATGTTTGCACCATAGCTCATGGTATTTCTAGGACACAGGAGTGCTTTTATTTTTAACTGAATTCAAAAGATTATCCCCTAAGACTGTTTGATTTTTTCCATTGACATTGTAGTAATGTCTTTGGAAAGCTCATTTCTCAAGCATAGTTGGCACTTTCTTAAAATTTTTAGTAGGTAAGACACCCCCACGTATCCAAATTTAAAAAATGGAGTTCCTAAACGCCTAAAAAACGCTACTTTGCGACTATTCTGGTCTAAATTGAACAAGAAATTGAATCTCAGTTTAATCCTTGATGGTCTCAAAGTACCTAAATAGTCATTTCTCTCATTATTCTTTACTCACGAAAAGTAGAGCTTTAGTTTTCCATGAGATTTTTCTGAACGGTGATAAAGTAAACCTGGTATGAGACAGGGACAAGATAGGTCAAAAATGCGTGGTTGTTGGCAACTATGTTTCTGTTAGATGTCTATTTCCAGTAACAGTAAGGTCTAAGAGGGTGTTGCTAATATGGAAATAAAAAGCACACGGACGTTAAGAACCCTCCATTGCTGTTTCATATATATAAACAAACGTCCCTCCATTGTTATTTCATATTATCAAACAAACACCACTCTATCACTGATTTCATATATTCAAATAAGCATCCCTCCATTGCTGCTTCATATTATTAAATAATCATCCCTCTATTTCTGTTTCATATATTCAAATAAGCATCCCTCCATTGCTGTTTCATATATTCAAATAAACATCCCTCTATTTCTGTTTCATATTTTTAATAAACATCCTTCTATTGCTGTTTCATATTTTCATAAACATCCCACTATTGTTGTTTCATGATCTTAAATAAACACTCCTTTATTGTTATTTCATGTTTTTGGGTCCTCAATAGTTCGCCTTACATTTTCTTGCGCTTCCTTCTCCTGTTGAAATCTTCTTTCCGTCTCCTTCATTTGTCTACAGAAGAAGAGAGGTACAGGTATTTGACAGAATATATAAATAAGTAAATAAGAGTATATCACAGTAAACTGGGATAAAAGGGAGCAGCTACTACGCAAATACAGAGATGCTGTTAAGTAACGAGAAGCGTTCTTCAATGCAGCGTTTTCTCAGGTTTCCTTCCCTTGAGTTTCTTGAGAGTAAGCCACCCGGTCAAATCATGGTTTTTGGATTAGCTCCTCTATCGCTTTAACGTCATCAACACCAACACAAACGTTATCCCTGAATTGTGCTGGTAGCCAAATTCCGCTATCCACTCAAACTTAGTATACAACAATTACAACAAAAGAATCACCCCTCAATTGTGCTGGTAGCCAAATTTCACCATCCAATCAGATTCACGATACAACAACAACAACAACAACTACACTAAAGTTATCCCCAACGTGAATTGTTGTGAAAACGACTTATGGCAAAATCCTGATTGTAACCAAGCATCACCACCCACTCATTGTTTACAACGCAAGACGCCCAATTGAAATATAGTGTCCAAGTGTACTGAAAAAGTACGATTGGTAATGCATTATTTACTTTTAAATGGCAATGGAGACTTGGGTTCAGCCCCCCCCCCCGTTTATTTTGACCCCCCGTTTATTAACGTTAGACCGTAATGATGATGGTAACTCCAGAGTACCACTGTTGCTCTGATAACAAAATAGGATCATCAAGGAAAACTCCTCTGCCTTTCTGCATGAAAAATAAAAACTATAGTAAAATATTAAATACATTAGATTGGGCAACAAGTTTAATACTAAAGAGAACTACAAGAAGTTTTGCAATCATTTTTGTCTCAATATTTCGTATCTTCACTAAGATACATATTCATGAGAGATAGTAAAATATGTTAAGATGCAACAAACCTGCTTTTATTGGCTCGGAGAAAACTTGAACAGGAACCTCGCAAGGAGCAGAGTGCTGGTTTCCCGGTATATGAACGAAGACGTACCTTCCAGAGAGACGGCCTCCGCAGCGAAAGACATTTCTTTCATTTTTACCAAGATTCAGTTTATCACCACACCTACGAAGTGATAACACTAAAAGTATTTTAGGAAAGTTTTTTATTGAAATGTATAGTTTTCAGACCTGACAAATAACATGTAATAATAATTATGGTTTGAGGTGGGGTTCGAAGAAGATCATTTATTCCGAAATAGGCCTCCGCCTGGCAGATTTGCTAGGATTAAAACTAAGTTTGGCTGAAGAATTTCATCATATTATCAGAAGAAAACATTATATGAAATAATGATAATTTTTTTAACTCGCAATTTGTTTTCCCAACACATATCAACAAAATACAGTCAAACACTCACCTTTGGGGTACTTTTTTCGTCACTTACCCCAAAGATAAAGTTTTCAATCTCCTAAATCTAATTTGAAAAGTAGAGACTTGGGTAACGGGGGAACTTTAGTCTTTTAAGATACTCCAAGCCTTTTCCACTCGTATGCTTTCATCCATTAGATGTAGTCACTCTTATGGGCAACGTTAAGGGACAAGGATCATTAATGAGACATTTTTACGTTGTTCTCCCTTCCCCGACCCTTTTTTGGAAGCCATTACTACTACTACTACTACTACTACTACTACTACTACTACTACTACTACTACTACTACTACGACTACTACTACTATATTGGTGTATTTCTGTTCGATTCTTTATTTTGCGACCATGGTAATGGTTCTCTCTTGCGAAATTTTTAGTGCCTCATAATTATATTTTACTTGTTTCCTGGTAATTACAAGTGATATTTTTACAATATTTGCTGCATTTTTTTAAACTCCGATGTCTTAAAGTTACGAGATTCCCTGGTATTTATTCAGCTTTAACATTTCATTTCTTATATGTACTCTATATATTTTCAAAGAAATGATTTAACAGGTACCAAGAACGGAACGAAAGTTAGCATAGAAATACTGTGTATTCCGTGTCAATGCCCGATATCCTTGCAACTCCATAGACGAAACGTTTAAAGCATTTCTTACTGGAACGAATTTGGAAAAAGTTGGAGATGGTTATTGTTCAGAAATATTACGACAATTGGATGACATGAAGGAGTGACATTGTTGTCTATCCATGGTACCGAGCTGTATAACCTACACATTGGACTTGTTTATATCATTGAGAAGGAAATTATAATTGTATCATATTTGGAGAGCACACCCTATTACTTTTCGATTGTTTAGGAATTTCTTGCATGCTGAATATCGACGGCACAAAGACTACTAACGTTTTACACGAACTAGATGAAATCTGGCACAAAACTTGAAGAGAACACAATTGTTTGACGTTCAACTTTTTAAAAATAATTCACCTTACGACGACATGATTAATTGGAGCATCTTGTAAACGATATTTTATTTTGATTATTATGTTAGAAGAAATGGCGATGGCAATAGTCGGGAATTCGACAGAAGCTCATTGGATATCTTTGTTAAACTGAACTGGCAACGTTTAAAATTTTGCTAGATATTGTTGTTTTTTACACGATGATGTCCTGAAGGATTTCCGAGCCCTGTATATGTATTAACTCCAAACAAAATGGCTTTCTTTTACGATTATTTTTCACCTCATAATGCGCTATTGTCGAATTGGATAGGGGTGGGTCCCGAGTGGGCCATTACCATTTTAATTTTTTTTAGCTTTCTATCATGAAATATACTTTTTAGAGGATCATACTCTATTAGAATCTAGTCCCTATAGTCCATATCAATTTCGTTCATCGATTTGATCTTTTACTATCAAATTATTTCTCAATCACTGCTGAATCAAAAGGCCTCCTATGCATGTTCTCCGCTGCATGTAAAGGTCAACGACCGTAGCGAAATAAATAACCAAGCTCAAGATTGAATAGATGCATCATTTACTGGAAATGATTCTCCACCGAAGATTAAAATAGTAGAGAACGCGCACTTTAAATAGCACTAAATATTAGGAAAAATCTGGTTTCAAATGCTGCCTTTTGCTAGGTAGAGGGCTTTGCAAATGGATCAAATCCAGCATCGAGTCCAGTAGTTTTGGGGGCTTTTTCTTTACTATATTGACATACCCTATCTGTTGTATTCCATATAAGGCAAATTAAGGGGAAAAGATCAGAAAACCATTTGGATACATTGTACCTGTACTTTGCAGACGATGTTGCTGAATATAGCATATGAGGTCAATACGTTGAACGCTCATACTGAGAAATCGAATAAAATTTTCGTTTTCTTCCGGTCACGTCTGGATTGCAGCAAAAGCATTGAAGGTACAGCTAGGTACGTTGAAATATCTTTTATTTTCAACCTGGAATGTCGCTTCAGTAATTAAAAGAAAGTTAATTACTTACAAAATAAATATCTGAAGCATCCTCATTTGCGAGTTCATAAGGTCTTCTGACTTGTTATCATTGCCGGTTCTGATTTAGTTACACCTTTTTGTCATTTATCCTTAGCTGCTGCCGACGCTTACACAGAGTTCGGTTTGTCGGAATGTTTTAGACCAATCAACGTTCATTAGAGCCGTATAGATTAGCTGAAATAGCCCAATGAGAATATCCATTCTTTTTGCACTGATAAGTAATGGTTTTCTTGCTTTTATGTGGACTGACTCCTGAACAGCCAAATGAAATACAAACCTAGCCTTGCCTATGATACGGGGGCAAATGGAAACAATTTTTAAAGTAAATTTATTCCATTGTTATGCATTGAGCCTCTAAACAGACATGGATGTTGATTGCCCGGGGACGGAGGATACATGCACCATCTGGAACGAAGGAATCCAAATAAAACCGGTCAGGATCAAGAAAATAGAGAACTACTTCGCCGATGGTCTTTAAATCGTTATATCCAATCACTGCATTACCCTTTCATTGTCATGTCGTTCGGTCACTGTGCAAGCGCAACTATAATTCTGTTGCTGTTCATCTCAAATCACTTACATTCTTCCGTAAATTATGAAGTGGTAAGTGATAGTCACCGATCCAAGAAGTGAAAATAGCCTCGTTCTGTTGCAGCGTAACAAACCTGCATTAAACAACAGTTGAGAATGTAGGATTTCAACCACATAGTATGTAACTGTTACCCTCCGTGTTGTCAATAAAACGGTGTGCGTTTACAGTACGACAAAGAAACTAAATACCCCTTTTGATTCCATGTGTTTCCATCGTCCATTTCCTTCAGTTAAAGGTTAATAGAGAACTAAGATGCATGAGGTATTTTACTGAAGTAAAGACTACTAAACGACTCAGAAACTAAAGCGAGAAAAGTTACATAACAAAGCAAAACAGTAGTAAATGATTTTTGACCGGTAATTATTTTCACAGCACGTTTGTTGTGCTGTATGTTATTTGACATCAAGTAGGAGAATATAAATGGATGTATTAGGTAATTGATACAGTTTCCTCGAAACAAGGCACAACACACAAGTGACTTCCCCAAAGTTACCCAAGTCTAAAACCATTTGGTGTAAACAGGGAGCTGACGGCATTCCGTTAGCATTAGGAAACTTTAGTTGCAGTTGAAAAGGGAAAGAATGAAATTTCAGCGATTCCTGCCTCCCATTGATGCAACTACTGCCCTCTTCCCTTTCCCGTGGCTAACATTTCTATCCTCTCTTTTGCTTGCTGGCTGTTCTTTTGTTATATATTTCCACATCATATTGCAGCTTTTCTCCGGTCGTAGTACTGAGCCCCATTTCTTATTGATTTCTCACGCACTGCTTTAGTACCTCATTTTCTCGATGTTGGTAAATTTCAAGAAACATCTCATAATTTTTCCCCCGCATTTTGTTTTTCATACTTGTTTGTTGTGCTGACTGTTCCCATAGGTGCATCATTTCCATTGGACCATCATTTTATATATCTCTCCCTATAAACCCCCCCCCCCCCCCCCCCCCCCCCCCCCCTCGTCGTGGACCAAAAACTACCCCTCTTTTACCAAATAAAATTTCCCCACTTTCCAATTCTTAGGCTTGTTTAGTTGATCACAGAATTGTGAGCTAAGGGACAATTGACTTGGGCTGGGATTTTGGGAGGAAATATTGAACTTTTAAATGCGATTTAATTTTATTCTGTAAGTTCTGTCAAGTACCCTTAAAGACATAGACTGGTTACCGCTGCCGAGGGATAATCGGACTTGCCAAATTTTTTTAGTGGCTGTTCGACTGTCAGCAATTTTACGTTAAAGGCTACGTGACAATTTCAAGAATAAAACAAATACTTTTAAAATCGGAAAAATAAGAATGAAGAGGGAGAATTGGGTATCGTACCGCAAAGCTTACCAGCAATATGCAGCAACAGAAAAAAAATCGACACATCTTTGAACTCAACACAAATTATCAATAACTCTTCAAATACCTTTTGTAGCTTTGTTCTTGAAAGCAAAATATTGAAGTTGGAATGGAATACATACAATGGAGCAGTAGAAAAATGCTAAAAGTTGTAGCCAACCTAAAAAAATAAATTAAGATACAATGTTATTTTAAATAAGAAGCGCAAAATTATGCTGACGGGCATTTTGAAAGTCTGCGAAAACCCCATTTGGGGAAAAAATTGCGTTAATTGATGAGTTGAAAGTTGCTGTAGTCCTTAGTGGCCCCGCCTGTGTCTCTAGTATACTAGTCATTGTAAGTTTGGCCCTCAGTTTAAAAGGTTTCCAATCCCTGAAATAGTGTAGCCAGTGTTTAAAGAGAGGCCAGAGGCCAGAATATTTATGTGCGTGACACAAGCTAACAATTCAAGATTTTGCCACCACACCAAAATCAAGAAATCATTCATAATGAAAGCTTTCGTAATTCCTTTTTAAATGTTCAAGTTCGAATGCAACAGGTTTTAAGACTTATAGTAAAAATTGTCAGTGAAATTTATATTACCTTTTATATTTGCAAGAAAGATATTTTGCTACGAGTAAACAATAAAAATTATTCGTTCTTCCAAAAAGACATAAATAGGTAGCCTTTATACTATTGCTCTGGATTGGCCCGTGACACGCGCTCGCTCGCCCGATCTCGCCTTGGAGGGCTCCCTGCTCCCCGAGCTCGCCACCCTCGCACGCCGGAGCGGGATGGCCCTGACCGTGGTGCGCATGCCGGTCCGGCCGGGCGAGCGCTGGCGGGTGGGGCTCGGAGCCGAAGCCGAGGCCGACGTCGCCGACGGCCTGACGCGGCTCGGGGTCGATTACCTCGACCTGCACGACCTGCCGCTGCCGGATGGAGCGTTCGCCGACGCCGTCCACCTCACGCCGACCGGAGCCGGACGCACGGTGGCCGCACTCGCGGCTCACCTGGAGCAGCTCGGGCCGGCCGGGGACTAGCGGGGAGAGGCGGCGATCCGGGCGACGGCCGGAGCGGCGTCCGATTCGAGCCCGACGCCCACGAACGTCACCCGCCGCTGCCAGTCCGGACGGGCGACCGGGTGGTCGGAGCGGTAGTGGCCACCCCGACCCTCGCGGCGCGCCAGCGCCGCGGTGGCGACCAGGCGCCCGACGGTCAGCAGGTTGACCGCCTCGGACGGAGCCGGCCCGACGGCGGAGAGCCAGGCGTCGATCCGGGTCCGCGCGGCGAGCAGCCCGGGAGCGTCCCGCACCAGCCCGACGCGGTCCCACATCAGCTCCCGCAGCTCGGCGACCACCTCGTCGGCGCCGACGGCGATACGACCGCCCAGCGGCGGCGCCGGCAGGCGACGCGGAAAGCGCTCGCGCACCGGCGCGGCGGCGGCGATCGACCGGGCCACCCGACGCCCGAACACGACCGCCTCGAGCAGCGAGTTGCTGGCCAGACGGTTGGCGCCGTGGACTCCGGTGGTGGTCACCTCACCGCAGGCCCACAGCCCGGGCACCGACGATCGACCGTCGGCGTCGACCGCGATACCGCCCATGTGGTAGTGCGCGGCCGGAGTGACCGGGATCGGCTCACGGGCCGGGTCGATCCCGCGTACCCGACAGGCGGCGTGGATCGAGGGGAAGCGGCGAGCGAACCGCTCGCCCAGCGCGGTGGCGTCGAGCCGGACGCGGCCACCGCGCTGCTGACAGGACCAGATCGCGCGGGCGACGACGTCGCGCGGCGCCAGGTCGTAGAAAGTTCAGTGTTAAGTAAGGTTGAATTGCTGCGACTGAATTTTGAAGTTTCAGATGAGAGATAGCAGCAACTAACTAAATATAATAATCATATGTCATACACGGACAAATTGAATTTTTATAGAGGCAAGTTATGAAATTAACGAACACTCTGCTGTGAGATGTACTATTATGCTTGACACTAACATTGCAAACCAACTTTCAGAGGATAAAATGTTTGGTGACAGCTTTGATATAGGATTTTCAGAGCTAATGTGGCAACTAGAGAAATAAAAGTATGTTAACATCAGAGGTCATCTAGCTTACTTGGTAGAGTGCACACTGTGAAAGCATGGGTCATGGGATCGATCCCTGCTGATGACATATTTTCTATTTTTCTGGGGTTCTTTTCAAAACTAACATCTCAAATCCTCTCTTCTCGATGATACTCTCCAACTTTAATGGGCTTTGGATTGATGATGGGCCGTACGGCAGTTATTCCTTGGTCAAGTCAAATGGTGCAGTGAGGCTGGTCTCCAGTTGTGTTGAGCTGGATGTCAATGTCCACTGGTGCATGATTGGGAGATAATGTGGCGACTACAGAAATAAAAGTACGTTAACGTTGGAGGTCACCTAGCTTACTTGGTAGAGTGCACACTGTGAAAGCATGGGTCATGGGTTTGATACCTGGTGGTGATATATTTTCTATTTCTCTAGCGTTCTTTTCAAATCTAACATTTCAAATCCTCTCTTCTCGATGAAAGACCAAAAGTGTAACGCCAGATCTCTTCAGGAAACTGAATGCTTTCTCTCTCATTTTGTCAATAAATCCCAAATTACTGAAGTCTGTATGAAGTAACAGTGTGCTCATAATTGTGTTACTAAAAATTCCATGTTTAGATATTCAAATGCATAATATTGCAAATATATACATACCCTCTCTTTCCTGGCCCATTTGTCAATCACATCTGATGCAAAATTGAAATATTCAGGCACTTGCAGTTGAAATTCACTTCTTTCTCTCTCATAGTCATCAAAACCAACTAGAGAATGATCTGGTCCATAATCTATTCCTTTAGCTTGGCATTGGGAGGTTGATAAACCTTCTTGATGTCGATCAAGAAAATTACAACGTAGGCAACACAGCTCAATATTTCTATAATTGAGTACCGAATTTGTGTCTTTCTTGTGAGAAGTACCTTTCTTGAAACTGCAGTTTCCTCCATCCACTAAGGGCTGCATCTAAATATAGTTAACTTTCATATCGCGTCGTAGTGAACATAAGAGAAAATACATGTGCGAAGATTCGCTCGATTTATTTATTAGTTTGCCTGTTCGATGGTTTTTCTGTTTATTTAGGGTAGTTTCAGTGTCGGATCCACTACTCATCAGGGTTCTTTGATCGAGACACTAAGAAGACTCGCTCATACCGACAGCAATTTCAACGGTGCAATAGCACGTGCAAAAATTATACATTTACTGTGAGCTCCCCAATTCTCCTGTCAAGATACAGAAATCTATGGGCTTTTCTTACGCACTTGCATTGTCAGCTTCCCAAACCTCCAAATAGCGCAGTCCAATTCATAATAGCCCCTTAAGATTTTTATCTCTTGCTACGGGCATGGTAACTTAAACAAATTGGCAAATTAAACAAGTGAGCATAGTAACCTACATGAAATTGCTTGCCCTTGCCTGTTACAAATTATATACAAAGTCATTTGATCTCTTGGATTTTTGTAAATACGTGATCACCAAGGTCATCATCGTCGTACCATAAGGTAAGCATAAAAACAGCTAGAACCCTCAATGCTTTCAGACATAATTTAAGAATTTTTTAAACACTCCAGCAAAGAAAAGAAAATCAATATCATTACTTTTAGTTCCCCCTGTTGTTCCAACAAGCGTATTTATGAGACGGTTTATTTGGTATTTAAACCTAGGAAATACATGCTAATAAGCTTTCATTGTGCTGTCGATTAAATATATTAGTTCGTTTGTTGTTTTAATTTCAATACTGGTACATTATCAAGGACATTGGAGGAGTGATAAGGTACGATGGTCACGCTCCCACAGCTGGCCGTCAAAATTCAGCATGACTCGGTGAAACACCTTGCCAAGTTAGCCTCGCTTCGAAATTTATGAATATTTCTTGAAAAGGGTGTATAAACACCATCAGTTGACACCTCACCCTCTTTGCATTCTTCCAGTTTGTTAGCAAAGTTCTCCCTTAGAAATGTAGAAACGAGTTTTAAAGATATTCATGGGAAGATGTCAAAGCCAGCTTTAACTCTCGTTTGTGTCTTTTGGCTCTTCTCATGGATGAGAAGAGGAGTAATAAGCTCGCGGTTCATTGACGGACTGTATCTTTTTACATGTAGGTGTAATTTCAATTAATTTTGGCAGTATTATATATAGTTCTTTTACAATTCATTGCAAAACTGTTGTTTAATCTGATATCAATGACGTCATTGGCTATTCAATGTTGCGTGTTATTGCCAAATTTTGGAAATTTTATTAAGAGCCTTTGACACACCATTGCAGTTATATTTTTGTAGTAAATCATTTACTTTTTAAATGTTTGTAGCACCTTTATGGTAGGCCTACTTCTTTAGTCTTGATAAAACTGAGTGTTTTTTATATTGGGCAAATTATTGAATAACAAGTAAATTCATCAAGTATTGCGACGATTTTCAATATATATCCAGCTATTTTTCTTTCTTTCTACATTCACTTTCTGTGTAAAATTGAGCTAAAAAATGTGTTTTTTTGTCATCGCTTTCCTCATATATTGTCCATATATGCTCTCTAACGAATTCAACCTTCATTTATAACATATATGTCATATTTTTCTAAAAAAGGGAAAAACTTTCATTTCTTCTCTGATCTTACTTAATATTAGGAAAGAGTTTGTATACATTTTAAAAAGACTTATCTTAACATAATCACTATATTTTTAAAAGTAAACTGACAAAATAGAAATACCAAAAATTGCTAAATTATCCATTTAAACACCAATACCGCAAAATATCAAAGATTTACGAAAAAAAATTTACTAATTTCGAATTCTCAGTGATTTTAGGAAATGTCCTAAACTTTTATGACCATAGATTAAGTAGTTTAAAAATTATAAACGGAAGTAAGTTGCGGGAGACCAACTACCCTACCCCCCTACCATGTTAAGTAGTGTTAATCAAGGATCATAAACGTATGATCGTTTTTGTACCCTGTTTATGAGTACCTAGTTACAGAGTTACAGAGTTTGCTGATAATTTACAGCAGAAAAAGGGCAGATGTCTAAAGCCGCACTTTTGCTAAAAATACCTCATACCTTCCGTATTTGGTAAAAAGAAAATAACTGTACACTAAAAGGAACCTGTACTAATAGTACAAAAACAAAATTTTAACATAAGTGGTTAATGCACTAAGAGGTAGACGTTCAAACTTCGATTGTCTCAAAAGCGAAAAATTGTGACACGTACCCTTTCCCCCCGGCAGTCTTCATTTGTAAAATACTCATTTTTTAAGGATCAATCAAGTTCTTTTTTAGTACTCGAGGATTTTACGGTATATTATGTTTTCCTGTCAAAGCAACCCATCGCTGTCTAATCCAGTACACCTTCCAATGTATATGCTTTTTTATTGCTGGTCACTCGCAGTGGCATTGCCTTGAATTGCTAGTCACTTACAGTGAGATACAACCCCATGTGATTGATGAGACGCCTACCTTACTGTCTTTATAACACTAGGACCATTACACCTAATGCTACTTTATTTCGAATTTAATCGTCTTCTTGAGTGACTTATGCTCATGAGTGATATTCTAAAAATGAACAGCCCACGGTCGAGTACCAATTGTGACATTTACATTTCCTAATAAGACAACAGGATTTTTAAAACAAAATCTTTTTCAATAAAATCTTTAGTTTTTTGTTCTTGTGTCTTTTACATACTGCACACAGCAGTAACATTTAGTTCCCTGAAACAATTTAAGTCATTTTAAAAACATTTGTTGGTACCCCATCTGAATCTCCAACTTCTACCCTCTCCTTTTAATTAGTTTCACAAAGGATTATCTACGTACTTTGCATATTCTGATTGAGGATTGAAAATGGAAGAGAAAGTTACTAGTTACTAAATCAGGGCTTCCACTGACCAATTACAAGCAATAAAGAATTTTGGAGATTAAAACCTATTTAATACTTTCCACTCGACTTAATTCCGTCTGTATTTAGTGTTTAATTTTGGTCTTTTGCTTTGCATTTTCTGCTTAGAACTCCCTTTGAAGCCAAGCTTTTTTGTACCCTTTGATGAGTTGTACTGTGGAAAATCATCCCCCGTTCTTGTTGCCAGTAATTCCAATTAACTTTGGTAATGCCCACTGGACAGCTCTTGCTATTAAACGTACAAATACGGGTACTATTAAAGTTATTTATAATGATTCACTGGCAAGTCCAATAGGTAGTAGAACTAATAGCGCATTACTTGCTAATATATTACAGCAGATTGACCCTAATACAGAAATAATAGATCTGCAGGTGCATCAACAAAGAGATGGTAGCAGCTGCGGAGCATTTACAGCAGAGAATCTAATTAAGATTGCAGAACTGGATGTAAGTAACTTAACTGATGATCAGCTGCGTGCTGTACTAGCTAGTATTAATGATGCAGGAACTATACGCAAGAATCACTTTTATTTGTTGTATGAAGGAGCAGATTTAATTGATGTCAAAATCAGGGAAAAGGCCGCTTCAAAAGTCACATTTGTTATAAAGTGATTTGCGGGAGACGGCGTACTAATACAAAAGTACTTGTTTATAAAATGTAGAAGCATCGAGGTTCTAACTGTACAGAGGCTGTTCCTCTATTCCGTCATGGGACGTAGAGCATCCCCAAACCCTAACTACAAAACTTTCGCCTGCGCTCGTGTTTTACGTCGGCCGATATTTTATCAATATGGTAATTGCCCCCTAGCTGTTATATAAAAAAATACTCTTATATGGTTCATGTTCGCCGGAAAGGTATACTTGACGTCTTGCTAGTGTTTTGTAAGAGATACTGCTTTTTTAGCTTCATGGTTTAGGACTGACATTCATTTGCTGTGAGTTGTGTTTTGGTGCCATTTAGTGCCTCGATCAGAACATAACTTGAACAACTTAGCAACTTAAAGCAAAAGCACCTCAGTGTATGTGCCGGAGTTGCATTTCAGTGGAAAGATCATGCCAGGTTCTGGTTCATCTACTGAGAATTACTCATCAGAGCAAGTCAATGGTCAATAGAAAGTTCGACAATAAATAGCATGTTGTACGGCCCTTTTTATAGCAGTTTTATCAGTATATACGAATTCAGCATCGGGCTGTAATATGAGTACATCAGTCGAAAGATTTGGAATTTATTTTACAACTTTTTAAAAGCTAATAAAGAAATAAAAACGCATTCACCATGACATTCATCCCAACTGATGGAGGAAAACCACAGACTGTTAACGTTTACAATTTCAAGGGAACTGGTGGTGTAATCTTGGGCATGTACAACACAGATGACGTAAGATGATATCTTCTTTTGTTAATTCGTTTTTTACGTCTTTTGTTACGTCTTTTGTAAGCTTTACTTTTATGTTGTAACTTCTTATTTGGGCATATAACGCGAGGATCTTTTGCGCTTTCGTTTGTGCACTGACGCTTACTCTTTTCTCGGGAATTGGTAGAAGGGTAAATTTATTCATAAAAATAGTGAACTGACTTATAAAGCAGTTATCTTTGTAGTCTCTCACGAGTTTGAGACATGCTGTACCTGCCATAATAGTACGGCGCAAAAGGTACATGGCATTAAGGCATTCGCCTTTTATCGACTTACTCCATTATTTTCTTAGGACATTTGTTACCCAAAAGGCAGCTATGACCTCAACTGTAGCTATCCCGTAGCCCCCTTGTTTATCATAATTTCGTTTATCAGCTTTGTTTAGGCTAGAATTCGTTACACCGCAGATATTCCGTTAGTTCACCATTTAAGCTTCCTCTGTAAGTTAAGGCAGTAAAGTGGGAACGTGGCACCATGCCCACAACCGTCGGTACGCCCTTACTCATATCTTGCCATGTTAGTGGTTTGACGAGGTTTTCAAAGGAGAGAAGGAAAGAAAGTAAGAAAATGTGATAAAATGAGTTAAATATCTTAAAACACGAGGTGCAGTGACCTCGTATAAACGTAAAATTATTCACACGAATCCCAATTGAAAACGATGCCATTATCGGAAGAACAAGTCCTCAGAGCAACAGGGCTAACGGAAGCACTTGTTGAGACCCACTCACGTTCGGGCATATTATTTTGTCTCCGGGAAACAATTCGTACCCGAAGCAGAGCATTCTTTGATGTCGGAGGTGACGAATTCAATGTTTTATGTGGTTATGCATGGGTTTAATGGTAAATGCATCATGACCTTTATTAAACCTCTATTAACAGTAAATTCCTTTGCCAAAGAAACAGGACAGTTAAAAAATCAAAGGGGGAGCATTCCCCACTATGTTTTGTTACATTGTTTAACCCACTTCCAACCCGTCCCATTACGATGCCAAAAATCATACCCCCCCCCCCCCCCTCCAAGATTGCCCGTACCTGCTCACGGCAAAAAGGTGGGTTTTGTTTTGTGTTTGTCGTTAAGAACTAATGTGAACATAACCAGACTAGTATAAGCGTATAACCAAGAAATGGTGTGCTCTACGCTGCACATCAGTAAGGAATTAAGCCACTCTATTACCCTTCTCCTTTCGCTTTCTTACCCTGTTTTTATGACATCGTATCGTTGCACTATACTGTAAACACTGCAAGAATACTATGCACATGTGAACACAGCAAAGACGTGCTGTACACTGCACACGAAACGAGCAATCTGATCAATCTCTTCTCCTCTCTGTCTCTCCCTATTTCATGGCATCGGATAATTGCACTGTGCTTGATCGTTACTTCGCTCGATATAGTCCCGTTAGGCAGTAAAGACACTTTAAGAATGGAGGCCTATGGATGGTAGGATTTATCATGTCTTGAGTCTGTGTTTAGCGTGCTACTTTACGAGAGAAATTTTCCTCAGTTTTTTCCATCTTCAGCCTGGAGACAGGAGACCTTTCTGTTGAACCGTAGCTCGCAAAAACACAGAGATTTAAGACAAGTTAAACTTTACCATCTATGGAAACGACTGACACGAAAAGTGCAAGAATATTTTAAACCTATTGGAACCACACTCCTCAAGCTCTGATGATATAGTTATATAATTCCGGGAGACATCGTCTTTTATATCCTTTCAAAATTTTGGGTTTTAAGAGTAATTTCTTTTGTTATTCATTAGACTAAGTATGTTAACTCTTACCCCATAAAAATAACCATGCCTACAGCAACAAATGGAATTCTTGAAGACTGGCGGCCGATTACGATGACGGCTTTTTGATCGGCAAAGCTGCACGGGTTGCTGCGCAAATCAATGGACCAGTACGACGTTTGCTTTTTTCTCTACTTTTCAAAGAAGCGAACAAGTCTTAAATTTTGATCACGGAAGGGAGGTTAGCAAATAAGCAACTATTTCTCTTCCTCTAGCCAAAATATGGGTAGATTGTAAGGAGCGACCCGGCTCAATACGGCACAGGATTTTCTAGCATTATTAAAAAAACAAAACAATGAGAAAATAAATACAAAATTCTTTTTTCAACTGGAAGTAATGATCAACATTAAAACTTAAAACGAACATAAAATATTACGTATATAAGGGGTTTTATCTCCTCCACAATACCTTGCTTTTTACGCTAAAGTATTTTTAGTAATTTCACCTCTCCATATGTCAACCTCCCCAGAGTCCTCAGGGTATATAATCCGTCCATTATAATAAAAAATTATAAACACAAATTACGCTTGAGAATTCCTTGTACCGTGAGGGATCGAACCAGAGAACTCTCGCACACAAAGACTCGGCTGCTTCCACTACGCCGGTACAAGGTGGTTGATTACGTCATTTTGGGATATTATGATGTAAACTTGTTGTAAATATAGTGTAAATATGTATGATTTTACTCTTGTATTTAGTGGAGGTCTGATTCATTTTGCTTCTCACCTTTGTACCGCGTTAAGCCAGTAAAAAGAAGTAGGCCTATCCATAAATTAACTCTAGTATGGAGGGGCTAGGAAGCTAAGATGAAAAAAGTTGTTATGGAGGGAATTCTCTTGCCTTTCTTGTTTTTTCAACTATGCTGGGATTGGCAGTCCTCCAATCAAGGTTAATAGTGTCTTAGACCACGGTGCCCTGCTTTTAATAAATTAATTTTGAAATGCTTTTCTGCAAAAACCATTTTATGGTTTTTCTTCCGACATCCCTTCTCTCTCTCTCTCTCTGCCAGGCCAATCTTCCATCCACCTGTTGCACCCCGCTAATACCCAATCAACCATTGCTCTCTACCACCACCCCTAATCAACTATCCCTCCCTAGCAACCGACAAAAAATCAAAATTCAACCATTAATATCAATGTTGTAGTCATTCAAAAATTTAAAATTATGTTTGGTTTCAAAAAAGTGCGTGGTAACGAACTGTAGTAAGGAGCGACCCGGCTCAATTGTAACCAAAACTCAAAAAAATGGAATTTTGATACCAATAGCTACATCAAAAGAATCGCATTTTAATGCTGACTTTAAATATATAAGTTTCAAGTGAGTGGAGAAGAAGTAGTAAATTTCCAACTTTTCTTTTCAAACTAACCTAAATTTGCCATTACAGGAATTTTCTATGACTTGCCGAGCGTTATCGACCGAAGACATTTTGGACCAACTCAATGACATATCAGATGAAGACCTGTCAGGTGGCAGAGATGGTGATTGGCGTCCTGAGCTCGAGCCTGAAAACTATGATTCTAGTCAAGAAGAAATGATAGAAATGGGTCGTATGCCCAGGTATACCCGATGCAGTACTTGTAACAGAAAATGCATCTTTCAGCCATGGTAGCTCTCACTTAGTTTTTGACACTGAAGAACAAGTGGTTGAGGTGGTGGTGGTCTCTTCCACTTCAAAAGAAACACCTTACAAGGAAGAGGGCTGCAGGGGAAGGAAACTCGTCACAGAAAACTAAAAAAAGCCAGTGGGAAAACACCAGAGGAAGAAATTTAAAAATCTGTCAGCAATTACTGGGAGCTTGAAAGACTGCTTGGAAAGAGAAAAGTCTGTCAGAAACTGTGTTATGAGAACCTCTGGGGTATTCTTCAGATAAAAGAGCTGAAACAAGCTCCCAGATCTTCAAAAAAGAAACAGAGTAACTCAGGAACAAATTTATTTTATCAGAAAGCACATTGAAAGTTTCGCTGCGGTTGATTCCCATTAATGTCGAACAAATTCAACCAGGCTGTATCTGGATGCATCAAGAAAAGGGTTCATAACAATGAACAGATCTTTTCATGTTCCCAAGAAAGATCAGTGTCCAGTTTGCACTAGGTGGAACTTTTAGCTGCCTGAAAAAAAAAAGAAGGTGAAAAAGCAATTAAGATACACATCTTCTTAGGGCTAAACTGGCAAGGGAGTTGAACAACGAAATAAAGGAAAAAGCCTTCTTCTGTGAAGAAGGCTTTCTTCTGTGTATTTACCACTATTTTCTAAAATGAGGCACATTTTCTCAGGCTCGTAACTTTTGATGGGTAAGACTAATCTTGATGAAACTTATATAAATCAGCATTAAAATTCGATTATTTTGATGTAATAATTGGTATCAAAATACAATTTTTTAGAGTTTTGGTTACTATTGCACTATGCTCAGATCGACTGCAATGGTTTCCAACGAGGGCGCTAAGTCTACTCGTTTTAGAATGACTAGGAAAGGTTATGCTTCCAACTGACCTACTATTAATATTGTACGCTTATTTATTAGGCTCAATTTGCAGCGCGATATTAATATCTCGATTCTTGAGGCTGCCGGATCCGAGGTTACAAGGTTCACATAACCCAGGGGCGTCAAATGTGTTTCGCAGTGGCGGTATATTCCCTGCTGCGCTAACGTTTGTCTTTGACCTTTTAAAAGGGTTCATTCCCGTTCTGGTATCACTTAATCTAGGTGCGGATAATTTGGTAATTAGCCTAACTGCGGTTGCAGCCTGCTTGGGTCACATCTTTCCTATTTACTTTAGTTTTAGAGGTGGGAAAGCCGTCGCCACTGCGATAGGCGTCATCTTTGCATTCGATTGGGCATTAGCAATGCTTCTGCTGGCTATCTGGGGCATAGTGTTAAAACTCACCCGTTACGCATCTCTAGCCGCCGTGTTGACCGTCGGATTAGCTCCCGTGCTTTGTTATTTTTGGATAAACCAGTTTTTTTATCCAGTCTTATCTATATCCGGACTAATTATTACTCGGCACCTTGATAACTTAAAACGCTTGTTCACTGGAAGAGAAGCCAGAATTATTACTTCAGATTAATCGAAAAAACCTACAAATCGTTAGTTTGTTGAACCTCTAGAAGCGTTTTGTGTGCAAGCTCATCGTCCAGTAACAGTCTCAGTGTCGCTAAAAACGGTTCCGGTGCTCCTTTGGAGGACGCATCAGAAATCCAAAGCAACAGGGCTTCACGCCTCTGATCCGAGGGTAAGCTCAGCACGCGCCTCAAATGCCCACGTACCTCAGCATCTTCTTTCGCCAATAAGGTCAAAGACACCAGCTCTTCGTAACCTTCTTTGGCATCACTAATATTTAGTATGTTCGATAGCCATTTTTTCATAGCGCGTGTCGGTATCAGTTATGATAAGCCAGAAAGCTCATCGAGTGGCCAACGTGGCCTAACTTGCTCAGACATATCATCGGTTTGCCCCGCTTCCAATCGTTGTGCACCGGCGTAATTTGGAACGTTGGATTACGTAATACAAACTTCCAACTGATAATTTTTTTTGAGGTATCAAGTTTATACATTTTTATACAATTTTCCAATTGCTGTAACAGGAAAGGCTTTCTTGTTAAAAGTTTAAAAGGTATAAAAAGCAACAGATTAATATCTTGCTAATAAGATGTTTTTAAAAATTCTGTTTATTATTTCTAATTTTTGATAGATATTTAAAGTGGTAATAGGTATGAAAAAAGTTTTATATTTTATACTTTTATATTAATTTTTATTCCCTTTTTTCGTTGTACAAAAGTTTTTAATGGCATTTCTTTCAATATCTCAAAATAATATGCAAGGAGTAAGTGGGATTTATTTATTATTTATTACGTATGAAAAGCATGTCTAAAAGTGTCTGCAGTGTTTATGACATGGGATACAGGATCTAAGGAATCTTGAAAAATTACCATTTATTCTCCAATTCCAGTTTTCAGTTTACGTCTAATAGCCCTTTCAGTTCAAGTTGGATATCTGCAAACGCATTTAGAGGATTTAAACACTAGAGAAATAGAAAATATGTCACCACCGGGGATCGAACCCGTGACCCCCGGTTCGCGTCCAGCGGTGGATGACTGGGAACAAATGTAGCTACTAGAAAAATAAAAGTATGTTAACATCGGAGGTCACCCAGCTCAGTTGGTAGAGCGCACGCCGCGAAAGCTTGGGTCACGGGTTCGATCCCCGGTGGCGACATATTTTCTATTTCTCTAGTGTTCTTTTGAAAATTATTATATTCCATTCGATCGTAAAAGTAGAAGTGTCGTCTTTTGAGAATAAAGGCTTGAAACGTGCCATTCTTCGTCGCTTCTCGGCCTTTTGGCAAGGAATGGATGTAATATCTGTTCTCATTGATAACAGATGCTTTCCATAATCAAGTGAGAGGCGGTCCTACTGGTCCGTTGAGCCTGCTTCATGGCTTGCTTCTCTGCCCGGTAGCACAAATTAAGAGGCGTCGCCCTTAGACGCCCCAGCTGCCCTTTATTAGTTAGTTAGCCTGTTTGGTGGTTTTTCTGTTTACTTAGGGTAGCTTCAATGTCGGTCCCAATTAACACAGCAGGACAGTGGCCCTGGAAGTCGGAATCTGCTAAGTAGTGTGTAACAACTCACCTGCCGAATGAACTAGCCCTGAAAATTTACGGAGCTGAAGTGCATCACCGATACTAAGCCATTACAGCAAATTTGAGGCTGTGATGAGTAAGAGGGCGTGTCCGTCTTGTGTAGAAGCCTTTAGTGTGAACTTGGGTGGAACGGCGGATAGTGCAGATCTTGGAGGTAGTAGCAAATATACATGTGAGAACCATGTAGATCGAAGTGGGGAAGGGTTTCTTGTGAACAGCAATTGGACAAGAGTTACTCGATCCTAAGGCATAGGGCAAGTCCTTGGAATGCAAAACAGCGTACGCTGTTGCTGCCAAAAGGGAAACAGGTTAATATTCCTGTAGTCGACCTCGGGTAATGTGGCAACACAAATGAGCCTGCAGACCTCAGCATGAACCACTGGAAGAGTTGTCTTTTCTTTTTAACTGTTTATGGCCCTGAAATTGGATTATCCAGAGAAAGGGCTGTAAGGCAGGCAGAGCAGCTCACCCTATGAGCTGTCAGTTGAGTTCTTGATGAGCCTTGAAAATGCAGGGGAGATTTTTATTTCGAGTCGAATCGTACCCATAACCGCATCAGGTCTCCTAGGTTAACAGCCTCTGATCAATAGAAGAATGTAGATAAGGGAAGTCGGCAAAATAGATCCGTAACTTCGGGACAAGGATTGGCTCTGAGGATTGGGTGTAGGGGCCCTTCAATGAACGTCACCATAAGTGTCCTGCGTGCTTTTCGGAGTGTGCTAGCGCTAGTGGGGGCTGGATTTGTTGGGACGTCTTCATCGGCTCTCCCTACACAAGGAACAATCAACTCAGAACTGAAGCGGACAAGGGGAATCCGACAGTTTAATAAAAACCAAGCATTGTGATGTCGGGAAACCGAGTTGACACAATGTGATTTCTGCTCAGTGCTTTGAATGTCAAAGTGAAGAAATTCAAATAAGCGCAAGTCAACAGCGGGAGTAACTATGACTCTCTTAAGGTAGCCAAATGCCTCGTCATCTAATTAGTGACGCGCATGAATGGATTAAAGCAGAGGTTGTAGTTCCCTTTGTAAGTCATTGTAATATTCATGTTCTAATTCTTCTTCTGGAGACTTCGGATTCTTTCCAAAGGTTCCAGAAGGTAACTGATATGGGCTTGTCACAGGTATCCCTAAAGTAGCCCCACCTCCTACATTAATACTACCAGGTCCACTGCTATAGACTGACTTGGTCGAGGAAGGTCCACTAAAAGCTCCACTAATACTGGCAGATACACTAAAGGGTCCATTCAGGCTACCTGGCCCACTGGCACTACCCGGCCGCATGTATCTATCACCGCTTATGCTACTTGGGCCGCTCATGGGTTTAAGGACAACTGAACTAGGAGAAATTGGAGGTTGTGAAGAGCCATATGGAGAATGTGGAGCCGGCCCATAAGGAGACGAGGGAGGATATATGAAAGACCCCGGGCTAAACGGAGAAGATGGGTATCTCTCTGCTTCAGCCTTTGACATGATATGGTATTCAGGATTGTCCATACCCAGCACAGGTCGACGTTGTTGTTTGTACGTTTCACTTTCGCTTTCTGGAAGAAAAGAAGGCTTAAATTCTAGGATTAAGGCCTTTTTCAATAAAAAAATCTTTGGGAATGTGTTTCAAAATGTTTGCGTATCTAAATTCTATAAGTAAGGCATAAGCAAACAGTGTCATATGCTGGAAGGATATGAAGATTATAAAAGTGTGACAACACTGCACGTAACTCATTAGGCTTTGAAATTGGATGGAACATCATCATTATGATAACACGTGTGGCAGAAAACGTGTCGCTCTCGTGACCGTTATTTTCTTGGACCTTCTCGTTTCCTATAAATTCATTGCAATAGCTTTCTAATTTCACTTCATACGATTGCTGTGATCAGTGTATGGCGAAAACGTTTAGCAAATGAATCCGTTACTCAATGCAATATTCAAATTTTGTACCAAGAATCAACTTTTCAAGGCACTACCATCGTTAGAATACCTTTATAAAATGATGCAGTAAATATTTGACGCTTCTCACTAATTACGACCCCACAACCCATGGATGACCAACAGTTTCCATTTCAATGATAAACATAAGCATAACCGATTATATTGCTCTATTGGATGCGCCTGCTTGTTACTTCTCATTAATTTAAATCTTGATACTAGCAAAATCACATTTAAAAATAATGAAACATATAAATGAAGAAAAAAATTTCTGCATTCGGTTATTTCCGAAAGGTTTTAATGAAAATTCCACGTTTCATGGGAGCCAAGACAATGCATATTCACGCCCACGTGGAAATATGTGGCTACCGACCCTAGTAAGCAATTTCAGAGGGGTTGGGTTGTTATTAGAGGTAAATTAAAGCCCTATTAAGAAGTATTTCTCGGTGGTATTACTGAGAATGCCTCATATCTATTGCTCTCTTGGTTGCGCCTGTCTGTTAAATTCCATTAATTCAAATCTTGATACTAGACAACTCACATGAAAAAAAAAAAAATGAAGCATGCATACGAAGAAAAAAGTAACGAAATTTTGCATTAAGTTATTTCCGAAATGTTTTCATGAAAATGCCATGTTTCTTTGAGCCAAGACTATGCATATTCACACAACTGTGACAATATGTGGCTAGCCCACCTTAGCTATCAATTCCAGTGGGGGTGGGTTGTTATTAAGGGAATTTTAAGCCCTATCAAGAGGTATTTCTGTGAGGTCTTAATAAAAATGCCTCGTTGCAATTACTCTATTGGATGCACCGGCCTGTTACATTCCATTAATTTAAATCTTGATACTAACAAAATCATATATGAAAAGTGAAACACAAATAAAGAAAAAAGAAAAATATTTTTGGATTCGGTTGTTTTCCAAAGGTTTTAATGAAAATGCCATGTTTCTTCGAGCCAAAACTTTTTACATGCTGTTAAAAATTATGTATATGTGGCTAATAGAGCATCAGAAACAAGACATTTTCATTAAGACCTTCCAGAAATACCTCTATATAGGGCTTGAATTTGACTCTAATAATAACCCACCCCCTGGAATTGTTTTCTAGGGTGGGCTAGCCACATATTGCCACCATGGCGTGAATATACATAGTTCTGGCTCAAAGAAAAGTGGCATCTCCGACCCCCACCCTCAGAACAGGATGCTCAATCTCATAATTTCACCAAGCTCTATTCTAAAAGCCCCGGTTAAATCGATATAGATTACGAATTCGATTTTCTCATTCGCTTTTCAGGCACTGTCTTGTTTATAGTTATCGTCTTGAGACAAAAATACTTGATGATTTTTCCTCAACACGGATGACATATTCAAAAGACAAATACGAACAGACCAGCGCTATTTTTCTAAAATAGTTTGCTGTGATTTCATTTGCCGCCTTTCTGTCCTTTGGCGTACAAGTGCCAGGCTTGATTGGTGAAAATGGAGTATTACCGATTGGACTATATCTTCAGGCCGCCAGCGAGGCTCTTGGTAGTGAGGCCCATTACAAGGTCCCAACCTTGTTCTGGTTTGATCATTCCGATCTCAGCATTCAATTGCTTTGCCTGGCTGGTATGGTGTGTTCCTTATTACTATTCTTCAATCGCCTGCCTGCCATTGCATTGTTATTTATCTTTGTTTTCTACCTTTCCCTATACCATGCAGGACAGGTCTTCATGTCCTTTCAATGGGACGTCATGTTATTGGAAGTGGCTTTCCTGTCCTTGCTGTTGGTTTTATTTGGCCATCAAGGTCGTGTTGTTATTGTTTGGTTGTTTCGTTTAATGGTCTTTAAGTTCATGCTCATGGGAGGCATTGTCAAACTATTCAGTGGTGATAAAAGCTGGGACAGTCTGACGGCATTGTCATTTCATTTCGAAACCCAACCATTACCGACACCTTTAGCCTGGCATGCCCATCATTTACCTGAGGCTTATCTAATCGTTGGGACGGCACTGACCTTATTCATAGAATTGATCCTGCCTTTTTTTATCTTCACTTTAAGAAGGTTAAGGATAAGTGTTGGACTGATATTCATACTCTTTCAAAGCATTATCATCCTGACAGGGAATTATAATTTTTTTAATCTCCTTACCATCGCCATTTGTCTTTTTTTATTTGATGACCAGGCCCTGCAATCCGGTCTTAGGATCAAACAGAAAATAACACTATCGACGGAAGACCATATCCCCCTATACAAAAAAATAAGCCTTGGCCTTATTTGCATGTTTGTCATCTTTTTAAATATCAGCACACTCTCCACTTCCTTTAATATCAAGCTGCCTAAATGGTCTCATTTAGAGCTTTGAACAAGTTCTTACATTTCGAAGTCACGAAACTACTTCTTTTTCTAGAATATAACATTGGGATTGAAAGATTACGTGATTACTACTACCAGTGGAAATCCAGTAGTCAGCTCACTTTTTGTAGCTAGAGCAACTCCAGAAAAAGCAGGAAAATACCATTGTAGACCAGAAGGGTTTACAGCTCCCTATGTGATGGTGCATGTTTTAGACGGTAAGCCTCCAAATCTGTAATTTAATGTCTTCATTAACTATGCCTATCAGTCCTGAATGGGAAATGGCTTGCTACCATCAAGTGGTCGAGGGAAAGAGCTCAGGAGCTTGATCTTGCAGCCAGACCAAGCGCCATGCTATTGAAAAAGGCTGAGTAAAGAGTGACAAGGCGAGAGGCTAATATGATTCATGTTCATGCAATTTATCCTTAAGGTCATAATACCATGTTATGACCTTTCTTGACTACCATGTTAAAATATTTCGAATTTATGGCTTTTCGTGGGTTTTTTTGGGTCACTGTATCCTCCCTTGGATCCTTTTCGTGAAAATTAAGCTTTTACTGAGAAAAATAGAAGTTATATATTAGCAAAAGGGGGTTGTGGTTAATTGGGCCTCGCACCTGAACAAATTTTAGTCCCTTGTGTTTTAAGGTCGCTATTTTCTTTCCTTAAAAACAAAACTATATTGTTTGAATTATTATTTACAAAGGCCAAAGAATCTTCTCTATTTTATTGAAAAGTGATTGTCAGGAAAATTGAAAACGCTAGGACCTTAGAAATGGATTTTCAGATGCAAGCCATCCTCCCTCCATAAAACAGGGTCAGTAATTAGGATGGGCCAGACTAGCAGCTTGTTCTTGGGGCCGGTTCGTAAGGCAATTTTGATCTTATCAAACAAAATTTGGAACAGGATTTTTAAGCTCCAGAACTTGCCAACGTTTAGGAGTGGAGAGCAGGGGCTGCTAACTCGGAAGTGATAGGGATAGAAGAGGAGATGGGCGGGATGACAAGCGACCGTCCCCTCCCTCCCAAACTCCCACACATACCCTTAATCTTACCGAAAAGTTTTGTCATTTGAGAAAAAATGAGAATTCGTCAGCATCGAATTTCCGTACTTGGCGTTGGCACAACTGATGGTGCGCCGATTCCGCAGAGCGGCGGATTTGTCAAAGACGACGAAGGAGCCATTGTGATACCAAAGCTCAATCCTCAAGCGCTTGCAGAACTAGCGAGGATTGGTGGTGGTCAGTATGCAACCATAACCATTGATGATCAGGACCTTGAAGCCGTCTTACCTTCTGATTGGGCAGCGGCTGAAAAATCCCTGGACTCAACAAGACAACAAACAACCGAGCTATGGCGCGAAGAAGGTCCTTGGATTGTTTTAGGGCTCTTAGCTTTGGCCGTTCCTGCGTTTCGACCAGGATGGCTCGGTATGCTGTTCTTGATGCTCGTTTTCACACCATCTCCTGGGCAAGCGTTCTTGAGTGAAGAGTGGTGGTATCGCCCAGACCAGCAAGGCACCCGTGCCATGGAACAAAATAATCCACAACAAGCTGCTACTCTCTTTGAGGATCCCTCATGGAAAGGCGTGGCGAATTACCGATCCGGAAATTTCCAAGAAGCCATTGAAAACTTTAGCCATGATGAATCGCCGGATGCACGGACCAAGGCTAAAAAGTTTGCAAGTTGACCTTGTTTCAAAGCAGTGCATTGCCTGGCGACCCGTTCATTTTCATCGAGGAAATGAAAAAGACGGAGCACGGCACGGTCGCCGCCGATTTTCCGCAGTTCTGGTATTTTGCTGTGAATCGTAGCGGGATCGAAGGATCGGCAATAGTCATAGCCTGCCGCCCTTGCCAGTTTCAAAAGGTCTTGGGGAATGGAAGCATACGCTTCGGTTAGGTGCTCATGGCCTTTGCCGGTCCGGAGGGTAGCCATGTACAGCTGCTCCTGATTCAGATTGAAAGACAATGGTTCCTGGACAGGCTTGTCCTCCTTACCGAAATCGATCATTTGAACCCCGCCTGTCGTACAAGCGAGTTGATCCATAAGACCACAGGGCTTGCCGAAATAGTGGTTCTCGGCGAATTGCGCTGCTTGTGCCAAAAAAAGGGGAGAAAGCAGGCCACCATTGAAACAATCATTCTGGATTTGGGCCCGATGCGCGTGGTGACGTCGCCGGACAAGATGTTCGTCGCGACGCGCAATGGCGGCGCGAATCTCGACGACGGCATGCTCGGAGCTTGGTCGCGGACGTCCGCTGCACCGCCTGCGCACCCGATCGTCCCGCTCGCCACCATGTCGATGATCGAGCGCGGAAGTCGTTCCCCTAGCTCTGGTTCGACGGGTGTTCGTGTCACCGCGGGTCACGATGTCGGTGCGTTCCGCCCGATCAGTCCCGTCGTCTCGTCGGCTGACGTTGGCTCGACCTTCGTCACGCCGTTGGGCTCCGACCCGGGGATCGACGCTTGGTTTGACGTGTTGACCAATGGTGTAAACGACAGCGCCGGGGCGGGTTTGGAGGGCGGCGGTGCCGTCTTGGGTCCGGAACGGGGCATGCTGCAGAGCAAGGCTCCAGCACTCGTCGGCCTCGATCTGCTGGGCGCCCGGATCACCCGCCTCGACTTCCTGTTGACCAGGTGTGATTTGGTGACCGTTGGCCAGACCTTGCAGGTGGACGTGCAGGGCACGATCACCTTCCTCGGTCGCCTGCCGTAGCGCGGGGCGACCGAGACGTCCCCGGGTCGTGCGTAGGCGCGGCCCGACGCGGACCCCTGTAGTGGTGGCTTCTCAAGGGGAGACACCATCTCTTTGGTCCGCCGCGGCCCGCGTGAGCGCACTAGGCAGCTCCGCGAGCGCCGCCAGTCGGCCGCCGAGTGTCCCGGCCGCATGCTCCCATCTACGCGTCACGGGGCGTGTGCACGCGCGGCTGGTGGGGTCCCACTTACCCGTCTGCCTTCGCGCTCACGCCTCGAGTACATGTCGGGTGGCGGCCAGCCGACGCTGGGCCTTGGGTTCGTAACTAGCTGCAGTAGTGTGCCTTGTGCAGTTTTGGTTGTCGCGAACACGGGCACGGAGTGGCCAACCCCGGCGTTCGGAAAACTTGAAGAAGTCGGTTTCTCGTCGGGAAGGCATCCGCTTGGGGTGCCACTTCCAAACGACTGAGAACCCAATGCAAATCACTTCCTCTCGCTATCTGACCGCCAGTCTCGCCCTCGCCATGTTGTTGCCCGCCTGCAGGTTTGTACAACGGGCGTCCAACGCCGTTTGACGCGCTGGAATTCAGCGATGAAATGGCAACCACGGATGTCCTGTATGACATCGCGTTCACCTTGATGGATCTTGTTCACCGCGACGAACCGCGCTTGGCGAACAGCTTTCTAAACAGGTACTTGAGCGCAACCAGGGACTATGCCGGGCTGTCTCTGTTGCCGGTCTTTATTTCCATGCGAGCCGCGGTCCGCGCGCTGGCAAATGCCCTTGCGAATGACCCGCGTGCCAACACTCGGAAAACGCAAACCTACCTCGAACATGCGATGGCGGAGCTGGCCGAAAAACCGCCGGCTCGATTGATTGCAATCGGGGGCCTTTCGGGCACCGGAAAATCGACCATAGCAAATGAAATCGCGCCAACGCTTTCGCCCGGTGTGGGAGCTATCGTTCTTCGATCAGATGTCACGCGGAAGCGACTGTTCGATATCCGTCCCGAAGACGCGCTACCCGCCAACGCATACCATCGCGGCGTCAGCGAAACTGTCCATCGCCGGATGATGAAAGACGCAAGACGGGCGTTAATGGCGTCGCAAATGGTAATCCTGGACGCGACCTTCATGCTGCCGGAACACCGCGATTCATGTGCACATCTCGCACGACAAGCCGGTGTCTCATTTAATGGGTTCTGGCTGGAGGCAGAAACAAGTCAGCTGGCTGAGCGAATTGACGCGAGGCAAAACGATGCATCCGATGCAACCGTCGACGTACTTGCGCACCAAGCCACGCGCGACACCGGTGCGATCGCCTGGCAGCACATCGATGCCGGTCGGTCAATATCGCTGGTGAGCGCCCAGATCGAAAGTTGCTTGCAAACGACCGACTAACGCTTCTCTTCGTCCTCGTCGAACAAGATGCGATAGGCAGCGCCGTCCAAATCGTCGAACTGACCGCTGCGCATTGCCCAAAGAAAGGCGCCAAGGCCGCAGAGTCCCAGAAAAAGGGCAATCGGTATCAACACCAGCAGCTGGTTCACGACGGCTTGCTCCCTTCAGGCGACCATCGAGCCAAACGCAAGGCATTCAGCACGACGAGAATCGACGAAGAAGACATGAAATTTTGAAATTCTGGTGCCAGACACTAAGGCGCCAGCCTCAGTAGCTCCATAGCTCTTCTCTATTAAGGAGCTGAAGGAAGCTGTAAAGTTGACAAACACAATGAGAAATGGTTAAAAAAGTGTGTTTTCCTGATGAAGGATAATGTAGATATTATTATATGTTATGGGTAACTTGTTAAGTCTGCTGGCTCATTATGGATTAATTGATCTGTCACTTTTTTTAATGGATTCAAAAGAATGGGACAGAGTACTTAGTCTTATTTGTGTAAGGGAGCGAGAGATAGAGGTAAAGGCAGAGAGAGAAAGTGAAAGGGAGAGAGGTGAACGGTGGGAAGTGAAGGAGATAAAAAAAGGGAAGGCTTTTTGTGAATAAATGGACATTAATCCCATTATTATACTAAAAAGCTCGTGATGAAAATCTGAGAAGATTTCTAAAAATGTTAATTTGACTGATTTTAACATGTTTCATGGAAATGGAATCATATTGATCGATTTAAGAGCCATGTAAAATGACCTCAGAGGGACTAGGAACGACGTGGTCTCAGTCCACTGTCATCGTAAATCAAACTAATTGAATTATTGAAGATTGAGTTTTATTAAAAGCCAAGGATGTTAGTTTTCAATTTTCTATTGAATTATTTTGTTTAACGATGTTATCCGTGCATCATTACAAAGATCAACTGTGAGATAAAGACGAGAAAGGGAAAAGATTTCTTATATTAGACACAAAAATACTATTTCTACAACTTAATTTAACTAAAGTAAATTACGCATCAAATGGCCAATAAAAAAAAAGTGAAAACGATAAGGGAAGATTCGCTTATATGTCATCTCAGTTGTGTAGGGAAAACGTATTCTTGCATATCTTTCAGGGTAAAATTTTGTTGGTGTAAAAATGGAGATTCTGTTGGGCCAGAACGAGTTAGATGTGGTCTAACACAAGGGAAAAGAACGTTTTGGGATCATGGAGAGCACTTCTAAAAATCCTAAGCAGTAAAAAAGGGATGTATAAGGGAGTTGTAATGTTCATTGTAAAGAAGTGTAAAGAAGGTAGGCGATTTTTTTTTTTTCATTTTCTTGAACGGCGTTTCGTAGCACATCGTGCAGAAATGGATGGGCCACGCGCAGCTTACCATGACGGCGATCTATACCGACCCCGTGGGCAAAGAAGAGCAGGGTATCGCCTCGAGGCTGTGTGGGGGTAGGCTGCGGCGAACTTCACCTTTGCGTAAGATCAAAAGAATGCGACCCGCAGTCCACACCCCGCATGGCTTATTGTTGCCTCCACCGCGAAAACTTTGCGGATCAGCTCTTCATCGAGCACGTCCTCTGGCGCGCCTTGTTTGACAAGCTGACCGTGATGCATGACAGCGATTTCGTCGCAAAAGGCGGCCGCCTGATTGAGGTCATGCAGGGCAACGACGATGCGGGTGCCTAAGTTGCCAAGCAGGCGCATGAGGTCCAGCTGATGGCGGATATCCAGATGGTTTGTCGGCTCGTCGAGCAGATAGAAGTTCGGAGCCTTGAGGCGCAGGATCAGCATCGCCAGTCTGGCTTTTTGCCCGCCCGAAAGGGCATCGATACAGGTATCCTGCATCTGAAAATTGACGCCTGCACCGGCCAAAACTCCGCGGGCACGCTGATCTCCGATGTCGAACTGGGAGCTGACCAACCCCAGTGGAGTATCAGCACCGGCCAAAATGCTCAGATGCTGGTCGGAATAGGCCGGTACGACTGAAGGCGCACACTTAACCTGGTCATCCTCACCCGACAATGCTCGGTGGATCATCTTGATGAGCTGGGTCTTGCCGGTACCGTTCGACCCCAGCAAAACGATGCGGTCGCCCCGCTGGATCCATTTCAGACCCGTCTCGTAGAGCGGCCGGCCGTCCGGAGTTTTCACGGTTACATTGTCGAGAGTGATGAGGGCTTTGGCGTGGGTGCCGCTGTTTGAAAGTCTGATGTCTCCGGCCGACTGTTCCCGATGTGCGGGTTTGGCCATCGCCTCCAGCCTGTTGGCGCGGTCCTTCAACTGTTTGGTCTTGGTGAGCAACAGGTCGGAGCCGGAGTTTACGCCGACGTTTTTCAGCTTCGCCGCCTGGCGGTGCAATTGCCGTGCCTTGTTCAGGTCATTGGCCTGGCGGCGCTCGTCGGCCGCATCCGACTATGACTTCGCTGCCCTCACTCAATTGACTGATAACAACAGAATGGATATTCGCTTCTGAATAAAGCGACGAATTCACACTCAGCTTCGCCGCTTTCGATGCAGCATAGACTGGAAGCAAAAGTCCCAAACTGATAAGGAAAAACAATAATTTTGTTCGCATAGACATTCCTTTGAGTCAATTAATAAACAAGCAATTCATAACGAGCGGCTAGCAGCTTAACAGGGTCATATTTAAAAAACGTGACGTAATCGAGATATTGCTAAATTAATTTAGCGGCTTTTTTCAGTGCCTCGATTTCTTTTTTATCCAACTCCCATACCTTGCCGGTTCGATTTTTCCGCTCCATGATATAGGGACCATAACGTACCCGGGTCAGACGACTTACCTTGAGCCCCTGTGACTCCCATAAGCGCCGCACCTCGCGGTTTCGGCCTTCCATGATACAAACATGGTACCAATGATTAGCGCCCTCACCACCCGAATCGACGATGTCCGTGAACTTCGCGGGACCGTCTTCCAGCTCCACACCTTTTAATAACTGTTTTATTTGTTCATCGCTTGCCTTGCCAAGGACACGCACAGCGTATTCACGATCAATGACACTACTAGGGTGCATGAGGCCATTGGCCAGTTCACCATCGTTGGTAAACAACAATAAACCGGAACTATTGATATCGAGTCGACCAATGCTGATCCAGCGTGCATTTTTTATCCGGGGTAATTTCTTAAAGACAGTGGGCCGACCTTGAGGGTCATTACGTGTGCAGACCTCACCTTCCGGCTTATGATAGGCAATCACACGGGTTTCGATTTCCTGGTTCAGGTTTTTCTGTCTTAATGGCTTACCGTCCAGACTGACCCGACACTTATCATCGATTTGATCGCCCAATGAGGCGACCTTACCGTTGACCTTGATACGACCTTCCTTGATCCAGCCTTCGATCTGACGACGGGAACCGTAACCAGCACGCGCCAGTACTTTTTGAATACGCTCAGACATTATAAGTTTGAATTAATATATGACCCGGGCTTATTGACTTTAGCCCGTGAAAGGAATGACGTTGTCGTTTTCTTCTTCGACAAGGTCAAGTCGGCACTGATTGGCTAAGATAGATTGCTCTTAACCCCTGTAAGGGCTCGACTTTCAACTGACTAATTGGAATTTTGAAATCTATTTTTGTTTCTTTTTGTATTCTGAGGCTGAAACTTTTTCTTACCTGAGTTATTTGGGCATGATGAACTCTGCCGCGATAAAGATAGGACAGGACGTAAATTCCAGCTTTGCTCCGACTTTCTCTGACAACGAAAGCCCTAAGAAAAAATAACACAAAAACTAAATAAAACAGAAGAAAAAACAACTTGAAACTTCAATACATATAAGGTATACAATCTGCGTTACGTTCACCTTATTAAAATGACTCTCAGGTTTTCAGCAAAGATATGCGCTTATCTAACCTTCGTGCATTACTCATTAAATAGTAGACAATTATTTGATTCAAATAAGCAGTGAGACGGTCAAAAAGAGAGAGAAGGAGTCACATTTCCCATTCTGAAACCTGAAATTACTTGTAAGCATGTATTTTTTCAGGCATGTCATTGGTTAAGTTTTCCCCCCTCAAGTGGACCGCCACTTCCTCACGAAACTAATATAGCTGTTATACCCCTCTTCATTGGCATCTATTACTAAGATAGAAAAAAAAATTGTGCATCAAAGGCGGACATCCTTTCTTCCTACATAATCTGCTTCTCTTATATAACATAAGCCATCACGTCTTTCTTTTGGTTTTACTGGTCTTTTCATTGGCAAAATTTTCAATTTGAAGAATAAAAACAATTTTCATTTCTGTACTGTTATTATTATTGTGATAACCATGTTATTTTCAATCTCAAGTGTTTAATTTTCAATACTTTTCTGAAAGATGGTACGACCCTGTAATAATATAACTAAGGTCGCATTTACACGAACATTCCGGGATATAATATATGTTATGGCAGAAGTCATAAAATAGAAGGAAAACCATTTCACATTTCCAGTAAAATTATGGTGCTTCGCGCCACCCAAACACCTAGTTGGTGGGAGGCGCTTCGCGCCCCCCAAGCCCCCCCGCGCGCGCAAGTCGTTACGCGCCATATTAGTTACGCGACATTTTAGCTGTGTCCCGTGCAGCCCGCGCTCGCCGTCGAGCACGACAGCACCCTGACCATCCGCGGCCGCGTGACGTCCGGCGAGGGCGGCCGACCGATCCCCCAGGCGTTCGTCTACATGCGCGAGCGCGGACGCGGCGAGGGCGAGCCGGAGGATCCGGGTCGGGTCCAGGCCGTCCTCTCCTGCGAGACGGACGCCCGCGGTCGCTACACGCTCGAGGGCGTACCGCCCGGCGTGCACGAGGTGGTGGTCTGGTTCGCCGACGGTCACGTCGCCGCGGCGCAGGATCGTCGCAACGAGCACGTACGCCGCAAGGGCATCGAGGCCGGAGCGACGGACGTCGACTTCACGCTCGACGTCATCAAGCCGCCCGAGCAGGCCGGCGAGGACGACAGCCGGTAGCTACCCGCCCTTGGCGGTCTGCTTGGCGATGGGCTGCATCTGCAGGATGACGATGACGTGCTGGTCCTCGGTGCTGCCGAGGCCGCCGAGGGAGACGAACGCGGCGCCGCCCGTGGCGGGCACGCGGAACGTGGAGCGCGTCCGCGTCCGCATCGTGTCCGCGCGATCGAGCTCGTAGGTCTTGCCGTCCGGACCGCGGATCGTGTCGACCTCCATCGGCTCCGGGAGCTCGTTGCGCGCCGCAACGAGGAGCACCTTGACGTGGTCGCCCTCGGGCACGATGGCGATGTCGAGGTGGATGCCGACGTCGATCGTGCCGCGCTCGACCTGCCACGTGCCGTCCTTGCCGCGCACGAGGCCCTTGCGGAAGCGACGCTCGCGGCCCTGGAAGAAGGCGCCGTTCGTACCTTCCACCACGGTCGCCGTGCCGTCGGCCTTCACGCCCTGCGCGCGGTTCGCGCCGTGCTGCAGCAGCTTCATCCACATGGCGGCGTCCATGCCGCTGCCGACGTGCACCTCGGTGGCGTTCGGGTCGCGGGCCGTCGGCAGGCCGCCGCCCTTCGGCGTCACGCCGTATTGACCCTGCTGGCGAGCGATCACGCGACGCGGCACGCGGTACAGGATCGGCGTGACCTGCCAGCTGCGTGCTCCGGCCTTGGCGAGCTCGACCTTGTGGGCGCGGTTGCGCATCTCGCGGGAAAAAAAAAATTCACTGTCAAAACACGAATTCTCGACAGCTTTCGATGATAGCTAATCCCCTGGGGGAACTTACTAATGGACCCTTTGCCCTTGAGACGGTCAGACGACGCCGAGGCTTTCAAAATCATTTTTAATATATCGTATCACCTTAACACTAGATGCCTAATCAGTAAATAAACAAATTAAAGGGATTCTTTTGATGGATACAATCTTGCCAAACTTCTTTTTCATCTCGGCTTCTATTGACAAAGAAATTCCCTTAGTTAGAGGTTCAATACCATGAACAGTTTGATACAACCTCGTTGGAATTCAAATCATTTGATAGATTCCGAATTATTTTTTTCGCTCCTGCGCTCTGTAAAAACCGTTAAATTTAATCACTAAGAGTGACAAATTAAATAAACGCACTTGAATACCCAATAAAACAAGCATTATTGTGGTTTCTGCTAGACTGAATTTTGTTTGATTTGAGTCTCCATTAGCTCACAATTTTTGATTATTCAAGACAAATTTTTGACTTATCGCTTGGATGGTCACATTCAGATTTTCATACTAGGATGGTTTCATCTAAGGTATCCTTAGGGGGTAGAATTCAAATCCAAGAGGGTACGCGTGCTTACTTCGTTAAAGCATGATGTAGTCTTTGTATTTTCAAATGTACTTAACTTTATAAGCAGATGCTTTTAATGTCGACTTTAGTAAATCAAGCTTGAAATAACTCTCCAAAATGTCCTTACATGAAATTGATGCTGCTAGAATAGATAAGGGAAAATATGATTTCCACTTGAAATAGAAAAGTATGCTCATTTCAGTTAAGCCCCATCAATATATTCTATACATATTAGCTGTATAGGTCTAACATTAAATTTAAGAAGCTGAAGGAGTGATGGTGTCAGATGCTAATAACTTTAATGATGATGTAATGCAGATGAATTTAACAACAAACAGACCATGGTGGAGCGAGTAAAACATGTTACGGCTACATGCCGACAGTCAGGGGTGCCAATCCACGGAAATGTAGGGAGAAAGAACTTTTATTTTCAATAGAGATACAAGAAAAATCTCAAAATTTAGTGGAGCTTACGTGTTATAGCGACCACACCCCGTTCTTGATCTGTAATAAACAGGTTTTCTATGTACACTCGGAGATAATCAGCTTAGCTTGAGCGAGATAAACGGTATCTATGCAGGTATATTTTAATTAAATATCTAATGTATAGAGGTGGTTAGATATTTAATATAATGCGTTCTGGGCGGCCATAATTTGTTTCCCATAATTTTGTTACAAAATAATATATTTTCATCATATTTTGATATACGTCACTATGATTAACTTAACTTTACTTTTTTGGTGTGGTCGCTATAACACGTAAGCATCAAATGGGTAAAATCAGAAGTAGAGTAGAGTTTTTATCAGCCTTATTTATATGGATCATTTTGAAGAAGCTTTTCCAAAAGAACAAAGGCTAAGGGAGAACAAGGAATCAAATGGGAAGTAAAGATCTCCTAAACTGAGGTTGTGTAAACCTCATTTACATAGATCCTTTTGGATGAAGTTTTTCCTAAAGAACATGGGAAACGCTAAGGGAGAAAAAGGAATTAAATGGGAAGTAAAGATCTCCTAAACTGAGGTTGTGTAAACCTCACTTACATGGATCCTTTTAGATGAAGTTTTTCCTGAAGAACGTGGGAAAGGCTGAGGGAGAACATGGAACTAAATGGGAAGTAAAGATCTCCTAAACCGAGGTTGTGTGAACCTCATTTACATGGATCCTTTTGGACGAAGTTTTTCCCAAACAACATGGGAAAGGCTAAGGGAGAACATAGAATTAAATGGGAAGTAAAGATCTCCTAAACTAAGTTTGTGTAAACCCTCATTTAAGTGGATCCTTTTGGATGAAGTTTTTCCTAAACAACATGGGAAAGTCTAAGGGAGAACACAGAATTAAATAGGAAGTAAGGATCTCCTAAACCGAGGTTATGTAAACCTCATTTACATGGATCCTTTTGGACGAAGTTTTTACTAAACAACATGGGAAAGGCTAAGGGAGAACACAGAATTAAATGGGAAGTAAAGATCTCCTAAACTGAGGTTGTGTAAACCTCATTTAAGTGGATCCTTTTGGATGAAGGTTTTCCTAAACAACATTGGAGAGGCTATGGGTCGTAGTAGTCTAAAAGATTAGGAAAAGTATCCGCGAACAAGGATACCCAACCGGACAAAACTCATTGGCCTCGTAGCCAACAATTTTCAGAACCCGCTCTTTCTCGAAGTCTTCGATCTCTACACGACGGCACTGCAGGAACGGGGGTTTCGTCCGCTTCTCGTCAATTTGACGACCGAAACGGATCCGCTCAAGTCCCTGCATATGCTCCGGCAGTACCGTGTCGACGGTGTTATCGTCGCAACATCAACGCTGCCGCCGTCCTTCACCAGTGCGTTTCGGAAGGCCGGGATACCTGTGATCCACACATTCGGGAAGTTCGATGTGCAATCGGAGGCCCATGTGGTCGGCATCGACAATCAGCGCTGCGGCGAAATGGCGGCGCAGACCCTGATCGACAGAGGTTACCAGTCGGTTGCCCTTCTCGGCGGCCCAAAGTCGGCGACCTCCACGCAAGACCGGCTTCAGGGATTTGTCCGCGGCCTCGCGCAGCGCGGCGTCGAGGCGGCCGACATATCCTTTGCCGACAATTACTCCTACCTCGCCGGGAAGCGGGCCATGAGCTCGTTGCTCGAACGCACCACGGTCGACGCCGTATTCTGCGGCGATGATCTGATCTGCATGGGCGCCATGGATGCAGCCCGATCGAAAGGCCTCCGCATTCCGCAGGATATTGGCTTTCTCGGCTTCAACGACATGACCATGTCCGGATGGGCGGCCTACGACCTGACGACCATTCGCCAGCCCACCAGAGACATTATCTTGAGCTCGATCGACCTGGTGATCGCCATGGTCGATGAACCGATGCGCAGCCCCGAATCGAGACTGTTTCCCTGTTCGATCGTCGAGCGCAGTTCGCTTCGACCGTTACCTTAGCGACCGCGGCCGAGCATCAACCCACGAGCCGTTGCTTTCAGCAGAAGCAACGGCAGCTTCGATGGCCGCCATCGAGCGCATGCCGTCGATGGCCGTCGGGTAGGACATCGCTGCCGCATCCGGTGCGCGACCTTGCTTCTCGGCGGCGATTGCCTCCGCCAGATCCGCATAGATATTCGCAAAGGCAAGCGGCATGCCTTCGGCATCTTCCTGAACCCTGAAAACGCCGACATTCTGATCTGTGATAACGACAACGTTAACGTCGATGGGGCGCCGGCCAGCATCTATGGTACGCGCAAATTTATGGCGCCGGAGGTGGTGCGGCGCGAAGTACTGCCCACAACACAGACAGATCTTTTTTCCATGGCGGTGATGTTTTTTTATGTCATGTTCGGTTGGCACCCGTTGGACGGCCGGCGCGAAACCGACATAAAAATACTTGATCCGGCGGCGGAAAATCGGCTCTATGGTGACGAGCCATTGTTCATTTTTGATCCCATGAATAATGCCAACGGCCCTGTTGAGGGGATGCATGATGCGCTGGTGTACCGGTGGCATTCGCTGAACGACGAGCTGCGCGATCTGTTCCTGCGTTCCTTTGTCCAGGGACTGTTCTCGCCGGGCAAACGTATTCTGGAATATGAGTGGCGGTCAATTTTCCACCGGTTAAGCTCGGCGGTGTTTCAGTGCGCGCAGTGTGGTTATGAAAATGTTGCTGACAGTTCGCAGCATCATGCCGCATGCGGTTATTGCGGCGATGATGCGCAAGTACCGCCGCTGCTGCAGCATGAGAAGAATGTCATGGTGCTGGAAGCAGGGCGGCCGTTGCAGTTGTCGACCATCCTGGCGGCAGCACAGGAACACGACACAGTTGTCGCGACCATAGAGGCACATCCGCAGCAGGCGCACATATTGGGCTTACGTAATCATTCCCAGGAAACCTGGCGATCGGCGATTCCGGGTTACAGCGCAACACCTATTGCGCCTGGCAAGACCATGCGGCTGTTACACGATGCCGTGATTGAGATGCAAGGCCAGGTCATGCGCGTGATTAATCCGGGGGATATTGCACAGTGAGCGCAACCATGCCGCCCCAATGGCTGAGCGGTGGCGCCAGTGTTATTGGCGCGGCGCATATTCGTCACGGTAAACCCAACCAGGATGCGTTCCTTGCTGATCCTCAGGAACGTGGCGCCGGTCGATTTCTGGTTCCGTATGTTGAAAAAATGAAGATATTAGACTATTTTCTGATTGCAAATGGTAAAGAATGTGATTAAAGGCTCTTTTTACCCACAGTATTGCGCCGAGCGCTTCGGCAATCCGCCGGAACAGTACGTCGGCCTCTACCTGGCCGTGGTCAGCCTGGTGGTGATGGCGGTGTTTCCGCTCTGGGCGCGCCTGGCCAAGCGCGTGCACCCGGTGCGGATCCTGATCAGCGCGCAGTTCATGGCCGGCAGCCTCACCGCTGCCTTCCTGGAGAGCCTCGCATGAGCGTCCCCAAGTTCACCACCCTCGGCTGCCGCCTCAACGCTTATGAGACCGAGGCGATGAAGGAGCTGAGCCAGCAAGCGGGCCTCACCGATGCGGTGGTCGTGAACACCTGCGCGGTGACGGCGGAAGCCGTGCGCAAGGCGCGCCAGGAGATCCGCCGCCTCCGCCGGGAAAATCCCGAGGCGCCGATCATCGTCACCGGCTGCGCCGCCCAGACCGAGCCCGAGACCTTTGCCGCGATGGAAGAGGTCACCCGTGTCATCGGCAACACCGAGAAGATGCAAGCAGGCACTTGGGAACAAATCGCCAAGGGCCCCGATTTCATCGGCACCACGGAAAAGGTGCAGGTCGATGACATCATGTCGGTGAAGGAGACCGCAGGCCACCTGATCGACGGCTTCGGCACACGCAGCCGCGCCTACGTGCAGGTGCAGAACGGCTGCGACCACCGCTGCACCTTCTGCATCATTCCTTATGGCCGAGGCAACTCGCGCTCGGTGCCAGCGGGTGTTGTCATCGACCAGATCAAGCGGCTGGTGGACAAGGGCTACAACGAGGTAGTGCTGACCGGAGTGGACCTTACCTCCTGGGGCGCCGACCTGCCCGCCCAGCCGCGGCTGGGCGATCTGGTGATGCGCATCTTGAAGCTGGTGCCGGACCTGCCGCGTCTGCGGATCTCCTCGATCGATTCGATCGAGGCGGACGAGAACCTGATGCAGGCAATCGCCACCGAACCGCGGCTGATGCCGCATCTGCACCTGTCGCTGCAGCACGGCGACGACCTGATTCTGAAACGCATGGCCCGCCGCCACCTGCGCGACGACGCGATTCGCTTCTGCGAGGACGCCCGCAAGCTGCGCCCGGAGATGACCTTCGGCGTGAAGCCTCAAAGAGATTCCAGACGCTTAAACAAAATAAGAAAAAACAATCTTACTAACCAATTATTTTGTATGGACTGCATGTATTTTCAGAAACTAATACTTTGCCATGCGACCTCTTAAACTGGAAAGTTGGATTGATAGCTTTTCTATAATTATAAATCAATTGGTTATTCTAACTACCTTTAGCGGGACCAGAGGATAAACTGTCCTCTCTGGCACCAAAAGCCTTTGGAATTACCTCAGACGATCAATTCATCCTGTCTGATGTCTGGAAGTCACAGTGTGTTTCTGACAAAATAAATACAAATGTTCCATTAAACGACCAAAATATTATCATCACGCTTTATATTACATTTGGGGTGCCAGATTTTAGGGCCAAGGAACATTTGACGATGACGTATTTGCTCTTCTTTTTGGCTAAATATTTTCTTCCGTTTCTCAAAAGTTTTGCTCTATACATTTAAGACGGAATATATAGTATAAGCGGTAGCGACTGACCACGTGCAAAGTTCTCGACTAATCTGTCTTTATCAGCCACGTCTCGCAAGCATGCAGCAGTTAGCCTTACACGGTTGCCGTACACACCAGACTCTGACTTTAGTTTCGGCTGAGATATCCCGTCTTGACCATAGTACTAGCTCGAGACTGGCAAAGATTCTTCAGAGTTACGTGGGGAGTGATACCTCTCTCAGATTCTCGAGCTGGTGTTAATAAAAAACCAAGATACTTGAATTCTTCGACATTTTCTATTGGCTTGCCATCAAGCTTAGCATACCAACGAGAAGTTTGGTTGAGACACACCACTTTAACCTTAGAGATGATGACGGTGCGTTTTATGTTGCTCGAGATCTCCTATCTATGGAATGGGAACTCGACTACCTCAAATCCATTCGAAATAATTTCTAACGGTGAGATGCCATCAGGAGGGGATCTAGAGCAAAATCCTGGGATGGGGTCCAATATGACAAGGGCATCGATAAGTAATCTCGGGGGGCCCAATGTGACAAAGGTGCGAATAATTGACCAAATTGACAAATTTGTTCTAAAAAAAGAGTGAAAAAAGGAAAAAAAACAAGGAAAGAGGGGCGACGCGGAGCTTGCGAAAAGAACCACGTTGGATCTCGCCGAGGCGGCATGGGCGGATCGGGAACGCTATCAACCCGCGATGATTTCCTTGGAGGACGCGGTCACCCGCGCCAAGGCGGTGGGCGAGGACCGGACCCTTGAGCCGTTGTTGTTCGCGGACCCGGCCGATAACCCCGGCGGTGGCGGTCGCGGCAACACCACCTACATTCTAAGCGCGCTGCTGGATGCCGGTGTGCAAGGCTGCGTGCTCTCGGTGTTCTATGACCGAGCCGCGGTGAGGGCGGCCGAGGCCGCGGGCGAAGGCGCGACGATCAAGATCACGCTCAACGCCGATGAGGACAATGCCTTCTCCGATCCACTTACGGTCGACGCGCGGGTGGTCTCGCTCCACGAGGGGCGCTTTGTCGCGCACTATGGAATGGTCGCCGGCACGACGGTGGATATCGGACCTTCGGCGGTGCTGGACCTCGGGGGTGTCACCGTCATCTGCATTTCCAAGCGTCAGCAATGCCGGTCGTCGGACTTCATCTCGGCCTTTGGCCTTGGTCCGAGTGCATGGCGTTCCATCGTGGTGTAGTCGCGTGGACATTTTCGTGCCGGGTTCCAGCATTTGTTTCCGCCGGAGCGAATTCTCGAAGTCGACGTGCCGGGCCTGACATCGCCCAATCTGGCGAATTTCGACTGGCGCTATCTGCCGCGGCCCGTCTATCCGATGGACCAGGAGGCTCACTGGTCGCGGGAGGCTGATTCCACCCGGTGACAAGCGGCGATGTCGGTGGCATCATCGCCCCATGGATAGAAACTTCACGGCACGTGGTAACCACGACATGGGCGGTCTCGGCGCTGGCGAGATCAACCGGGATGAGCACGATTACGCGCTCTGGGAGAAACGCGTCGACGCGATGATGATGCTGTTGACCAACAAGCTTCAGATCATGACCGTCGACCAATTGCGTAAGGGCATCGAGAGCTTGCCGCCCGATGCTTACGAGAACATGACCTATTACGAGCGCTGGATCGCCTCGGTGACCAACACCCTGTTGGACGCCGGCGTGATTACCGCCGATGAACTGGCGAGATGAAAATAACATGACTTTTTTCAAGCTACCTACACATGCATCTAGCATGCTTCAACCTGTTGATAAAGTGGTTTTCAGAGGGATGGTAGTGTCTTATGATCAAAATCTTAAGAAGTAACAAGGGGCTCATCCTGGTGAGGTTCTGCTGATGGAGGATTTTGTATGTCTGTTATTGAAGCTATGGGATACTTATCTTACTCCTGGTCTGATCAGTTGTTTAAAAGCAACTGTTGATTTAAGTGTTCTAATGAAAATAAACCCATCCATAATTGACCATAGCAAGTTTGAACCTGCCAAGTTGAGACACTATGCACAAATGAAAAAGGCAGACACACCTAAAGTCACAATCACCATCCACACTGAACTAGAAAAAAATTACTATTTCTGTCACCATTAGTCCAAGAAAGTTGTTTGGTAACCAATCAAAACTGTTATGAGGCTCATCTGGACTCAATCAAGCAGCCAAACCTACCATCAGCTTTAGAAAGAGAAACAGAAGAAAATTGCAAGAGAGGCAGAAATGATTAACTCAAAAGAACATCTAGAAATGCTTGAGAGAGAAGAAAAGTCAAGCCATAATTTGTCTGATATGTTTATCATTTTTAGAATACAAGCAATCATTTACATTCAGTGATTTGTGCACCTTTGCTAAGGTAGCCTACTTGTAATGTTTACCTGTTGGTTGAGTCTAGCACTGTTAGAGTTACCCCACAGTGGGAGTAAAAGGTGTGGTCTAGCTTTATGATGCCAGTCAGCATGACATAAGAATTGTTTGCTTATTGACTTACAGTGATTCATCATTACCCTATAAGATGGAGAAGTCATTTTATTTTTGACATATTGCTAAAAAAAAAAGCTAGCAGGATATCTTTCATTTCCCCCAAAGCTGGGGTAAGTCCAACATAGCAAACTGTACTAACTTTGAGACCTGGTGATGGGTTATGTACACAGTAATAAGTGCTCAATGTGGGAAACTGCTGCAAAAAAAATATTGATAGAAGATGATATGAGAAAAAAAATCTTAGAGTCAATTTAACAAAAAACAAAACATGTAACAGTGTTGCACTTTCCATGATTCACCCCAGGAAAGCATGATAGTCAAAGCAAAATGCTAATTATATCTTTGCTTGAAGAATATTCTGTATTGCACGCTAAGGATCACCTTGGATCACAGCTCTTTGATGGTAAGCATTCTTAGTTAATATGCATCGTAATTTTCTCAGAGTTTGAATGTTGAACCTAGTGCAAAAAGATTGCTTGCAGTTGGTAAATACTCTCCTATTTATGGAGAGAAATAGAATACCACAAAAATGTTTTTTTGCTATCTACTGTTTGAGTTTTTCTTTTTTTTTTGTATTTTATATTTATTTAGTTTTTAGTCTCTTATGTTCATATCTTATGTCTCGTATTCTGGCGTCTTGAAAACAGGTCTTTTTAAACTGAGGTTGTATTGTATCTAGACCTATTATGAAAGCCCTGTTCTCGTCATCAAGAAACATAGTTGGCCTGGTTATAGCTCTTGTCCTGCTTGTAAGGAATTAGCAACTAATATCCAAAATAGAATTTATTTCAATGTCAATGTGTTCAAAGATGCCAAGCCTAAGCCTTAGGGTTAATATTTAGGTGGTCCTCTAGTTTTTTTGGTTTTCAAAAAATGGTGTAGTAACGTTGTTATTCTGTGAGGAAAAGTGAATTTATGTCCACCCTGTTTAAAATCTTTCCCATAACACATCAGAGCATGTATGTACGTATACACATGTTGAATTGAAAAAAACTATTTTTTTTTAACTGAAAGTAAAGAGCGATTATTAAAACTTGAAACAAATAGAAATTATTCCGTAAATGAGGGGGTCTCTCTGGTCCTCAATACCTTACTCTTTACGCTAAAGTTTGACTTTTTGTTGTCCCAGTCCTTTAAAAACGACTCCTGAAACACAGTGGCTGTTATTTAAACTAGAATCACTAAATGAGAGGCACCCCCCTCGTACAATCAATAATTTATGTTTGTTTAAATTTTAATGTTGCTCTCTACTCTAAAAAAACATGTGTTTTTTATTAAGTTTAATTTCTGATCGTTTTTCAAATAATCCCCGTTTTCAAGAAATTCACCTCCTAGAAAATCTCCCCCATCCCACGAAAAATTCCTCGACGGAAATATCCTTCCAAGATTTAGACCTAAATCGAAAGGCATTATGTCTATCCAGATTGTCAAAAGGGTGTCTGTGTTATATCCCATGAACACCAACAAAAATTCAGGAATTTTCGAACAACGTTGAAACTTTCAGGGCATGTTGTTGCCGACGTTGAACTAATTCAGTAGACACTGTGTGCATCCAAGGTCGTCAGCAGGACATACCTGCGATATATCACGAACAGTAAAGGGTATTAAGTTGAAAATGTCAGGGGATGTTGAACTAAATCAAAAGAAACTATGTGAATCCAGGTTTTCAAAAGGGCGGATCTACAATACTTCTGGAATAGCTAAGGATATCGAGGTAAAACTTTCGGTAATGCTTCGGGAAGGCTGAGGGGGATCTTGAAAATATCATAACCCTCTGTGTCAATACCCTGTGTATGTTAAACCTGTGTTAAGGGCGTCCTAGCAATCTCAGGAACGGCTGACGGTATAAAATTGAAATTTACAGAACCATTACTACTATTACTACTATAAAGCTATATCATCAGAATTTAAGGGCATCCAGAATGTCAAAATGGCATATATACAATATATCAGAAATGGAAAAGGACATTATGTTGAAACTATCAGGAAAAGCTTGTAAGGATATAAAACTAGATCAAAAGCCACTATACGCATGTAAGTTGTCAAAAAGGCGTACCCTCAATATCTCAGAAATGGCTGAAAATATTAAGTTAATGCTGTAAGGGCTACGGATAATACTACTACTACTATTACTACCACTTCTTCTGCTATTACATAGTACTGAAATAATTCAAAAGAGTTTAAGCGCAACCAGGTTGTCAAAATGGCATAGATGCATTGTCTCAGAAACAGAATAGGGGGTTAAGACGGAACTTGCAGGGATAGTTGAGGGGAATGTAGAACTAGATCGAGCAGCATGACGAGTTTCCAGATTGTCAAAAGACTGCCGGTGTATTACCCCAGGAACAGCTAAAATTAAGTCGGAACTTTCTGGACATGTTGTTGCTAATGTTAAACTAGTCCAGAACACACTGTGTGCATCCAAGGTCGTTAACAGGCGTATTTGCGACACCTGACGAACATTAAAGGAAAGGAACTGGACGTATTTGGACACGCAAATTTATTTAATAGGAGATAGGGGGGGGGGGGTAAGTCATGATTGGGACTGACATGTTCCAGTATCTCTAGCTTTTTATGACACATGGAATTATATGACAATGGAGCCATGTTATTTGGTAACACACTGCAGCCTGCAGAAACAATTTTGTACAAAGTTCGTCAAACATAAAGATAGTGTATTCAAAGAGAAAAATAGGAATTACTTTCTTATAATTCCATGGTAAAAAAATAAATGTTTTAATGCAATTGGCTTATGTCTTTGACGTATTTTCCTTAGCCATGACATTATTTCTTATGCGTACGGCAGAGAAAGAATCCAATATCTCCACCTTTAAAATCTGATTGGCTCATTGGTTCTTCTGAGTGAAATTATAAGCCAGTAAAAGGAATGCGCTAACTTTCACCTGATTCGTTCGTGTGCAATTTCAACCCAGTAAAAAGAACCTCCGAGTTTAAAGATTGTTTTGCAAGTAGTCCCTCTTTTTCTTTGTGAGGAGCTCTTTCGTTTCAGGCACGAGTATATTATGTCAGTACTAGAGTACCCTTGAAGGTACATGAATTCCGCCACTTAAGTTACTTGCACGCGCAAATAGACACTGCAGCATGAAATCACACTAGCAAAAAACTTGTGTTAACTTCATTCAATCCAGGCAATGTCATTTAGAAGGATTTGAAAGTTGACCTTTCTGCTTTAAAAGCAGAACCTCACATTCCTCCTAGTAAGTAGAAATCCTCTGACAAAGAAAAGGTGTAAATATGACAAAACGAAAGAAAATTTATCCCCTAGACTATGTTACTTCATCCCAACTGGGATTAAAAGTCCTGATTAGGAAGGAAAAGATGCTAGAAATTTTTAGAAAGCTATAACAAGAACAGTAACTTCTAAGTTATCCTGTTTTTTTTTTTGTTTTTTTTTTTGCAGAATTTACTTGGTCTTAGAACCCAGGACAATAAATATATATATTTCTATATAAGTCCTTTTCCCCACATAATAATGTGAATACAAAAAGAAAGAAATTAAATAGTCTTGGAGAAAAAAGGAAGAAAGCAGAACAAACTCCAAGTTTTGATCCCAGAACATTAGCCATATTTCACAGCTGCTTAGCTTTCATGGGACCAGTTCAAAGAAAACGAGGATGACCACATCCACAGTTGTAATTTGGGTATTGCCTGAATAGGAAAAGTTCAGCGAGAAAACGAAGTACAGTGTTTCAATGTAAATAAAACATTGACGATCAATAAAGAAATAATATAAATTAGGCTAAATCATCACATTAACTGCATTTTTAATACTTTTTATTTAAGTGAAAAGAGACTTTATGGAGACAATTTATGTCTTTCCAATTGCACTGCGCTTCTTCGAGCACATAATATCAAACTGTCTTTTAATGATTCTAGACACTTGGCCACGATAATAAATGTTTATTTTAGTTGCATTTTATATATAGTAGCACGAACTAATTGCGATTGTAATAGCAAGTTCAATATAATCGTAAGTTACAATAGCAGGCAATTTCCCACATAATTTAATTCGACGACTGTTCTCTATGGGAGAGCTAAATTAATTTAGAGTATTAATTTACTTTTAACCAAAATATTAAAAGCCAAATAAAACACAAAAGTAAAGTGAGCCGACTTTCCACATATAAAAATGAATTTTACTTAATAAGCTTGTTCAGATAAACAGATATTTTTTTACTCACTTACAAAAGATCTCCTGAAGCTTATTGTGTTGTCAAACACGATAAGGAGAAACTAATTGTTATCAAACACGATAAGGGGAAACTAAATGCAATAAATTAGAATGGGCTCTTTGTCACGGCAAAATTGGAAAGTTCAATTTATTGAATTGAAACATTCTTGGAAAGCTAGAAATAACTAAAATTAATTGCAATAGGCAACATAGAACGCGCTTTAACGCTCTGGGACAGCATTAACCATACATATTGAAAATAGAGAGCGCGTAAGATGGCAACCATGACAGATTACTTCATAATTAAGTGCATAGATGAAGACATTGGACTAGAACCACAATTCAACAAATAATCTTTGGCGCCAAAAATTAAAGGAAAAGATTAATCCCCCAATGAAAATTTTTATGTACGGGTGTGTCCATTTCTTCTCAAAAAATTCTGCCAATCCAGTGCAATGCCCGCCGTTGTCACCCGAGTCGGGTGTGGAGCGCGTGAGACCGTCGTGAAGAAGTCCACCGAACAGACCTATCGAGAGCGCATCCTGCGCGTCCTCGTGCACATTCAGCAGAACCTCGACGAAGCCGTTTCCCTGCAGCGGCTCGCCGAGGTGGCGCACTTCTCGCCGTTTCATTTCCACCGGATCTTTCGCGCCATGGTGGGGGAGACGGTGGTCGAGCACGTGCGCCGGTTGCGACTCGAGCGCGCCGCGGTGCGCCTCAAGCACACGGATCTGCCGGTGACCCGGTTGGCGTTCGAGGCCGGCTATGAGACCCACGAGTCGTTCACGCGCGCGTTCGGGGCGATGTTCGGCGTGGCGCCGTCCCGGTTTCGGACCGAGCGGCGCTCGGTCGAATTGGCGGCAGTGCCGTCGGGCGTGCACTACGCGACAGCGGACGAGCGGCTGCGCTTGCTGGACCCGCCGCCGGCCGGCATCGAGGCGCGGGTCGAAGACCTCGATCCTGTGCGGGCCGCGTTCATGCGGCATGTCGGCCCCTACCGAGACTGTGGCGAGACGTGGGACAAGTTCGTGCCGTGGATGGGCTCGGAAGGACTGCTGGGGGGCGGCACGATTCTGTTTGCGCTTTGCCACGACGACCCCGACGTCACGCCCGATGAGCGGATCCGCTACGACGTGTGCGCGTCGGTCGGCGACGACTTTGCACCGCGAGACGACGTCGGTGTGCAGGTGGTTGCCGGTGGTCCTCACGTGGTGACCACACACCACGGCCCGTACGACCGACTTGGCGCGGTGTATCTCCAGCTGTTCGGGCGGTGGCTGCCGCGCAGTGGTTGGGAGCCGCGCGGCTTGCCCTGTCGCGAAGTGTATTTGAACGACCCCGAGAGCACGGAGCCCGAGGAGCTGCTCACCGACATCTGCCTCCCGGTGCAGCGCGTTGTCACTGACGGCTGAGGACCGAAACGATGCCGAGCCAAGACAAGATCGATCTCTTCAAGCAACACAAGGCCGAGTACGTCGCGGCGAAGAAGCCGACTCTCGTGACGGCTACCGCGGCTCGCTACCTAGAGGGGTTCATAACCAGATAGTCTAGGGAAATGGGTTGTATAATATTTATTTCTTCCAAATCATTGGGGGGCACCCCCCTTCCAAAATGTCGCCACTGGCGGAGGGAATTCTCTTCTGCTATAAAATGCAAAGGCAGCACACGACCCTGCAATTAATCTTTGACCTATTTACGGTCTTTTTATTTCTTTTTTGTCTGCCAAACATAACTTTAATATCTACTCAAAGTAGAAAATGAAAAATAAATGTCAAATAATTACGCGCAACTAGATTTAAACTTTCTACCTAGTGTTAAAAATCTGTGGAACAATACCTTTTCCCAAATATCATAATCAGCCTTTAAAAATCATAAAACGCCAAATAAGAGCATTTAAGAATGAAAGTGCTAATAAATTGTGGAGTTATTAAAACAAACCAGCCTGAATAAATAAAATGTCTAGTAGAACTCATTTCAACAAACCAAATATATCAGCACTAAATTAACACCAAATATCTGAAAAGATGACAAAAAAAGATACAAGCCGTCAAAATTTACAAAAATAGCAAAAATTATGCTCGAATAGAAATTTGATCCATACAAATAAATTTTTTTTAACTTTAGGGCAAATTAATTTCAAATTCAAGGCAAGTTATTCTGCAGGCACGCCTGAACAAGGGGGAATGGGAGGAGTGACAATGGATGAGTCTCTTAGGTTTTCTCCAACGACTATCCTCCCAAACAATCTCTGAAAAACGATTATAAAATACGAAACTTACAGATTCTGACGCCTAAAGGCACAATTCGTTTTCAAATATCTCCCCCTCCCTTCCACCTGACAATTCATTCATTCCAAAGCCAAAATTGCTGCTGTCTATATCTATGGATTAGGCTACATCCAAATAACCACTTAAAGGCAAATTCTTGCTTGACTTGAAAAAAATAGTAACAAATAACTAACAGTACTCTACACTTATGAACTTGACATTTTGGATAATCAGATAAATCAGTAATTTTCATGATTTTTACTTGTTTTGTCTTAGTAACTCTTAGTTAAACATTTCAGGCTTAAAATTGTCACATGCAAACGTAGTACTTTATTTACTTAGCCGCGCCGTCCTTAAAGGCGAGGAGGAAATAGGTACTGATGGCAAGAGTGGCGAGGGTCTGAATCCGCGAAAGGGCCGGCATTTGGCTGGTGGCTTGGTAGTACCACTGATAATTCATGCCGATCACTAGAAAATAGACCCCACCGATCCACCACGCGAGGGTTTCGGCTGGTGTCAGCGGGGCGAGCCAAACGCCGAGGCTCCAGAGCAGGGTCACGATCCCATGGAGGACCAGGCGACCGCTAAAAATGAGCGTGACCAATTCGTCCAACGGCTGGGTCTTGGCGGAGACGTGCCGAACCGCGACGACGTCAATCCCGAGCGTCAGTACGACCTGAAGCATCATGGCCGTTCCCATGATGCCGGCGGAAATCCCGGCGTTTTCCCGGCCTAGGCAGTTGGTGGCGTGAAGGAGCCCGAAGACTTGGGCCAGTTTTCCTATCGCTTGCCAGACGCCGGTGGAGCCGACCTCAAGGAAGAGTTTCGTCCATTTTCCCCGGGGGGGCTCCGGCGCGCTGGACGTTGCGGTTGCCATCTACGGGGAATCGAAGCGTCAGACGGGGGTGCCCATCCTTATCGCCTACTTGCGGGATCCGGTGCCGGCCTAGCTCGGCGTTGGGTTGGTGTTTTGGAGTTTCTCGTGGAGCGACTCGTCCCAATCTTTGGTCAGATACCGGTAGATCCACTTTTGAGTAGTCTTGATCCGGTGATAGGCTTCCTTCAAGTCGAGGACCATGGTGATGCGTCGATTGGGGCAGTTGAGTTCGCCTACATCGTGAGTCGCCACGGGTTGAAAACCCATCACGCGGGTGTGAAAGTCATAGGGACTGTGCTGTTCCCCTTCGAAGATGTCGGTCACGTAGTGAGTAAACTCTTTGGCCACGGTCTCTCGGCTGGCCTCGGCCATGAGGGCCGCGGCCACCACGATGAACTTCCGGAATTCCGGGACGACGGCAAAACGGCCGATCTCTGCGATTCGGTTGTTTTGAACAAAGGCCTCCACATCGAGCTCGCTCTCTAGGGCCTTAAATCCGTATTCTTTGTAGAGCTCCAGCGGGGGGCTGTACATGACGCGAAGCACGACGAAAAATTTGCTGAACTTGGCCAGCGTAAAGCCTTTGTGGTGTTTGTGACGGCAGGGGACCCAACGCTTGCCGAGTGTGAAGATATCAGATGCGACCTTTAGCAGTGGCAGTGACTATAAGCAGTCCAATTTTTAATTATACAAAATTAGAAATGTAAACAGAGAGGCAGAACTGTTGCTTTAGGCCGAAGGGTTTTTTTGGCTTTTGGCCTCAATAAAATAATAAACAGTAAAAAGCAGCTAAACAATTTATTCATTGTAATCTCTCGAAGAGGTTCACATTTCATTGACTGATTTTAAACAGTCGCCTTCAGGGGCAAATCTACAGCATTTTTGTTGGAGGGGGGTGGCAAGAAGGGTTCATATCTGGATATTAAAGGGGCATGGGATATATAACCAGAAGAAGAGGAAGCAGAAGAAGAAGTATTTGAATGTTCATTTCTAGTCATATTGTGCTTCACTGACAGAGAGTTTAACCACCGACACGGAAAAAACAGAAGCAGTTGAATTTAAATGAATTCATTCCCTCCCTTTTCCGTTATTACCCCTTTTTATCATTAAACTACTAAGGCTGTAATTTCCTTGTGACTGAAAAAGGAATTTGAGCTAATTAGAAAAATAAGGCCTTAGTTTTTAGATGTTTTGACTATCGTCAAGTGCCTTTATCGTCTGACCCGAATAGCATGGGGTTAGTATCACCTGAAATCTTTCCTGCTGGTGGAACGAATGATTCTGAAATTAGTGGTTAGCAGCATTTTATATGACTTTTGAGAATTTTTATTCCTACCTGATTTAAGGTCTGAGTTCAGACAGCATCATCAGAGAAATAGTAACCTTCACCAGAGATATATGACTTTACTTACTTGATAACAAAAATGGCTTAAAATATCACTTCTATCTCAAGATACCTCAGGTATTTTCGGACTGCTAAGAAATCTACATTAAAAAAAATTTTTTGTTTAGATGTATGTTGCAGCGCTTAAAACAGTTGGGACACGCTATCCATTTCTTTGTGATCACTTTTTCTTCTTTTTAAAACTTGATTGTCCGGATTTTATATAAATCTCAATACAAGTTTACCCCAAGAACATTAATATTGCCATTTCTACATACTCTAGATCAATCCTGGAAGTTGCGGGAAAATAATTTTTTAATGTACAAGATACGGAACTGATCCAACTCCAGAATATTCTCGTGAAACTCAAGCAGCTAACGAAAACTGACTCCAGAAGCTAATAAACCTCTTTTATCCTAGTAGGCTATGTTTCCAGATGCTATACCCTACATAGAGTCTCCTATATAGGGTATACAGGGACCCTGCATAGAAGAAGCACCCACCACAAATTCAAGTACAGCTAATAAGCTCAAATAAAACAGTGTCACCCTCTAGATTTGCTAAAGCCTCTAACGATACAATATCAGACCGTCGCAGTTTGCAATCTACCTAGAGACTTATAACAATGAATCAGTTAAAAATGGGAAATCAGAGGCAATAGACGTTATGCCTCAATTACGCAATTATCCTGACTGTTCTTCCATTATGTCAGTAGAAAACACTGCGTTATTCGAGGCGTCAAAACACATTGAACAGATCGCCCTATAGAATATTAAAATTGTCATTTCCACTTATTCTAGATCAGTCCTGAAAATTGCTGGAAAATTATTTTTTAATGTGCAAGATAAGGTACTGATCCGACTCCAGATCATTCTCGTGAAACTCCAGCAGCTAATGAAAACTGACTCTAGCAGTTACTAAAACTCTTTCCTAATAGGCTATGTCTCCAGACCCTGGAATCCACATAGGGTCTCCTATGTAGGGTATCCAGAGACCATAAATAACAGATGCACCCACCACGAATTCAGGTACAGCTAATGCTTTCTCCACTTTTTTTTAACATTACTTTTGTTTTAATATGATCTATCACTTAGATGATTCTTGTACAAGCCCCTTCTTCTCTGAATTAAAAATAAAGGTTTTTCACTAACATTTGTACCCATGGTCCTAACTTTCTTCCCCAAGACACCATCAGCAACTTCACAAATTGTTTTCCTAAAGTTATTCCACCCATCTTCCACATTGTCAAATTTTAAACTCTCCAGTTTAGAATTCAACTGTTCTGGTTAAGTTTCCCTCAAATTCTCATCCTGGAGTCTACCAGCATCTATAAAAATTGGAAGAAGTACAAAATAGGCAAATCCTAAGAAATGAATAAATATGGGCACATCGTAAAATAGCAATATTTCAGAAAGTAGCAGATCTCTCTATCTTTTTTGGAGTAAAAGAGAAAGAAAGAAAGAGAGACAGTGTGTGTGTGTGAAACTGGAGAGAGAGAGGGAAACTGACATAGAGCGGTAGCTGAACCTTAAAAGCTGTTCTGTTACCTGAATTTTAAAGGGGGGTAGAAATCAGAAAAAATGCTTCAATTATTTCAAGATTTTGAGCCAAGCTCCATGCCTCAGCTATTTCCCAATCAATCAACAGAACTCTTTAGCTTAGGCGGAATGTGCTGTAAATCTACGTTTTATGTTCCAATTTGGGATTATCACAACCGCCACAAACTGTTTAAAATGTCAAACTTACTTGATTTCCTCGAGTAGCTTCGTCCTTTGCTTCATACTTTCATTGTTGTTAGAAATTTCGCGAGTAGTACTAGGAATGTGACTAGCTGCAGGGTTTTGCCAAATCTGTATTTTATTTTTTACTGACGGAGAAAGTCGATTATTTACAATCATTGCTTTGTGAATCAAATATGTCATGCCATTAGGAGCTTTACACTTCACAAAAGAATTTAAGTTAGTTTTTTGAATTTTATGTATTTCTGTCGGCAGCTTAACTGTAGCGAGACTCTTCAAAGCTGCGTTTTCTTTTTCTATGAGGTCCAACAGGTCACGTTTCGGTAAGGTCGATTCAAGATGAGCCATATCAGTAACAACTTCACACTCAAAGTCAGCTTCTTTTCTAGTTTCAAGGGAAAATTCTGGTGGAATATATGAAGGAAGTTCTATATCTGGTTCATCTAATTCTTCTACGTCCAAGTTGATATTCACATTTATTTCATCAGTCATTTCGCTTGATGTATCAAATGAATCTACATCTCCTTCATGCACCATTATATCATATACGCTTTCGCCACCTGAAATACATAACCTATAAAGATTTAGAGCATCAAATGATAAACTTTAGTAAACCAACTTTGAAATTTTGAAGAAAACTTAATTTTTTTTCATATATTGAAAACAAAGGCTACGAACAAAAATAAGAACATGTACCAAAAATGAGTTTTCACGAACATGTACCAAAAACAAAAATCATCAGGCAGCAAGTTAAGGCATGAAAAAAAAAACAGTTTCAGGAGCAGAAAAATCACTACAAAGTTTTCACGAACAAAAATCAACACGCACCGAATTCCAAGAACAAAAATCGGTTTGTAACAAGTTCCACGAGCAAAATCAGTTTCAAGAAGAGAAAAATTAATATAGAACTTTCAGAAAGAGAAAAATCAACATACAACAATTTTCATGAACCAAATCAGAACGCAAAAAGTTCCAGGAACAAAAATCAGCACGCAACAAGTTCCACGAACAAAAAACCAGTAAGTAACAAGTTCAATGAACAAGATCAATTTCACGTAGAGAAAAACCAACTTCCAACAAGTTTATCGAACAAAATCAGCATTCAAAAAGTTCCACGACCAAAAATCAGCACGTAACAAGTTCCATGGAAAAAACTATTATCACAAGGAGAAGGATCAATGTACAAGTTTCACGAAGAGAAAAATCGACATGCAACCAGTTTTACGAACAAAAATTAGCACGCAAAAAGTTACACGACCAAAAATAAGCACGCAACAAGTTCCATGAACAAAATCAGTTTCACAAGTATAAAAGTTCATGTAAAAGTTTTATGAAGAGTAAAATCAACATGCAACATGTTTCACAAACAAAAATCAGCACGAAACAATTTCCAAGAACAAAAACATTGTCACAAGGAGAAGGATCAATGTACAAGTTTCACGAAGAGAAAAATCGGCATGAAACCAGTTTCAAAAACAAAAATTAGCACGCAAAAAGTTCCACGACCAAAGTAAGCACGCAACAATTGCCATGAATAAAATCAGTTCCACAAGGATAAAAATTCATGTAAAAGGTTCTTCAAGAGAAAAAAAAATCAGCATTCAAAAAGTTCTAAGACCCAAAATCAGCACGCAACAACTTCCAAGAACAAAAACATTGTCACAAGGAGAAGGATCAATGTACAAGTTTCACGAAGCGAAAAATCGACATGCAACCAGTTTCACGAAAAAAAATTAGCACACAAAAAGTTCCACGATATGTTCCCTTTTTACTAACAAAAATTGTTGGAATATTGAGCTTTTTATATCAGAATCTTTGCCGTTTCTTGTATTCCCAAGAAAAGTCCTTTTCGTATAAACAAATGGTCTTTAAGACTTACGTCCCCTGTGCAAGCTTGAGATGTTATTTTTCTGCATTTTCAAGAAGTCTTTTTTTCAAGAAGGGAAAGGGATATGTCAGTCCTTTTTAGAGGCGAAGTGGAATAGGTTCAAACAGGCTCTCGCAGCTCAGGATAGATATATTATGACAGGAAGCTTGCTTGAGTCTTTAAATCATCAAGGCGTTTCGATATTGATTTGAAACAGAGCAATGTATGGATTCTATGATTGGCGGTCCTAGGATGAGGATTAGCACTAGGACGGGATTCTAGGATTACCATCCTATTCCTGATACAGATGGTGGAAAGCACAGTTGAAATAGTTTAAATTTAATCTTGATTGTGAGTGGTACCGTCTTTCGTTAATGAGGATAGTCAATGGAACACCAGGTTTTACAATCGAAATTATGAATTTCAAATCCCAGTTGCTATTGCATAGCCTACACCTTAAGTCTTGTCCTTGGAAGAGTTGATAAAATATGCCTATAAAAGTAAGAACCAAAACTAATCTAACTAAATATTTGTCATAGGGTAAACAGTCACTTTCTGGATAAGGCCCATTTCGATATTTCGAAGAATGAAGCCGAGGTGAATAAAACTCTGAGGAATGTACTCGTGATATCGATTTTTGAAAACCTTTGAAAGTTTCCCTCGCCTTGCTCTATTGTTTTCTTTAAAATTAAAGCAAGAGTTTCTGCGAAAAGCAATTGTTGCTCCTATGCAGAATTGATATTCCAAAGTTCAGGTTCAGAAGACGGTATCTCAATACAGTCCTTTTCTGACTTTTTGAAATAAGAATTAGAGATGATTAAAGCTTTCATGAATTTGCTCAAATATCAATTTCTGAAAATTTTGAAATTGAAATTTTAAAACCTTGCTCAACAATTTTCTTTAAAATTAAAACAAAAAGTTTTTATGGAAAGTAATTGTGAACCCTGTGTGAAGTGCGGTGGCTGAACTATTTTTCTAATGAGTTATAAAAGTTTTCTTTTTTCTTCAAATTATGTGGTTTTAGCTTACTAAGCTCCGTATGTTTTTCTTAATTCAACCTTTAATTTACCCCCCTTTTTTAATCAATGCTTAGTGAGTGAATGTGCTTTGTCAGCGGCTATACCTTGGGGGCATATAAGGTATATATAGAAAAGATGATCGCATAAACTTTGGAGGGGAATCCTTTGATTGGTAGTCAATAAGTTCTAGTGCTTTTTTTATGATTCAGAGGGATCGGAGGGTGGATACCCTCCCCCACACATAAAATTTTCCCGAATTATTTAACAGCTGCGCTCGACTTAAAGTTCTGTAAGGAATTTTGAAATCTTTCACCATAGACATGAAAAAATCTGAATGGTTTTTGAACAAGTGTCTTTTACCGGGAGTCATAAGATTCTCACTTTTTTGAAATATGCCCTTGCGCGAGCCTTTTGACGTTGTTTTGCGACAGGTTCCAATGAAACCAGTCGACAGGGGTAGTAAGTCGTGTCTAAGAAGACAGAGTATTAAAAAAAACGTTAGAAAGTACCTAGTCAGTCAAACCTGGACAACATTTTCATTTTGACTTCTGATCATAACATAATTGAAAGAAATTATTGGTTTTCAAGTGTTTAATGTTTGGGTAAAAAAGGTAAAAATGTTTGGGTAAAAAAAAGTCTGGATAGGGTACGCTTTAAATTGTTTTTGAATGCACTTTTATGGATAATCAAGCTTTTTCGTTTTAATATCCTGCGCAGTTTTATTCTTTTATGATCTTCTTGACGTTATAGATCAACCGGAATCTTATAATCAGCATAAGAATTGGAACGTCGAATCAAATTCAATTATAATAGTATGTATATTTTTTGTATCCATTTTTTTTTAGCTGCATTTTTTAACACAGCAATAAATCTCAGAATAAGAAAAAGTAATATAGTAAAATATCTCTAGTCCATATAGTCAAAAATCGGGAGCAATCTTGTAAAACAGAATTGCAAATCATTGGTGACTTTTAGTTGTTACTTGTCGTATATATATTTGCTGTTTTCATATAATTACAAATTTTAGTTATGAAGGGAAAGCGTCTTTTTCAATATTTAAGATTAAGTAAAATTTGCCCTCATAGCCTAGCCTGTTTAAATATAATTATTCTTCTGATTATTATTCCTCTATGATTGGGTCTGTCTATGATTTAGATACTTGTTCCAATTTCAATAGATTAAAGGTAAAATGCGCATTTGTGAGGTGTTTGAAAAACAGCTTTGTTATCCGCCGTACATCTGCTTCGTAAGGGGTTATCCCATCGAATTCATCGAAATATTTTCTATTTTTTCTTCTTGCTGGTCATAGAACCCTTGTTTTCAATATTTAGCCCTTAGATTTTGTCACGGTAGGCTAGTTCAGCTTTTCATCGTTAAATTAACGTCCTAATAATATGCAAATTAAAGAAAAACATCTTACTTTGCACTTGTTAAAAAAACTTTCTATATCAGCATCGTTTCCGTAAGAATGAAATTCGTCTTTAAGTCTCTCAAATTTAGCATCAAATGATGGGTACTCTTCTGGAAGTTGTTGAAATTTCTTCGGAAGATCTTCGAGTTTGGAAAACCATTCAACTTTGGCTCGAAACTTGAAGTTTTTCGTATTATCTAGAAACAAGATATTTTTCTTTTTACCACCAGATAAAAGTAAATGATAAAAAAGCAGTCGGTAAATAATGGTGAATTGAGAATCACCGGTAAAATGGCCGCTCAGCCTACAAAGATGGGCATAAGAAAATAGCGCAGTATTCGCAATTTAACGACCATTTAAAATATTTGAAATCAGAAAGAAATATGCGATAGTGGCAGGTGCATTCTATTTTGCGAAAATGATTTTTCATATATTTGAATAAGGGGGCCCGTACTCTCCCTTCAGCATCTTAACATTTTTTTACGATTTTGTTTGCATTTCCTATGTATTAAATATTTTGATACAATTCTCCTATTTCCTGCACTTTTTCACCGTCAAAATCCTATGTCTGTCAAATCTATGTCTATCCTATGTCTATGTAATCCTATGTCTATGTCTATATATGTCTATGTCTATATGTCTATGTCTATGTCGTACGTCTATGTAATCCTATGTCTATGTCCATGTCAAAATACAAAATCTGCAACTATCCACACCCAGGTCCGCAGCAGCAGCAAAACGATTCGCGCCATCGAGGTTGATCGAGTGCGCGTGGGGCTCGGTTTGACGGCGCGGGTTGACGCTACTTCCCAAATGCTGAATCAATTCCGTTCGCCGGCCTAACTCACCACCAGCGAGCAAATCCAAAACGGCAACATTTCCTCCGACATAGTTGGCAATCAAAAGCGAGCCTCCGGTCTGATCCACCACCAAGTGGCACGGTGCCCCACCGCCCGTTGGTTTCTGATTCAGGGCTTCGAGAATGCCGTCGCTATCGATCCGATACGCCGTGACCGCCCCCGTCGCCGCGCCCTCGTATTCCACCAGCTCATTGACGGCGTAAAGCGTTCGCCCAGTGGGATGCAAGGCAAGGAAAGAGGGATTCGCCGCCTGAGCCACCAGCCGCACCGGCCCGGTTTTTCCGGTCGTCGAATCAAAGTCAAATGCGTAGATCCCCTCACTCGCCTCATCCGTGTAGGTGCCAATGTAAACCCGATACTCGCGGGCCTGCGCTGCCGTAACCGCCAAACCGAACGCGCCCAGCAAAGCGAGACGACCGAGCGGCCGACGGGTCACATTCCGGAACCAGGAGAAATTTGCAAAAAATTGAATCACGCGGGTATCAAACGACAGAGAAAGCCGAGTGACAAGTCTCATCCGATCGTCCGGTTTCGGGGCTTTTTTTAGCCGGAATGACTGCCATTGGCGCATTCGCAACCCTTCCGTTTCCATCCCGCTACACGAATGACTCAAAGTGGCCATGGGGAATTTCTTGTCGCCGTTGCCATGCGATGATTAAGTCTGCGCTGAACGGCTCTCCAGTGACCGAGCCGAACCAAAACGAACTATGTCAACGCTCCCGACGGCCGCGGACAAAACCCTATTTACCCCCGGTCCCCTCACCACGAGTCTCTCAGTGAAGCAAGCCATGCTGCACGACGCCGGTTCGTGGCACTTTGAGTTCAATCAAAAGGTGACCGCCATCCGTCAACGCCTGCTCGCCGTTGCCGGCGTGTCGCAAGCGCAGGGCTATGAATGTATCCTCATGCAGGGGAGCGGCTCGTTTGGGGCCAACAAAAATACCCTGCTGACTGCACGCAGCCGTTCATCTGCGGCTGCAAACAAGTTTGCCGACACCTACCAGTTGTCGAAGGCACACACCCACGCAAGTTATGCAGCCCTGCTTGCCGACGACTCCGTACAGGCGGTCTACATCGCCACCCCGCACACCAGCCATGCGCAGTGGACAATTCGAGCATTGCAGGCAGGTAAGGCAGTGCTATGTGAAAAGCCTCTGGGCCTGAACCATGCCGAATGTATGGCCATGGTCGCCACCGCAAAACGTGAGCAGCAATTCCTGATGGAAGCTTTCATGTACCGGTTGCACCCCCAGACCAGGGCGGTTGTTGACCTGGTACGCAGCGGCGCCATCGGCGAGGTACGCCATCTGCACGCACAGTTTGGATATCACGCCCCATTTGCCGCCGAGTCACGGCTGTTCGCTAATGATCTGGCCGGTGGCGGCATCATGGATGTTGGCTGTTATCCACTGTCTTTTGCCCGTTTGATCATGGCACACGAACCCATCGAGATCAGTGCACATGGACATCTGGGTACAACCGGGGTCGACGAATGGTCCGCGGCATTGTTGCAATTTAACAATGGCGCCAGCGCACAAATTGCCACGTCGGTGGCCGTGGCAATGGATAACCACGCAGTCATTTACGGCAGCGAGGGGCTCATCCGCATTGCCAGGCCCTGGTTACCCGCTGACGACCAGGGTAACTGGTCGTTTGCGCTGGAAAAGAACGGTCAGATACAACAGATTGAGGGTAGCGATCAGCCGGTCTACCAGATAGAGGCCGATCATGTCGCAGACTGTTTAGCCAACGGCCAACTTGAGTCTGCTTTGATGAGTTGGCAGGACTCACTGGATAACGCACTGTGTCTGGATAAGTGGCGTGCTGAAATTGGCCTCACGTTCGACAGCGAAAAGCCTGAGCGGCACATCGGCCCGCTGTGGGCTAGTGCACCCAAACGCGAACGCCTGCAACAGGCCGCCGTGCAGCACCTGCATAAGCCGGTGGCACGCCTGGTGATGGGTTGCGACAACCAGCCGTCCATGACTCACGCCAGCGCCATGTGGGACGACTCGATCCGGTGCCATTCGGGGGAGTTCCAGGGGAAACCTAAAATCTTGGAAAACGCTTAGAGTGGAGGGATCGGGAAGAACCTTGATGGGAAAAATAAGCGGAAGTCCTAGATACGTGATTGACATAACCAGAACGGATCCGGTCTCTTTTGGGGGAGTTGGGGGAGGGTTAATTCTGAAAAACTAGAAAAAAATGAGGTATTTTTAACTTACAAAGGAGTGATCGGATCTTAATGAAGTTTCGTAGTTAGAAGGACTTTGTAACTCAGATCTCTTATTCTAAATCCCGACCAGATTCAGTGTCAATGGGGGAGTTGGGGGGAACCGAAAATCTTGGAAAACGCGTAGAGTGGAGAGATAAGGATGGAAATTGGTTGGAAGAATAAGCACAAGTTTAAGATACGTGACTGACATAACTGGACCAGTTCCGCTCTCTCTCTGGGGAAGTTGGGGGGGGGGTAATTCGGAAAAAATAGAAAAATGAAGTATTTGTAACTTACGAAAGGGTGACCAGATCTTAATGAAATTTGATATTTGGAAGAATCTTGTGCTTCAAAGCTCTACTTTTAAATCCCGACCAGATCCGGTAACATTGAGGGGAGTTGTAGGGGGAAACCCGAAATCTTGGAAAACGTGAAAATTGAGGTATCTTAATCTTACAAATGGGTGATCGGATCTTAATGACACTTGATATGTAGAAAGATCTTATGTCTCAGATGCTCCATTTTTAACTCGAATCGGATCCGGGGACATAGGGGGTTGGTGGGGGGAAAAAGAAATCTAGGGAACCAAAAATCTTGGAAAACCCTTAGAGTGGAGAGATCGGGATGGAACTTAATGGGAAAAATAAGCAAAAGTTTTAGATACATGATTGACATAACTAGCCTTGATCCGCTCTCTTTGGGGGAGTTGGGGGGACTACCAGTGCTTTGGCGAGTTCGGTGCTTCTGAACGTGCTAGGACGATGAAAATTGGTAGGCGTGTCAGGGACTTGCACAAATTGACTTGATAACAGTTGTTTCCCCGATTCACCCATCTAGGGGGCTGGAGGGAGAGGAAAAATTGAAAAAATGAGGTATTTTTACTTTGAAGACGGGACAGATATGCTAAACCTTACCAGACTCTACGGCGGAATCGCTCAACCAGCTGACACTTTGCGTTACGGGCACGGACACGGCGCTCCGAAGAGCGCGGCTCAGCGAAAGCCCATCGTCGTTTGGAATATCACGCGGCGCTGCAATTTGAAATGCCTGCACTGCTATTCGAATAGCGAGGCCCGGTTCTATCCGGGCGAGCTAGATTGGGATCAGATGAATCGGGTCGTGGAAGACTTGGCGGTGTTTGAAGTCCCCGCGGTGTTGTTGT
>JAAAKM020073195.1:132960026-133004732 GCA_010016025.2 Alatinidae sp. Z8VKAUB7J3
GGGAACCTATGATACACCCGCGCTTCTATGACCTAGCGCGGCTCGTGCGAAGTCACGGGTTGCGTTTGACCGTTTCGACCAATGGGACGCGGATCGACCGGAAGGCGGCCGAGCAGTTGAAGGCGATCGGAGTGACTTACGTCGGCATTTCCCTAGATGGCATTGGAGAGACGCACGATCGGTTTCGAGGCGTCTCGGGGACGTTTCGCAAGGTGTGTGACGCGTTTGCCCACTGCAAAGCCGTCGAGCAGAAAGCGGGGCTTCGTCTGACGCTGACCCGGCACACGATCAATGACCTTTCGGAGATCCTGCGGTTTATTGAAGACCATGAGATTGATCGGGTTTGTTTCTACCATCTCGTTCACAGTGGTCGCGGCGGCGGCTTGGAGGATGTCAGTGGCGCCGCAGTGCGACAGGCGCTCGACGAGATTATGGATTGGACTCGACGTTGGGTGGAGCGGGGGCGCCCGCGTGAGGTGTTGACGGTCGATCAACCCGTGGATGGCGCCTACATGTTGATGCGGATGCAGCGGGAAGGGGCGGATGAGTTTGCCCGAGTCAAAAAACTTTTGGAATGGAATGGGGGCGGTCGGAATAGCTCTGGGATCGGGATTGGGAACATCGATTCGCAGGGCAACGTGCACCCGGACCAATTCTGGCAGGCGCTGAATCTCGGCAATGTTAAGGATCGGCCGTTTAGCGAGATCTGGACGCAGAATGAGGATCCGACCTTGCTCGGTTTGCGAGATCGATTGCCCCGATTGAACGGGCGTTGTCGGCAGTGCCAGTTTCTCCTTTGATAACCCGCATGTTCATAGTATGTTTTGATTCAGTTCAATACCATTCTTACCCTTTCTTGAAAGTTTTACTTATACCCTTACCATTGGCAATAGCAGTAGTCATGGTAGCAGAAGCAATAATAAGAGCATTGGGAGTAGTATTAGTGACAAAAGTAGCAGTATTAGCATTAATAAAAGTAAAAGTATCCACATAATGACTTTTAATCTAGTTCTACATCCACTCCTCACGCCCTGATAGTTTCAACTTAATACATAAAGCCGCTTTTGAAAAATTGCTTACATGCCCTTTTGATAACCTGCATACACATTGCATGTTTTAATATAGCCCAACATCCCCATCAACACTCCTAAAACCATTCCACACTAAAACCATTAGCCTTAGTAATAGTAGTTTACTTCCAACAGTAACAGTAGTTGTACTACTACTAGTATTAGTATGCACGAAGAGCATCTTTATTGGTTCAACATGCGCTTCGTCGTACCCTGAAAGTTTCTACCTAATGATAGAAGCCGTTTCTGAGAAACTGATGATACGCCCTTTTGACGAACTGTATACCAATAGCGTAGTTCAATTTAATTCAACATCTCCCTCAATGTTTCTTGAAAATGTGTCATTAATACTTTTAGCCTTAGCAGTAGTATTAACAGTAGCAGTAGAAGCAGTAGTATACGTACAGTACCTTTTGGTTGGTTCAACATCCTCTTCAACATACGCTGAAAGTTTTAACTTAATACTCTAAGCTTCTACTGGGATATAGCTGTTACGCCCTTCTAATAACCTGCATCGATTTAGTTCGACATACTCCTCAATATTGCCTGAAGTTTTCACCGCAATACCCTTAGATCCAATTGTACTAGTAGGAATAGTTGTAATAGTAGTAGTAGCATTAGTAGTAGTTGTAGTAGCAGTCGTAGTAGCAGAAGTAGTAATAGTAGGAGGCCGATAGCACCTTTTTGTTAGCTCAGCATCCTCCTTAACATGCCCTGAAAGTTTCAACTTAATACCTCAGACCATTCTTGGGATATTGCTGATAGACCCTTCTGACAACCTGCACGCACAGAGTTTTTCTGGTTTATACTTGAAATTTGCAGGAAGTGTACCTGTAGGCAATTGAACTGACAACACCCCATATTCTTCATTTGGTGTGACTGATACAACTAACATCTGATTCTCATATCCCATCTTGTCAAGTGTGGCTCCAGTAATTTCAAAACGAATTAGATTTACTGTTCCAGGAGAATTTATTGGGACAGCACCTTTGGTATCAACTACATTTCTGTAATGTATGTGCCATCCAGTTTTTTCTGCAGTACTGTTTGTAACACATGCTAGTTTTCCATTTGGTCTTTCAGTTAAGATGTGATCTTGATTAGGACATACAATATTTGGCAGTATAAAATACTCAGCCTGATATTTCAGTGAGAATAATCTTGGATCACCATAACACACCTCATCAGGCAAGCATTTTGCATATGCATCAAAAACAGTTACTGGAATCAACATTGTTGCAGATAACAGAATCATGATGATTCCTAACTTCATATCGAATATTTGTAGGCTAAATGATAAAGTGTTCTACTAAATGTTTGAATTCGTGAGGCTTTTTTGAAGACTTATTCAAACACTTCATAAATAGAAAATTTTTGTTAGTCGGGCCAAAAGATGACCCGACTTGAAGCTCTATGGTCGGTTAACATACGCACTGAATGCCTCTTATAAGCAGTATGATATTGATTTATCAGAATTTGCTTATAATGTTCACTGAGAAATTATCAGTTTGATTATTTAGGTAAAATGGATTTTTTCTTTCATGAAAGCAGTGTTTTTTCTGGCATGTGCAATGCTTTTGTTATCAGTTCCACTTGGATATGCACAAAGTGATTCAATTGACTATTTGCAACCAAAAATAACTGTGCCCAAAGACATCTATGTTACAACAGATGTTCCAGTCAAAGTCAATTTCAAGGTCAACGCAGTTGATGATGTGGATGGACAGATTCCTGTTGAATGTGACAAAATTTCAGGTTCAATATTCAAAATAGGAAAGACTACTGTAAGATGTCAAGCAACAGACGCATCTGGGAAAATGAGTACTGCATCATTCATAGTTACTCTAGGATATGACATAGTAGACATTCCATCATGGGTCAAACAGACCTCAGTTGTAGTTACCAGCAACTCTTCATCTTATTTCACACAACTAAGGTGTGTTGTCAATCTTTCAATGTTTTGGGCAAGCACATTATGAAAACCTATTTGATTTATAAACAAATGTTATTCATACACCCTCACAGAGGGCCGGATTTAAAGCTTTGATGCTTCTAGGCACAAACGTTTACGCCGCTCCGTTTTGTAAGATTTTCGGGGAAATCCCTGAAAATTCGGGGATAGTGAAAGCACTGAACAGAACGCAACTGATGGAGCTAAGGATAATGAAAGTGAGGTGATGCCGAGCTCTCAGCTGCCACTCTTGGGAGACATCTGACAGTTTATAAGTGGCCACGGAATTCCTATGTTGTTTTAAAGTCACTTTTCTGTCATGGCAGCACAGCGGCGGAGTGCAACTGGCACTTCTGACGATAAAGCACATCAGTCCAGTTTTTTCAAGAGAAAAATCACTCAATGACAGCTTTTTGCGCCCCACTGCCTGGGCCTGGTGGGCCTATTGGTAAATACTGGCCTACGAGTGTCCAGCTAGTTGAGTCAACCCTAGAACTTATTTTCTTGTTATTTTTGTTCCTGTGAGTGAAAGAGGCAGGGGTTTCTCAAATAGATTTTTTTTAAAAATCCCTATCACCTCCTGAGTTTGCTAGTTTCCCAATTCTACGCTGTGGCCTAAATCCTATATTCAGAAATAAAAAAGGTTTCAGTACTAATAATGTTTAATTTCCAAAGAAAAAAATTGGTTCAAAGCATCTAGCAACAAATTTCAAAAGGCACTAGAATATTTAATGGGATTTCAAAAATCCAAATAACAAGAGGGTAGTAAAAGGACGGTTAGTAACCGATCAACGAATTGTCATTAGTTAAAACAAGAGAAAACATAAACGCCATTAACGATAGTAAAAAGCTTACAAAACACATTCAACTTCTTGCAAAAACAAAAAGTGGAATCAAGAGAATGGAGAAACAAATAAATATAAGCGATAAAGCACTATTAGTATGAAAGGCAATGTATTAGGCAAAGTAGAAAATGTTATTTTCAAACGCAAACACTAACTGTTTTTGTGTTTGCTATAGGATCGTAATGCAAGAAAAAATAAAGTTAAAAGACGCGGGAAGTAATTTCCCAACAGTTACTGGAAACTCAAAACCATTTCAAAGGTTAATACGGGCCTGCGTCGAGAGACTTCGTAGTGCTTTGGATAATGACGTATTTATTCCACTCTATCCCAAAAAGTAAGTTTTTATCCCAAAAGGGATTTCTACTATTGTAAATTGGTCTTTTTTCTGCTCCCATGTTTCCCTCTATTATTTTCCTCAGTGACCCATATGGCCATAGCCTAAATCTGTTCTGCTTTGAATATTTATTACGTTTTTATTCATCCCGCTCCTTGAAAGTATTTATTCCACTATATACCAAAATTGTAGGAAGTAATTATTATTATATATAGGAAATTATCATTATAGGAAGTTCTGTGTTTTTTCAATTTTGTTTTAGTGGGTTTCATTCCAAATGTATTCCACTCCGTTCAAATAAGCATTCGTTTCTGCAACTATAATATTTTTTTTCTTCTTCGTGTTTCCTTCTTCAATTTTCCTTATAGACATAGATTCCCATAGCTGAAGCTTCTTTTTTGCCTTAATATTGGAAGAAAGTAACATACAGAAGTCATCGGTACACAACAATTTAACCGAGAATTTTACCTCTTTACGCCGTAACCATCTCTTTAAAAGGCCTCCTGTAAGCTCAATGTTTCCTTCTTCAATTTTCCTTATAGATATAAATGCCCATAGCTGAAACTTCTTTTTCGCTTTAAGGTTTAATTAGTTCACGTTCGAAGAGTATTTTTAGTTTCGCCCAAAAAGTAATGAGAATGGCCGCCGCGTGACGTTCCAGTTGCCACCAGAACGCTCAGTGGGTGGTGTGGGCAGTAGGAGTTCTGCCTGAGTATTACATGTGTGCCAGTCCCTTCTAGGAATGAAAGAGTGAGGGTCGACCGTTGCACAAACTATTTTTTTTCATTTTTGGTCGATTGACGATAGAGCAGCGATACGTCAATTAATTCTTATTTTCATAGAGCATGTCTACAGAGAAAATGCCGTATCGAAAGCCAGATTATCGAAACCACAGATCTGAGTGGCTTACAAAGGGGTCCGCATCCCTTCAGTATTAATATCTCGGTTTCATAGTTGTGAAGAGACTGGTTTAAATCATAGATAGATTGACTGACAAACTGCCAATGTCGTTGATCGTAGTGGCCATCTTCTATCAGCTCTGACTCGAATAGATAAACGAGTAGAACACGATGTTCATATGCTAAAGCGTTTGTCAGTGGCTCATGATCAGAAAGTCGAAGGTCTCGTTTAAACCACACGATGTTAATTATTTCACTCTCTAACACAGTGGCGACACCTGAGTTAACCTAATCCTGAAATAGGCCAATCAGCGGCATCGACAGAATCGAGTGTACTGCGATTTTCGCCATTCCACTTAGCAACATAATAGTTCATCGGATCATACATCTGGGTTTGTTTTTCGAGATTAAAATGGCGTCCGCCTCTAGGATCTACTCCGACGCCAGCAATGTATTGCCAGTTGCCCCAGTTAACAGCTACATCGTAATCGATGAGCATGTGCTCAAACCAGGTCGCGCCATAGCGCCAGTCAACACTGAGTTCATTCACCAAGCAACTGGCTGCTATTTGTCTACCTCTGTTACTGAGATAACCCGTTTTGCGCAACTCATTCATGCAAGCATTAACAAGTGGATAAGGCGTTGTCCCTTCGCACCACTTTTTAAATCTTTCGGGATAAAAACTGGTTAAAGGAGCTTTGTTTGACAAACCTTGGAAGTAAAAAAACTTGCTTCCATGTTTTAAATGCAACCACTGAAAATACTCTCGCCACAGAATTTCCAGAAACAACCATTGGGTTGATTCATTGCCGCCATGTTGCGCCTCAAATTGCTGTATCGCGGTCACTATCTGGCGAGCTGATAAGCAACCAACAGCTAACCAAGCCGAAAACTTGCTACTATTTCCCCAACCATCAAGGGCATTTCGAGTCGATTTGTAAACCAGAGGATACTCAGAGTTGAAATAAGACTGTAGATGCGTCAAGGCCGCTCTCTCTCCTCCTGCGAAGTTAGTGGCAGGTGATTGTTCAGCAAAAAGCTCACAATCATCGAGGCGAAAATCTACATCAATGTTAGGGTCTAGGGGCGGCGGCAAAGGCGTTACTGGTTCTAGTTGATAGCGGAAGTTCGATTAATTTAATCGAAGCGAAGCATATTAAGGGACGAGACCTGGCGTGACATCCCGCGCGAGCTGCAGCCCTTCGTGATGACCCACGGCACGGGCCTCCCGCACCTGCAGTCGCAGCGCAAGCCGGGCCCCAACCGTCCCAACCACGCGTTCCTCGACGCGTTCGACACCATGCGCAAGGTGAAGTTCCACGAGCTCCGTCCGTTCCCGCCGCAGAGCAACGACCCCGTGGTCGCCAAGCCCGACAAGCTCGACGACTACCTCACGTCGGACCAGTGCATGGGCTGCCACAGCGGCGCGAACAGCAAGTACGCGTTCGGCCCTATCATGTTCCTCGAGACCGAGCAGGGTGGCCTGAACGTCTCGCCGTACGGCGAGTGGCGTTGGTCGCCCATGGGCCTCGCCGGCCGCGACCCGGTGTTCCACGCGCAGCTCGAGAGCGAGATCCAGATGCTCCACGGCATGCTGGGCGAGGGCGACGGCGAGTTCATGAGCGATCAGCTGGTGAACACGTGCCTGCGCTGCCACGGCGCCATGGGCAAGCGCCAGTACGACCACGACCGCGGCGTCGGCGACGAGTACTGGAGCAAGAAGGCCAACTTCGATCTCGAGTGGTACTACCTGACCGACCAGACCCACGCGAAGAACAAGTACGGCGCGCTGGCGCGCGACGGCATCAGCTGCATGGTCTGCCACAACCAGGTCGAGGAGTATCCCGACATCAAGGAGTTCCTCGCGAACTCGATCACCGGCCAGTTCAAGATCGGGCCGCCCGACGAGCTCTACGGCCCGTTCAAGGACGTGATCACGAAGCCCATGGAGCACTCCGTGGGCAAGAAGCCCGTCCACAGCGAGTTCATGAGCTCGTCGCGCGTCTGTGCGAGCTGCCACATCATCAACCTGCCGGTCGTCGACTGGCCGGTCGGCAAGATGCCCCAGGGTGTGAAGCACGTCCCGACCGACGAGGAGATCCAGCAGCTCCTCGCCTCCGAGAAGAACCCCAACTTCAAGGGCTTCGTCCACCGCATCGAGCAGGCGACCTACCTCGAGTGGATCAACAGCCCCCAAAGCATATGTAAATATGGCCTATGCCCAGAATTGCATCACAAGTCCAAATATAGCATTCACTTGCATTGAAAATGAACTTCATCCCCACCCCACATCTGTATCCAATTCAGGGTATATATTTGGAAATTAGAGGGATGCCAAGCATAATAAGATGCATTCATTTCCATTACAGCTAATTCTAACAGAAAACCAAAAATTTACCAGAATATCTTTTTTTCTTTTAGTTCTATCTGAATCCTACAGAAGGAATCATCAGGTATGTAGAGTTCATTATAAGAAAAGCAACTAATATTTTAGTAAGAGTAATTTATAAATCAAAATTCAATAGCCTATTTTTTGGAAGCGTGGTTATTCCACATCTTTATCATATAAGGCACCGGATTATAGGCTGCTTACCAGAAAGTAGTTAAACCCAAAATGAGATCAATATGCCAATCTTGCTTCTTAAGATGAAAATGGACGATGGGTGTATCTTTTCTTCTTTCAATCCGTCTATTTAGAGCTTCGTTTTCATACTACCCAGATCTAACAAGGAGTTGAACACAGTTTATTAAAAATACCGTTTTAGGTCCTGTGTAAAACACGGCTTAGGGTCTATTCAGCGCATATGTCCAACCGTGCTCCAGTTCCCAGTTCCAAAAATTGTAGGGAGGTATATGGACTAACAACCGTGCTATTTTGGCCCGTTACAATTTTAAAAACCCATGCCCAACACCCTTGGAATTGGTAAGATGAAAAAGTTTATAAGTTTGGCTGGGTTAAACACGCAAGATTTCAGCTGTATTTTCAGTGTCGTGCTTGAAACAGGTTTGGGTTTTTTCAGAACCTACGTTCAACCATGCTATTCCGGCGCGTTATAACTTTAAAGAATCCGTTTCCAACACGCTTAAAACTCGTAAGATGTAAACGCTCTAAAGTCTGGCTATGTTAAGCAAAGGGAACTTGAGCTATGAATTTTGTTTAGTCTTACACATCAAAGGTTACGAGCCTAGAAAAAATTCGCCTAATTAAAAAAAGGGGAAACCCCCTTAAAGTCATAGAATCTAAATGAAAATCAAACCATCAGCTTCAGTGTATGGCCTCCTCCCGCCTCATCGCGCGGGCGATGGCGGCGCGCTGGCGGTTGGTGGCCACGGGCGCGCCGCGCCAGAACAGCGGCGCACGGGATTCGGATGGAGTCGGGGTGTTGGTCGCGGTCATGACGCGAGCCTCCTACGCTTGTTCATCACAAGCTCGGCTCGCTCGTCTTGGCGGTTCGGGCGGCCGAGCGCACGGGTCCGCCAAGAACCCCGCGTAGGACAGGGCATGCCCGAAGGCATCCCGCACGCCCGACCATAAAACCCCACGACCGAAATCGGCGCGGGGTTACGAGCGCCTACGACAGGGCGGGCTTGGCGGTCCCGCATCCGGCGGATTTTGCCACCGGACACTGTCAGCATAGGCGCGAAATGCTGTACCGTCAATTCAACGCGAAAAACGCGAATCAACCGGGGAGAGACACCGTGAGTTTGCAGGATCAAGCGAAAGCGCTCGCTGTGCGGGCGGCGAATTGCCCGAACGAAGAAGCCGTCAAGCACTCTCTGATCGTTCCGTTCCTTCAGTATCTCGGATACGACATCTTCAACCCCGATGAATTGCGCCCCGAGCACCACGCCGACTTCGCGGAAAAGAACAAGAACCGCGTCGATTATGCGGTCTTCCTTGACGGCGCGCCGCGCATGGGCATCGAGGCGAAGGGCGTCGGCGCGCCGCTGGCCGACCATCGCGGCCAGTTGCGCGGCTATTTCAACGCGATCCCGTCCGTAAAGCTCGGGATACTCACGGATGGCGTGCGCTATGAGTGCTACGCCGACACCGACGAACCGAACATCATGGACAACGCCCCGTTCCTGTCGTTCGACCTCGCCCAGATCGCCGAGAAGGGCTGCGTCGACAACACCGCCGAGGGCGTCAGCGGCCTTCGCAAGGAGAATTTCGACCCCGACAACATCGGCGCGACGGCCCGTCAGAAACTTCTGCACGCCGAGTTCGTCCGCGAGGTCGGCAGACGCTCGCATGGCTTCCTGTGACAGGGTGTACGCCTGCGCGTACGCCATGGTCTGATTCACGACTGCGGGGACGACCAGCACGGTAGTCGCTTCGAACACATGGCAGTCACGGTGCTGCAAAGTTAATTCTTGAGATCCACTGATCTCTTAACCTTAGATTTTATGTTTGCGGAGCTCCCGGTATGGTAGACGTTGCTCTATATCATAGAGTGCTGGATCATTGCGTAGGATATTCTTCAAAAATGCTGAAGACTCCTGAAATGAAAGATACGGCTAAAAAATATGAGAGTGTACCCTCGATTGATAGATTCTTGAAAGAAGGAAGCTTCAAAATGTTTGGTGATAATGGAATACAACTCATAGAAGTGGTGCCACATACAGCGAATCAAAGAAGACATTATGAAATGAAATTAGCATTTACGAAAAAAGTTTCCAGTAAGCTATCTATTAGCCCTTTGATATATTTGTTTAATCCAAATTTGTTAACTGCCTTAGGTGGTACGGTTGTTAATTATTTTGCTCTAACTTTGACTGAGACTGAGGCACAATAATATGGGTGGTTGAGCATGGCCATGAGTATTATGCAACTGTTTTCCAAAAGGTTCTCTTTCCTTCAATGGCAAATGAGACTATCACAAATCAGGTCGCGCAATTAGACGACTCCAACTATGATGAAGACGACTGGTTTGAATCATTAAGAGGGATGGTTGAAACTGTAGATAATAAGGTAGCAATAAAAGAATACGATGATACAGATTTTAAAGATTACACAGGTATGAAACGTGCTAATAAATTGGATCACGCAATGGCCATATGTCTATTTCAAAAGAAATTAGCGTCAAACGGAACTGGCGTTAGACCAGAAATTTTTGATTCGGATTTTCCTGACATAAACGCCGCTAGTACAATTAGAAAAGATAAAAATATAAAAACAGACGAAACAGCTCGTGAATCAGGTAGGCGTAGTAGTAGCGTTAATACAACTGTACAGTACGGAAAAAAGTCGAGAAAGGTGAAATATATTCCAATGTGATGCAATAAATATTTAAATTCAATATTGATGTATTTGACTTATAGCCAGCACTGGCTCAATGTATGATGATTGACACCCACGTTTGTGAGAGATGTTGCTTTGTGTATAACGGGGTACTGTGTTTGATCTAAAACAAAAGACGAAGCTCGAATATAAACTCCATTTCGGTGGTAGTAAGAGCAGTTACAGTGTTTGTGTTGTATTAGCAGTAGTAATAATAGCAGTAGCAGCAGTATTATTAGCGGTATTAGCCTGTACATATTGCCTTTTGCTCAGTTGAATATCGCCTTCATGATGCCCCGGAAGTTTTAGCTTGAAATATTAAGCTGTGACATATTAAGCTGTTCCAAAAATATTGTTGATGTGCGCTTTTGACACTGTTTTGACGCCCTTTAAGCATTAACTTTTAAGCATTATATTAATTTTTTGTCAATTGATCTTCCCCTTTAAGTATTCTCCGGAAGATTCGAGTTAATACCCAAATCAATGAGATACACTTTTATGAAACTCTACATACGCATAGTGTATTTTGATATAGTTCAAACTCCCCCTCAATACTATGTCACATTTTCACCTTTATACGTGTAGCCTTAACTTTACTAGTATCATAGTAGAGGTAGTAGCAGTTAGAATAGTAGTAGCAGCAGCATTAATAACGGTAGTAACAGTTACATTTTGCCTTTTGGTCAACTGGACATCCCACTCATGCCCCTGAAGTTTCCTCTTGGTAAGATAAGCCGTTCCAAGCATATTGCTGATAGGCTCGTATCAGTAATCCGTACACCCATAGCATGTTTTGATTTAGTTCAAATTTCCCTTCTACGTTTCTTCAGGTATTGTTTTCAATATCCTCACCCTTAGTAGTACTCGCTACAGAAGTATTAGTTTTAGGGATAGTAGTGGTAGTAGTAATAGTACTTTTGGTAGCAGATGAACCAGCAGTAGCTGTAGTAGTAGCGTGCAAATATTGCCTTTTTGGTCAATTGATCATCTCCATTATCATTTCCTGAAAATTCCAAATTGATATGCTCAGTCATTCCAAAGGGAGACCATTTGACACTCCATATACACATAACATGTTATGATCGAGTTCAAAACTCCCCTAAGCATTCCCTGAAGGACTGATCTCGATGCCCTTCGTATTTTGGGAAAGTACAATTCAAACATACATACTCATCATGCCCCTGAAGTTTCCTCTTGGTATGATAAGCCGTTCCAAGCATATTGCTGATATCTGATGAAAATCGTGTCGAAATACTTCAGCGGCGAATCCTCAAACACCGTCGCCATATCCGCCGCGATGGCATCCGCCCAGGCGTAGCCGTAATAGCCAGCGTCGTAGCCGGTGAGGTGACCGAACCCAGCCACAAAGGCGGTATTCTCAGGATTGGGGAGAAAGACATCTGCAATGGTTTGATCCGAAACCGAGAGGACATCCGGCGTGGCCTCGGGGTCGGAACCGGAATGGAGTTCCATGTCCAGAAGACCGAAACTGAGCTGGCGTCGATAAAAAGTGCCGATGGTGGCCAGCCGCGCGGCTTTCAGTTTGGGGATGATGTCCGTCGGAATCTTGCGCTCGGGATCCTCATAGTGCGCCGCAAAGGTATTCAACACGTCTTGGTCCCAGATCCAGTTCTCCAACATTTGGGACGGTGCTTCTACGAAATCTCGTGGCACGCTGGTTCCGGAGAAGCGTGAGTAATTGGCCCGGGTGAGGAGTGAGTGCAGGGCGTGGCCAAATTCATGGAAGAGTGTTTCCACTTCATTGTGCGAGAGGAGCGAGGGGCGATCGTCTGAGGGCGAGGGAAAATTGCAGATGAGGGCCACGCAGGGGCGTTGGTATTGCCCGTTGGGAAGACGCTTGCCATCGATGAGGCCGAATTGCGCGAAATGGTTGAACTTGCCCTCCCGTGGGAACATATCGAGATAGAAGGTGCCTAGCGGTTCGTTGGTTTCGGCATCCGATACCAGATAGAATTGGAGGTCCTCGATCCATTTGTAGGGGGCTTCGAGCGGCGCGAATTTGAGTCCGAAGAGCTTCTCGTAGGTTTGGAACATCCCGTCCAAGGCGCGTTGATAAGGGAAGAAAGCGCGGAGTTGTTCGCTATCGACCTGGTATTGTTGTTTCTTCAGTTGGTTCGCGTAGTAACGCCAGTCCCAGACATTGAGTTTGGCTTCGGGGTTCTGAGTTTCCTCGGCTTTGATCAGGCGGTAGGACTCGAGTTCGGCTTGGAACTTGGATTCCAAGCCCTCTTTGAGGTCGCGTAGGAACTGAATCGCGGTGGCGCCGTTGCCGGCCATTTTGGTCTCCGTTTTGAAATCGGCCCAGGCATCTGTATAAAATACTATTGTGCAAAATTATTTTGCACTAGTAAAAAAAAAATCGCCTGGCTGTGGCTGGACTGGTTTGGTTTGTCTTAAAATTGATCAATAATTCTCTTGGATTTTGATTTTCTCGTGATACATCATCATAACCTTTCTTTTCTCCAGAAGTTTTTATTTAAATTTTTCAACGGTGACTTTCTTTTACACATAGTGACAAAATTACTTCGCGTAGATATGCTAATGTTTGCTATAGTTTGGGCCAGATGTACTTGTAACTGGACACCCGTTTAAGTGAACCGGGTTTAGCCCAATAGCTTTAGCCAAATCCTTGTTTATCCGACAATCTGTTTAATCACACACCGTTTAACTAAATCTCTGTCTAGCTCACTTCCCTTCAACTCAGCCAAACTTAATTTAATCCCCTGCAATTCAACTTTATTTTAATTCAGCCCTCATGCAACTCACCCCCCAAATTAACTCAATCATATTTGACTCCACCAGCATTCAATCTCATTGCCGCAACTAGGAAATCGAAATGGGTTTTGGCCCTCAGCATAGAATTTTTTTTTAATTTCAAAAACATGAGACAGAAAGATAAATTGCTGTTTATTTAGAAGGAAAAGGAATAGTTTTTCATTGAAGCAACTTAAAAAAAGCGCTTACACAAGAAATAACCAATGAATAAAGATTATTTCATTCGAACAAACTTTTACCACTTCCGTCAAAATGGGCTAGATTACATTTTTCAGGCATAATTTTGATTTAAGGAAAATTGAGCTGAATGGGCTGATTTAAATAGGGGCTCATTCGGATAGATATTGGCTAGAATGGGGTCGCGTTGCATGAGGTTTGAGCTAGATGACGATTGAATTGATGGGGGGTTTGGTTAAACAAAGACTGAGCTAAACAGAGTTGAGTTCATCGGTTTGAGTGAATGGGGTGGAATTAAATAAGGATTGAACTAAACAGGGATTGAATTGAATGAAGGTTGAGTTACATCTGGACTTAGTTGAACGACGCGTGGAAATTGAACGTCAATTCCGTGGGAATTGAATTGAATAGTTTCGAAATAACGGGGGTTAAGGTATCAAACTACACCTAAAATTTTTTTTACATGTTTTTGGAGTCAAACCTGGCCAGTCAATTCACTGGTTTGACAATAAAAAATATCTTTGAAGTTTTAAGTGTAAAATGTATTAAACTACACCTAAAATGTTTTTATATGTTTCTGGAGTCTCTCATGTATCAATCTACATTAAATTTTTTTGTATATGTTTATGGAGTTTCTCATGTATCTAATTACACCTCAAAAAATTTTCCATGTTGCCGGACTCTCCCATGTATCAAACTAAGCCAAAATTTTTTTTATATGTTTCTTGAGTCTCTCATGTATCAAACTACACCTAAAAAAAAATTATATGTTTTTGGAGTCTCTCATGATCTTGAACAAGATTAGACCTGCGAATTTGCCTAACTTTAGTGCATTGCTTCACTTTGTAAATTAATATTATTCATTATTGTATGTTTCATAAGTATATTTATTATTAACAAACGTTGCACGGGTATAGATCTTCTGATTCGATGTCTTCGGCCGGAAGTGCAATGCGTTCTTGGGGGCAAATCATCCGACGCTTCTCGTGTTCCCCCACCGCCCAAAAAAATCTTCCAGGTACCCATTTGGAGCTGGGTCTACTCTGGCTGAGCTTTCACGGTCAGACAATTTACCCGAACCGGTAAACGTTCACGTTCCGAACCGAATAACCAGCAACACCAAGACTTGATTAAAGCCAAAAATCGCCATCCCGAATCCTTCTTGAGGTTAAAACAGACGTGTTAACTTTCCTAAAGGTCAGCTGCTGACGGTTTTGCCTTGTACAAAGGTTCTCACTGTTAAATGAAGAGCGTTGGCCGTCAATTACATTTTATATCTCTATGCCGATAATACATTTCAAGCTATTGATAAGTTGGATGAATATTATTTAGCTGGACTAAAGTTAGGACACGTTACGCTCTGCATATGTTAATTTGTTGACTACCGATCAAAACTGTCGTCTTTTTAAATAACAGTTACCATATAAAACTAGATACCATACAATTATGGTAGTTACCATAGTTACCATATATTACCACACAGTTACCATATAAAACTAGATAATTCTCGCCATAATCAGCCGTATTTCAGGTACCAAAGCCAAGTATCAACGCCAGTTATCGACTGCGATTAAACGTGCTCGTTATCTCGCGTTAATACCTTATTGCGACGCGCACTAAGTAAACGTTTGTTAATTGCATTGGGCTAACGGCCGATGCGTTCATTAGGACAATACTTAACCCGGGGCAGGCTGCAGTCGATCATCGGCCTCAGCTTTCTGACCTTGTTGTCCATGTTTATTACCCCGCTGGCGTATTTCATCAGCGGGACGCCGTTAGGATTGGTGACTTTAAGACAAGGTCCCAGCATTGGAATGCAGGTGGCCATGGGCAGCATGGCACTGGTGATGGTGTTATTACTGATGGGCAATGTGGTCCCTCATGTCATCGTCGCCTTTGTCGTTGGAATATGGTTACCGGTGTGGCTCAGTTCCACTGTGTTAAGGATGACGCAATCACAAGGCTTGATGCTTACCGTGGCCGGTCTCATCGCCATGGGGTTTGTGTTCTTAATGCATTACAGCATTGAGGATGTCACCGCTTGGTGGCGGGACATGTTGTTTGCCTGGCTGGAACAGGTAACAACAGAGAACAAGGCCGAGATGGTCAAACCAGCGATGGAAAGGATCATTCCTTTCATGAACGGATTTATGGCTGCTGGTATTGCCATCAGCATTAGCACCACGGTGTTTTTAGCCCGATGGTGGCAGTCGCGGTTATTTAATCCGAAAGGGTTTAGGCCGGAGTTTTTATCACTGCGTTTGCCGAAAGGCTTACTGGTGGTTATGGCCATCGCGGCGGGTCTGGTGTTTGCCAGGGTTCCTGGATTAAACCAGATCGCCCAGGATTGTTTGATGGTGATCGCCTGTTTGTACATCTTCCAGGGCATTTCATTTGTCCATGGGTTTGTCGAACGCAAGGGCCTTTCAAAGGCCTGGTTAGTAACCATGTATGTGGCCTTGAGTCTTTTGTTTATCGAGGCGTCGATTTTTCTGGCCTGTCTCGGCGTAGCTGATTCGGTCCTGGGACCGAAACCGGATGACGAGTCGGATGACCCTGATAGTCAGGGTTGATAAGATAGAAAACTATTAATAGAGGTTATAATACCAGAGACCTGCGTCATCCACGCATCCATCTACGGTCTCATAAATTAAACGTGATTGGCTTTCCTATTCTGACCCTAATCTAACCCCCTCCTGTTAACCCCCTCCGTACTGTTACGGGGTTGGGGGGTTATTATCGACAATGGTAATTATATGTCATAATTAGAAATGAATATTAATTTACATAACATAAGTACATGATGAATAAAATACGAATAATTGATCTAATATTATAAATTAACAACTTACGGAGAGGAAACAGGAATTTGAGCGTTATTTGTACTGACACCAGGTGCTGCAGGCGTTTTCTTTCGTAAAGCAGTAATTAACGTCTTTAACTCTGCAATTTTTGACTGGAACAATTTCGTTGGCTTCATTGGAGCTTTTAAGCCAATGATCCTAGAACAAGCTTGGGCATATTCTTTCTCCAATTCCGAACATTTTTTCTTATGGGCTGTGAACCTTTTATGATGAGTTACAACAGAGGATTGATGAGAATGCTGTCGATTTTTCGTCCCGGCTAGCTGATTCTGTATAAGTTTGAGATTAGCCTGAAGCTCCGCGATTTTATCTTCTATTTCACCAGCAGATTTAGAAAGTGTTGCTTCTTTCTTTCTTTCAGCTTCTATTCCTTTCAAATGAGTTATAGTTGACTCCAGCGCTGTATAAACTTCAGACCTGAACGACATGAATGAAAAAGATGAACAGATAAGTGGTGGATGGATTTCAGTTACAATTTACAAACAAAAATGGTTATCCATATTTTGTTTTTAACATGTTAAGGCCCGAAAAGGGAGAATTCGCCCTGAGGATGAGACCCATGGACATTGATACATTAATGAGAGAAGTGGCAGCTAAAACCATTTTCAAAAACTGGATCAACTCTAGATTCTTACGTTGGGACCTAATCGTTGGAAATATGACCGAAACAAATCAAGCTTTGATGATGTGAGGTTGGCTCGAGAAGAGGGAGAGAATAGAAGAAGACCCCCCCCCCCAGTCAAACGGATCGTCCACTGAGTATGGGACACAGATAAGAAAGAAAAACAAGAAACACACAAAAAACAGAATATGAGTTAGGCAGCTTAGTGTGAGACAAAACAAAGAGAAGCGATAGAATAGATGGAAAATATGTAATTTGGGCTATGTACTTAAACGTTATGGGTGGGATAAGGGGTGCTGGTAAAGCATTTGGACAGTGTGAAGCTAGAAAACAATTCTTACTACATAATATATGCAGAATAATTGCACCTAACACATTAGGCATGTAGGCCCACTATACTTTATCCCACCCCAATGTGCAATATATAGCCCAAATTTGTTTATAATGTATTATTTTTTTATCTTACTTTGGTATATTTCATCATGATTGAGCGTCAAAGAAACATATTAGAAATATATTAAGTAGGGGGTATATCATACAAGTACCTGTTTTAACTTGAAAAAATTATATTTGTAATGGGTCATAATACAAAAATTTGAGCTAGAGAATTGAACTGGTTCACAAGTGTTTATTTATTTTGTGCTTATGATTTTATATGACCTGTGATGTCTATTCTCTTACCGATTCTAATTCAAGTAGATTTGAATTACTTCAGGTTATATTGCTTTCATTGTATATATTGTTAATTTTAATTTTTGACAAGTTAAAATCCTTTTGTTAGCTTGATTACGGAATAGAAGTTTTAACATATCTCGTTGGCTCTATTTTGCCATATGAAGTTGAGGCATTTATAATTTTTTTTTAAGCTTTGCTAAAAATCTACAAGTGGGGATTTTGTTAATTAATGGAAATAAATTATTGAAAGCAACTTTCAAAACACAATTTCTGAAAATCTGCCGTCGGTGGGACGTCCCGGACGTCAGTGTTTTTAAGACTTGTTATTCTATATACAGATTATAATTTGTATTGTATGTAACTCAAGTGTTGAAAATTACAAATGGGAGCTGGATTTTGCCATGCAACTCTCTTCATCGCTGAAAAGAAAATCCAAGCACTAACTCAGAAAGCATGGGTAACATTTAAGTGTGGGAACTGTCGCTACTGTCGACAGAAACTATCAATGCCATCCAGCATGTGGCGACAATTGGTATTTTTTCAAGCTGTATAATTATTTTTCTGGCAGGAAATGAGATCAGATACTTGTTACTACTTAAATTTTACGAGTATGTAAGGAGCGATCTGGACTCGCTGGTACATTTCCTTGGCCTGGGTAAGGTCGAATTGCATACTTTCCACATTGACCTGGATGCGTTGTCTAAGGTGGTACGACCGATCTGGACAGCAGTCTCGACGTTGATGCCAAACACTCGCGATTCATTTTATCTGATCGCAAAAAAGCCAGAAAACTGGATACCCAAGCACCGGCCTACGAAAGAGGAGTTCGAATCCGCATTCGGCCGACAGTATTTTTCGCGACTTCTAGATCATGAGAAGCTGGATTGGGAATGAGGGTACTCATAGTCGGAGATCCACGCGGGCGCGACGATGAAGGAATGAAGAGGGTCAATAACCATCTAAGGGGTGAACTAGTTGCGCTAGGCCATCAATGCATAATTGACAGCGGTTTTGGGAGACAAATTAGACAGTCGTTGTGGGACAAAATAGTATTCACAGCGGGCCCAACTCAAAACACTTTGTACAAGATCGCTTTGCTGCGGATCTTGCACCGGAAATCTGAGATAGTCTTGTGTGGGCTCATGCCTAGCATAAGGGCGAGACGCAGTAGCATACTCAGGCGTTGTGTTAACAGGGTTGTTTCAGAAAATCCGCGGACAATTGCGCTCGCGAAAATGAATGAAATTCCGGTCGTGCGTCAGAACGCAGCGACATTCTCGTTTCAAAGGTTCCTTCGGGGTCGAGACCGCCACAAGCCTGAACGAGTAGACAGGCCCCTTCACATCCTGCACGTTGGTCATTTGAACGAGAAACGTAACGTCCACGAACTTGCCGAGTTGTGCCAAAACTTAGGTTGCCAAATCACTTTTCTGGTAAGCAGCACTGAAAAGGAGGAACTTCGAGAACGAAGGCGTCTTGAGGCACTGGGCGCGCAAATCATATCGAAGTACCAGGAAGATCTGTTCGAATTCTACAGGCAGTATGACCTTTACGCCTTCCCTGTTATTCGTGCAGACGCGGCTATTGCTATGCCACTCAGTATCATCGAAGCGCTACTTGCTGGTTTGAACGTAGTATCCACCAACTTCGGCGAAGTTTCGGCGAATTTCGGATATTCTGAGTGTGTAGTTTGATTTAACAGCATACTGAAATTATTCTAACTGATTTAAAAGCCTATGTCACTCGTGTTTAATGCTCTTGTAGCATACACCATTAGCAGAGACTTAGAAAGGTCTTCAGACACATGGGGCGTAATTTCAACTTGTCACCACCCCCCTCTGTCACATTTTATTTTTTTTTACTTTTAACAAGTTTGATGTTCTCTTACCCCTGGCCACTGGTTTAGGCCTATTTTTACGTTTTGCTGTTCACAATCACTTGTTTATTACGTGCTAGAGATTATGACACTAAGATAGAGCTCGAAAGTTTATTTTGGCTTTCTATTACCAGCTTTGTTTTTTTTCCATAATTTTTTTTTTTTTTTTGTTTTTTGATCCATAAATTCAAATTCAAGCCTTGTAACAGTGATTTTTGAAATAGATATCTTATCTTACCTAGTTTATCAATTTAAATATGAAATAAATTTTAGTATAGCAGTCATTTCCCTTGTGGTTCCAAGAAATGAAGTAATAAACCCAAATAAAACTACAATATTTAGACTTGAAGGACAATTTCTTCCTTGTATTTGACTCAATATCTACACCAAATTAGTAAAGACATTACCTTGGCCACCTTCTTGAGTAGACTCTGAAATCAGACTTCTTAGTCTTTGAATATACGTGACTGCAGTCTGAAGTATTTTTAGCTTACTGACATTTTCAGCTGTTGCTAGTTCTGGAATTTCTTTTGAAAGGCACGAAAAACCTTCATTTAGCCTGTCTCTTCTTTGTTTTTCCCATTCCCTTGTTTTCCTAGAAATAAGTTTCCTTGTATTAATCAATTGTTATCATTGAAGCGCCAGAATTCTCGGAAGAGGGTTTCTGGTACTTAAAAAATCATGTTGTGGAGCTAAACTCTGTTTCCCCAAAATCTGAATTCTAATTGTTTTCTTATAACACTAATGTCTATGTAACAAGTAAACCCCCTACCCTCACTAGGAAGACCCTTTACCCCCCCCCCCAACGGCCCCAACCCCAAGAACCTGTTCGTTAACCAGCACCTGTAAATTGTCACAAACATATAATTAAACCCTAAATTTGATTTTAAAACTTAAAAGAAGCCCCAAAAAGAGGAGTTCGACAAGCTAGAAAAATATGGTCGCGATAGCAGAGGCTATGGTTGGCAGACATGATAGTAGGTTCACGCCATAACCGGCGGCCGTGCCCAGCGGCGAGGTATTCACCCAGTCACGGGTAACAAGGCACAGGTGGGCAATATCGACAAAGGCCTCAGCAAAGCCGCCCAACCATAAACCCACCGTGCTGGGTACGGCGCGCTGCAGATGCGTGTAACCCGGCATGGGCGCCATCTCGTCAGCGCAGGCACGTGAAAGGGCCTGCGCGCCAATTGTCGTGCACAGACCGGCCAGGGCACCCAGGCGATCGCGCATGTAAAGCCGCAATGCCACTTGCACCTGGTCATTGCGACTGCGGCCCGTGTGCACCTTGCCGCCGACGGCGCCCAGGCGTTCGGTGAGGTAATGTTCAATCGCGCTGTGGCTATCTTCAAACGGTGGGCCAAGGACGTACTCGCCGGTTTCGACATCCATAACTGATGACCCAAATCTAGAGATTATTTTATTTGGGAAGTTAGCTATTGATAACCGTTTTTTGGTCAAAGTAATTCAAAAAACTATATTATAAAAAATAAAGCCTACAGGGTAGCAAAAAAAAAAAAGATACTGAAAACATTTTTAGGGTTTTCTGCTTTTATTAAAGACCAATCATCGGCACAACGAAGGGTTTTTTAAGACATCCACGGTACGGCAGATGGAATCAAAAGTTAAATTTTTCAAGTATTTTTTGAGCAAGGAGAGACGATTACGGTACATTTTGGCATAAGAAAATATTCTAAACATACTGGGAACCAACTAACAGAATAAAGTTGATCCGTCTAATCAATCAGTTTGAAGGCATGAACTGCGAATCTGATTTTTAAGCAAAAAACTAGCTAAAGTCCCCTGAACTACCGAAGCCCATTTGGAGAGTCGTATTTACTTCATTGTTATCTGCGTTCTATTGAATCAGGTTAATTTTTAAGGGACTCATAACGCCATGCCCCTTTTAGACCAATAGGTCGATCTTTCCTGTAAAGTGTATTTCTTTCTTTTATTGGTGGTCGTTGAATACAGCTTCGGCCATGAGAGCCATGGTGTTCGTGCAAGCAGCAATCGGCGGCTGTGCCTTGGCCGCCTTCATTGCCGTTGATTTTTTTGAAGGCATGACCCCTTTGATCTACGAACAAGGATTCATGGTCAAGGGTGCGTTGCTCTCTGCGCTTTTATTACTGCCCGGAGCCATCGCGATTGGTGCTACCTTCCCCTTAGGTGTGAGGATCCTGGCAGCGGACGCACAACATGCTGCCAATGCTGGCGGCAGGGTCTTTGCCTGGAACACCACTGGTGCGATTATCGGTGCCTTCACCACGGGCTATTTTGTTTTGCCGGAACTGCGTTTTGCGGGGACAGCCACTTTAATGGCCGTGGTCAGTCTTTGTTTGGCGATGGTCATCGCTTTGAAATCGAAACAACGGGCCGTTGGTGGTACCCTTGCCTTCGCACTCATTTTATTGGTGTGGTTCCAACTGCCAACGCCGTGGCGGGTCCTCCAACACTCGCCCATGGGTCGAGGCGTTCCGGTTGCTCCCGAACATATTGCCTATTACGGCGTGGGCCGTAGCGGCACGGTGATGCTTAACGATGAGGCTGCCAGTCTGCGGTTAACCACCAACGGACTGCCGGAATCCTCTATCAGCAAGCCTTGGGACTTACCTGGCCGTTTTGTAATTGCGCGCTGGCTATCCCTTTTGCCGCTTCTGGCCGAGCCTGAAACAGAAAATGAACTGGTGATTGGTTTAGGTGCGGGGATCACGGCGAGCGACTTGCCCGAATCGATTAAAGAAATTCACGTCATCGAGATCGAATCGGAAATCGTGCGGGCGAATCAGGCCATTGCAAATCGTCGCGTTCAACCTCTGCACGATCCCCGGCTGAAGCTTCACCTCAACGATGCCCGCGGTGCCTTGAGGCTTACCGAACGGCGGTTTGATGCGATTATTTCTCAACCATCCCACCCCTGGACCAGCAGTTCTGCGAACCTGTTTACCCAAGAATTTTTTGAAAATGTCAAAAATCTTGTAGTTTCTGGTTTGTTTTTTTTTTGTTTTGGGGGGGGGAGGGGGGGGGGGGGGGGGGGGCGTTTATTAATTTTTGGATATTTCCCCGGAAATTCCCTTCCCGAAAAAATACGCATTCCTCTTGGCTCAAGGAACGACGCATGAAACTTTAGAGGCAATGATGTATCCAAGAAGAACGATACCCCCCCCCCCTTTCACCATAAAATCTACCTGAAAACAATTAGTAATTTGTATAATTTATGGCCATTGCACCAGGGACTGGAAGAAGGGATCTTGTCATACTAGAAGTCACACTTTATTCAACTTTTCAACAAAATTTTTAACAAAGCAGTTATCTGAAATATTACTCCGACATCATGGGGATTTACAAAGGATGCTTAGAATACAGGGCTCAGGAGAGGATGGTTGCCCTCCTATCACTCTCGACTTGCCCTCCGGGCAAGTCGAGAGTTAAAACTCATCTCTCAGGTTGGGTGAGCACCTCCCCCCTAAAAAGCTTCTACGACGATCCCTTGCATAAGGGTGTTTGGGAAAATGATATTCTAAACCTCATTTACAAATGCTTTTTGATTATAGTTTCAAAATAAATATACGTTTTAAAAACGCAAGAAATGATGCTCGGCATATATTTGCAATAAGGAAACAAAAGAAAGTAAGGAGAAGGGATAAGACTTACTAAGGCTAACCAAAAAGCCTTTCCTTTCAAAAAATATATGATTTTTAGAATTGTAAGGAGCAATGCTTATTAAACATTTTTGATGAGAAATAGAAGAAAACAAGAGAAGAAAGGACAAAGCTTACCAACTGGGAACCAGAGACCATAGTCTTTCAAATGATGATTAAGCATCTGTCTTGTTATACCTGGTTGAACTGTGATATCAAAATCTTCAGGGTTAAACGCCGTAATCTGGTCCATCTTGCTTAGGTCAATGCTGACACCACCCTAGAAAAAAAAAGTTTTTGTATCGTTTTCGTAAAAGTAGGATTTTTTTCGTATTTTCCTCCTATTCGGTGCTAATAATACATAATGGTTCTTATGATGCACGAGTAGGGAGGAAAACAAACAAGACCAAAGGGAAAGATTTTCATATTAAATTTATTTCAATTGCGGCGATCGTCTTTCCAGCAATGACTTAACCTCTCTGGTTTCTGGTCGAAGTGAATCGTTGATGTCATTAGGGATATTAATGATATCACCACCTTATTTAAGAAAACTGTAAAAACAAATAATAATATAGAAAATCGATTAATATAATAGACGAGAAAGTCAGAGTTTCGTTGTTACTTTTTTGCTGTTTTGAGAAATCCCGTCGTGCAACAGACCAGTTTTTAAAGTGCCATAACCACTTTAGGTTCGGTATTACTAATGCAAATGCACTTACGACTTGTTGGTGATCTCCAGGATTCCATTTACTTAAAGTTTCTTTCTCGTTTTTCTCTTTTTTTTTAAGTAGAACATCTTCCATCAAAGCATTATCACTTTTGCCTTAAACTGCTATGGTTCTGATCTTTTGGGAATCATAGATGCCACGAAGGTGTAATGAATTCCAGATGGCCATTTCTCTAGCAAAACCTCCATGATTTTCTGTCTTTTCAAAAGCCTTTACATTGCTTAATATAGTTACAATAATTACTACTACTACTACTAACTGCTCACCGCAGCACCAGGCCACCTGCAGCCAAAACAGCAGTGTATTCTTTTCCTCCATCTCAATCGATTTGAGGCCTCCCTCTTTAAATCCTCCCAGAAATTTCCCATTTCCCTTAAGTCTTTCCTTATGACATCCTCCTACCCCGAATAAGGACTACTAGCTTTTCATTTAGTCCTTGACGATTGGCCAAAAAGGACAATCTTTGGCAATCCTTCATTTGTGGAGCGTGCCCTAATCATCTCAACCTTTCTTTAGCTGTAGCCCTAGAAAGCGGGATTGAACCACACTTTTTCGTACAGCCTAGTGTTTTAGATACGGTTAGTCAGTCGAGCACCCAAAGCAATCTGCATGTAAGTTCTCTGTAAAACATCTAGCAAATCTTATTTTGTTCTCCGGGGTGCCCATGATTAAGAACCGTGCCTGACCGCTGTCATCACTGTAGCTTCCAAAGTTCTAATCTTAGTTCGAAGACTAATCTTCTTATTCTTCATGTTTCAAAAAGGGCACCAGAACTTTTAATTTTGGATTGAATTAGCTCCTTTAAAAGTTTCAATGAAATTTCTAGCTATTATAGAGTGATGTTGCAAATGATATTCCTCTGAAAAAAAGAGGGAGTGAGATTAAATCAGCCCCTCCTGAATACGGTAACTAACAAATGAATCTGGTTCTTACACACTTAGAATTAGGCATATAAAATTTGTCGAGATTACTTCCATTTGGCTTTAATCAGTTCAGATAGGAGTAGACATAACAGGCCGTAAGGTTAAGAGCACCGTTCAAACCTGAAAAGCACCGTTCAAGGATGAATTTTTTTCTAGAATAGGTTAAATAAATCCCCCAAAGCTTTGCACCACTTATCTTAGGCACAATGAACAATAAATCCCTCACCACACTTAAAAGCCCTTAATAATCCACCCTTAAATTTTAATCTTGATATTATTTTTACAAAGTATCCCATATTTACCTTCTGTCAGAGCAAAGAAAAGGAGTAAATAGATGGATTTTTTTTTGGGACATAAAAATATTACCTCTACTGCCTGCTTCACGATTTTTTCTTCTCTATCTTCCGTAGTTGGCAGAATATTCTGGATCCAAGCATTTCTGGTAGCAATACATGGTTTTTTCATGAGCAAATCTGTCAAAAGGATCAAAGATGCTTGGCGAATGATCACAGACGGGTCGCGACAATTTTGAGCTGCTATCTGACGAATACATAAGACAATAGTAAAATGATTGCAATACAAGTCTTAGGGCTAAAGTTCAAGGAGGAAATTTAATGCATCGTAGCTTAATAGGGTACACAAAACCTGGAGAAAATAGGAGTTAGCATTCACAAAAAAGGACTGAAAGATTTCTTGACTTAAGTAATAACCAAAAAATGTTTAATTTGTCAAATGAACTACCAACCTTTCGAGTCAAATTCACGAGTCCTTCTTCCACGCCTTTCACACTAGGATATAACTCAATCCCCCTAGATACAAAAAATAAATATTCACCTTACGACCCTTCTTATAGTAAATAATAAATTAAGCGTAATTGACTATTTTATTAGCAGAGCCTTATGACCACGTTAGCCACTAATTCATGTGCGTTCATTCATTATTTGAGTGTTGTGCTGAAATGACACTTTAAAAAAACAATAGACCTCTTATTTCATCAACAACCTAAGAATAACCACAACAAAACTGGCGCATGGACACAAACCGAAAATGATCGTGGCGGGTGCTTCGGCCTACGCCCGTGTTATCGATTGGAAACGATTTCGCCAAATTGCGGATTCAATAGATGCATATTTATTTGTCGATATGGCACATTATGCAGGCCTGGTTGCTGCGGGTTATTATCCAAATCCGGTCGGCATCGCCGATTTTGTAACCAGTACGACTCATAAAACGTTACGCGGACCGCGAGGCGGCTTCATCATGGCCAAACCGGAACATGAAAAAGGGCTTAATTCTGCAATATTTCCGCAGACGCAAGGCGGTCCATTAATGCATGTTATCGCAGCTAAAGCAGTCGCTTTTAAAGAAGCAGCGAGTAAGGAATTCAAGAAATATCAGGAGCAGGTCATTGAAAATGCGCGTGTTATGGCAAAAGTACTTCAGCAGCGTGGATTACGCATTGTGTCTGGAAAAACAGATTGTCATATGTTTCTGGTTGATTTACAGGCCATCAATCTAACCGGTAAAGAGGCTGAAGCGTCACTCGAAGAAGCCCATATCACTGTGAACAAAAATGCGATACCGAATGATCCGCAAAAACCGTTCGTGACCAGCGGTATTCGTGTCGGCACACCGGCAATGACAACACGCGGATTCAAGGAAATTGAAGCCGAACAACTTGCCAATATGATCGCCGATGTCCTTGAAGCACCTGATGATACAGCGGTTATTTCGCGCGTAGCCGGCGAGGCCAAGGCATTATGCGCAAAATTTCCGGTCTACGGCAATTAAGATTCAACGTTCATCATGTATACGGGCATACGCAGGTCGAATCCAATCAGTCTCACTGACCGGAACATGCGGTTATGAAGTGTCCATTTTGTAACGCGGAAGATACCAATGTGATTGATTCGCGAGTCAGTGAGGAAGGCAATCGCATCCGGCGCAGGCGGCGTTGTCTGGCTTGTGATAAACGTTTTACCACTTATGAGACAGTTGAATTGCGCTTGCCTCAGGTTGTTAAGGTACTAAGTACAGCGTTACACGATCAACAGTCCGACAGACAATGCTCCGGCGTATGTTTGTAGTGTGTGCATGTAGGGTTGGGAAGTGAGCCCTTCCAATCGGCGTTCAATGTTCCTGATAGATGAGATAGGTCCGGATGTATGGAAAAAAATAATTCAACAAACTGGATGACTTTCGTAAGGTTCGCTTCAAGCGATCCCTGAAGGTCAAGAGTATCTTGGATTTGAGTTTTTTGAGAGCGAAAGGAAATAAGAGGGATTGAGGAAGACGTTGGAGCCCCGAGCGTAAAAGAGGTATCTCCTATTGCGGTGCCAGACAACGTCAACTCATACAAAGGGATCTGAGGACCTTGAACGGTAAAGTAACTGTTCAAGAGCCCATTTCTCCCGTTCACGGATCCATTCAAGGTCACATCTTGTAAGGGGTCTTCAGCCTGATCTCGATGGATCATTACATCTCCCAGCACGAGTTCTTCGAAAGGTAAGGGCGGAAGGGGTTTCAGGAATTCTTCTATGGTAGGAGACCGTTTGGGGTTAGACTCGAAAGAATCCGTACTGTCCGCTGGCTCAGGGGATGCCGATGAGGAGAGCACTATCGTTCCATTTCCGATGAGCACTCGGGAGAGGTTTCCATGAATGAGCCGCGGGATCTGATACTCGAGGTCAATATTATTCAATTCAACTTGAGCAAAGTTTTCGGATACGTTCTTTTCAAAAGCCAGGTGATTGATATGCAGTGAATGCAGGTCTGGGTACCCCAGATCAATATGGACTCGCGCAAAACCCTGTTGGGCTAGCACTTCTTTCACCAAAGCGGGAACGAGAATGGGGAACACCCCGTATATGGCGATTGGGAGCCCCACAAGCCCCAGAAGCCCCCACCATAAGATTTGTCGACGGTTTTTAGCCACAGACTCTTATTTGGTTGATAGTGATGAAAATTATGAAATTGAGTTTCTGCTATAAGAATGATTGCGGTACTATTGTATTGGAGGCTGCCCGCGATTAGATGGATCTATGGCGTTATGACGACCACTAATCTCGGACAGTCTCCTAGTGAATTACAGCACTCCCTCTTGAGCCGTCAAGGTTTGTCGCACACATTGATTATCACAAAAGGAGCAACATGACTGCAGAAGGTTCCCCAAGTTCCACAGATTTAGGCTTCTCTATGCGAAGCTAAAATATTGGACTTATAAACAAATTTTTTGCTAAAAAAAAGAACAAAACACTCATAGCTCAGTGCTCGGATCCGGATCCGGATTTTTCGATGCTAAAAACCGTCAATTTGCCTCATTTTATACAAAACACCCACCAGGCTTTATAGTCAATTAAATATTTTACTAGCCTCATATTTTTCTTCAAAAACTTTTTTTCCGGACGATGTTGAAAACCAGGATGAACAATAGGCCAGACAACACGTGCAGAGGGGCATACATAAAATAGAATAGGCATATAAAAAACCTTCAGTAGGCTACAATAAAAAAGAAAGAGTAACAAATAACTTGTATGATTCTATCAGATTTTAGGACAAAGTAGTTTTTATCCTCTACTCACGCTTAATGACAAAAACAGGGAAACCAATGATACGGTGGCTTACGGATGGATGGCCTTAGACAAATACCTACAGTGCATTGTCCTATAAAAAAGGTTATACTGACCAAAATAAGATAAATGCGGGGTCTAAAACCAACGCGTAATTTATTTTGGACGACTAAGTGAACGATTTCAGAGAGCAAAAAAGGAGGACATAGCATATTTTTGGAATAATGAGACACTTCTAAACGTCCGAGGATCCAAATAAGGTAAGAGAAAACCAATGCACGGCGTCATTTTGGAATAACGAGAAACTTCTAAACGTCCAAGGATCCAAATAAGGTAAGAGAAATTCAATGCACGGCGTTATTTTGGAATAATGAGAAACTTCTAAACGCCCGAGGATCCAAATAAGGTAAGAGAAAAACCAATGCACGGCGTTATTTTGGAATAACGAGAAACTTCTAAACGTCGGAGGATCATAATAAGGTAAGAGAAATTCAATGCACGACGTTTATTTTGGAAAAACGAGAAACTACTAAACGTCCGAGGATCCAAATAAGGTAAGAGCAAATTCAATGCACAGCGTTATTTTGCAATAGCGAGGAACTACTAAACGTCTGAGAATCCAAATAAGGTAAGAGAAAACCAATGCACGGCGTTATTTTGGAATAACGAGAAACTTATAAACGTCCAAGGATCCAAATATGCGTATGAAATCTCTGATCAAGTTGGAGCTACAGGGCACGATTCTGATCATCCCGCGCGAGGGCGGTTATCTGTTTCGCATTTATGTGGAACTCGACCAGCTGGCCGAAAACGAGCGGGTGGCCAGCAAGAACATAACGTCTGACTACCTGATCGACGCGGCAAACCGGATTCTCAGCCCCTACAGCATCAACGTCAAGGAACTGGCCTGGTGGTCCGTCTATGAAATCGGTCAACGGATTTGCGATCGGTTTGACGATGTCCCCGAAGGCGACCTCGCGACCCGGCTGCCCCATGTCTTCATCGCCGGCGACGCCTGTCACACCCATTCTCCGAAAGCCGGGCTGGGCATGAATGTATCCATGCAGGATGCGTTCAACCTGGGTTGGAAGCTGGCGCATGTCCTGCTTGGCCACTCGGATGCTGACCTCCTGCGCACCTATTCAGCAGAGCGCCAGGCCATTGCCCAGGAACTGATCGATTTCGACAGCCGCTGGGCGCGCATGCTGAGCATGCCGACAAAATCGGCGGACAACCCGGACGGCATCGACCCGGCAGAGGTGCAGGACCATTTTGTCAAAAGCGGTCGCTACACCGCCGGAACGGCAACGCTCTACCAACCGTCCGTATTAACCGGTGAGCAAACGCATCAGAACCTCGCCAAAGGCTTCCCCATCGGCATGCGGTTTCACTCGGCACCCGTCATTCGCCTCGGTGACGCCAAACCGATGCATCTGGGGCACACGGTCGAAGCTTACGGCCGCGGGCGGATCTTCATCAGTTCGGGAAAGGACGACAGGGCGGTCCTTGGATCGGCGGTCTACGCCCTTTGCAGCTTCCTGGCGTCCTCACCGGATTCGCCTATCATCAGACACACACCTGCAGACGCCGACCCGGATTCGGTGATCGACGTTCGCGCTGTCTATCAGCAGGGATTCCGCGAGTTGGAGCTGGCCACGATGCCGTCATTCCTGCTTCCGCGAAAAGGCAAATACGGCCTTTGCGACTACGAAAAGATCTTCTGTGCCGACATCGCTTCAGGCGAAGACATCTTCGACATGCGCGGCATCGATCGCCGGTCCGCGCCTTGATTGAATTTGTTGAGCAGGGCGGTGTGCTTTTTGTCTTTCCCGGGAATCGAATCGATTTGAATTGGTATCGGACGGCACTTTACAAAGATGGGCAAGGGATACTTCCGGCACCATTCGGCATCGAGAAAGGCAAGAGACAGGTAACGTCTCAGAAAATCGTGTCGCAACATTTCGATCACCCCTCGCTGGCTTTTTTCAATGACACATCAAACGGTGATTTGACCGAAGCCAAAGTGAACCGCTGGTACGAATTGGAAAGCACCAAAGCTCGAGCAGCAGGTGAACCCCGCAAAAACTCGTCCGTTTTGATTCGGCTGGATAACGCTGATCCCTTTTTGATGGAGTGCAATTACGGCAAAGGTGTGGTGTTGCAAATGGCAACGACTTGCGACGCCGACTGGACCGATTTGCCTTTGAAACCGGTATTCCTGCCTTTCATCCAGCAACTGGTGACCACGACTGCTTCCCGAATGATCCCGGCGAGAAACCTGGACACCGGACAGCCTGCAGTCCTAAATTTCAATTCGAATGAACAGAAAACAATCACGGTTCAAACACCTAGCGGTACGGAACGTGTCATTTGGTCACAAGTCACTGATAATGGGCATTTTGCAAGTTGGGATAGCACGAGTCAGCCCGGCATCTACCAATTCCAGACCAATGAACAATCCGTTAACTTTTCCGTGCGGACGGATCGTGCTGAGTCGCAGTTGGCGTCGTTGAATACCGACGACTTGAGTCAACTGGCAGAGCAAACAGGTGCCTACGTTTTTGAATCCGCCACAGACTATCTGTCAAATGACGAGCTGCGCCGAAAAGGAAGTGAGATTTGGAAAATCCTGCTGGCTTGCTTCCTGGTATTTCTATTTTTGGAAGTTGTCCTGCAGCAACGATTTGCGAGGGCCCAAGTATGACAAGCCTTCGATTCGTGGGTGATCTACCAGTGTTCCTGGGTCTGGCGATTGCATTGCTGGTCGCCTTTCTTTTATTACGCTACTACAACCGAGAAAGTTTCGAATTACCGGGCAAACTGAAGATCATCTTGCCGTTGCTTCGATCAACCGCCTTCTTTCTTACCGTCGCCAAAACGCTTGGCATACACCCTAGAACGCTTGGCGCATTTCCACCCCACTTGGCACGCGCCACCTGGTGTACATGATTTCTGAGAGAGAGCGACTCCTCGGCAATCTCAAATTTGACAACTCCATTTTCAGACTATTTCTGCCAGGGAAAAATGGATATACCAAATTTTGGAATAAAAAAGAACCTTCTAAGCATTTTGCAAGTACAAAAAACCACAGGAACGCATCGACAATTTGTTTATGAGTATTGTCGTCACTTTTTCACGGTCGGTTTTCAAGGTTTTATATTTGATTTATATATATTTTATATGTATTAATCTCAAGACTTCAATCGACCCGAATCTTAAACAGGAAAGCGACAGCTCCTTTTGAAATTACTAGCCAAGTAAGACCAAGGGTGCCAACTGAAACAAAAATATAGAAGATGCAGGAGCAAGGTTTTTTTCGATTTTTTAAATAAGATACAAAAAAAAATAACCTAGAGGGTCAATTTAGTTGCTTTTCGAATTTTTATGTGAAAAACCTAACTTATTTTTAATTGACCATAGGGGGGTAATTGACCACTCCCCCTATCCCCTCCATTTGACACCCTGAGTAAGACATATCTTGAATGATTGCAGTAGGGGCTTCGATAAAAACTTATCGTTAAGTTATTGCAAAAGCAGATAAAGCCTCTTATTCTTAAAGGTACAGTTTCTTGAAATGAGCTTTTAAGACTTGGGAAGATAATCATACAGTAAACTGGCCTTTTTTCGTTAAACACGGCTCTTTATAATACGCAATACTAAAGTGCTGCCTTTGATAGAAAAGGCATGAATAATTTATGAATGATAAAAAATCAATAAAAAAAATGTGCCTTACTAAGATTCAAAGACGTTTCCCTTGAAATTATGTTTACCCGAAAATAAAGATTCCTTTACTTTACACGACCAGTAGACGTTTTAAGACTGCAACCATATTCCTATTTGGTCTTGCACAATCCCGGTTGTGTTCGACACTTTTTTGTAGATATTTTTGTGATGCCTAAATAAGTAAAAAAATTGGCCTTGTATACTTTTAAATGTATGTTTAGGGAGACTAAATATTTTTTTTCTAATTTCGATTAATGTCAGGATGGGCATTGGTCGATTTCTTCCATGTCTAGTTTTCTCCACTATAGACCTTATTCTTATAAAAAGTTTAGAATGCTGATTGTGCTTGACGAACACAAACCAAAAAATATAAAGGATATAATAAAAAAGATTAAAAAAGAACTTGAAGTTGATTTTAAACAAGTGAAAAACTTCAGCTGAACAGATTATAGTGCTCTTTCTGCGTTGTTAATGTTCACGCCAAGAGGTAATTTATTTTTTTGTTGTTTTTCTTTAGCACTAAGAACGGCTTAGCTTTGTTTTTTTCCCACTGGCTGAAAAACGCCCTTGTTTTCTTTGTATTTTGAATTTAGTATTTTGCTAGTATTGACTCTGACCAATTCTTTTATTGTCTGAAAGTCAAACTAGCAAGTTCCTGGGCAAGAAATTTCTGTCTTAACCAGGTCAAAGACTTTCTCCTATTTTAGATAGCCAAACAGAGCAAGTTCTTGGGCAAGAAATTTCTGTTTTAACCAGGTCAAAAACTTTAAAGAGCGCATTCAACGTTGGTGAAAAAGAGCAAAAATTTGAAAAATAGAAGAAATTGAGTGGCCCAATCCCCCCTCCACAACATAAACCCTCGCAACACATTATACAGAACTATTTTAAACGAATTTAGTTTGAATTCAAATGATATGTTTAGTTAAAATTTGTATTTTGACAGAAAAGGGGGTACTCACTCGACTGTCAAAACAGATATTTGACCAACATCTTCAGACAACAAAATGGAGACAATTTCTTTTCGATAGAGTGACAAAAACGCTTTTAGAAACAAATCTGAAAATAGGAATAAAATAAAAAAATTCGATTGTGCTGACAAGACGAAGAAAATGCGTTTCATCATTGTTCTGCGAACAGCAGAACAATGGTGAAAACAGAACAATGTTGCTGGTCGCAGAACAGCAAGATAAAATATCAATGAGAATAGGTTACGAAAAACATTCAAGAACAATTTTTCCAAGAAGAAATTAACTAACTCTTAAAACACTTTGGCAAGAATCAATATAGTTTAATCTGCAAATTCAAACTGCGTCGGCTTTACATTGTTTGCGCGCGAACTTCGTGAGGAGTTGGGGCGCGGCGGCGCATATCTCGCCGGGCAGGAATTCGGCCAGGCCGAACCGGCTACGGGCGTCAGCTTGTACATGGATTCCATTCTTCGCGGGCTGCCGGAGTCTACCCCTGCGAAACGTCTGCTTGTTCCGGCCGACCTGCCGGCGAAAAGCGCTGCAACGCTTCATGCCGAAGGATGGACAACGGTTCACCTTCTAGACGGCGTACAACCCGACGTGGACGCAGCAAAAGCCCAATTTTGCGACTATTATCTAGCTGCGGGAAAACCGTACTCAGTAGAAGGTTAAGTTAAGAAATGGCCAATGTCACCGTCGTCGGTTCGCAATGGGGGGACGAGGGAAAAGGTAAAATCGTGGACTGGCTGTGCGAGCGGGCGGACGTCGTCGTACGGTTTCAAGGCGGGCACAATGCGGGACATACGCTGGTCATCGACGGCGAGGTTTACAAGCTCAGCCTGCTCCCCTCGGGTGTCGTTCGATCGGGAACGATCCCTGGGCATTGCTGGACGAAATTGATCGTTTGACCGATCAGGGGCTGTCAATAAGCCCTGAAAACCTTCTTGTTGCCGAAAACGCCGCTTTGATCTTGCCAGTCCATGGAATGGTCGATCAGGCATCCGAACGGGCTCGCGGCAATCAGCCGATTGGAACGACGGGCCGGGGTATCGGTCCGGCATATGAGGATAAGGTCGCTCGGCGTGCCATCCGTCTGTGCGATTTGGCGGAACCGAACACGCTGCGTGCCAAACTCGATCTGCTGCTCAACTATCGGAATGCCCTATTGCGCGCTTTTGATGCGCCGGAGGCCGATGCCGATGCCATTTATGCCGATCTGCTTGCTATTGCCGATCGCGTTCTTCCCTATTGCGGCGTCGCTTGGCAGAAGCTCGAAACGCTACGCAAGGCAGGTAAGCGCATCCTGTTCGAAGGGGCGCAGGGGGCGATGCTGGATGTCGACCACGGGGCCTACCCATTCGTGTCGGCGTCCAATACGGTGGGCGGTCATGCCGCAGCAGGCAGCGGCGTGGGCGGTGCGGCGTAAATCAAAATTTGACAGGACAATTCTCTTACTTAATAATAGATCTGAGTCAAATTTCGAGTTTTTATTTTTGTGCTCAACAGACATGTCGAGATTTAAACGTTTGAATTGGATATCTGAAAATCTCAAGATTAAAAAAAAATATTTTGAAATCTATCACAGATTGAAACCCTGAGAATTCAAATCACCAATCTATACCTATCAAATACAAAATAAACAAGCACATAATTATTTGTTTTTTAAGGAGTATTTCGACTCATGTGCTTAGTTTGAAGCACATACCTACATGCGTCTTTATTAGAGTTCATGTTTCTCTGACGATTTTGGTGAATTTTTCTGACATCTGAAGGATGAATAGAAGAGGAAAAACTAACGAAGAGCTCTACACAGGACTAGCCATTTTAGACGTTCACCCAAATATTGAGGTAGAAATCGACCGTGTAATAAATAGATATGGCGGGAGCAGAAATAGAGAAATAGACTTTTAGATTGTGAATTTTGTAATTTAAGCGAAACGTTTATTATGCCTAGAATTCTTTCCAAAATTTTACTAATAAATTTACATACTGCTGAAAAGATAAAGTTTTGTCAGTTACAATCCCAAGGTATTTCAAAGAAACTGTCTGTTTTGTAACTTTATTAGACATACTTAGTTCATTGATCTATGGGCAAAAGTCCGGCGAACGCGAGAAAATAATAAAATTAGACTGTATTAATCCTTAGTTTATTTACCCTCCGTCATGCTACAATTCTATCAACTGATATCTTCATAGACTTCTAAAGCAGCTCCGCTGTCTTATAGCTGTTGTACCGGGCTAATAGCTGTTGTGTCATCAGAAAAAGTGAAACTGTTCCACTAGCCGGGTTTACCGTTAGTTTATCTGTTCTTTAGCAAAAATTATTTAGACAATTTGGTAATTCATTAATAAATATCTAGAATAACATAGGAGCAAGAACTAATCCTTGCGGAACACCTATTTCAACATGATTTTCTGAAGAAGAATCATTAGTTGGAGATACTGATAACAATTACTTAAATAACTTCTCAACAAATTTGACGTTTGTCCCATCAGAAAATTTTTACCCTCGCTCTTTACGCTAAAGCTTTTAATTGTTTTAAAAAGTAGAATTGTGGCAAAGAGTCAAACTTTAGCGTAAAGGACCTTAAAATTTGCAGCTGAACTTTCCGTGGCAGCTACAAGGTTCCAGAGGGACATAAACCTTAAGGTATTAACCTTGAACCTTCCAGCTGAGCCTTGCAAAGTAATAACTGGAAGGTTTTAGACGGAATATAAACCCTGAGATAATAAATCTATGGTCAAACCTTGCCAGTAACCTGCTACCTCGTATCAAAGATTATACAGCGAGAGCAGCAAATTTATTGAACTCTGATCAAAAGTAACCCCAGTATAAAAAACACAACAAACAAATATAAAAGAGTAGTATAAGGAACTGGAAGATCTAGAAAACTTCTAAACATCAAACCTGAAAGAAGAAAATATTTAAAAGTAAAAATTACAATTTGCATTGGACAAGTTTATTGATGATTGTGCGAGAATTGAAGTTGATTCCCAATTTGCCGAAAATGATAAATAGCTATAGAAAGAAGAAGGCATATAGCAGAAGGATGTCAAGGCAGAATAGATACCGGCTGGTAACATTTGATAAATTAGGTAATAAGCTGGGGGACATAGTTATCGCGGGCAAAGCTCGACAGCTGACAAGCTATATGGAAGGTATGGATAACTCATCCAACAGCCATAAACCGCTAATTAGGTTCTTTGTGTTTTTATTGGGGTGGGGCTATCAGCCTTTGTGTCCTGAGCTATGATATAGTTTAGTGAGTCCGCCCATAATAATAGTATTTAATAGTAACAATGATACTAATAAGAGAATTTAGACTGATAGACTCAAACCTGTGCATACAGAAACCTAGTATTCCCTCTCTGCTTTTAGAGACATCCATATCCCTAATTTTAAAGACATCCATATCTTTTCTTTTAAAGACACCCGTATCTTTGATTTTAAAGATACCCATATCCCTGATTTAAATGACACTCATATCCTAATGGGCAGAATATTTACAATCATATTTGATTGTGGACGATCTGCTGCTTATTTGGACTTACAATGATGTGTTTATTTAATCTCTACGCTCTTGAATTTTATTGAGCAATTGATGTCTAATTTTTCCAGAATGCCCACTACATCCCTATTTTTCATTTTAACAAAAAAAAAAAAAATGCAAAAAACTATTTAATTTGAAAAAAACTTTATTTTGAAGTCTTTTTTTGTACAAAATGATAGATTTTACAGCAGTAATGCCTACATGAGATTTAATAAAGTAAAATGTTTAATAAAGGAAGAGAATATTGAAATTAGATTGATTGTTTAAAATTTAATGATATACAAAACAAAGAGAACCTGGTTTCGATCAGTTGATCAGCTTTTTTTTAACGCTCTAACTTTTAAGAAAAAATGACGGCACTTTGTTGATATATAACATTTTAGATGATTAGCTTTTAGAGGATTTAAGGGGATGGCAACCCATTATTCGCTCAGTTTTTATTCGCTCATTTTGTTCTATTCTTTTTCTATTTTACCTGTTCATCTCAGGTTTGACTTGAAAATTCATTTTAATTTCTGTTTATTTAGGTCTCATTTACTCACCCACAGTACTTTTATTTGTTTTCAGTTTGATTTGTTATTGACCTTTCTTGTGTGACGTTCTTACGTCCGTATTTCTTAGCCGATTTTAGCAAAATACTATGAATTGAGAGTTGGTAAGAAGTATATATTATGCAGTTTATGCGCATATGAGTGGAATGGTCCTAGTTGATCGTCAAGCCATAGATGTAAGCGAAGTGTTTGTCTAAAGCATAAATGGTCGAATGTGATGAGCACGCATACCTCAACTGCTTTCAGTGGCCAGGCCTCACATCCTTATAACAGAACAGAGCCCAGCTTCACGTAGACATGACTTAGTTGGAATGTGAATTTCCTTTCTATTCCATGGGGTTTCTCGGAGTTAGCCAAATACAGCAGAAGCAATAGCCATGTTGGAGCGGATTTCATCGTTATATGTGCAATTTATATCAAACAGTTCGTGGTAACGAACTGTAAGTAAGGAGCGACCCGGTTCAATAGTAGCCGAAACTCTAAAAAACGGAATTTTGATACAAATAGAAACATCAAAAGAATCGGGTGTTTATGCAGGTTTTAAATATTTAAGTCTCACCAAGTTTAGTCCCGCCAAAACCGCGACCGACGCCCGCCTGCTCCCGGCACGCATTCGCGCGCTGGTCCGCGCCAACCACCCCGACGCCGGCGCTCTCCTCACCGACGCGCTCGATTCCGCCGGGGACTCGAGGGCGCGCGCACGGCTGATCGAAGCACTCCGCGTCGCCGTCGCCCCCACCATCGCAGCGAGCGCCGCAACCGCGCTGCCCCGCGAGCTCGCAGCGATCCTGCGGCCGTAGCGCGCTGAGGTCAGCGCACCTCGTTCACGTTGTAGTCCAGCGTTCCGTCGTCGAACGCCTGGCTGACGTCGGCTGGCCAGACATCCCGGAACCGGTCGTAGTAGACCTCCCACAAGACGTGGAGCCCGCCGGCCTCCCGGGTGCCGAGAAAACGCTTCACCGACTGCAGGTCGGGGTAGTTGAGCGGCTGGTGAAAGAACGCGATGAACTCGCCGACCGCCTTGAAGGCATAGAGCGCGTCGCGCAGCGGGATCTCCACAGTGCGTTCGCTCTCGAACTGGTCGATGCCGTACTCGACGACCTCTTCGATCGATCGGTACACCTGGAACGAGAGCCCGGACCGATTGAAGAACGCGCAGATCGCACCGAACGCGCGATCCCAACACTCCCGGCCTTCGGCCGGCAATGCAGCGAGCGCTTCCATCCGCACTTCCCACGCGGGCACCGCCGCCGCCGAGTCGGCGAGTCGCACGTCGGACAGCCAGATCGTGAAGCCACGCCCATCGATCCGCTTCCAGATCGGGAACGGGTCCGCGCTGCGGCTGCCGTGTGCAGCGCCGAGACTCTTCTCCACTTCGCTCCACTCCGCCGGGAACGCCTTCGTCCGCACCCGAAACGTCGCGGCTGGCCTGTCGGTCATGAGTTCCTCCGATCACCGGTTCGCGCCACGAACCGAGGTCACAACTCCCGCTTCGCCGTCGACAGGATCTGCTCTGTCGCCGTCAGACGTCGTCCCAACGGGGCGACGCGTGCCCTGCGCAGCCCGGAATCATGCCAGATCGTCGAGCGCAACCACCGCCAACGCAATCGGTCCGACCAGAAGGGTCGACCGACTCGCAACGGGTGCCGCTACGACTTTCTCAACTTCTTTCTCAACACATTTATGATTAGTGAGTGATCTTGTTGCTCGAATCGAGGTCCCGAATGCAAGTCCAATGTACTTGAGAGACGCACAGGTGAAAATTGTAACAGGGCCAACCTGAATTTTTGAATCGGGAGGGTGATGACAACCAAAAACGAGAAATTCAGTTTTAGCAGAAGCCATACGAAAGGTGGCTTGCGTCAATAGATGGCTTGATAAGAAAATGCGGTATTCTGTGGGTTGCACAGCGAATGGCATTGTTGAATATAGCAGGACTTAGCAGCTTTCTGGTACTCTATTTTACTCGATTTAAGTACCCTAAAAATTAAACTAGATCTGAGACGATCACAATCCACCCAGATCTTAAACCGGAGCTTGAGACGGCCCTTTGCAAGGTGTAGTTCTGAGTGGTCACTCCAGCCTTTTTTCCTCTACCAGCCCTAATTCTCTCAGATGGTACTGCCACTGAGGCGGCTACTTTAATCAAATGAGTAATCCCAGTAATAGAGCAATCTACATCAAGGCTGCTGCCCTTCAGCGTTGTAAAAAGAAGGCGAAAATGAATTTTGATTTTAGACAGCATAGAATCCAAAACACTTTGACATAGTGGTATATCAATATTATCCCAATGCATCTAAAACCACTGAGGCTGTTGACTGATTTGTGGAATAAACAAATCCCTACAGAACTCTAAATTTAAATGGTCACTAATTAACACATCATCAGATACGTCAACAATGACACTCTGAAGTTTGAAAATACCGAAGTTTGAAGTTTAAAATTTTTGAGAGGACAAAATCAAGATCGGAAGTGGGACCAGAATGTTGAACGTAAGAGAAAGATTTGGACTTTGAAAGCAAAAATACGTCGCTTGGCATTGAAGAAAGGAGCAACTGTGTAAAAGGGTGCAGCAGCATCTTTGAGGTCTGAGTTGAAGTCGCCACATATGACAAACAATTTATTTGATAACTTTATGCAGTAATTTTGACAGGGAGGCACAAGTTGACGCATGTTGTTGGCTAGATGTAGAATTTTGATAATTAGTTGGTATATGAACACATACAAGAACAATACCACAAGATCAACAACAAGTATATTGATAAAATTGTGTACAATGATGCATAATGATGTGCTATTTTTTCGCGTGGGTAGAGCAGAGTTATGCCTCGAGTCTAAAAAAAGACCCTTTTTATAACCAAATGTTCTAGCCTCTCAAGATACTTAAGATGAATATAGAAGAATTTCGGGAGGGGGCAGTAATAAGAGAGTAATAACCTCTCTGTTTTGCCCAGAGTGTTTTTGGGCTAAGCCGGTAATATGAGCTTTACGCCGTGCAGAGACATCGTTTTTGAAGCATACAAGATCACAATCACATTTTTCGCCTCACAAAAGTTGGAAGATGCCACCATATTTTTCATGTCGGATCAGTGCTATCAGAAGCTTTGTTTTAAAAAGTTTTAAATTGGATTTTTTCTCCTTTTTCTGTTCATAAGCATTTTTGAAAACGCATTTTTAGAAAACAGATCTTCTAAAATAATTCACTTTAAAAACCACAGTAATAATTATTCTACAACTCATTTATGATATTTCAGGTCCTCTTCCTCTCTCCTGACAAAATTTGGAGGGATGTAGTTTTCCAGAGACTAATTTCATTTTTGAATCAATGTGATACGAATATTCAAAAGGGATATGGAAACAGAGAATAACAAGAGCTAAGAGCTCATATGGCACTTGTGACGCGGTTGGAAGAGCCAAGAGCTCGTATGGCACGAGCTCTAGCAAAATTCTAAGAATAAATTATCTAAAAGGAAAATCAAAAGCTTAATGCCGGTCGGGATTTAAAATAAGAGCTCCGAGATACAAGGTCCTTCAAAATATAAAAATTCCTTAAGATCCGGTCACCCGCTCGTAAGTTAAAAGTACCTCATTTTTTTCTAATTTTTCCTCTCCCTTCAGCCCCCTCCCGATGATTGAATCCGGGAAAACGGCCTCACCAAGTCAATTTGTGCAGGTCCCTGACTTGCCTTCCGATTTTCATCGTCCTAACACGTCCAGAGACACCGAAATCGCCAAAGCACTGGACCCGCCTAACACCCCCAAGGATAGGGGATCCATTCTGGTTACGTCAATCACGTATCGATGACATTTTCTTATTCTTTGATCCTCATCAGTACGGTAACAGAAAGAATACATCAACATCCCATTATCTAGTCAGTCTTTTACATTTTATTTTTTAGTATGTTGATGAGCCTGGTAAATGGCTAAGCTTAATCACAATTGATTTTAAAAAGGGTGTCGATCTGATTGATCATAACATTTTGATTTCTAAGCTTTTAATTGATTTTAGAGTGAACCCTGCTGTTCCGAAAATCATTCAGAGTTTCTTAATAAAATATGTTCCAAATTTTGAAATATAAGAAGTCTTTCTCTGAACCTGAGCCAGTTTTTATAATCACAAGTAAATCCAATTGCTATCAAAAGTGTCACAGAAACAAACTTTTGCCGTCACAGTCGTAAATAGTTGCGGTTACAAGTAGTTAGAGTCATATGTAGCCGCCGTTACAAGTAGTCGCAGCTACAGGTAGTCGTTGCAGTAGTGTTAGTAGTAGAAGGTAGTGCTAGTAGTAGTAGCAGTAGCAGTTATAGTAGTAGCATGCAAACAATGTATTTTGGTTATCAACACCCCTCTCAACATGCCCTGAAAGCTTTAACTTAATACCCTACGCTATTTCCGAGATATTGCTGATACACTCTTTTGACAGCCTGCAAGCACACACTATGGTTGATTTAAGTCAATATTCCCTGAAAGTCTCACCTTTACAGCCTTAGCCTTAGAAGTAGTAGTAATAGCAGCAGTAGTTTAACATCCTGTTTAACATTCCCTGAAAGCTTAATCTTAATCCCTTAGCTTTTTTGGAGATCCAAGATCAAACACGCCCCCCTTTCCCTATATTCTATGTGTAAATAATGGGCAAGTTGCTTAACTTACAGCCCTTGCTTCGAGGGCTTTAGGGGGGGGGGAGTAAAGTAATCCCCAGAGGCATACTTATACCTTTTAACTATGCTGAAAAAGAACTATCAAAATTTTGATTAGATGTATTTTGAGGAAGGGTAGAAAAAAGAGCATGGGGGGGGGGGGGGTGAATACCCTTCAATCGCTTCTGAAAAAACGCTAGAATTTCAACTTCCACTGGGATGAGACCCCTTCGAAGTTTATTTGACAAACGCTTCTTCCCTATTGTTGCTAAAAAGGAATATGCTGAATAGCGGCCTCAAACAACAAAAAACGGGTGAATGGCTCGGGAAATTGATGACTGACTCAGAACAGATGACCAAAGGCGTATTGAGCATTTGGCAATTTATGTTATTGCTTGTCTTAGCTTATATTTTAGGATTGTTTATCGCTCATAAAACGACGGTCATGGAAAAAGTGTACTGGTTGGGATATGAGCTAAAGAGCAAATCCGTCGAGGGTGATTGGGTAGACTCAAATCGCTTCTTGATAGGAACGCAGGAGAGAGTTCAAGAAGTTAGGTTTGATGTTGTTATTGATGACTCCGAAAAGTGGCAACGACCTGTAGGTTTGATGTTAGGTGGACCTTTTTCGGCCGAAATTTTTTGGGATGGTGAAAAAATTGGGGAAAAGGGAGTCGTCGGGGAAACCATTGATGAAGAGATCCCAGGGCCAATTGACTCTATGTCATTTATTCCTTCAAGGTTATTAAGCCCAGGTACACATCAAATAATGCTGCACCTTTCAACTCAACACTTGTTAGCCAGTGATAAATCCGTGTTTCATTACCTTTGGTTGGCCCCTTATCGGGATAGTGGGAAGCGTGATTTGCGCTACTACGCTGCGCCTTTAATCATTTTAAGTGGCATGATAGTACTGAGCTTTCAGAGTTTTCGAATTGGCCGAAACGCTGGAAATCCTATGCATACCGGGCTTGGCTTGTTTGGTTTCAGTATCATTATTTTGCTGATGTCAGAGATTTCCCGCGCAGTGATTAATTATCCATATCACTACCACGAACTGAGAGGCATTATTGGATGGGTAGGGAATATTGCTGCGGGCTGCGCCTTGATGCATACCTGCTATTTAGTCACAGAAGGCAGGTTGAGGAGAATAATCCTGACTGCTGCAACGTTAGCATTGCTTGCTAGCCACGTCATCCCAATGAATAGTGGCGATATGCGCCTAGCACTGGATTTCCTGCTTTTGACCTTAGGACCAGCAATTGTATTTTCCATCTTATCGTATAAAGGGAATATCAGTTACCTCTCTACTTTACCTTTATTCTGGTTGGCATGTGTTGCCTCTAATTGCGGTACGATATCGATATTGGAACCGATATCTGGCTATTTTTGTTTATTTCCAGCTTTTTCAACCATCTACCTTTTGTCAACTGCTTTTTCAGCCATCTACCTTTTGTCAACTGCTTTTTCAGCCATCTACCTTTTGTCAACTGCTTTTTCAGCCATTTAACTTTGTTTTTTTTTTCAGTTTTTTCACTCATATCTAGGTTGAATTTGAAGTTCTAGGGAGCAGTTGTCCCTTGCATTCCCCCTTAAGCGCATTATAAAACTTCTAAAATTCCTTGAATTAGTGTCCTCTACTTAGGCTATGTCTACAAAAAAGTAATTAACGTTAATCATATTTATTATTATTTGTGTTTCAAAACACTAGGTAATGCGAAAATAGTGTCGATTTTTTTATATGACATGCATAGCTTATAAAGAGCTAAATTGTTAGTCACTTTTGTTTTTTATGGGCTTGTAAGATATTAAATTTGTATCTATTAGTCATTTTAGGACGAAGGTAATAACAAAAGGCCACTTACAATTAATGATAATTGACGTCTGGGACTTCCCCTAATTTTGCCATTAGCAAAATTTAGGACGGCAAAAATGGGGGCTGCTGTTTTTTATGGGTTTGTGCCCTACGAAATTCAATTGGATCGATATTATCTGTTAAAATGGAAAGTTTCCATTTTTGTTAATGCGCTGACCAAGTTAATGTGGTCTATCTGAAATAGGGATATGAACCTCTCTTGGCGCATCTATCTGCTGGTGCAAATGAGTTTTACTCAGGGGATTGTATCTTCCTCTTTCAGGATCGGAGATCTGACACCTCTCTTTGAAAAAAAAGAAGGAAAATCCGTAGTTTAGTGCATATCAGATCGCTTTAATTTAAATTTAATCAGAAAATCTTCCTGGTGTGTTCGTACCATAACCCTCGGTTCTAGCTCTGTTTATCCCGTTGATTGTCTCAGAACTTCGGTTCAACCTCCCGCTTCTAGCTAATCTATGCAGCGCTGTCGCTCTTCCTCACATACTGTATATTATTCTCTTTGGAAATTTCTCACCAAAACTGACCAGAACAAAACTAAATGAATTCTTTTTTGGTATGGCTATAACAGGTTTTCTAGTGCTTTCCTTTGTATTAAACATATCGAACTCTGTGCGATAGCCACCAGGATTGCCGCTCATGAGCTTTTGAATACCATCAGTGATCCCTGTCACATTAATAGTCTGTATAGGTTTAACCAGACAATTTTCGAGATCGATAAGATGAAGGCGTTTGGCACGCAATCGCCGGTTTTGAAAATGCAAATCCGTTTGAAGAAACAGCGCAGCGATCACCGACAGTCGGCCCCACATGCGATAGAGACATTCAACATCAAGCATACTTGTGGTAATCCAATCGGCACTCTGCACTTTTGGGGCTGTCAGCTTTTGCACTTCTCTTAGCACCGCGTCTTCCGACGAAATCAAAGGCAGAGTTGGTTCATGCGGCAGATATTCGATGTATCCATAGGACTCCCTAATCGGTATCCGGCCATTCGCTGACTTTAGTCGGCTCCCGGGGTTTCTCGGCAGGATCACGGATGTTGGAAATGTGAGACGGTCCGGAACAATAGGCCGATCAACTTTCGCCCGCGATCGACTGAGACGCTCGTTTACCGGTTTAAAAATTTCATCGTTCAGCAGCTCAAATAA
>JAAAKM020073195.1:133004742-133136400 GCA_010016025.2 Alatinidae sp. Z8VKAUB7J3
TCAAATAACGATTTCGATGGTTTGGGGAACATCCCGTTGTTTGCGTTCCTTTCGAACAGCGCGTTGATCGCGGGGGTATTCGCACCGACGAAGCGATAGTCGATTTCGACATCGCCGGGTTTATACACAATCTTCGTTTCCTTCTCTTTTTTCTTTTTGGTCGTCTCCAAGTCGTGCACGAGCGTCACAATCAAGACCTGCCCGCCGCCCTTATGGGAATCGCTTCCAGTCGAAGTAATCGCGGCAATGCTGTTGATCTTGGAGTTTTTGAGAAAACACTGCTTGATGTACTTCCGGTCATCGTTGATTCGTTTGAGACAATTCGTGATATTCCCGGTGAAGTTCTCTAACGAACGGCTCAACAGCGGTTCAACGTGTGGGTTTCGACTCTTGAATTGTGTGATGCGCGCTTCCTTCGTGATTATTTTGGTGGTTGTCGCACCTTTGCGCCCGAATTTCTTCTTGCCTTTCTTGGCAGGGTCGATCAGGCCGCCTGTCGGTACTTTGCCTCCGCCTTTAAGCGCTGCCAGCACTTTGCCCTCGGCAATATGTGACGTGGCAAAATCAAGGATGAACGGCGTGTCACGGTCGGGGACGCCGATCGCCATCGGCGCGGTGGACATGCGCCTTTCCGCGCTGCCGAAAGGGGCAACAAGGTTCGATCTTGCGACGTTGACGAAGTGTACCGAGACGAAACCCTCCGCCGCAGCCATCTCCGCCCAGGCGCCGATGCGGCCAAGATGTCCGGATCGGCGCAGCGCGACCACGGCGACGCCATGAGCGCTGGCGATGTCGAGCCCGGTCCGCACCGCCGCCGGGCCAATCACCTGCCCGAAACCGAAATGCCCGTCCAAGTGCACATACGATCCGGAACGGAGGATCGTCTCGGGCGTGCGGCTGAAATGCATGTGGCCTGCGCGGACATACTCGATATAGCGTGGCACGCGCACGACACCGTGGCTGTCATGGCCTGCGAGGTTGGTTTCGACAAGATTGTCGGCGATGGCCTGCGCTTCGTTGTTTTCTGCGCCGGCCGCCTTGAATATCCGGGCGACAAAATCCGCCAGTTCGGCGGCATCGATGAGGCGGCCGGTCACGCCGTCTCCAATGATGTCTGATTGAAGATGCGGTCGGGCGACAGCCGGCCGTCGAAGTGGTCGAGCACGTTCTGCGCACACATGGTCGCCATCGCGTGCAACGACCCACGGGACGAGGCCCCGGTGTGAGGGGAGACGATAACATCCGGACGCGACAGCAGCGGGTGTGAAACATCCGGCGGTTCCACCGCAAAGACATCCAGCGCAGCGGCCTGCAGCGGGCCTTGGTCAAGAGCCCATTGAAGGGCTGCTTCGTCGACGATGCCGCCACGGGCGCAGTTGACGAGGATCGAACCTGGCCGGAATTCCGCAAGGATCTCTCGATCGATCATGTTTCTGGTCGACCCGTCCAACGGGACGTGGAGCGTAACGAAATCGGCCGAGCCCAGCACCTGGCGGAAGTCCTCGACCGCTGCCACACCGAGTTCGTCTGCGTGTGGTTGGTCGAGTGCGATATCGGCAACGGCAACCTTATTTGATCTATAACCAGATTTTTGAAAAAAGGTGGAAAGCATGTTGCAGTATTATCTTAAAGAAAAACAAATTTACCGTCTGGATCAAATGCTTCATCTCAGGCCCTTATCGTCACCATACAATATCTTACTATTACACCATCTGGCTGCATCTTCCAGATTATCAGTAATTTGAACTATTAGCATTCTTTTCCATCTCTATAGTTTACGTTTTAATGTCTTCTCTACTTCCTTTTTTTTCTCTTGTCCTCATGATGCTTATAATTTAGAAACATCTTTACATTTAAACATCTTTACATCCCTTCTCATTTTTAAAAGCCAGGTAGTGCTTTGCTAATAATTTCTCGCTGTTTTTTTTCCAGATATTTTCCTAAGGAATGTTCTGCTACTTCGCAAACTGTTTTGTAAAGGCATTGCATCCGTCTTCTGTACTGTTAAAACTCCCTTGTTTTAATATCCAATTATTCTTGGAAATTTCCCCTCAAATTCCCATCCTGGAATCTATTAACATCAGAGCTGCTTAGGCAGTTACCCTTCCAGAATTCCAGCCTTACAATAACCCTAGCTACGTACTATTAGATCTTGATCTTGACTTTTAACGTCATTGTCAGCACCCCTATACACCCTAGCAGTCTATACCGGTCGTGCCAGTGCAGAACAAGCCTATGTTCGAACGTTTTTATGTAGCAAGGAAACAAACCTTTAGGAACCTTCCAGGATTGAAAAAGATTTTCAATTACAACTTCTGCAGCAGAATCACTGACAAAATGGAAATGAAGAGGCTGTCTGCGGTAAAATAGCATTGATTTTATCACAGTGGCAGCAGACCGGGTTGCATTATGACCAACACACACAATAACAACATGAATTACTTCACATTCATCCAGCTTTTCCTGAAAATTAAAAATCAATAGATAGATGGTTCTCGGAAATCGATACAAATCGGCTAAATCTAACTATTAAAGTTAAAGAGATTTGGTTGTATCCTGTTTTTTCAACAGTATTTATACTCTAGCTAAAAGATCAAAGCGGTAGTGAATTTTAAACGAAATAAAAAGCCAATGCTTCTGATGTACCATTATGGAGGCGTTGCTTGAACAGCGCCGGTCGGAAGACCTTGCTGATGCCTTTATGGAAGCGCATGGACGTGGTGCCGCCTGGAGGGAAGCAATTGCATCAAGCTTGCAAGCGCTCGATAAGGACAACCTTGAGCGGGTCCGGACGTCGCTAAGCGACGGGATAAAGCTATTTGGCGAAAATCCGGAGTCTTTCGGTCTTTAAATCCCGGCTGTTCCAAAGACACGTGGAGTTTGGCTTAGCCCGGTTGGATGCGGGATGACTTGAGAAGAGTCCGCCATTGAGGCTGTTCAACCGCACAATTTCTCGTTTCAACTCGACACAAAAAAGTTCCTGCTTGCCACTTTGATTCCGCATTGCCCGCCAAGCGATTGAAATCCGATTCCAAATCAGCTTTCGCCATTGGCGATGTTGCGGGATTCCAAACAACAGCGGTCTCCACTTTTAACGTCTTGGCGGTTGCAGTCCGTGCAACTCTCTGATTCTTTTAGCCTTAGTGCTACCGCATTGATTCGTTATCGGCTCCGCGCGTGCGGCTTGCGGGGCGTGCGGTGAACGAATCGGGGTCCGGTCGGCGGCGGCCGGGGACGGAAGGGTGCAATGGGGAAAGACAAGCACGTTGCGGTGCTGATGGGCGGTTTTTCGTCCGAACGGCCGGTGAGCCTGTCGTCGGGCGAAGCCTGTGCCAAGGCGCTAGAGGAGGCCGGTTACCGGGTGACGCGGGTCGATGTCGGGCGCGACGTCGCCGCAGTGCTCGGCGAAATGAAGCCGGATGTCGCCTTCAACGCCCTGCACGGGCCGTTTGGTGAAGACGGTGCCATTCAGGGCATTCTCGAGTTTCTGCAGATTCCCTACACCCATTCAGGTGTCACCGCGTCGGCGGTGGCCATGGACAAGCAGCACGCCAAGAAGATCGTCGCCTCCGCCGGGGTTCCGGTGGCTGAGGAGCAGGTGATGATACGCCACGATATCGGGTCGGAACACCCGATGCGGCCGCCCTATGTGGTCAAGCCGGTGACCGAGGGGTCGAGTTTCGGTGTGGTCATCGTCATGGAAGACCAGTCCCATCCGCCACAAATCCGAAATTTTTAATAAAAAGACTTTGGACTACAATAAACTCAGGTATTTGATGATTTTCGAGTGTTTTAGCTGCTGGCTGAGCATTAAAAATTAATAAAAGTACCTTTGAATACAACAAACTCAGGTACTTGGTAAATTTCAAGTCCTTTAAGTGATCTGACTGGGTATCAAAATATTATTAGAAGAGCACTTTTCTATAGAAACAAACTCAATTAGTAAGTAAATACCGAATGTATTAGTTGCTGACTGATCATCAAAAATCTATTGAAAGCTCTTTTGACTACAATAAACTGAGGGGACCTGATAAATTCCGGATGTTTCAATTGCTGGCTGAGTACCCGAAAATGAATAAACACACATTTGACTACAACTAATTCAGCTACTTATTAAATTCTAAGTCTTTTATTGGTGACTGAGTATCTAAATACTAATGGAAAAGCACTTTTGCATGGAAACAAACTCAACTAGTAGGTTAATTCCGAATGTCTTAGTTGCTGACTTATCATAAAAAATAAAAGAAAAACTATTTTGACTATGAAACGCTAAGAGGACCTTATAAATTCCGAATTTCGTAGTTACTGACAGAGTATATATAAAAAAAAGCACTTTTTCATACAACAATATCAGCTAATATGTAAAATCGGAGTGTCTTAGTTGCTGACTGAGTATCGAAAATTTGATAAAAGAACTTTCAACTACAATAAACTAAGGTAGTTGATAAATTATGAGTGTTTTAGCTGCTGGATGTGTAAAAACAAGTTAATAAAAGCACTTTTGACTAAAACAAACTCAGGTACCTGGTAAATTCCAAGTCCTTTAATTGACTGGACTTGGTATCAAAATATTATTAGAAGAGCACTTTTCCATGGAAGCAAACTCAGCTAGGAGGTAAGTTCTGAATGTCTTAGTTGCTGACTGAGCATCAAAATCTAATAAAAGCTCTTTTGATTGCTATAAACTGAGGCAGTTGATAAATTCTGAATATTTTAATTGCTGGCTGAGTACCAAAAAATTTGTTTCATGTTGCAAAAATTTAGTTTGTTCCATGCAAACGTGCTTTTCTATTATTTTTGATTCCCAGTCACGTCTTCTTCAAGTCTATTCATCTAATTGGCACGTGTTTTGGCCCACCGCAAGAGAATTCAGAGGTTTCTTGGACATACAGAATAAAAAAAATGAAAAAAAGTAAAAAAGATAAAATAAATAACGATAAAAATAAAAGATAAAATAAAAATAAGAAAAGGGTCCTTGATTTGTGCCAATTGTAAACTTCATATTCATTACAGAGTTTCTGCAGGCCAAAACCATAGTGTTGGCTCTGAGAATCGTTTCTTGTGATTGACACCCTCATCTATTGAAATTGAAAATTTTTACTAAGTCAATCATTTTGATCAAAAATTTCCGTCAATTGATGACGTGTGCTTCAATCAACCTTCAATTGGACCTTCAGTCAACACTTCAATCTCAACCAAAGCTAATCTAACTCACTACTTTTGATCTGAGTGATCAAAAGTGTCTATCAATCACCGTCAACGCTTGACTCAAGCGCCAAACAGGTTCCTAGACGGTCAATCCTGCTTGAGTCAATCGATTGACGGAAGCTTTTGATCAAAATGATTGACCACCTAGGGCCTCCTTAACAGCTTCGGAAGTTTCTTGTTATGCTAACTGCATTGATTGACACCATTGTGGACACAGGGTGTGCATAGTTTATGCCTTAAGTACATTGATTAGCCAGCGTTTTACTTATAAATTTGTAAGAGAGTATAGGTTTCCTTTGTTTTAAACAAGCCCCTCGTTAGCTTTTCGAAATGTTGGGACATTTAAGTTCCCGTAGCAATTTTTACCAAAATTGTTTTGGATGCTACAAATGTGGTGCTGTGGAAATATGTAAAAACATGAGACTATTTGTCCTTGAGACTATCAGCAAACACTGAAACTATCAAAGTAATATTTTTGGTATTGAACGTCCTTAAGACACTGATCATAAGAATTGATAATTGGACATTAGATTAAAGTAAGAATAAAAAATAATAAGAATAAGTAAACGAATATGAAAACCACTATTTTCCATAAGTTGGGTATGAAAAACTATTATTTTGGTGAATCTTAAAATTAAACTGTTATTCCGAACAAAAATGCATCGGAATTTTAAATTAAGCACAGACATGTTTGACTCAAAGCCAAATAGTTTTGCTCTTTTGTTTCATATTGGAATGAATGTTCATATTTCCTATGGGATGAATGTCCATTATGATTTGATGTGTCTTTAAAAGGATGTATTTTGAACTATCTCTTCATCCAGAGTAATCCATGTCGAACTATAAAAGGTCCGTAATTTAACAAACAAATAAGGGAATGCAGTAATTTATTAGTTCCAAATAAAGAATGATGTGTTCCAGAACTATTTATTCTAAACAACTGAAGAAATTTGTTATGTTTTCATTTAAATGGCAAGTTTTATCCTACAAAACCATACAAAAGTTTGTGGCTTAATTTGTGTTTTTTATAGCCCATTTGCTCGCACTAAGTTGTGATACACTTTGTCCGTGTCGTCAAATGGAAATTGCTTCAGAATTTCAATGAAAATTAGTCGAATCTCTGTGGCAAAGAACTACAAAACAGGGTGCCAAGAAAAAGGAATTATTATTTTATTACCAGAATGGCGTGGTAGTGACTCTGACTCTTAAATACAGAACTAGAACTTTCAATTTCAAATCAATTTACCCTACTTCAAAGTTCATGCGACCACCTCTTCCATTATGCTCCCAGGGCATAACTTACAACGCTTGCCACCAGGCTCTGAGAGTTTGTGTTAACCCTAGAGGCATTTTCATATGAGCTTTGAACTATTTAGAAACCAACGGCTATATTAAGGTTTTAATTGAGTGTATTTGAGGAAAAGAGGGCGTTTGTGTGGAGAGCCAGTTGCCCTCTGATAAATTTATACTCTTAAAAAATCACTAAAACTTCCGATTTTCAATCAAGTAAGCCCCCCCTCCAAAGTTTATACGACCACTCTTTCTATGAAAACTGAATATGTTAGCTATGGGCTGTTAGAATAACTCATAGCCCTTGTCGTTAGTTATCCACTATGCTGAACAAAATGGCAATTTAAAAATTTTGATTGGACGTGTTTGGGGAAATGATGGGTAGAGAGGGCTATTCGTCCTCCAATCTCATTTGACTTCTAAAAAGAGCACTAGACCTTTCAATTTCCAATCGAATGAGCTCCTTCTGAAATTTCTATCACTATCGCGCAAGAGTTCTGAATGATTATTCCCAGGTATCTGAACTGGAAAATCTGTTCAACATCATACTCGTCACATTTGATGGACAAGAGAGCTGCTAATTGCTGTGCATTTACTTTTCTCTCCCTAGAGCAAGATAGTTGGCCGCAACCAGTTTTTTTTTTTGCTTCACTCTGAACCCAACAAAAATCGAAAGTCATCTCTGATGTTCTAGCCTATCACTCACTAAAAAGATTAGGCATTTCTATCCTTCTAAGAGTAAGAGAGAACCTTGACGGTGACTTTGATGATGTTTCCAACGAACTCTTTGCTTCTCATGCCCTGGGAAAGGTTTCGAACAGGGCCATAGATATCTAATGAGATGCAACTTTAATTTTTGTCATTAATAAAGGAGGCCTTTGCAGTCGGGTGACCAGAACAAGCCGTAATAGAAGCGATTTGGCATATTCTGGATGACTTATTAAAAAGATGTCAAAAGGCGGTGCTTTGAAATAAAAAGGTGCTGTGTATTGATTATATCGATCGTTGCTAAAAATATCATGATTGGTCACGGTGATAATCCAGTCTAGTCTCTTATAATGGAACACAGAATCATATAATATTTCAAATTTATTGGATGTTCATTGGGTTTTTAAATAACATCTTTGCGGCTGTATCACCGTTCAGTTTGCTTCACAAGAGGTCGTACCTTAGATCAGAATTGCAAAAAAAACTCACCACTGGGTATGGTTTATAATTTACTTGAATGTGAGTATAATATAACACAAAATCTACTAGAATTTCAAATTTATTGAATGTACATTATATCTTAAAAATGACATCTTTGTGGCTATGTCACTGTTCAATTGGCTTTACAAAGGCTCGTAAATCAGATCTGCATTGTTAAAAACCTGTTCACTGGCTACTGTAATAACAGTTTAATCTGTGTATAATAAAAAGACAGGATCATCTGGTATTTCAAATTTATTGAATGTAAATTATATTATAAAAATAACATCTTTGCGGCTTTATCATCGTTCAGGCAATTCATATCATCGTTCACACGTATTATACAAAAAAAAAAAAAAGAACACGCACCCGTGCCAAATTTTACAGTTTACTCTGAATTACAGTGTATTTATTAATTAGTTTTGGTAGATGCTACAAAACAGCAGTTAAAGTATTTATTATCATGTAAAAATTTCCGTACTTTGTTCATTGTGCTGTAAGAAAAGACTTTTTTTCTTTTTGAATTGGCTTTCCATTTCGGTCTAACTCTTTCTGATATCCATAATTTTCCATCTGTATTATATTGGTCTTTCGAAGACCGCAGACATTATGTTGGTATTTTCAAAGACCACACTGCCTTTCTATGACGTACAAATAACAGTTCAAATAGAGACAAATCCTTTTATTAAGCAGTATCAAAGTAATGACACGAAATACTGTATATTTCAATCACATATACAGTGACCGTCATCAGTTTATCTGCTGATGATGGTCACTGTATATGTGATCAAAATATCCAGAATTTTTTTTCATTGTTTTCTCACTGTTTAATAAAATGATATATCCCTATTAGAGCTGTTATTTGCACGTCTTGGAAAGGCACTATGGTCTTCGAAAATACCTTTGGCAATGTGGTCTTCGAAAGTCGGGGGAAAATGAATCCTATTGAATAAGTACGGCTATTTTAGATAGAAAACGCTACCTACGTCCCTCGAGACTGCATATCGTTGCATCTCTGGCTCTTTCGTAGGCATTTCGTAAAACAGAAAATCTGCAAAACGTCTCCCTGATAGTTATTATTTCCTCTTTAAATATAATAGTCGCCATCCTGTTTTTTGGTCGTTTCCAAGGGGGAGGGAGCTTTCAGACGGGTAACAAAATGCATATAAATAAATTTCTGGTGCATTTCAAAGGTTTCTATAGCCCCCCTCCCGAAAGATGGACCCAAAGACAAAAACACCCTTCCCTGCCCCCGAGCAAAAATCCTAGATTTGGCTTTGATAGTGATTTAAAACCTCTCCCGGCAGTCTGGCTCCTAAAAAGTAACAAAATGCATATAAACAAATTTGTGTTCCATTTTGTAAGGTTTTTGTATCCCTCCCCTGAACAAAAAATATCCACTCAAACAGAAATACCATCCCCTCCCCGAGCAAATATCCTGGATTCGGCTTTGATAGTTTGTGGTTCATCGTTTAGGTGAATTTCGAATTTTCTTAGAGACAATTTAATAACTCTGTCAGCATCAGCAATTCAAATGCTATATTGTAGAAAAAAGTATGTTATATCTGTTACTTTATCGATAAAAGATCAACCAGTATTAAAAACCCATTATGGGAATGTCAGGACTGTGGCAATAAAGACGCATAATGCAAATTTTAATGGTAAACATGAGATAATTTATGATGTTGTAGCACGTATGATTGTTATGTATGATTGCAGATTAGAGACCCCGATGCTTGAATAAGTCTATTCAAAGGATTCTTGACAGAAACGTTCAATTTTGGTGGCCTCTTTTACCCTGTAAAGAGCTTACGCCACCTTTTTATCTGATCAAACCGTACAAAGAGCTCCAAATAATACCTTAGCTTATTCCACCTTCTTTTTTCTAAAGTTAGTCAACCCTGAGCAAAAGAAAACACTGGCTAACAAAAATGTCAAGGCCAGATATTCTGCTTTGAACCTAAGTTTGTCAGGCACCATATACTTCATCTGTGGAATATCCAGATTTGCTGATCATCTTGAACATATTTCTCAACTCTGGATTAGATTCAACCATTTATAATTGGTTTACGGTATCGATTGGTCATAAAGGGGAAGAACTGTCCTTTGGGGCTTATGAATCCCTAGTTCAATATGGATGAACCATATCCCTTTAACCTAGCAAATAAAAAAAAAAATAGCGCTAACAACTTTTTTCCCTTGGTCTCTTTCACTTTCGAACGGCATGACAAATTTCCAGTTTTCATTCCCGGTTCGAAAAAAAAGAAAGGAAAAGAAACCCAGATACTATTACTCCACTGTAACGGTGCTATTATTATTGTCCATCAATTACTAAGAATGACAGTAGCACTCTTATTCTAATAACAATCCTACCGCTCTAAATTGCTCAATTACGTTTTTGCTTGTTCTATCGTTATTGCTGCAGTTATATAATTATTTATACTATTATTACTTGCATTATAAATTTCTAATAGGAGTGGCAATAAAAGCAATGCCGATGATTATGTTCAGACACAGTTTTTTCCACGTCTGGAAAGAAACCCGGCGTTGGCCGGCACGTCCCGGAACACATGTTTGAGGGCGACGTAACAGGAGGCAATGGCGGTTGAGCGGGCGATGTTCACCGGGCCGGCGCAGGCCGGGCTGGTGCCGCTGAAATCGAGCGTCAGCTGTTCACCCTCGATCACGATCGTCAGGGCGATCCGCAGCGGCACGTCCTTGATGCCATCGTTGTCCAGGAAATCCTCGGCGCTGTACCGGCCGTCCGGCAGCTCCGCGATCAAGGCCCGCATCAGCCGGGCAGCGCGGGTTCGCAATTCTGTCAGTGCCGTTGCGACAAGTGGTGCTCCATATTCCTCCAGCAACAGGGTCAATCGGCGATCGCCAAGCTCGAGCGCATTGATCTGGCCGTTGAGGTCGCCATAGAGGCTGCCCGGCAGCCGCGAATTGGCCATCACGATATCCACGATATCCTGGCGAAAGACCCCGGCGTCGTAGAGTTTGACCGGCGGAATCAGCATGCCTTCCTGGAAGCACTCCGTGGCAGACGGATTGTAGTTGCCCGGCACGGCGCCGCCGACGTCATGCCAATGACCGACCGAGGCGAGCCAGCAGAACAGCTCGCCTCCGTGGAAGAAGGGGCGCACCAGCTTGAAATCCGAGAGATGCGTGCCGCCGTCATAGGGGTCGTTGAAGATCCAGACATCGCCGGGCTGTGGAGCACCGTCCTTAGCCGCTTTGTCGATCACCGCTTTTACCGCGAAAGCCATGGCGCCGACAAAGACCGGCAGACCGGATTTACCTTGGATCAGCGTTTCGCCCGTCTTCGCGTCATAGAGGCCATGGCTGGCATCATGGGCTTCGGCGATGATCGGGTTGAAGGCGCTGCGGAAAAGGGTCGCGTCCATTTCATCGGCGATCTGCTCCAAGCGCCCGCGCAAGACCGCCAGGGTGACGGGATCGATCTCAGTCACGGTCCGGCTCCGTTTCATAGCGACGGCCCAGGTCGAGCATCTCCGGCGTGCCGATGGCCTGATTGAGGGCCGCGAAATCGAGCATGCGATCGCGGTAGGGACCGGTCGAACCATGTTCCTTCAGCGAAGCGAAATAGGCCCGCATGGTGTGGTGAGTTTTTGTCTCTGTGTCTGTCTTTGTGTGTTCCTGTGTTTGACTCTGTGTATTTGTTTGTGTGCGATTTGGTGTCAATAAATTTTTGTGCCTTGGTGTCTTACTCTGCGTGTTTGTGTATATTTTGTCTTTCTCTTGTGTCTGTGTGCCTGAATTTTTGTGTATATGTGTGTTTTGTCTCTGTCTGTTCGCGTGTCTTACTCTATGTTTTTGTGTGTTTGTCACTGTGTCTGTCTTTGTGTGTGTCTCTCTCTCTCTCTCTCTCTCTCTCTCTCTGTGTGTGTATCTGAGAGTCTCACTATTTATGTTTGCCTGGGTTAGTATATGTCTTTTTGCATTCGTTTGTCTGACTCTATGCGTTTGTGTTTGTGTGTATGTGTTTCTGTCTCTCTGCTTCTGTGCCCGTGTGTCTGAATCTGTGTTTTTGTGTCTGTGTCTGTCTTTGTGTCTGTCTTTGTGTGTTTGTGTGTGTTTTTGTGTCTGTGTGTGTTTTGTGTGTGTTTTTGTCTCTGTGTCTGTCTTCATATGTCCGTGCGTCTGACCCTGTGTATTTGAAGAAATTGATGTTAGACCCGTCCATCAACAAGAGAAATGACATCATTTTATACCATCCCAAAGAGAGTTTATGCCAGATTTGCCTCTCATTGACTAGGGCTATCTATCTTGACCTTTTCTACAATTGTCGTTTGGTTATATGACTACATCTACTTCAGTTTGAGTTAAAAAACAACGAACAGTGAAATTAAATCGTTTTTATACAATCCTAAAGAGGGTTTATTGCAGGTTTGCCTCTCACTCATTCGGACGGGACGTACTCTTTGCAAGATATCATATGGATGTGTGGTGTGGAGCAGCAGCTTTCACGTTAATTTAAAGTTTGTGCAAGAACTGCATTATAAGGTAGCAACAATAATATGGAAGTATGAAAAAATGAGAAAGGTGACAGAGTGTTGTATAGGTCTCTATGGCAATTCGATTTTGGACAGATAACGGACTATCAAAAAGCAATGTTTTTGTATAATTGTTTGTATAATCGAGTCCTTGAAACTGTTAAAGAGCATTACCGTTGCAGAAGTTCTATTGTCGTCGGAACAGAGAATATGCACAAATGTGCAAATACTCGTTTACAGGACGCTTTGGACGCTTTGCCACCCAGGCAGATTTTGATAGTAACTTCTTATGCACGTGCTAGTGCTTGGTCAGGTCACGTTTTCTGGATGTAGGGTGATATATTGCCAAAAATTGTACATTCTGGTAATAGAGCCGGGACTAAGGTAAAGTAAGATGGATTCGAATGGATTGGGAAGAGGCGGTAAGAAAAAAATAATTAAAAGAGGCAGGAATTTCATGGTAAAGGGAGGAAAAAGAGAATGAGGCTTTGAATAGAGGTGTAGTGTCTGCGTGGCTTATGAAGCTCTCAGGCGGTTTTACTCTACGATGAGCTGCTTTTAGTAGCAGTAATATTAGCCGCACGACAGATTTTGTTTTATCTTTCACTAGCCACGTTCAGTTTTCAGGTTACCTTAATTGCTACACCAGATCCTTTTTATAGGCTTATTATGGAAACACCCATTTTTCAAAATATAAAGAAAAAGTTTCCTTCCTGATTTTTTTTTTTTTTTGCAATGGGTCCAATTTTGGCAAGTCTATTTGTTTGTCCGTTAAAATATATTTTTATTCATTGATTATATTTTATGAGTAAACATTATCTATTGTCCATTCTGTATGTTAATTTCTTGTGACATTTAGGTACAAGTCGAGAGGAGACAGTTGGTGAGCAGGCGAATTTACTTGGAGAGATGTTGGCAACCGTTGAGGCACATGAGAAGATTAAGCCCGGCTCAGAAACTAGGTGGGCCTTTAAGCATTTTAATAGTAGTTTGGAAACGTGGCACAAGGTGGCAGTACACGCTTATTTTGCTCACCTGCTTACAAAGCATAGGTCTAGAGTTTGCTCTATTCTTGGGATACAAAATAAAAAAAGGGCTTATAAAAAACTCACCAAAGATGAATTACTTTTCACTAAGCATGATCAATATGATTTTTTTCGAATAGGAAAAACACGTCAGTTGGTAGACTTTTACGAAACTGTTTTAAGTGGCAATCGCCGTCGTCCTGCAGCGGAAGAAGTGGATCTGCAACTTCTTGAAAAAACTATTATTATTCTTTCTCTGTCCTCTCTTATTGCAGTTGCCACTGCTATATGATTTGAATTTGATAAGAACTCTCCAAGGAGAGTTGAATATGGAACTGGAGAGTTCAAAAAATGACACTGAAAAAGATCGACAAAGTTGTTTTAGGAAAATGGTTTGTGTAGTAATTGAAAGTGGTATGGGAAGGAAAGTTAGACATCCAACAAGGAATATTTGTAAAAATGTCCTAAACTTAGTAGAAAAGAGTATGGATTTGTACAATAAGTTTTTGAGTTACAGATCATTGAATAACAGGGAATGAAGGGAAGTAGGAAATCTATTAAAATGAGAATTAAGGATATGTAAAATTTAGGCCATAAATCAAATTTATGAGGGTCAGGAAAATACAGCCAGGTGGTATAATGAAGATGTTATAAATGTAAGGAGTTGAAAGGATGTAGTAGGAATGGGGCCTACAATTAGTAATGAAGAAAGTTAAAGAGGCAATGGAATCTGCTAAATGGTGGTAAGTTCTAGGAAATGAAATAAAAAAGAATGAGAAAGTTTCAAAATTTTGGATTTGAAGGGAGTTTGTCTTGTCAGGAGTTAGAGACAACACTAACAGATAAAAAAGGATTAGGCCTTAGGTGCAGATAGTTTGGTACATGAGCTTTGGAATGTATAATTACGAAGCTAAGATAAATTACTAAATATTATGAATATGAATTTAGAAAATTGGGTAGTACCTGAGAATCAATGATTAAATGTCTTTGTAAGGAAGGTGATAAATATTGAGTGTTGTACTTAAAGAGGTATTAGACTCATCAGTAGGAAGGAAACTACACATCTTTTTGATATTTATTAGATTAAGAGATGGCGTTGATAAGCTTTAAGGGATGGACAGTTAGGTTTTAGAAAAGTGAGATGTTGTGTCTAAATTTTCATTTTCACAAAATTTTCATTTTCAAGTTGATTATCGACACATTTTAGAATTGTTAAGCTCTTTCTGTCTTCTGTTTATAAACAATGAACAGGCATTTGGTTCAGCTGATAGAAAAGCTTTAGAGGTAGCATACTTGTATTGTATACCAGATAAGTATACTAAAGTGATTGGTGAAGTGCGGGTTCGCGCCGGTCAATCCGCCATCGCCGATGAGGTATGCCAGGAGCTTGACCTCGCAATCCCGAAGCCGCTCGTTGCCGAACACAGGAATGACGCGCGGCACCCCGATGCGATCGCCGACACTGACCTCACCGAGTGGCGTCCAGCCGTCTATGCGCAGAAAGGGGTGAGTGAGCGTCGTCTCGACGACGCGTCCCAGCCTCGTCGTCACGCGGAATACAGGCTTGACGCCGTCGTCGACGAACGCGCTGGGCGAGGCCTGGCGGAGCCTCAGGTCGTCCCCCAGAGTGAGGAGGCTCGCCTCACGCCGCCGGTAGATCTCCTCGATCGTCGCGACACTTCCATCGGAGAGCGTGATCTCCGCGTCTGCGGACAAGCACTTTCCCATACTCGGTCTGGCCGCGAGGATCGTCATCTCACCGACGCTCGTGAAGTTGGCCATGGCCTCGACGGTGACCTGGCCCCGGGCACGATCCTGCGCGAAAGCGAATTGGTGCGTGAATTCGGAGTGAGCACGTCGGCGTTGCGCGAGTATCTCATCCGGTTCTCGCGGTTCGGGCTCATCCGCAAGGAACCGAATCGGCACTGGGTCTTGGTCGGTTTCACCCGCGACTTCGCGGTCGAACTGTTCGACGTGCGCGAGATGTTCGAAATGCGCGCCTTTCGCCGTTTTGCCTCCGAACCGCTGTCGGCCGACGATCGAGTCAAGCTTGACCAGCTGCAGGAGGAGCATCTCGCGCTGATCGCCGATATCGACCACGATTTTCTCAGCTTTCCGCGCCTCGACGAACGCTTCCACGAGACGTTCCTGTCTCGTATGAACAACCGCTTCGCCGACGAGCTGGTCAGCTGTCGCCAGGGCAACGACTACCTGATGGCGCTGCCGGACGATGTCGACTACATGGACGTCTCTCCGAAGCAGCTCGTTTCGGTCGCGTCGGCGCTGATTCCGTTCCTTGAGAACGATGACGCCAACCGCGCGCTCATGGGATCCAACATGCAACGCCAGGCGGTGCCGCTGGTGCGGGCCGAGGCGCCGTATGTCGGAACCGGCATGGAAGCCACGGTGGCGCCTGGAACTGGCTGATTGGATCGGAACACGCACGCTGTTTGACGCGGGCCGAGCATTCTGGCAAGCGTTTCCGACACGGCTGGATCCATCGCCGATGCTGGCCGCGCTGGTCAAAGCCAAACGCATGGGCCGAGCAACGAGTGCCGGCATGTACGACTATCGCGACGGCAAACGCAGCCCACAGATCTCGCCACAAGTTCAACAACTTTGCGATCGTTATCGCCGAAACGAAACCACCTTGGATGACGAAGAAGTCATGTTGCTGCTTGCCATTCCCATGTGGATCGAAGCGGTACTTGCGCATCGTGAAGGCGTCACCGAATCGATCGACCAGTTCGATGTGGCCATGTGGGGCGGCCTGGGCTATCAACCGGAACAGTCCTGGCTGGGCTTTTTTGATTCCGTGGGAAGCCAGCGGATGCTGGAAACCATCCAGCATTTTTCGCCGACGACCAAGTCGTTGCAAGTTGCACCATCGATCACCGAAGCACTCGGTCGGATGTCACCGACTGAAGTGCTTTGCCAAACACCAACGGCCGACTAACACCTGCCGACTTTTTCAGTGCTGCGACTTGTCGCAGCATTCATTCTCGATCCAAAGCTAAAAGCTAAGCAGCGGATTCTGCTTCCGCGTTTTCTTCTTCGGCGGCTTTTCCATGGTCCCGGAACAGCAGCACAAAGACGACCAATACGACAAACGCAAAAATCGCCGGCTTCGCCCAAAGCGGTTTCCACTCGATCGCGGCAAGTTCCTGATGCCGAAGCTCATTCTTTTCCTCGGTCAGCTTGTCGATCACTGCATCGCCCGCTTCGTTTTCGACCGCGGCGTCAATTTCGTCCGTCTTTTCAACCACTTTTTCATTCAGCGCCTTTGCTTCGGCGGTGGTATGAGCGGCCTCGATCTGACCAGCGACCTGAGCGCCGATCATCATTCCCAACCCCAACGTCAACATTACCAACAAGCCCTGAGCTTGGCCTCGCATCGCCTCGGGCGCTTTGTTGTCGGTGTAAATCTGGCCCGTCACAAAAAAGAAGTCGTAACAAATTCCGTGAAGCACCACCCCAAAGATGATCATCCAACGAAAAAGTGAAAAGTGACTTGGGCCAATGTTCACCAAAACTAAAAATGGAATTCTCAAGAAAATTGCTACACCGGCAGTATTGGTTTGTATGCTGATTCTAAATATATAAAATTCTTTCAGTTTATTGTTACCCACCCAAAACCAAAAATCAGAGAAAATTTGCCTGATTTTTGAAAAAAAAAGGGAAACATCCCCAAAAAAGCAAGCGATTTTATTGAAAATGCCTTTATTAGATGCATCATATCAGAGAACCACACTCCCCCAGGGATCTAAGAGCAATAAAGAACCACAAATTTTGTTTAGACCTAACATCAAGTAATGAAGTAGGATAACAACCGTAATATTTTTCTTCATTTAACACCTTCATTTAAAAAAAAAAATAATATAGTTCAATTTAACAACTAGAGGACTTGGTTCTTTTGACATCTGGAGAACTCAGTTCTTATTTTTTTTTAAGGTGTCCGGAACATTTTCTCAAGGTGTATCAGATAGCTCAAATAGAAAAGAAAGATATGCCACTGCATCAGCTGTCAGTAAAGCTGCCTCTCTGAAAAGAAGTACTGTTAAAAAGCATGAGAAATTTATATCAGCATACGACGAATCAGAGATAGATTTGAACATTATTGATGAACCTTCTGAGTATCCTGTTATATTAGGTTGCACTGATGTAGAACGAAAACCAAAACTTTACCTAAAAGAGGACTTGAAATGTGAAGATGAAAAAATATCTCTCCCATCTACTTCCGAAGAGAATGTGAAAGTGGAGAAAACTCATGTAAAAAGAGAAATAGTTGAGAATGAGCCGTTGGAAGACAGGCCAGAAATGACTAGTTTAATTCTTGGACAATTACCCGATAGACTACATTTTGATTGGCCGAAAGAGAAAATGGTGATAGCCGGTGAATTGGAAGTTAGGGATGGTAAAATGATAGCAACATTAGGTGGCATGACTTTCGAATTTTTACCATCGCAATCGAAGGATTACGTTCAGGTAAGGAAAAATTGCAACGCATTTATTTGCGCATTCCTAGAGCTCATATAAGCAATGAGGAGCTTTTAGTTGGTTAAGGAACCATATTTGATCACGCCCCGACCCCATGCGCGACTGGGACTGGGAAAACCCCCAATCCCTCAACCTCTACCAATACGTCCGCAACAACCCTATTTCTGGTTTTGATCCCGATGGTTTTCATAATGGAGGTGCAGAATTGCCCCATGAGCGGGGAATCCTGTTTGCAAAAGTTAAAAAAGGCGAGCTCAGTCAAAAAGCATACGAGGCATATTCACGTCCGCTTAATAAATTAGGAAGAAGTGTTGGGATAGGGTTAACTATTGCAACCATAGGGCTCGGTGGCGTCAATCTTTATTCTGCATGGCTGACCAATCGTATTGCTGTAATTGCTACAACTGAACAGGTTATTCAAGGTGTTTTTGAGGCCGAAACTGGCGTGGAGATTCCTATCGGCGGACCTGATGAAATTGTAGAAATGGGTGTAAAATCAGGAAAAAAGATCATGTCGAAAGTCTCAGACGCTATAGAAGATGCGCCTGTTGTTTTTGGTCCTTTTCATCGAAGGGAGTCGCCAACACAGACGCCTGAGGTGGCGAACATGATTGAAAGTTCAGGAGAACTTTGGGGTAAGGCTCCAAGAGGAAGTGATTTTCCCACAGTACAAGCTTATACTGGTCCTTTGCCAAAAGGTATGAAAGGGATTGAATTTACAACCACAGTCAAGCCAAACCCAGGAAAGCCACCAACGCAAGCTGCGTGGTCAGATCCAAAAAATGGTGTAATAATTGAGGGTGACTTTGCAAAAATAAAAATTGATGTCACAAAGAATACACAAAAATGAGGCACAAATGATCACGTGGGTAAGCAAGGGTTCGTTCTGGGAGAATTTTGATCAATTATATAAACCAAAAAAAAGATATTTGAACAAGTCCTTTTATTTGGATTTAGATCTCCCTCAATTGAGAGAGAAAGTTAGTGCCACACCTGTGTTTACTCCTGTAGATGATGACGATTTCCCTGGACCTGTAGAGAGGTGGTATGGAAAAGTTGAAGGATATATCTTTTTATTGACCTATCACTATGCATTAGTAAATAAATAGTCAACTGTTGTTACGGTAGAAAATAGTTCTATTGCTGCATCTATTGTGAAAAAAGATTCAAGAGCTTTATTATAAGAAGTTTCAGAGAGACCGATTTCTTTCTCAATAGATGCAAATGTATCTTATTCTGAATTCATCTCACTCAAAAGCTTCTTTAACTTTTACCTTTCCCAATAACTTGGGAGGTTTTTATTTACCTTTTCAAGAGCTTTATTATAAGAGGTTTCAGATAGACCGAATTCTCTCTCAATAGACGCACGGGTATCTTTTTGTAAAGCCACCTCACTCCAAAGCTTATTTACCTTTAACCTTTCCAAATAAATTCGAAGGTTTTTATTTACCTGTTCAAGAGCTTTATTATAAGAGGTTTCAGAGAGACCAATTTCTCTCTAAATAGATGCACGGGTATCTTTTTCTAAAGCCACCTCACTTCGAAGCTGAACAAGTTGTTGCCGTTGGCTTTCAAATTCTAACTTTGTAAATGGCTGACTTTCTTTGGCTTTCTTTAATTCATTGATTTGGCCATGGAGATCAAGTAATCTATTACCTATAAAAAAAATGAAGGTACATTAATGATCATGATAAAATCAATACGAAAAAGCACAATTTAAAATTACATTTAGAAGTGAAGCTAAATGTACGGTGCTTGGGCAACGTGAGGTGTTGCACCAATCTCAAGTCGGATTCACCGAGGAAAATTTGGCTCAGAAAAATTTCGGATTGGCTAAGAAAAACTGTAGCAACAATCAATGACATTAAGATAATAATAATAGACATAAGAAATACCAAGGATGGACTATCTTATATTTGGAATGAGGGACTAGGACCACCAAAAAAGGATGAATAACATTTGTCTCGACTTTGGAATAGAATGGAAGACGTTGAAATCCAGATTTGAAACCAGGCAGTCAGGAAGTTAGAGACGTTGATTTTTATGTTCAGATTAAAGAAGTGTTCAGTAATAATTATTATGCAAATATTATTTATTATTTAAAACAGAAATATGGTGTTTGATAGAAAAAGGCTGACATCAGACGCAGATAATTCCTGCCCTAAATGTAATTTAGCAGTAATGGAAGTGGCATAAATTCTAGAAGGTTGCCAGCAGCTTACTCATTTACGGGGTAATTGTTTTAAGGCTGCTTCCAAAACTTCCACCATTTCTGCTAGAGGGAATTGCAACTGAAGCACTTTTTTCCCATAATCTCAATCCATAGGTGTCTCCCTCGGAACCTATGCTCTGATACCAAATGTAACGCCCCCCCTTTGGGGCTTACGAATTCAATAACTTACTTATATATTTTCGAATAATCAAATCAAATCTTACATAAATATACTGTCAAATTAGGTAACAATGTCTGCTGATCAAAGTAATTCAACTATTCCACTGTTATTTAGTACATATCAACACTACTAGTATCGAAGCACTCCACAAATCTGATAATACAATACTGCATCCTCTTTTATAACTGCTCCATCTCGAAGCTAATTCAATGGTCCCGCTCTCCGGCTGGAGCTACATCACTGTGAGGGGTTAGTCTGGGGAGACTAAGTGAGGGGCAAGCTCAACTTATAGCTATGCACAAACAACAAGTTAGAACAAGCATTACCCATTCATAACAACGAAAACAACAACTGTACATAGTCTCAGCCTTAGGTACATTCTTATTAGTTACTCGGTTGGCAAAGCCATGCTTTCCAACTGCTTCACCAGAATCCACTGGCTACTACCAATATCTTCACTGGAATCCACCAGCTACTATCCATGCGGGGTGATCAGCCCTCGCTTCTCACGCAATGGCCATGCGTGGGAGCACTCCTACCATTCCTCTCGGGCTCCACCGAGAGGCAGGTCAACGCTCTTCCGCCCATCCAGCCCGATGCGTTAGTCGGGAGGGCATTCCTTAATTAACAGGTCCTTCAGACAATTATTCACATTCACATGTACTGCTGAGACAACAAGCCATATGCATCATGACATCCCATTGTATGCATTACCATGGCAAATCAACAACTCCAAGGATACAACATGTCCAGAACATATGCAAATGCATCGCACGTGAATATATAGAATATTCCACGACAATCCGTGCCAACAATAGCACCAAGTCACAAGTATAAACTAGGGACAGTATGCCCTCCAATGATACAAGCCACCATACGACACTAGCATTAAGCAATATATGCCATGAGCAATAAACAGATATGCATCACGCCAAACCAACTGAAAGACTATCAGGAACCTTGATAGAACGATTTCGAAAGGGCAAGCCTATTTCATAGTGGCCATTTACTAAACAACTTGTCTTCTCCATTTGGGCATGTGCTCTCATATCTTCCTCAGAGAAACTTGTGTTAACTTCCGAAAGAGAGCCTCCAAATTCTGTATCATACATTTTTTGAAGGTGCGACTTAATTTCCTGGTCCCCTGACGTTGACAGAAAATTAATTGACATAGAGTTAGACATTCTGGTCCCTCCCATGGGGCCACAAACGGTCCATCCTAGTGGAGTTCTTACTCCTACTGGCTCCCCAATATTTCCTTGTCTGACCTCTAAAGGACAATCTACGAGTTCTGGATGGTCACTGCCTATTAAGATTGCCACTTCCTGGTCTTTAATTTGGGGAAGTTCGAGATCTGAAAGATGATGCCATTGATCTAAATCTCTATTGTTTACAACATGCGTCTTGTTGACTGGTATGGTGTTTGTAGTTAGAACCCTTTTACATTTATACCACTGTTCATCGTGAAGCGGACTAAGTTCAAACTGAACTCGACTAGCAGATACACCTTTCTTACCAATTGCTGTTTCCATTTCTACTTCTGTAGATATAGTGGCAAGATTTAATCTTTCAGGCAAACTTGATAAACACAATGTGGTATCTGAACCACTATCCAGAAAAGCATACGTTTTGATTTCTTTGTGACTCTCTACGTCACGAACCCGAACTGGTAATACTTTGAAGCAAACTCTTGGGTTATCTGTTTTGACAGCCCCTACTGAGACTTGATGGTCAGGCAATTCGTCGTGCAAGTTCAAGTGCTGCACTTGTGGCTGTAACGTTTCGTCTGAGCTATTATCAATCAAAGAAGTGACAACTGAGTTCAAGGTTTTCTTCAGCTCAGGTGGATGAATTAGCGTATGGTGTCGTGCATTGCAACCTTTGATTCTACACGTGAAACCTCTTTTACAGTCTTTACTGTAATGGCCTGAGCTTAGACATGACAAACATAATTTATAATTCTTAACGTCTTTCATTCTGTCTTGTTGTGAGGCTTGCTTAAAATCCTTGCATCTCCAGAATAGAGCCTGTTGTTGACATGGAGACACCAGGTATAGTCCATCATTTGCCCCATCAATTTGTACTTCGGCCTGGGTCCGCAAGTACGAGGCTGCGTATCATGTACAATGGGTCCTGTAAGGCCGGGAAGGGGGGTACATCCCTCAATGATTGCCTCCATACTGGACCACCCATGACGCCACTTCTATTTGATATTTTAGTAAGATTTCGTAAAAAAAAGAGTGGCTGTTGTCTCGGATATACAGAAGGCATTCCTGAATGTTGAAGTGGACCCTGTGGACAGGGATTGAAATTTTTGTGGGTCAAAGATGTAAATTCAGATGAACCTTCAATTGTAACTTACAGATTTACCAGAGTAGTTTTTGGGGTAACATCATCCCCATTCTTACTTAACACAGTGTTAAATCACCACATTGAAAAATTTAAAGAGGTTGACCCAGAATTTGTGGTTAAGCTAACTGAAGGATTTTATGTGGATGATCTTGTTACTGGATGACAAACCAAAGAGGAGGCTGAGAAGTTATATGACAAGGCCAGAGACCGAATGAAAGAAGAAGGCTTTACTCTGAGAAAATGGAAGACAAATAGTACAAATCTTGAGAAAGTAATTTCAGTCTCTGAAGGTCAATTTAAGCCACATGCACAACCTGTTGAAGTTGACGATCAAAGCTATACAAAGGAAACCTTAGGATCATGTGAAGGGGAAGAAGGCTTAACAAAAGTGTTAGGTGTGATCTGGAACAGTAAGGAAGAAATTGACACCCTAGAAATAGATGTAGGAAGGATAGGTGATTGTGCACTGGAATGTAACCCTACAAAGCGCAGTATTTTAAGTGTTTTGGCCAAGCTTTTTGATCCATTGGGGTTAATAAGCCCAGTAGCAGTTAGTGCAAAGGTTCTCCTTCAGGATTTATGTACCCAAAAAGTGGGGTGGGATGAGCCCCTATCAGAAACAGAAGAAAAGAAATGGGAAGTGTGGGCAAAAGAACTAAATTTAGAAGGAAAGGTTGTTGTACCAAGATGTTTGTATGCAACTGATGGTGAAATTCAAAGTTGTTATTTGCATGGCTTTGCTGATGCAAGAAGATCTGCAATTTTCTTACAGATGCTGCTAAGAGAAAAAAAAACATATTGCTTTGACATTACCATTCAACAAATTATGACAAAACTATTCTTAGGGACATTATTAAACCATTTCTCAACAAAGGGGCCTTAATTGGAGGGAGGGGGGTCCTCATTACAAAAACATTACTATCTATATTCAACGTTTGACAAACGGCCTTCAAAGATGATAAACTTTATGAAACTGCAAAAATCCTATATTCTTGTTTTTATACAAACTAGTGAACTACTTTTAACCAGACTTTCTTTTTCTCTAATTCTGTTTTCTATCTCATTTCAAATTAAATAATTTTTAAGGCCACAATGGCTAAGCATGACAAGATGAAAAAATTCAAACAGAAGAGAAAACAAGGATTTCCAGCCAGTGAATATGTAACACATATATTTCACCAAGATCTCCACTCAGCTGTCCTCAGTGCAAAGATAGAAAAATAATGAAAAACAGTAAAAACAACCAGTAAAATAAATAAAAACAAACCATTACCCTTTCACCATTACATAGAAAGGGTCTGTTTTTATTTTACTGGGTTTTCTTTTTACAGTTTGTTTTTATTTATTTTAGTAGTTCATTTCTGTTGATTGGAATTTACTAATTGAAGCTGCTTCAAGCATTTCCAGTCTTCCCAGAATACACATAGGACCAGATATAGCCCTGACCTTTGCATAAACCAAAACTAGACAAAAATAAATCATATGAGCCTTTCTGCCACCACTGTGTTTTCTTTTGTTGTTTTTTTTTGCAAATCTATAAATATATAAATAAGTTGTCTGTGTGTGTATCGAGTGACGTCATGTTTGTGTGTCGACTGACGTCATTATAAGGATTGAGCTGTGTGCGTCATGAAGTTGTTTGTCGACTGACGTCATGTTTGTCAACTGATGAAATTACATACCGGGACACAAATGACGACCGGGACACAGGGAATATAAATGACGACCGGGAACCTCAAAGAGTAATTACAGACTGGGACACCCGGACACAAATCACGACCGGGACACAGGGAATATAAATGACGACCGGGACACAGGGACACAACTACAACATTCCATGGTGCACAAAGCGTTAAAAATAGGCTAATGAGACATATTTGACATAGTTTGCATACACTAGATGCGTACATTCCATGGTACAGAAAGCGTTCTAAATAGGCTAATAAGGGATAGTTGACATAGTTTGCATACACTAGATGCGTACATTCTATGGTGCACAAAGCGTTCAAAATCCGCTAATAAGGCATATTTGACCTAGTTTGCTTACACTAGATGCGTACATTCCATGGTGCACAAATAGTTGAAAATTGGCTAATAAGGCTTAGTTGACATAGTTTGCGTACAGTAGATGCGTACATTCAATGCTGCAGAAAGCGTTCAAAGTAGGCTGATGAGTCATATTTGACATAAGTTGCATACACTAGATGCGTACATTGCATGGTGCACAAAGGGAGGAAAATAGGCTATTAAGGCATATTTGTCATAGTTTGCATACACTAAATGCGTACATTCCATGGAGCACTCAGAGTTCCAAATAGGCTGATAAGGCATATTTGACATAGTTTGCATACACTAGATGCGTACATTTTATGGTGCACAAAGCGTTCAAAATCTGCTAATAAGGCATATTTGACCTAGTTTGCTTACACTAGATGCGTACATTCCATGGTGCACAAAGCGTTGAAAATTGGCTAATAAGGCTTAGTTAACATAGTTTGCATACAGTAGATGCGTACATTCAATGCTGAAGAAAGCGTTCAAAGTAGGCTGATGAGTCATATTTGACATAGTTTGCATACACTAGATGCGTACATTCCATGGTGCACAAAGCGTGGAAAATAGGCTATTAAGGCATATTTGTCATAGTTTGCATACACTGGATGCGTACATTCCATGGAGCACTAAGAGTTCCAAATAGGCTGATAAGGCAAATTTGACATAGTTTGCATATTCTAGATGCGTACATTCAATGGTGCACAAAGCGTTCCAAATAGGCTAATAAGGAATATTTGACATAGTTTGCTTACACTAGATGCGTACATTCCATAGTGCACACTGCGTTCCAAATAGGCTAATAAGGCATATTTGACATAGTTTGCATACACTAGATGCGTACATTCTATGGTGCACAAAGAGAGATAGTGCAGCCCATGTAATTCTGGCAGGTTTTGCAAACCAAGGCTGTCTACTACAACCAAACTCATTTCTTTTGCTATCAGAACCGTCCTTTCTGGCCTGTCCTAACGTTTTAGCCGTTTTTGTTACGTACCCGGTACGCCCCAAAGGAATTTTACCTAGTTGGCCCATGTGGCTTTCTGCACAGTGTGTTATGGCTTCCAAGGATTTTGACCTGATTCAAATTGTGTTTTACACATATAGATCTTCGTTGTATCAGATCCAGTTTATTTTGCAATATGTTGTCCTTGTGACATGCCCATTGCCCTTGTATGTTTAGAACTGGAACTTCGGTTATTTTTTTAGAGCTGTACATCGACTTGGAGAAAAAATCGTACCAAGACCTCAAATTCAAGAGGTAATGCCAACTTTTCAGATTTTGAATCCTTTAGTGTACGTTATAAGAGTCTAGGAATCAACTTTAAAACTTAAGTTATATCCGTCTACAATATAAGTTAAAAATGTCTTGTCGACAGACTAAACAAAATGAGAAACCCTAACCCCTAGCTTTAATGATATACCCTTGCAAAGTACACTCGCGATATTTTGAAGCTATGGTACAGGAAATCTGCTCTTTTTGATAGATTTGGTTCCCAATAAATTTATTTGACTTAAAACAGTTCTTCTTTTAAGATTAGTCTCAGTGATATTTAAGATAGGTTGCTATTGGCCAATGAGTTTCAGTTTACAAGTGATCTCTTAGTCTTGCTCCAAAACTGACACGAGGCCCACAAGCTATTATTATTTCTTTCTAAAATTGTGTTATTTTTAGGAAGTAAGAAAGATCACTTTTGCAAATCCCGACTGACAAAGCAGCAGCAAAGCTACAGCAAGGACACTGTAATCGGTTACATTTCTTCAAGATGCCTGTATGTTCTCAGGAGGCCCGCATACACTCAATAATGTAGACAATAATCTTGATAAAACTGTATATTAACAATATTACTGATCGTCGGTGGGCAACGATTGAAATATGGCAAAATATATTGACGAAATCACAATCCCTACATATTTTGACGATGCGTCAGGCACACCGTATGCGACAATTGCATGCTTGGAATGCGTACATACGACGGTGCACAATATGTTCTAAATAGCTTATCAAGGCATTTTAAGTGGCAATTCGATGCTTGGAATGCACACATTCCATGATGCACAATGTGTTCAAAATAAACAAACAAGGCGTTTTTACTTGAAATTCAATGCTTGGAATGCGTACATTCCTTGGTGCACAATGTGTTCAAGATAGCCTATCAAGGCGTTTTTAGTGACAATTGCATGCCTTGAACGCGTACATTACAAGGTGCACAATGTGATCAAAAGAACTTAACAAGGCGTTTTTAGTGACAATTGCATGCCTTGAATGCGTACATTCCAAGGTGTACAATGTGTTCAAAACAACCTAACAGGGCGTTTTTAGCTAAAATTTCATGCTTCGAATGCGTACATTCCATGGTGCACAATGTGTTAAAAACAACCTAACAAGGCGTTTTTAGTGACAATTGCACGCTTGGAATGCGTACATACGACGGTGCACAATATGTTCTAAATAGCCTATCAAGGCATTTTAAGTGACAATTCGATGCTTGGAATGCACACATTCCATGATGCACAATGTGTTCAAAATAAGCAAACAAGGCGTTTTTACTTACAATTCCATGCTTGGAATGCGTACATTCCTTGGTGCACAATGTGTTCAAGATAGCCTATCAAGGCGTTTTTAGTGACAATTGCATGCCTTGAACGCGTACATTACATGGTGCACAATGTGATCTAAAGAACTTAACAAGGCGTTTTTAGTAACAATTGCATGCTTGTAAATCGTACACTCAATGTTGCACAATTTCTTCAAAGAACCTAAAAAGGCGTCTTCAGTGACAATTGCATGCTTGGAATGCCTATATTCCTTGGTGCACAATGTGTTCAAAATAACCTATCAAGGTGTTTTTAGTGATAATTGCATGCTTGGAATGCGTACAATCCATGGTGCACAATGTGTTCAAAATAACCTAACCAGGCGTTTTTAGTGACAATAGGATGCTTGGAATGCGTACATTCCATGTTGCCCAAAATGTTCAAAATAACCTAACAGGCCGTTTTCAGTGACAATTGCATGCTTGGAACAACTACGAAAACTAGTTACAACATGCTTGCCAAGTCCTGTTATGATGTTTTCAGTTTATTGCCAGTGAGTTTAGAGGAATTCAAGCAATTTATAGGCCTTTGATGCTAGTGACCCAAAAATGAGAATTTGTCCAAGACGCGCGCCTTGGAGAAATTTGCAAAAATTGGTCAAATTTTGACTACCACCAAAACCAGTTGCAACATGCTTGCCAAGTCCTGTTATGATGTTTGCAGTTTATTGCCATTGAGTTTAGAGCATTTCAAGCAATTGATAGGCCTTTGATGTCAGTGACCCTAAAATGAGATTTTGTATAAGGTCACGCCTTGGAGAAATTTGCAAAAATTGGGCAAATTTTGACTACCACCAAAACCAGTTGTAACATGTTTATCAAGTCCTGTTATGATGTTTGCAGCTGATTGCCAGTGAGTTTAGAGCATTTCAAGCAGTTGATAGGCCTTTGATGTTAGTGACCCTAAAATGAGATTTTGTCCAAGGCGAGCGCCTTGGAGAAATTTGCAAAAATTGGTCAAATTTTGACAACCACCAAAATCAGTTGTAACATGTTTGTCAAGTCCTGTTATGATGTTTGCAGCTGATTGCCAGTGAGTTTAGAGCAATTTAAGCAATTGATAGGCCTTTGATGTCAGTGACCTTAAAATGAGATTTTGTCCAAGAGGAGCACCTTGGAGAAATTTGCAAGAATTGGTCAAATTTTGTCAACCACCAAAACCAGTTGCAACATGCTTGCCAAGTCCTGCTATAATGTTTGCAGTTCGTTGCCGGTGAGTTTAGAGCATTTTAAGCAATTTAGAGGCCTTTGATGCTAGTGACCCTAAAATGAGAATTTGTCCAAGACGCGCGCCTTGGAGAAATTCGCAAAAATTGGTCAAATTTTGACTACCACCAAAACCAGTTGCAACATGCTTGCCAAGTCCTGTTATGATGTTTGCAGTTCGTTGCCAGTGAGTTTAGAGCATTTTAAGCAATTGATAGGCCTTTGATATCAGTGACCCTAAAATGAGATTTTGTCCAAGGTCACGCCTTGGAGAAATTTGCAAAAATTGGGCAAATTTTGACAACCAGCCTGCAGAGACCAGATACAGTACATTTGGTCGCGAATTGCTTGCTGTATATCTTGCCATTCGCCATTTTCGACATATTCTTGAAGCTCGCTCCTTTTTCGTTCTTACTGACCATAAACCACTCGTCTATGCTCTCTCCTCAGCCTCCAATCGCTACTCTCCACGTGAAATTCGCCATCTTGATTTCATTTCACAATTCACTACGGACATCCGCCATGTTCACGGTAAGGACAATTCTGTAGCTGACGCTCTTTCTCGCATTGAACTCAATTCTTTTCAGACATCTTCTCCAGTCAGTTTTGAACAACTGGCAGGCGCTCAAGAAGATGATTCTGAGCTCACTCATCTCAAACAGACATCTTCTCTTCAACTTCGCGAATTTCCTATTCCATCTTCACCATACACTATCCATTGCGACCTCTCCACATGTAATCCTCGTTCTTACGTACCATCATCTTTTCGCCGCCAAATCTTTGACAGTTTACATTCACTGTCACATCCAGGTATTCGTGCCACACAGAAACTCATTACTCAACGTTTCATCTGGCCATCTATTCATAAAGACATTCGCCAATGGACACGATCATGCCTTTCCTGTCAGAAATCCAAAGTCACTCGTCATACAGGCACTCCTCTCGGTACATTCAACACATCAGACGCTCGCTTTGATCATATCCATCTAGACATTGTTGGACCTCTTCCTCCATCTAGCGGCTATCGCTATCTTCTCACAAGCATTGATCGTTTCACTCGCTGGCCTGCTGCTATCCCTATTTCAGATATTTCTGCTGAAACTGTCGCTCGTACCTTCGTCACACACTGGATATCATCTTTTGGCATTCCATCCACCATCACCACAGACCGAGGTTCTCAATTCGAATCCTCTCTTTTCCGTTCACTCACCTCACTGCCTGGCACTAAACGCATCCGCACTACATCATATCAACCTATCTCTAATTGTCTTGTTGAACGCTTTCATCGTCAGCTCAAAGCTTCACTCAAGTCACAACCTGATCCTTCTCACTGGACTGACTCTCTCCCTCTTGTCTTGCTGGCAATTCGCTCAACAGTCAAGCCCGAGCGATTACGTAGAAGTAGCTTTCACAAATCCTTTCTGAAGGTGGAATTTAAAGTAATTTTAGGGAATTACAATAATGTAGGATAAATTGTGAGTACTTAAGTCAAATAGAATACAAGAGAGGTCTATTAAACTAAGGATTAAGGTAGACTTGTTTATCAAAACAACGGACTTTTCTAATAATGGCATCGTTCCCTAACATTGATCCATTTAAAGTCGTTACTTTGGTTACGACGGCATTGACAATAACCTTTCTCCTCAGCACACCTTGGAGCTATAGTCTTTTCATCGCCCAGTCCTACTAGACACGCGTGTGCAACCGATGTTGTGGGTTAAGTCTCCGATGTCTAGCAAGACCATATTTGGCTTGTTCTGTTCTTCTTGCAAATTGAACTCAACAGGACAACAATACTCGCATTTCCATGTTGCTCATGTCTGAAACTGTCGCAGCTAAAGATACTAGCAAAGGCTGTGAATGAGTTATATCGGTGAAAGGAACATGCCCTCAGGAAAGTCAAGTGACCGTTTGCCTCGACTGTTACTATCAAATGGCCTTTCCTTTGTATTCTTTAGCCACAGAATAAGGCTAGGTAACAAGAAAAAAGCGGAATCAACACCAGCGTCGGCATTCTTTGAGGTTTAGTGGTTATTTTTTAAATGTTTTCACTTCACACAAGACTTGTGGCACTATTACATGTGAAGTTACTTTTTTTTATAAATCTCTTTCTTTTTTCTTTTCTTGCTTAATTTTCTTACGGCACAACGTTGCTGGGAACCTTATTCCTAAACCTAAAACTAGCGGGCCACATTACAGGCCATAACAGAGCAAAAAGGCCCGGTGTGGAGGAAAGTGGGTTCTAACCACTCTCTTCAATTTTGCTGGGTTTGTGTGCAGCGACTTAGTCTACTGCGCCGCTTCTGCCTCTCTTTGATACAATTTGCGCATCGTATGTAATATGTACATTATCTCTAGACCAGAAATGCGGATAGCCGCTTCACAGGCCATAATGAGGACAAACAGGGTAACAAGGCCCGATCGTGCGACCAGTGGGGTCGAACCTCTCCCTTTTACTGGGTTTGTGTGTGGCGGTGATTCGTTAGTGGTGATTTTTCGTGGGCGGCGGTTATTCATAGACAACGGTTATTCATGGGTGGAGGTGATTCGTTAGTGGCGGTTTTTCGTGGGCGGCGGTTATTCATGGGCGGAAAGTAATTGTCGGCGACCGATCTTTGTAGGCGGCATTTATTTATTGAGTACGTGATTATTTCTGTTTTTCACTTGGATTGGCGCACTTCTCGCTGTGAATGCTTTCCACCAGTAAGAAAATCGCTTTACCTTCAACTTAGGATATTTTCTCGTCGATTGATCCTCCAGTGCCCGTAAGCCATCTTCTACTGTTTTTTTAGGAAGGCAATATTTGATCACACTGTTCCGCTGCAAGATATTTGTCTGAAGCATCTTAAGAGATATTTTCGTAACGAAACAAGGTGTTTTTAAAGAGTACCTGAGTGGCGTGAAATCAATTATTGATTCTTGGGCTTGTTTGTGATGTTAAGCGACTTGCCAAATATAAGGTAAGTATAAGGTATAAACCAGCTTTGAACAACAGGCTCAAAATTCCGTTTGATTTAAATCCCAGCGGGAGTGGTCCCTAAAAACAGCCAGAGCTTGCAGAATATTCTGGTTTCCAAGTGACATTAAATATGCAGTTGCTGCATATTAAACTTCCAAATAGTAGGGAAAACAGCTATTACTTAAGATCAATTGGTTATCAACACGGTCCATAGCAGAGCCAACCTACTTGGAGGCCCCACTGATTATCAGGGGGCTGCACTGAGAGATTTCTAAGCTACTTGGAGGATGTCAATTCCCCTGCTTATCATGGCCCCACTTCTTATCAGGTGGCTGCACTGAGAGATTGCCAAGCCAAAGGAGGCTCTAAACTTGTTTTTCACAAATGGAATCACTGTTTCTAGTGAAAGTAACCAGAATAGTCATTCAGAGGATAGTTTGGAAGACAATATGGCGAAGATAGAAAGTAAAATCGTATCCTCAATTGGAAGTCAACCGCATCTCCCTGATTTGATAGATTGACATGTAAAATGGCAACATAGCTTTCCTGTTTTAGTTTATGACTGTAAAACTCTTTTTCCAAAAGCTACTCTGGGACAGGGGTGCCTAGTAGGCACGCGGCTGTGAAGAGTGTGTAATACCTTCTGAACATTTCACTCAAAGTCGCTTACGTTTTCTGCCTTCTCCGTTTTGTCATCACTGCCCGTTAATTAATAAGCAATCAAAACTAATAAGGGATATTTGATATAAAGATAAGTGCCCAGCACAAGACATGTCGATGAAAAATAGTTACTAAACATTATTTGATGAGCTTTCGATGAATTTAACCATCATCGTCAAATCATAAAATTACACTTCATAAAACACGCTGGATTAAGACCACAACATAAACAATAGGATACATCAATAACTAACAAGAGACACACTAAAAGAGGGAGAGGGGAGTTGATATTTTGTTGACATTACTGTAAATGATTTAAAAGTATGTTTAAACAAAAGACTTTCTTTGAACAAGAGCTCGAATTCCGAGGAACCGGAGGCGAGAAAACTGGTGTCAGAGGTAGAAAACGGATGAGAACAGGTTTTAGGATGTAGACGAATATTAGAAAATTGAGGTTAAGAAAGCGTCTTTACACTTCATGGTGCATTTCCGTGAAATTGCCATATTGTTCGACCTTAATACGCCCCTGCACAGAAACGACACTTAAAACAGTGCCCGAGCATAGTAACTTGGGCGTTCGGTCCTTAAACAGAAACAAGTTAGGTAGGTGTGTTGTATTAACCCTAGAGGTTTTGCGATACACAATAATATCTGTTGTATTGACCATAGAGGTTTTGCGATACACAGTAGTATGTGTTGTATTAACCCTAGAGGTTTTGCGACACCCAGTAGTGTGTGTTGTATTAACCCTAGAGGTTTTGCGATACACGGTAGTATGTGTTGTATTAATTCTAGAGGTTTTGCGATACACGGTAGTATGTGTTGTATTAACCCTAGAGGTTTTGCGATACACGGTAGTATGTGTTGTATTAACCCTAGAGGTTTTGCGATACACAGTAGTATGTGCTGTATTATCCCTAGAGGTTTTTGCGACACCCAGTAGTATGTGTTGTATTAACTCTAGAGGTTTTGCGATACACGGTAGTATGTGTTGTATTAACTCTAGAGGTTTTGAAGTTGAGATTTCTAGAGTTATTAATTTTAATCTTAGAGTTTGATCTATGAGGTCCTTTTCAAGATCCTTGTATTTATTTTGTTTATAGTCCTTCGATTTAATCAAGTTAGTCTCAAAACAAACTGTAAATAATAATAATAATAATAATAATAATAATGATAAAAGTGACAAGCCTAGGCGACCAAACTATGAATATAGGAACAACTAGGTTATCCATGGCAGTGGTCCGCAGTCTTGGCTCCGCAAAGTATGTCAGGGGATCTGGAACCTATTCAGGATTGGATTGAGTTGAATGAGAACTCTTATTCAATATTTACAAGAGAACTGATATTTGGTTTCACCTCGGCGCATCAGCCAAAATTTTGTATCTAAACTTGGAATTAACGAGAACTCCTTAAGATGGATCCTTAAAGATGAATTTGTCTCCTAAAACTTCCATCTGTCTGCGACCTCCTTCTGTTGAATAGTCCTATGTATTTGAGAGGAAGTGAAGTTTTACTGATTCAAGTAAGACAGAGAAAGGAAAGCTAAAGGTAAAGCACTCATGAAAAGGAAATAAATAGGTCAAGGTCTTGAGTATTAACGAGCGGAGTATATGAAGATAAAGGTAAAACGCTGCTCAACTGCTAAAACCTGTATCAGTAATTTACCAGAGACGTAGTTAATAGAAAGATACCTGTCTTCCCATGTCTTTCTCATTAGTTGGTATATTTCTGGTGGGCAGACCTTAGGTGCTTCCAATCTGTAACCATTTTCCAATCGCTCCATTAGTTGCAGTCCCGTCATACCCTATAATAGGACGATGGAAATTAAAGTTTATTAAGTTCAAACAGCTATTTGACTTGCAAGATGTAAACCAACAATACATGGTTATGGTTGCGTAGTGATTCTTGCTCAGAATTCTCACAAATCACTATCATACTCTAGGAAACCGCCTATAACACGTTAGTACAAAATGAAAGAATATTCGTGTCATTATCTATGCGTCCATCCATCCATCCACCCATCCATGCATCCATGCATCCATGCATCCATGCATCCATGCATCCATGCATCCATGCATCCATGCATCCATGCATCCCGTTGGTTTAGTAATCATGAGGTCGCGGTTCGAATCCGGTCAGCGCCGTTAATTTGCAAGCTATTGTGGTAATGCTCTACTCTTTGAGAATTATATATATATATACATATAAATATATATAATTCTCAAAGGTCATATATATATATATACCATTCCATTTGGAAAGAATGTTATATGTTATCGATCCATTCATCAGAGATCTATAAACATTGTACACGACGAAGAACCAACTTGCTACTCCATAATAAAGTTATTCATGCTATAAATATATTACTCCGGTCATCCATAGTTAGATAAAGCATCCATATCCTTGGAATTGTTAATGTATAATTTGTTTTCTCTTGCATATCCGTATATAATGGAATCTAAATAAATGTAAAGAAAGATACGCTATTACAACTGCAACGAAGATAGCATGTGCCAACCAATCATAACTGTTTCAGGGCCCCTGGCAAGGTTTAAAACAAATTTACTCAGCATTCTGGCAGTGCTTTATTAAGTACAGTCACTGTGTACGAACATCTAACTTTAGGGGTTTAATTGATGGTTTTCAAGAACTTCTTGAGCATTTCTCCTGTCTAGGTACGTGCTGGGTAAAGATTTCTTAAGTTACCCACACCAGCCTTGATTTCGAGGCCAGCTCTCCTTTGTAGTGTTTTCAAACAGGATATGTACTGGGAAAACAGTAAACTTCCCCTGAATTTTAACTTGTTTCAACCGGTAATATTAAAGAGCCAGTTACTGTTAAACTTTCATTTAGAACTGGAGATATAAAATCTCTTGTCTTTCTAGATCAAAGCGCTTTACGTTCAGTCGTAGCCTTTATTTTATTCTTCTTCTTACAGTATATGATGAAGCATTACTTTGTAAAATCCTCCATAAATTGCTAACTACAGGTCTAGCGACTAAAATACGTAAGAACAAAGTAAACTTACCAGAGTTACTCCCTAAGACTGCTACATTTGTGATTTCTGCTTAAACTCCAGTGATCGATGGCTTCCATTGAATTGTGTAAGTACTCTATTCCACTCAACCAACAGTAAAGTAATATTTCCCATGAAATCATCTTCAAAACATTTCAATTTTTCTAGGCTGTGGTTGTATCGATTTTGACCATGAAGGAATTGTACTACACGTACCATCTACGTCACCATCCCATGAAAAAGGAGGCAGTCATCAACGACCCATATGGATTCAAGCCAGTGAGGAAGTTAATCGATGGTTGCGCTTTCAAATTATATGCACATTGGGTCAAGCGCAGTAATGATCAAGTACAGAACAGAGCAGCATTGTTCGAAAACGTACCGAAACAGGAGATGAAGCACTCGGGAGTTGGCGCAATACCAACATTCCCTTATCAGTTCACTTCACCTTGGGTTAAACGAGGGAGCTCAATTAGGCTAACGACGTTTACTGCATAAGCTAGTCAAAGCATTACACTCCATTGCAAGGGGTTACCTCTGAAACAGTGATAAATGGTAAAGATCTGCCAGATTAATTTATCTCCCTTGCAGAAATGTAGGAGCGCGGTGAGGGAACAGTTTTAGAGAAAACTCTAATTGTTTGCCATCTATTCCGATCCGATGTGTGTTAACCACGTACCTCAGAAGTGTGCGATATTTCCGTTAAAGCAACAGGACTTCTGAGGGATTTTTGAACAATTAAAAATAATCCTGCGGGAGCATACGAGATTTTGCTGAAGTACTTTACCCCTCGTTTCAATGCATCAATGCATTATTGTTTCGGGTAGTATTAACATCGGGCTAACTGCTCGTCAGGGGTCTTTGATTGAGAGACAGCGAAGAAATACAACAAGATTGAAGATGCATACTGCAAGGACTATGTACGACTTAAAGTGTCACTGACGGAACAGTGTTGTGTAATCTGTATAGTAAAAAGGGTTAGACCCTTCAATGAAAATGTGAAGTATCAGTTGCTCAGCAATATGATCTCATTTTTTATAATAGATTGTTTATATGTACATTACCTCAGTAACATTTAATCTTTATGGCTTATCACCGTAGAAATGTCATAAATTATCGGTTACGTATACTAAATAGTAAGGTCCCGTTTTTAAACAGGAATATCGAAACGGTGGGCGTTCTGGAAAATATCTCCTGGCTACTATTTTATGAGTCACTAGTGCTCGCTTCTCGGCCTTTTGATGGCTTGCTGTGTTTGAGGAGGGGATCGTGTGGTTTCTTGTATTTTTTCTGTCGTTATCGATATTGCTTTAGTTGAAGGTTTACCTAAGGTCGCAGGGCCCTCGACAACTTCATATGTTGGCTCGTCCGTATTTTGATTAACCTGTGTCTTACTACTAGTGGTGATGATGATAGGGTTTGTGGGTTGCAATTTCGCCTGTGTTACAACTATCGTGGCTGCTTTGGAAGCAGAGGTGATCTTCGGACCAATGATCTCATAAGTTGGTGGTTTTGTCGTTTCTTCACAGCCTATTCCTGGGGTAGGAGTAGTACTAGCCTGTGTTACGGGTGACACACACGGGTTTGTGCCAACTGTAGCTGGTCCTTCAATGACTTCGTATGTAGGTGGCTGTGATAGACCTTCGGTTTGTTGTGCTAGTGGCGTAGCCAAAGTCGTTTCTAGAGGACCTTGCAGAACAGATGGCATTGTGGGTGTTGTTGATAGGACCTTTCCTGGCATTTCTGGTTTTTCAACTATTTCATACTCGGGTGCTTCAGTACGTTCTTGGGTCTCTTGCCTAGTAGTGAAGGCTGTTGAAGTTTCTACTAGTTGTGGTGTTGACCGTGTAAACATTAGCGGACCTTCTGCAATCTCATATGTCGGCATTTCCGTTGTTTGCACAACTACCTGGCCTTGTGTTCGTGCAGGCGAAGTCTTCATGGATTGTTGGGTCGCTGGCTCACGTGTACTTTCATTTGGTGGCAATGTTTCTGGACCAATTTCGATTTCGTACAAAGGGTTTTTTGTGCTAGTGGCTGAAGTAGACGCTTCAAGTACATTTCCGGACGTCCTTACCGGGAATAAAGTCGTTTCTGAACCTTCAGCTACTTCATATGTTGGTCCTTCAGTACTCTGTGGATAGCCTTGTGTTGTTTCATGGTTACTTGGCTTTGTAATTGATTGGGTAACTGGTGTTACTGCGGGGGGTTCAGATCCTTCCACGACTTCGTAGGTTGGTGCTTCGGTGGTTTCCTGTCCAACTTGGGGAGGAGGTAAAGTAGTTTGTGGATATCCTTGTGTTGTTTGATAGACAGTTGGTTTATTTCCTTTTACTCGCGCATAACTCAATACTCTCCATACTCCCTTTGCTCGAGCAGTACTCGAAGGAGTTACTGTAATACTCTTCTCAATTGTGGTTAGTGTGAGAGGCAACGTAAACTGTGATTTAGTAATCTCATTGGAAAATCAGTACACAGTTGATCATCGGCGTTATTTTTAAGACCTGTTAGTGCGCAATTTTCTTCATACTACTAACTTGCCTGATACTTGCACCTTATGGAGGTGGGATTTCCTTGGAAGCATTGAACTGTATCAACTTTAAACTGGGCTGTGTATATGATAGTTGTTGTGGTCATTATAAGATTCTTTGCTGGCACAGCTGACAGTTGCTGTATGCAGCATGCTCTTATGCTATCCTCTTACAAAACTGCTTGTATAAAACCCAACGATAAAATTGCGTTCGAAGATTTACGTTGAATGGAAATTCTCGTCGGGAACATTAGAGCCAATAAACTGCCGTTTCTGTTTTACTCTGCATACTCACATAGTTACCATATGTATTATAACTCTATGCTGGCACAACTGACAGTTGCTGTTTGCGGCAATTTAAGTACCATATTTTGTCACAAGGATTTATATTTTACATAGTTTCCAACATCTTAAAGGCCAGCAATGAGATTGACTTGGAAGATTCACCCTCCTTCAAAGCAGAATAATTCACGATGAATTTTGCATGCAAGTAACACTGCCATCCTACATATCAATACTGTTACCTTAGTCATTATATCATCAACATGCTGGTACAGCTGATAGTTGCTGTATGCAGCATGCTTTTATGCTATCCTCTTACAATACTGTTACCTTAGTCATTATATCATTAACATGCTGGTACAGCTGATAGTTGCTGTATGCAGCATGCTTTTACGCTATCCTCTTACAATACTGTTACCTTAGTCTTTATATCATTAACATGCTGGTACAGCTGATAGTTGCTGTCTGCAGCATGCTCAAGTGCTATCGTGCCATAAAATTACTACATGTGTAAAACCCTGTGGTAAGACTTTCTTTGAAGATTGATTTAATGAAGAGTCGTCAAAAAGTAAAAGGAATATTGAGTAACTCTGTTAAAGCACTTCACTTTTATTTAGCTCCCGCTGGAGTTCAGAAGCTTTAGCAGCAACGTGCTTTGTTACTTCATCTTGGAGGTTCTGATCTTCAACACATTTTTGCTACTCTCTCAAACACTAGAACAGACTTCGATTCCGCGGTGGCATACCTGACCAATTGCTTCGAGCCCAAGCGCAATGTTACCTTTGAACGCCATAAATTTCGGAAGGCTCTTCAAGAACCTAATGATGCCATATCTGCCTACATAACTCGACTTCGTACCCATGCAGAAACTTGCAAATTGCTTTATTCAAATGCAACAGCATTTGCGACCAACTTACCGATAAATGCCTTTCCAGCAAACTTCGAAGGCGTTCGTTGACAGAGGAAGTGCTTACATTGGACAAGGCTTGCGGACTTGCCTTCACTTTGGAAGCGGCGGAATGGCAAGCCAAGCAGATAGAAGTTGGCTCTTCCACACAGCCAGGCTGCCATTTTCTCGAGCACTACGGGAAAACCCCACTCATATGTCAGTCCCAACATAGCGGGTACGTTGCCGCAGTGCCTTAAAGGGGCACACTTTGCTGTTGCAATTCTGGGCAGAGGTACAAAAATCTGCCCTGCCAATGGCAAAATTTGCTCTCGCTACCACTAGCAAGGCCATTTTTTACAGGTATACAAGAGCCGGTGATCACAATAAGTTCCGTTCAGCAACCTCTCAAGTCCATGTAATGGCCATCGTTCCAGATCAAGAAGCTGATAGCGACTGTTCCTGACCTGAACACTATCTGTTCATAATTAAGCCACACAACAAATCACTCACATTAACATAACCATTGAGGCTGTATCCTGCCACCTTGTTCTAGATACAGGGGCCACAGTTAATGTTTTTAGATCGTGCTACCTTCTCCAAAATTTCTAATGCCAAGCACATTTCCTTACAGCCAACTTCTGCTCAGATTTTTCCATATAATTCTTCTAAGCATCTCCCTCTTCAGGGTGTCATATCAACTACTATTTCTTATAAAGGAAAGACTGTACCTGCTGACTTCCTGGTGGTTCAAGCCAATTCCTCGGGCTCCTTAATTGGACATGTTACCTTATGATGTGCAGCTGAGTGAATGCGCCCCTCCATTTGACTTTACATTGAAAAGTTATCACCTAGTACTTCCATAGAAATAATGGTAAACCTACCAATTGTATACAGAGGTGTAAAACGCTACTACCCTGATTGAAAGCAAACAAAAATATTCAAACCTTATTCAAGTAACAGGAGGGGGAGGATTTTCCCGAAACCCTTGAACTAATACATCATAGCACTGGCTTTACTTTGAGCGATTAACGTTTTTAATATTTTGGTGCCGTGACCTTATCATGACATCGTTGCTGACATGTTCCACATCCGAATTTGTTGAAATGTTCCAATTTTTGTTGTATGTGACTGTTTTAGTGATTGGCATTCATTCAGTTTCAACAGCATATATTACCCTGATATTAAACAGCTCCCCTGCTGCAACGAATGACACTCTCTAACTCTCGAATTGTTGTTTTTTTCGCTCGTTTCCACGAACATTGTCTATAACCAAATACCGTTCGTGTATAAGCTTCATAAAGTGTGAAGAAATACCACCACAACCCCCACCCCTGAATGTAACGTTAGGTTTCATCCTACTATAATAGACTTAAAATAGCTATCAACAAACCCTCGGAAACGTTAATATCCATTACTCCGTTCTTACCTGATACCTTTTCCAGTGCCTGGCTCAATGATTGTCGTTTTGGCCCTTATGTAACTATTCTATAAATTGGAAGAAAAGCACAGAGTCAAGTGCCCACTCGATCATCAACTTATATCAATGCCTTAATGCAATTAAGTCTAAAGTTAGTATCATCGACAAGAAAGGTTTTGAAATGTTAGTTTTGAAAAGAACACTAGAGACCGGCCGGGGGTCGAACCCGTGACCGTACTTTCTAACTTTAATGGGCTTTGGATTAACGACGGGCCGGATGGCAGTTTTTCCTTGGTCTAGTCACATGGCGCAGAGAGGCTGGTCTCCAATTGCGTTGAGGTGGATGTCAATGTTTATCGGTGGATGACTGGGAGCTAATGTGGCGACTATAGAAATAAAAGTATGTTAACATCGGAGGTCACCTAGCTCAGTTGGTAGAGCGCACGCCGCGTAGGGAGCTGCTGAAGGAGCAAATTCATGCTCGAGTGAAGCTTTCACATGTATCACGCATTCCTTCAAACGGAGACCGATTGCCTTTTATTTGATATCATCTGTCCGTAGTATGGCCTAACCCCACCATCTTATATACTATTATACTTGTAAACATAGATAGAGGACACTTCACACCAATTGAAGCAAAAACTAGATTAAAATGAAAAATAGCAATAAAAATTTCCATATACTTTTCTGAGATGAATAAACTCAATTAAAATGATTTCCTAAGATAAAAATGAGTAGGGACCTGCTGAAGCAACAGGTTCATGCACGAGTGAAGCTTTCACATATATCACGCATTCCTCTTAACCGAGATCAATTGCCTTTCCTTTGGTATCATTCCATCCGTAGTCCAGCCTCACCCCACCATCTTATATACTATTATACTTGTAAACATAGATAAAGGACACTATTAGATTAAAAAAAAATAAATAGCAATAAAAAATTTGCATATACTTTTCTGAGCTGGAGTAAACTGTATTAAAATGATTTCCCAAAATAAAATTACGTAGGAAGATGCTACAGCCAAGATAACAGCAAATCTTTTTTCCTTAATTCCATCTGTAAATTTGCCATGACGCTTAATGCGATAGTCCGGTAGCTGCTCACCAAAATGCAACAAGAATACATTCCATTCAAACTTGTGCGAGAACAACCTCCAAGGCCCAAAAAACTACTCCCAAAAACGTGACCCAAGTGGACAGAAAATATACACGGTCTTCAATGTTTTAAAATGTTCACGCATAAAACTAAACGGATTGCAGAGAGCAACCAGAAAGAGTGTGGGTTAATTATTGGTTGAAAAGTGAAACGAAGTAACATGGGTTTTCTACAAAATCAATACTCATGTTTTGGTTTAAACCTTAATATTACGTAAGAAACAATGGCAATCTCTCAATCAAAGACCCCTGATGAGCAGTGGTCCCGACAGTGAAAATACCCTAAATAAACAGAAAAAAACCCAAACAGGCTAACTAATAAATAAAGGGCAGCTGGGGCGTCCAAGGGCGACGCCCCTCAATTTGTGCTACCAGGCAGTTTATTTCTCTAGTCGCCACATTAGCTCCCAATCATCCACCGGTGGACATCGACATCCAGCTCTACGCAATTGGAGATGCATCTTCATCTTCGAAAATACGTCTTTGTACCGTCATCGTCTTTCTACCGTCATCGTCTTTCTACAATATGATATTCTAACTGTTGCTTTGAATGGCAATCAAGTCAGAATTATTGGTGGTTGGGACAAACTGTAACGCAGTTGATTCGCAGAGCATGTTTATATTGATTCTCACTTTTTACTTCTTTTTTAAGATAAATGAGCATATGTGTTAAATACAATATGGTGTAGGGTAACATCTCGATTTGTCTGAGATCACTCATCTTTTTTTGTCTCACACAGCAACTCATCTTTCGAGACTTGATCCACTCCAACCTACAATAAAGCCCCAGTATCACTGGCTACATATTCAGCCTGATTTCTCGTCACTAATACAAGTAGATGAGAAAAGAATCACAGAATGGGATGAGTTTTTCAGTCCCTCGATTCACAGGAGCAGTTTCAACTTATGTCGGAAGGTTTTCGGTAAGTAAGACAATGAGATGTACTTTGTCTGAAAGCAAATGCCGTCGTTATCATTGCCTTCATCATCATCATCATCATCATCATCATCATCATCATCATCATCATCATCATTATCATCATCATTATCATCATTATCATCATTATCATCATTATCATTATCATCAATATCATTATCATCATCATCATCATTATCATTTTCATCATCATTATCATCATCCTCTTCATTTTCATCATCAGTGTCATCATCATCATCATCATCAGCAGCAGCAGCAGCATCATCTTCATCATCATCATCATCATCATCATCATCATCATCATCATCATCATCATTATCATCATTATCATTATTATCATTATCATCATCATTTTCATCATCATCATCATCATCATCATCATCATTATCATCATCCTCTCATCCTCTTCATTTTCATCATCAGTGTCATCATCATCAGCAGCAGCAGCATCATCATCATCATCATCATCATCATCATCATCATCATCATAATTATCGTCGTCATTATGAATTCCAGTTGGTTAAGTTTCTTTAACCTCTTGATTTCTATGTAAACACTCTTTGTTTATATAGGATTGTGATGTAGTTTTATAGCTCATGATGACATGATTAGATGTCGAAATATCCATAATAAGATAATGTTAATTTTCCTGGAATTCTATATTTTAAGATTAGGAAAAATGTGATTAGTTGGTTTTTGTTTTCATTTAATTCAGATACTATGATGGTTAAGGGTTAAATTATTATCGATAAGCAAGAAATACTACGCTCTTAGTTTGACTGAACGCAACCTATGTGTTATGGAGAAAGAATGCTCCATTCCAAATAGCTACAAATCGATTTAAAGTATTATCAAATCCTGCATTTTTTTAGAAATTTAAAGCTCAAATTGGCATCCAAATCTGCATGAATGCCTAGAGCCTTTCAATCATAATTTGTTTGGTGTGTTTTTAAGTGAAACTATGCACCAGGGGAGGATTTGAAGCCCTTTCTCATATTTGTCATAGACAGTATCTGCAATTTTACATGATGGAAGAAATTTCTTTGCCTCCTAAAATGTGTAAGAAATTGCTTCATGCTATAGCTTTAACAAGCGTCACCGATACTATTATTGTTTTTTTGTCAGGGCAATTTTGGTGTACCAAGGGTGCTAGAAAAATTAGCATGGGTTTTGTAAAAAAAAAAATCAGTATATTTGCCGTGACATTGAGTAAATGTTTAATGTCGAATATTAAAATATATATATATAACATAGATATATATATACATATATATCTGTGTCAATTACTTGATACAGAAAGAAAATGTAGTGTTATTTTGTTATAAGTATATCAATTTGAACAGGCAACTTAATTGTGAAAACATTTGTTAGAAGTAGCGCTTTTCCTTAAAGACGCTTGCATTTTTCAAACGTACAGTTTGGCTCTATCTGACAAAAACAGTGCAATGATATGGTCTCGGACCTAATTATTAAAGAAAAGTTGAAATATTTCAGGGTTTACAAATATCAAGACCAGAAATGCATAAATACATAAATACATAAATACATAAATACATAAATACATAAATACATAAATACATAAATACATAAATACATAAATACATAAAGTTGGCGACAGAAAAGAATTGTGTTTGCATGTTTCCAAATGTGTTTATACAAATGTTTATATAAGTGTTTGATACAGCTCTATAAGTGTTGACCCAAAATCTGAACACGCTCCTCAACCGGCGGCACCCACAATACGCAGGCGCAACCCAAGAGCCCTAACAGGTCAGTAACAGGGATGTTTCAAAGTTATGCTTCTCCTGAAAGTAAATTTACCGCGATACTCTTAGTTATGATGTAATTCATTCAAAGCCCTTCATCACTGAGAATCAATTTGAATAATGAGTTTCTTCCTTTGATTAACATGAACACTTACATCTATAATCGTCGTTGAACGTATGACGTCCATGATTTTTCCTGTCGTTTCCTTTAAGCTTGCTTCGAAACATCATCAATGAGGTCATTGCGTAGGAAGGCTCTTTCATTATTGGGGAAGGCAATGTTTCTCTGACATTATTCAACAAAAGGCACTTATAAGAAATGATATTGGCATGTTACACACTGATGCATCGGCTTTGACCTGTAATTAAGGGGGAGAGGAACCGGTTCTTTGTTAGTATAAAGTCTGCCAATATTTTTTCATAGATGATTCAGTTTGTTACAAGCACGTATCATTTAAAACACGCATTTGTCAATTGGCATATTTAGAGTAACTTTTAGTCTTGTTTATTTCGTATTTGGTGACATATTTTGTATTTGACGATCTTTATCAGAACTTTAAGTCTTTCTAGAAAACATTTTAGTATAAAGTAAAACAAATCCACAGTTTAATGCTCACCAATAATAAGCATATCAAAACTTTTCATGATATGTATCAATTTCTTAGATAAATATAAAGCAACAGCGATGGTAATGCTAATGATGTTAATTGTTTTTAAACTCAAGTTTTATTTCACCATAACACTAATACACAGTTTGACACTCTCTTACAAAAGGCATATCAAAACTGTTATGATATACAACCCTAGCAACAAGAAATACAATGAATCATCCAGAGAGAAAAACTAAAAACAAAAAAATGAACAAACCAGAACAACAACAACAAAAAACACAAAAACAACAGTACTACTTATAATAAAGCTAGAGAAAACGACAAGGCTAAACAAAAATGATCGATAACCATTTAATACAGGAGTATATTTTGTTATATTATTGCATGAACGGTTCCACAAATCCAACCTCTATTATTAATTTCGAGCTACAGCAATTTACGATGTAACAATGCAAATAATCTCCTTGGTTCCGATACACTATATCTCAAAACTACCTTGAAACCGTCAATTCTTATATAATCAAGATCTAGACAGCATTGTCTCGATGGCACCCGAATAATTTTTGAAGTCAAGCCCGGCTCGTTCCTTTTGCCGGCGGACGGTTGGCACAGCAGGTACCGATTAAAAGTAATCTTTATTGGAGCAGTTAGCATCGCTTTTGTCTCAGCCATGGTTCCCAATAACATCATTCGCCACTAAAAAATCTGAGACAGCACCTCGTCATCGTAGAGTCTATGACCAATAACGAAATTCACGTACGGAATAAAAAAAGCAATCATGGATGTTTTGTTGCTGCCACTGAAATTTCTATAAACTACATTTTTGAACAGAACATCGCTATACAACACCGTATAGCATTCCGCTATCCGACTCGCTTTTAATTGAAGAGAAAGATTCCCCAGCAGAATGTTAGACCCAACTGCTATTGAAGAAGTCAAACAGTGAAAGAGCGTCTGAATGGCATAACTTAGTTCTTCATCGATTTCCGAGGTCAACTTGTTATGCAAACAACACTGGGTATATTCACTGTTTTCAGAGCCTGTGTACTACCTTTGTCTTTACAAACCTGTGTAAAGGTAACTGAGTTCAAATCATAAATGCCTGGTCTCGAAACCAAAGCTTGTAGATTTATTGTTCGTTCTTGTTCGGGTAGAATCACAAGCTCCATTCTGGTTTTACCCACCCAGCATGGGACGCATGTCGGTGATGGTTCCGTGGTTAACTCTGGCGATGAGGATACCAACTCCACTATCGGTGGCGATCCTGAATTCATAATCGGCGAGCTGCTGTAGGGCAAAAACAGAAGAAAAATGATACGACGTCGTAATAAATACAGTAAATACACAAACTGCATTAATCATCAGTAATGAAGTAAGATTTCAATTCCCGCCGTGCACATACTTAATGGGTGTTAAAGGTCAAAAGAAACTCAGATGGTTCTTTAGATCATTTTAAGGAGAGGCTTGTAGCTCAAGGCTTTACTCAAACTCCTGATTTCAATTATGATGAGGAGTTTTCTCCAGTTGCAACATATACTGCAATACAATCTTGACTTGCACTTCCTAATGCAAAGGTTTTAGAAGTATATACATTCAATGGATGCTATAACTGCCTTTTTAAATGTAGAGTTAGATTTTGAGACCTACATGAAACTGCCACAAAGCTATGTTGATGAATATGATCCTGATTCTGTTTGTACATTAACAAGAGTCTTTATGGACTTCAGCATGCTACATGCTGTTGGAATACAACAGTTCAACAGTGCCTAATGTCTGCTGATTACAGGAAGAGTAGTGCTGATGGACGATTTTATATTAAATCTTTCAAGAATTCAAATAGAAGAAATCAATTCTATTATTTTAGCGGTCTATATACCATTCCTACTAATTTTTAAAAAAATGGAATAACTTAATGTCAAGAAGAGATCTTTAAATGATCAATTTGATATGGTCAACAAAGTTGATGTGCAATACATTCTTGGCCTGCTGATCAAACAAGACAGAGAGCAGAAAACCTTAACAATGAGTCAATTGAATTAAATTGAATCTGTCTTTTAGAAGTTTAATGTGGAAAATTGTAAGTCTATATTAACACCCCTTGAAACTGGTCAAAAATTTGTAAGCTAACAGAAGACAGCAAACCTTTCAATGTCCATATTTATCAGAAGGAAATTGGATCCTTAATGTACCCTTCAACAGCCACTAGGCCTGATATTTCAGCAGCAGCAAAAGTTCTTTTGCAATGTTTATGCTCAGTAGGTATCATTGGGAAGGTGTGAAAAGAATTTTTCATTACCTGAAAGGTACATCGTCATTTCGTCTTTAATTTACTGCAGATGATCAGAATCTTCGATATTGTGGATATTCATACATGACTGGGCAAGAGATTTTGATACTCTTGGATCAACTTCTGATTACATTTTCAGATCGGAAATTCAACAATTAGCTGTTCAAGCAAAACACAGCTCACAGGTAAGGGAGACTCTTTACTGAACTTACCCTGTACATGTCGGACGTTAAAAGCCATGTTAAAAGGCAAAGTCATAGGTCAAATTGAATGTCAAGTTAAAGGCCAAGTTAAAGGTCATATTAAAGGGTAAGAGAGACTCTTTACTGAACTTACCCTGTACATGTCGGACGAGCTTGTATTCAGCACGCTCTTCATGCGCACCACCAGTTCTCTTGTAACTGGCTCTTCATCTAAAAAGAAATAGAATGTACATCAAATTTATTTACCCTACTCACCACGTATAGCCATGAATGTTTTAACTCTTAGCAAATAGTCGAGCAAGGAAAAATCTGTTTCCGTTCAAAATGCAAAAGTGAGTCAGTTTACATTCTTTCGACAATGCTAAACCAGTTTCTACTTTACCAATTATAACAGCAGTGGTATGTCTGTCATGGTAACCTCTCTTACCAAAGTGTTTTATTTAGGTTTTGTATTCCAACACACTAATTCACTGTCAGCTCCTTGTAAAGAACACATACACAACGTTCTAACGTTGTTGCGGCAATACAAATTTCGGGCAAAGAGCACAACCTGCTTGTGATGTCTTTGTTACACAGGCTGAGAGTGTAGAGTAAAATTTTGACTTCATCGGTCAAGAACTGCAACACCTGGCGTAAGGCACAACGGCCAAGAATAAGCAACTCCTGGCCTACGGCAACAGGGTCAAGAACTGCACCACTTCGCATAAGGCACCACGGTCACGAATAGTAACTCCTACCCTACGGCAATAGGGTCAAGAACTGCAACACCTCGCATAAGGCACCATGGCCAAGAATAGCAACTCCTGCTCTACGACAACAGGTTCAAGAACTGCACCACCTCGCAAAAGGTACCACGGTCAAGAATAGCAACTCCTGCTCTACGACAACAGGTTAAGAACTGCACCACCTCGAAAAAGGCACCACGGTCACGAATAGGAACTCCTGTTCTACGGCAATAGGGTCAAGAACTGCAGCATCTGGCATAAGGCGCCACGGTCACGAATAGGAACTCCTGTTCTACGGCAATAGGGTCAAGAACTGCAGCATCTGGCATAAGGCGCCACGGTTTTTGTTTCCTCTTTCCTCCTCATTGATATAACTTTACTCATCTTTGATACCTCTTATGCCTTTTTATTTCTCTCTATTCCTTTTCTATCTCTATTTCATGTTCTTTGTTTCCTATTTATTCCTATTTATTCATTATTTCTTCTTCATTAATCCCATTTTATTCCCCTTTGCTTTTTTATTTTTTCATGTTTGTTTGTCTGTCTGTTTCTTCCTCTTACTTGGTCTTTTCTCGTTTTTATTTAGTCCTTTATATTAAAAATGATTCCAATTAAAAACTTTCATATCCCTTTTCTTTCCCTTTACTCCTTTTCATTCATCTTTTCATTTATCTTTTAATTTATCTTCATAACAATTTTTAATTTCTCGTTTATTCAATTTTTTTATATTCAGTTACCTAACTCTTTTAAACCTACTTTTTTCTTTTAAGTAATTGCTAATTTTTTCCCTTTCATTCTGCCTTTTTCTCCCCCACCCCAAACGCCATTCTTTTTTATTCTGATTTTATCTTTGCAATTTCTCCTTATATCTATTAATTTCTTTATTCCTATTCTGTACTTTTTTCGCATTACCCTTTCATTAAAATATTTTTTATTCCTCTTTGATTCTATTATATTCATTTTTCTTCCGTTGTAATCCCTCTTTATTTATTTTTTTATTTATTTTTTCCTTTTCTCTTTATTTCTTTTTTATTCCTTTTTATCCCGTTGTTCTTTTCATCATTGTTTTCCCTTTTACTACACCATCTTTTATTCCTTTTCTATCACTTTTCCTTTTCTTTCAGTAGGCCTCTTTATTTCCTGTATTCTTTTCCTCTTTCATTCATACTGATTTTACTTTCATTCTGTTTTGAATTTTCCTCATTTTTCTTTAAGACCTCTCTAATATTTATTCCCTCTTCTTTCTCTTCATCCGCCATGATTTTCTTGATTGTTCATTGCTTTTATTACTCTCCTATTTTGTCATTTACTCTAAATTCCACTGACTCGAATTAATTTTTTTATACATTGCTCTAATTTTCTGCCAATTTCTACTGCAGTTCATGGTTAGTCTACTTCATTCTTTGTATAGTCTATTTTACACTCGTCCATTCTTAAGGCAAAACTCGATTAGTTGTTGAAATGATCTCTATCTCCGTATCTTCATTGCTGATGACTTTGATCCTAACCATTAAAACAACTGTCCAGAACTCTTAGAAGGGCGTAAATATTTGTGTTCTATTCTTTCTGCGGAACTCATTTTGAACGTTTGAATTATTTTTTACCTCGTCTTCAATTATAGAAACATTTTCACTCGACTTGTATTCCAGAAATCGCGAGTTTTATCTGCTCACCGCATACTGTAACTAGAAAAATGAACCCACATACATATTTAGGTAAGCCTGAAGAAATAAGAACAGGTTACGTTATAAGAATGTTTACTGAGCTTTATTTTTGATTATGATTATGATTATGACTTGATTAATTTGTTTTACAGAAATATTTTGAAATTAAAATGCTTTTGTCCCATTTCTTTTTTTTTTTATTTTCGAAATTGTACGTATGGCGGTTTGAAAGTAAAATTGTGATATTTTAACGATTTCTTTGTACGCCTTGTAGGAGACAGCAGAATGATTCTTCTTAAAACCAGACTGGTTTATCGTTCTGGCCTACAAATAACTTTATAACTGTGGAACTGCCCATTTCGTAGAATCAAGCAAAAGTCATGCCTTTATGTGTCCGCGGATGAGCTATGCACATTAATTTTCCTCAATACATTTTTTAGTGGCAATAGAGAGTTAGTTACAATTCTGATATAAACTCACTGACAACTCACAACGGCGTCTTCTGTTTTCATAATTTTGGCCCCTAAATATCTCACGATGCATTGCGCTTTAGAAAACTTGAAATTATCGAAACGGTTTATTCGTCAAATAACCACATCTTTTACACCTGAGGCTGTTGCGCGCAGGCAATCCCTTTTGGATGATTTCAGCACAACAGAATCTTAAGATGAATGCTGTGACGACTCTAGTGGAACTCAAGTCGGTAAAAACAATGTATTTCTGTATTATAGCATGCCATTCTTTAAAGCATATGGTTAAAATCATTATCACAGTTCAAGTTTAATTCTATTAGAATGATTTCTCTGATAATTCATTCAAAGTAATGTCATTGCCTGTGGGGTGCGGGGGATGGAGCTGCTGTTCTTTCCTTGTCTATCAAGTCAACCATCGAAGAGTCATCGAAACATAGGGTAAGTACATGATAAACTACGCTTAGTCACGCTTATTACTACTTTACAATGTGGTGTGTTGTAACCGGATTCGGTGCCCTTACGAAAACCAATATGCTCTTTTACCTCTTTATTATCCCTGTCCATTGAGATTTTTTAAAGATCCCTGCCCTTCTTTCTTGAACTACCTTCCCTAATGAGGATCCCGAGATTCCTATGTAATCGTCTAATTAATGTCTAATTTTTAAACTTAAGACAACTTAAAGGACGTTAATACATAATATGATGTAGCGGCTTCCTTGTGGGCGTTGTCGCCCAGGCTTTAGTAATTGCTTATCTATACGTTTTTAAAATGAACACTAAGTGTGTAAAGAATCTAGTTAGCTTCAATTTTAAACTTGATGAAAAAGTATCCTATTCTCTCTCCAGGACAATCTGGTCGCCGTAGGACTGAGAGGTGCAACTATGCATTATATCGTCCAAAATTCAGGTGAAAGTTGGCTTTCTCAGGTAAGACCTTATTGGCTCCATGTTCACTTTAAGTATGGTAAACGACTGCTCTCTTGAACACAAAGCGATGAAGAAGGGTTGTTGATCACCCATCTGAAGGTTGTTGCTCGGAATGTGCTGCTCGGAGGGTCTTGCCTAGGCTTCGTCAGGAGGATGTGGATCACGTTTCATTATCTACTGTACAGTTGTGCATTTTTAGTATTTAATTTATATCAACCAGTCAATTGTACCATTCAGTGCTACCAAATTGGAAATGTAATGTGGAGGCCTTCAGAATCTTCTCTTCTTGTTTTTTTTTCGGTCGAAGTGATTTCGCATTTTATTTCTATTCATAAATTCTTCTTTGTTAACTCATGTATATTGACACCAATCTTTGGTTACATTTTAGCTTATCGAATGTGCGAAAATTGTCATTCATCAACAGTGTCAGCACTACTTACACTAGTTGGGTATACAGATTACCGGACATAACATTCAATATTTCTTTATACTTTTCTAGATTATGGACTATATGGACGTTCAAGAAAACAGTAAGAATACGTTGTAAGATGGTGTGTATGTAAATAAATATGAAATATATGGCAAAGGTGTTAAAAAAATTATTATTATTATCTTGATAGCAAGAGAATCATGGATAAACTTACAGAAGTAGCATTGCGCTCTTGTTATTACCTTTTTTGTCGAAGAAACAAACATTGGACAAGAAAATCTAAATCATCATTAAATTATGACATTATCTTAATTTATTTTTAACTTCTATTGACTTTGCGTCTTTGATTATCGCCATCATCGATCTTGTTGGTATTTTTACTATTATTATTATCGTTGTTATTGTTGTTATCCAGCATTATAAATCTCACTGTCCCCATTATGCCGAGTGAAAACAGTGAGAATTTTATATCTTGTAAACGTTATTATTGTAACTGTAAATTTACAAAAAGAATAAATGGCAATGAACTTTAAAACTATTATTACTATTCTAAGAAAATTCTATTTGTGCAATAAGATGCACTTGTCTTTTGTAAACGGAATAAGAAATGACCTGATATGGAGCTTTTATCGTGGTAAGAGGGATTTACTACACCCTTTTCATTATGCCTTTTGTAAGCAATTACTGAGAATTTATTTCACTAAAGACAAAAATAAATTGAAGTTTAAAAAAAAAATTATTATTATCATTATTATTACTTTTGTTATTACTTTTATTATTTTTATTATTATGATCGACCAATCAAAGATTGAAAATATAGATCATCTGATCAAAAAAACTATCAGTTGTGCAATACACATCAGTTATTATATCTTTTGTAGAAAGAACAGGGAGTGGAAAAATCCTGAGTTGTTGGCTTGGTAAACAGATTTTGTTGTTATTATTATTATTATTATTATTATTATTACTATTGCTTTTTTCATTTTTAGTATTGTTTTGTTATTGTTGGGTTTTTTCTCGACGATTTAGCTCCTTTCTTGTTGCTAGGGTTGTTTTTAAATGATTGTTTTTTGTTGTTTATATATCTCCTGTCTCAAAGTGTATCCTAACAGCTTTGATATGCCTATCGAATGTGAGCATTTAACTCTGTATCGGTCTTCTGCTTAAATAAAAAAATATGCAAATAGAAGTTGGAAGAGGAAAATCTTGGATAGCCTTTACTTTCTGTGGAAGAGGTTTTATGCCAGAAGATGAAACGTGGTGTCCAAGAAAGTCAAAAGAGGAAGAACCAAATTCACATTTAACAGGATTGATAATAATGCCATAATTACTGAGACGTTGAAAAAGGAGTTTGAGGTGGGAAAGATGTTCTGCTTTGGAAGAGCTTGCAATAAGTAAATCGTCAATGTATGCATACACAAAGTCCAATCCACGCAAGACTTGATCAATGAAGCATTGAAACGTCTGCGCAGTATTGCGTAGGCCAAATGGCATGCGTAAAAAATTCAAAAAGACCAAAGGGAGTAGTAATAGCTGTTTTAGGTACGTCTTCAGGAGCGAGGGGGATTTGGTAATAGGCACGTACAAGATCGATTTTTGAGAAAATGCACTTTCCGTGAAGGTTTGAAGTGAGATCTTGAATATGAGGAATTGGATAGCGGTTTGGGATAGTTGCTTGATTGAGGGCGCGATAATCACCGCATGGGCGCCAGTCACCGGGCTCTTTCTTCGGGACCATATGCAAAGGAGAAGACCACGGGCTGTTAGAAGGGCGAATGATGCCTAGCTGAAGCATGTGATCGAACTCAGCTTTCGCTACTTTCATGCGATTAGGAGCAAGGCGTCGAGGACGAGCATAAACAGGTGGCCCACCAGTAGAAATATGGTGAGAAATACTGTGCTTAATAGCTGATGGTTGATAAGAAGGTCGTGTAATTGACGGAAATGCTTAAAGGAGTGCATTATAGGCAGATTCAGCTGTGGGAATAGCATGCAGGGGTGACAAGAAGGAGTAGAAGAGGTGATTCCACTCATTGAAAGTGATGTGGTTGTGTCTAAAAGTTTTTTGTGACGAACATCAACTTTAAGTCCAAAATGAGCAAGAAAATCGGCACCGAGTATAGCCATAGGTACATCAGCAATAATAAATATCCAAGGAAATGATCTTCTTAGTCCTAAGTTAAGCGTAAGAGATTTCTGTCCATAGGTTGTAATAGAAGATTGGTTGACAGCTTGTAAAGAAAGAGTAGAAGGGCGGCAAATTTATGAGACATGGTTTCCCAAGCTTTCACTCTAGATTTCCTTTTTTAAGATACTTTCGTAACATGGCGTTGGTACCTAAATTTTCTTCAAACCATCCGTTTTAAGTAAATCAGACATAAGCAGCTTACAATCTTTCCATGATCACAAACTATGAATTTTCTATCCTCGCTGTTTTCCCTCAGGATGGCCAACATTCAAAAGCGGAAGCTTGCTGTGGACTGTGATTACTCTGTGACGGACTAACAGTCCTTCTCGGCTTACTCTTGCGTTTGAATACGGTTACAACTCTAATAAAATGCTCTGTATGTGACGGACGCAGTGGATATGCAATGAATTTTAATTTCAGCATTTGGAGCAATCAGCACCGTCGACCCAGAGTGATAGTAGAAGTTGGCTCATTGCTGAGTCAGTTGAATGTAATTACTTGTGGTTGGCTGTGAAGAGATTTGAACCCCGGCCTTTGCTATCGACTATAGCGTATGATGGAAATGCGTATCTAACGATATTTAGAACAAGCAAGCAAGTATCACAGTTTCCTCCATGGCAAAGAACTGGGTATTATTAACGTTTGAGAAGCACTGCTGTAAGAGGTAAAAGATCTACACGGATCTTTTAGGAATGATTAGTTCAATCAGTATTACTAAGTTGGGATGACCACCGATTTTGTACAGTAAGGTGCGCTTAAAGCAGGTAACAAGGCAGACGCTGTGCATTCTTATCATCACTGTTAAAGCACCTATCTAATAGGAAAGGTGTATGACTGAACAATATTGAAGGGGCTGGTTATTAATTTTGTCAGTCAATGCTAAGAATTGGACGCCGATTATTGTTAGGGTGTTGGGAGTGCTGCACTTGGATGTATTATGCGGTAGATTGATGACTATTTTCATTATTGTCAATAGCACTTAAATAAGCAGACAGAGATGTAATGTAATATCTTGTACATTTTTATTCATTAAAAAAATGTAAAGAAAGTGTTGATAAAGACATTTTGAGAGCCATGAGAAAATCTCTGGTCCTTTGGCTCCCATGTTCCTGTTCATTACAATCGTTCGTGAGTCAGTCTGCCAACCTGTCATACAATAAATATAATCGTAACACTCTCTGATATTCGATGGAGTACATTCAAAAATTGAATAGCGAATATGTAAACATTCAATTTATATGTACTCAATTTAATTAATTTGAATTGATGATAAGTTGATGATAATTGTCATACGGAGATATTGAGTTATAATTTTACTAGGGCGACAAGTAATTTGTTGCTTCAGACCCCGCCCACCCATGCTGAAATAGTGTGGCGGTGCGTAACAAAATCAGCTACCCCGCTCCGCTCACCCATGTGGCCGTTACGTAATTGTTGAATGTCCTCTTAGTTGTTACCACGTTACGTCCTCGTTACAAATACATGTGGCTACTGCCTACGATGATATAGGATCTATCAAATATTCCCTTTGACTTCTGCTTGCCTAAACAGTATTTCAAAGATAGGGTGTGCTAATAAATTTCAGGGTCCCGTCAATAGATTAACATAACCTGTATTTTGCTTCTTAGAGGCAATTTTACTTTCCCTCATTTGGGAAACGTAAACTAATTTTTACAGTTAATGTTTCTTGGGATGATTTTCTTGGATGATAGAGAAACTACTGTAAAAACTGTGTGTTGTCATAAGCACTAGATAGAAGTATGTTGTAGATCATATGCTGTCCTTTTAAAGAACTCTTGGCAAAATGGTATTAAAATGATTAATTAACATTTAACAATGTTGTAGCCAAGCTGCACCATGGCTAGACATGAAATTAGCTATCGAGGAAATTTTCCACCAGTTAACAAAATAAAGAATAATTTGGTACACTATACTGCTCTTAAATGTCGCCTTTGATGAATATGTTTATATAGCCAGTTCTAACATGATTAGAGCTTAACTTTCAACTGCCGACAGTGAATAATTCACCTGTAGATCCTGAAATGAGGAAATTGCCCCAGTAGGAATTTTCGACCATTCTTGATCGCTGTGCTGCACAGTTGTATCAATAAGAACTGACTGATCTGGAAATAGCACGCTTTTTTGTTTATCAACAAATAATCTGTTCGTTAAAGCAGGGTCTTTGATTAAAGCATACGAACAGAACAATGTCTTCTTAACGTATTTGTTATATTCCCTTTCCATAATCCCTGCACAATAACGCCCAACTTCTCTAGTTGTTCGCAATAGCAAGTAGGGCGATTCAATTAGTGGATTCCCGGTTTGACGACTAGCACCTCTTCGGCTTGGGTGCAGCAGTGGTCCTTCATGAACGCCCTTGCATTGACGGTATTGCCACGCTATTAATGGCTCCCGTCACCAACTTTCAATGAAATGGTGATGTTGTAATAATCAGAAATCTTACGGTTATATATTGTGAATATATTAATTCTATGTTCATGACCAAGAGTTGTGGTAAAAGCTACCATCTTAGTTGTGGCAAATGGCGGCCTCCTTACTACCCCAAAGAAAGTCAATGAAAAACAGCCTCGTTTCCATTCTAGTAATAACTAAAGCCCCTCCTAGTTCAGTCATACTTCATGGCAACCCGAGAAGGGAAACTGACACCTATCATGTCGAGTACGTCGGTGCTGTCAGGTTAACTGACTATCTTGTCGCTGTGAATCGGAGTGACACAGCTGGATGTTGCTCTTCGGTCTTGACATGGAATCACTCCGGGCATACGATTTGGAACGATTTAACCAAGTATTGTTTGGCGCTCTGGTAGGCTCTCAAATTGCTCTAAAATTGCTTTGACAGGTAAGAAGACCCCTTGGGCCCTACCTTAGTTTAGAATGACAGATTTGCTAAAGCTGTTAGTGGGACACTACTCCGTAAAAGTCACCCGGTCAATGAATGAGTCACAAGACATGGGGTAGATAAGCGAGAGTTAAGAATCTGATTTCTATGAACATAATCCACAATATGATTTAAAAATTTTATTTCTACTTTATTCCGCAGGCGCTAACAACCAGACTTCTTAGCACAAAGAAATATCCAATGTCAATGCAACCATATAAAATTCAACCAAGATCTAATGAACATTCTATTAAGGTAATGAGCGGTATGTTTGAATAACGTCTTACAGTAATTAAGTCTGGAAGACACACACGGCTATTTTGCACACCATCTTGGCTCCACGCGATGGGAGAGTCAAGCAGATTTTACGCTCATCGATAAAAAATCTCTTCTCCTCCTTCATTGTAATTAGTTTTACCGGGGGGGGTGGGTTCACATTTGATCATTTTTGTTCCAAGAAACAGTTTCATTATTCAGGAAATAGAATATTTTTGGACCCTTACATTTATTATGAACATAAATATAATAAGAACTGTCTAAAATACAACAGCTAAGCTTTTTGTCACTGAAAAATAGGATAAGTCAAAGAGATATGGAACAAAAGGCATTTTAGGGGGTTAATTACACCATTTTAGGGGGTAAAAGGGTCAAAATGTAAGAATCCTTGATAAGTGACAAAAACATGTATTATCTTATTGTTGGTTTGTCTTGTTTACTACAATTATTGAATAATATTATTTTATAACCTTTTTAATAGAGCAGAACTCTTTCAAGTGGGTCAATTGGGCAGAGAAGTGAAGTACGGAAATTACTATACATATTGTTAAGTGTGTCATATTAGAGCAAAAATAACTGGCTTTCGTATACTTGCTCTTCTGAGAACTCGCATCGAATATGTGATAATGACCTGTTTGGCGCTGCAGGTTGAGTGATCTTAAAAGGAAGTGCCCCTAGACTTTCCTTCACGCCATTTGGTAGCAGGAAGGTTCAGCAACTATGACTGAGTCTGGTGAAAGAGACAATATCTATGTCAGTAAGCTGAATCCTTTTTTGATGGAAGACTTTCCTGCTTGAGAACTGGGGTTCCAGCAACTTTCGCCATAAGCACTTTTAAAGCAGAATATTGATACATGGCATGCTTTTCGTCTTTAATTCCAAGTCAAATCTTTTCCCTGGTCTGTACAACTTGCTCCTTTCAAGTCACCAGTTTTTCACTCAATTTATAAGTTTCTCGGAAATTTTCTGCAAGAAAATTGACGAAAGCGTGCTTGTTGGTCAAGTTACAGGAAAGTGCACTTTTGTAGCAATGGCAGGACTTGTAACAGAAAATGAATTTCAGGTTGATGCAAGTGCCTCAATTTGGGCATCAGCTTGCTCTTTCGTTGCTAGTGTCATTGGGTAACAGACTACCAAATACTATCTGATATTCTTCCATGTATTGCTCTCTCACATACTAGATACAAGCACAAACATTTGCTAAGGATTTTGGTTTCCCCATTTCCTAGATCTAGTTAATTATTAATAGTTGACAGGAAGTAATTTTTTGAAGCAGGAAGAAGTTCACTAGAATCTGGAAATAGGTCAAAATGATATTTGTTATGCAAATATATGACATGTAGCAGACAATGATTATGCATTGATTTTATATACTTATGTGCTATGTCTTACAAAATGACTGTCATATTGCATCATAAGCCTAGTATTATTTAAGCAAAGTTGTTCGTGGCAAACACTGAATCCATGATATTCAAATTATTTCATCTGACTGTGGTAATACATCTTTCTTTGCTATGGTAGGACTAAGAGTCAAGTACACTTCATATACTTGCTCTCAAGTAGTGTAAGCTATTTTTTAAAGTGATTCCTCAGCAAAGCTTTCTTATTGCTATGCACAGAACCAAACCAATTTTCAATTTTTAAGTTTCATCGAGAAGTGAGTATTTAAAATGTCAGTTTTGAATGGTACAGTAGAAAAATAAAAAATATGCCACCACCGAGGAGCCAACCCTTGAGACACTCTTTCGCGGCGATGATGGTTTTTTTTAATATTCTTCCCGTTTACTTTTCAAAGTTTTCATAATTTTTCATTTTCGATTTTTACCAGAGTGATCTTTCGCTTTTATCATTTTGTCTGCTTTATGCTGTTTTAACGTAACAGTTTAAATAAAAAATGACTGGAAAATGTTTTGAGACAAACATCAAATTAAAAACTTGTCGTTTTTTTGAATTTATAAAGCTAAAGAGCCTCTAAGGCCGGTAATTTAGAAGACACCTGCTCTCAGTAGGTTTAAGGCGATCAAGTACTGTATATACTACTTTTGATTGCGTAGCGCGAAATTGAGACCTTTTTATTCATTTTGATATTTCTGTGTAATGGTTATCTATCCTCTCGTACTCGTTTCTTGTCAATTTCTGTGCATCCCTATCTAACCCTCTTTAAAATAGTGCTAGTTTCTTACTACTACCGCTTGTTTTCCTCTCCTCTACTTCCTTCTCCGCTTTTTATGTGTCTTTATATTCTTTATCTGAGCATCCTTCTGTTACTCTTCCTCTTGTTCTAACCATTTGTGTCGACTCCCCTTTGTAGATTTGCCAATGTTGACAGTTGCCATCTTCGTTTTCTGCAAGTGTTCAAATACTTTTGGGAGGGTAGTGTATAACCGCTATATCATCCAATTCGATAGTTCTGGATTCAAAACAAATCCATTTTCTAACTTGGGTCGTCGTGATAACTCCAGCACCTCTTACCTGTACCTCTATCAATCATAAAATAGTAGCAAATATTGGCAAAAAATAACGCAACGAGAGTTCTTTACACAAACAGGACTCTAAAAATCTGTGTATATCACCTAGTATAATACTGTAATCACCGGTATACAGACAATGGACTAGAAGGTTACAACGTTCGGAGTTACAAACTCCAGTCACGTTTTGAAACATTCTTCTTACACTCAAGGCTAAAAAGACGTGTTATCGTACTCATTTGTGAGACCTCTTGATCGATCATACAAAGATAATTCCTCCAACGAAACACATGAAGGGCAGAGTACTAAATGTGTTTACAGTGGATACACTTATACGAAGCACACGTGAATAATTTATAATTATAAAGGCACAGGCAACTTTACACCCACACATATGCATATACATATATCATCCTAAGAATACACATTTCAGTTATGTATACAAATTTTGTATAAGTATAGACAGATGTAAACATACGATGATTTTAATTGCGTATACGTAGTAACAACTCTCATTTCCTCTGTCTTTATGGACATGAACGCGGACACATATTCACATATACATATTGAGAAGATAGACGAGACATAAAAACCTATCATGATCGTTATTTTATTTCTTTAATTAAATACTAAAAAGGTATCGTTTAGAGTGTCAGGGGCCTTTAGTAAACATAAATAATGTATGTTATATTTAAGTGAACAAAGTCATACACGATAAAGTGCTCAATGCAAGGGTTGCAGAGCGATCCAGAATTGAGAGACAAGAAATAGTTTAGATTTTCGATACAACTCTGAGTTTCACGCCAAGGCAATCATCAGGTATCTGTATCAGGTACCAGATACCTCTGAGGGGTTATCAGGTAGGTTTAGAGAGGACGAAAGCAAATGACAACTCTTCATACAATTAGCGAAAATTAATGACTCTCTGTGTCTATGTAATCAGAATATGTGTTCATATGGGGTTTAGCAGAAGATGTAAGGCAATTTAGATGAACGCTTTGTTAAATTCAAATGGAGAGATTTTGCTTTCTGAAAGGGATTGTCGGCAAAGTCGCTGCTTCGGATTAGCAATTAACTAACAATATTGGTCATTAGTAAGATTAATGAGCATCTGCATATTACAAGACTCCTTATGTTTATATGATCAGAAAAAATGTCAATGCGAGATTCAGCAAAAGATGGAATGCAATTTTGATTAACTCAATGTTACATGGAGAGATTTTTGTAATGTCAAGGGAATTGTCAGACAAGTGGCAGCTTCTAAGCAGTAATTAAGTAATAACGTTTGTCATTGGAAGGATTGATGAGCATCTGCATTATACCAAACTCTCTGTGTCTATGTAATCAGAATATGTGTTCATATGGGGTTAGCAAAAGATGTAAGGCAATTTAGATGAACGCATTGTTAAATTCAAATGGAGAGATTTTGCTTTCTGAAAGGGAATACAATTTTGATTAACTCAATGTTAAATGGGGACATTTTTGTAATGTCAAGGGAATTGTCATCAAAGTGGCTGCTTCGAATTAGCAATAAAGTAATAATCTTTGTCGTTGGTAAGATTGATGAGCATCTGCATTATACCAAACTCTCTGTGTCTATGTAATCAGAATATGTGTTCATATGGGGCTTAGCAGAAGATGTAAGACAATTTATATTAACGCATTGTTAAATTCAAATGGAGAGATTTTGCTTTCTGAAAAGGATTGTCAGCAAAGTCGCTGCTTCGGATTAGCAATTAACTAACAATGTTGGTCATTAGTAAGATTAATGAGCATCTGCATATTAATAAGCTACTTATGTTTATATGATCAGAATATCTGTCAATGCGAGATTTAACAAAAGATGTAATGCAATTTCCATTAACATAGTGTTAAATGGAGAGATTTTTGTAATGTCAAGGGAATTGTCAGCAAAGTGGCTGCTGCAAAGCAGTAATTAAGTAATAATATTTGTCATTGGTAAGATTGATGAGCATCTGCATTATACCAAACTCTCTGTGTCAAGGCAGATTGGCTTTAGTACTCTGACCTTTAGCAATTCAAAGTTAACTACTGTAAAGCACCAAAGAAATACACGAAAGTCTTCCGCGTTTGTACTTATATAAAATATTATGTATCACTTCCGGTCCGTCTTTGAACAAAACTTGACCCAATCATACCATACGTGAGACGGTGATGCTACTCAAGTTTGCTACTTTGAATTTGACCTCGATTGAAATGACACTCAGCATAACAAGTAGCTACGTGAAGTCTCTGTTGGTCGCATCTTATAACTTGTTAGACCTCAAACCTAATGAGATAATAGTGTTTAAAACGAAGATCAGTTTGCTCTTTGACCTTTGACCATAATTTAGAGCGTATCATGATTCACAAACATGTACGTGAACTCTCAGCAGCAAACAATGCCCTTTGACCCCCTTTTTTATTAAGTATTGTAAACAAACCTTACTCTGTAAATTGTTTTTATGACCCTTTATTTGACGGTTGCCAGATTATTATTTTACCAAACTTGTAGTGATGTTGAATAAAATAAATCAAATCTAATTACAGACTCGGGGGATTTAGGTTGGATGTAAACACTTACTTCCACTTGCACGGAATACTCTATCAAACAAGACAAACAGGAATAGTATTGTTCATCTTTTGTACAACCAGTAGAAATTTGAACTCGCTTTTTGCAAAACTATATTATCAACTAAAGGGCAATAATCTCCATTTAATAATTTCCTACAAAGCGCCTATTAGGTGTTTCTTAAGGATAGGATCGGTTTCTCATCTTTGCCTTTATCTCCTTAAAAATTAATTAGGCACCTGAACTGAAAAACAGATGTAATGGTACACGTATTTCGAAATAACATAGCACTTTTTATTTTGGTTACGAATGGTGACTTCTCAAAATGATTAGGTTTTAATCTAGAGGTGCCAAGGGGTTCGCTGACAGCACCCTGTTAAAACGTAAATAGATTTCTCGGGTTCAGATCCCTCGTACATTTGCTTTGTTTCAATGCAATCTTTAGTAGTTTATCTTTGTCTACTAAACATTATCTGCAACTTCTGTCAAAGATCAGCAAAATACGTTTTCCGCTTCATACAAGGGAGTTTCAGCAAGTTTTCAGGGCTATATAACGTTTAGATCTACATTCACAATGTTGGTCAAAGAATTTATCTTCATTGTTGTCCTTTTTGGTCTTTTCCTCTCCTCTTTTTTATCAGGTGGTAAGCGGACAATAATTGACAGGGTATATGTAAACAAAGGAGTTCAATCACAGAGATTTTTCAATACTGAACGATCATTACTTGCCTTACAACATCCACATTTAGTGTAATCTGCCCACCTGTTTTGTAATGACATGCTTCAGGGAACAATACAACTGATTCTCTTCCAGAGATCCCATGCCATTCTGGCTAGTTATGCCTTTCATTCAAGGTCAAAATAAAGCACCATAAAGTGCCAATACCAATGATATTTGAATTCTACAGCAGCATCCCACTGTCCATTTATTGGAGACCATGTAATTAAACTTAATCCTAGCCTTACAGTTGTGTTGCAACTTGTTCAAATGATAAAACTACATTATTGCCTGGATGCTCGAGAAACCTGCTCAACATTAATTGTAGTCTACTGTGCCACTCGAGACAGAAATACCAAGTTGTCATTGTCTTTTTGTTTAATGAACACAAAGTCCATAAGAAATAAGTTAGCAGATATCCCTGACTTTTGTGTCAATACAGACCACATTTCATGACAACCACATAGACATTGTTAAATGTTAATGATAATGCCATTAGAGCTGAACTTTGTTCTGATGGCTATAAGTGTTGGGATCACCTGTCATCTGGTCACACTGGTGGTTGTGCAGCCCTTGTTTATTAAGACAAGCTTTATGTAAGGAAGTTTAATGAGGGAGCAAAGGAAACTTTTGAAGTCTCCAAGTGGACTGTTGAGCAGTCTTCTTTTCATAAAATACTCATGGTCACACTCTATCAACCACCCTCCTCTTACACGCAGAAAGTACCCACCGGCATGTTCTTTTCCAAGTTGTCAGATTACCTCAAGACTGTAGTTCTTTATCAGGAGCAGCTATAGACCCTTCTCAAAAGTTATTCATAAATTTCAAAGCGAGGCTAACTCGGCAAATTTTTCATCGAGCAATGGCGAAGCTGTGATGTGTTCAGTTTCTGAAAACGGCGAGGAATTACAACCACAGAAAAGGTAAGACATGAAGAGAAAATTATTTATGGTGTGGGATAGTGTAATTAAGACAAGGATTGGGTAATGTAGATGTATGCGTTCCGCTTCATATATGTTTGTCTTTGAATATTTGTCTGGCTCAGGACGGGAGTGACAATCATTGTTCGCCCCAGTTCGGACAATACCACTGTTCCCGTCAATTGCCTTTTCTACATTTTCGTTACTCAAAATGCTTTGCAATTTTTGATTGTGTATCAAACGCTCCGGATTTGCTTTCGTAGTTCAGAACCGACTTGCACTTTGGGCTCAGTAGTCAACCTTATTTTAAAATACTTGAATCATGATGACGCTGAAAGGCAAGGGTGTATCGACGCTTGTTAGTTTAGCGTAGAAATATGTATTTTTTGAGGAAAGCAGCACAGCACAGAGCAACGTACCGATCACTACGTGCTATTCTTTAGAGGAAGTCATGGCCACACACAAGCACTGATTGGTGCTCTTACCAAGAAAATGAAGTTACAATCAAGATACGTTAGGTGGACCAATTGCATTACAGTGAGCGTTGGTACCACTACATCTACTACTACTAGTCAATGGGTGTATCAATTGCCCCGATAAAGTAGAGATTTCTTAACCTTAAGCTTACGAGTTCTTAATCCCCAGTCGCAACAATTTGTTTCTCGATATGAACGGAACATATTATCGCAATATCTCAATAAATAACGCTGAAACAGCAACGTGTCAGACAGCTAAGGGGAAGCTGGAAGCACAACAAAACATTTCGTATTAGGCGCCAAAAAAGCCCATCCCGCTCCCCTACGTAAAAGATCGACGACAAAAAGCCCTGTGTATATTATCTGATGATGATAATTGATGGTTCCTTTGGAAAACCATAGAAAACTTGATGCACTTTCGTAAACTTTATTACACTAAATTATCAATAAGAGTAACAAGAATCGTCTGAGGATGGAACCCATGCGTACTACAAGAATAGCCGTATCTAGGCCGATTTTCCTGTTTTTGTTAATGGGGAAAGTGCAATTCACTTGTCAATAGCATGGATATAATTAGAATTCTAAGCATGTGATTATTTCTTAGTTTCGATTACTAAGTTCCTCGTACTTAGATTGGTAGGCCTATTCAGCTTGCGCATTTGTTTGTTTCCGTAGGCTGTTTCGAAACATTTGTTTCGGTATTTTCCGCATACCTACGCGCTCTTTCAGTGGTATATAGCATAGTGAAAATTCAGTTAACTAGGTTAGTTTCTTGGTGCATCGTCAGGTGCTGCAGAGCACAAGATTTCAAGAGGTATTAATCTTTCATTTTTATTTGTTATTCGACCATTATAATAAATACATAGGTGTATTTAGCAGTATTCAATAGTTGATGTTGTTTGATTGTTATATTCTAGTTTATATGTAATTCTACGTACTTTGTTCTCATTCCTTTTATGTAGAATCAAATCGAGTCAAGAATGTCTTATAATTTTGGCATATTCAGGTCTTTGCCATTAGTTTGACATACTTCGTATTCATAATAAGGGTTGAGTGCGTTGTACTCGCATGTGTGCTCTTGAGTTAGGTGCGCTGCATCAGGTTTCCTATGTCGGTTCTTACAGTATCCATAGCGTCGCATCTTCATAAAGTGTGGGAAAGTGTTTTATCACCGACCGAAATGCAAGGTTTACTTACACCTTACACTGACACGGATAGATATGGCAAGCTTTTCACGGCAGACGTACTCAAAGAAACTGTATTAACCTAAAACATGGCATCATCTCACATCACATCATATCGCATATCACAGAATCTCATCATCTACTAAAATATGATGCACTGAGGGATAGTGCAGTTTGCTACAATATAGTGTAAAGGAAACTGTATTAACCTAAAACATGGCATCATCTCACATCACATCATATCGCATATAACAGAATCTCATCATCTACTAAAATATGATGCACTGAGGGATAGTGCAGTTTGCTACAATATAGTGTAAAGGAAACTGTATTAACCTAAAACATGGCATCATCTCACATCACATCATATCGCATATAACAGAATCTCATCATCTACTAAAATATGATGCACTGAGGGATAGTGCAGTTTGCTACAATATAGTGTAAAGGAAACTGTATTTTTATTTATTAGTTAGCCTGTTTGGCGTTTTTCTCTGTCTCTTTAAGGGTAGTTTCAATGTCTTGTCCACTGTTCATCAGGGGTCTTTGATTGAGAGACTGCAGAACTGTGGGACAGAAAATACAGCGCATTAAATGAGCATGCGCACGAGATAATAAAATGAACACAAGATAAAGAACATAAACATGGCAGCTGAACTCAACTAATCTAATCAATGACAGATGATAGTCTGCAAAGGTGCTACTAATTTCAAAATCTCTATAAAGATGAAGTAAAATTATATTCAAAGACAGCAATGGTGGCACAAAGGGGCCCAAGGGGTCCGCTACACAGGCCCGTAACCAGCCACTCCCATGGGGGCCCAATTGATGTCCAATTCTCTTGACTGTTTTGAGACCAACATACATCAAGTCCTCCTGACCAACTTACGTCTAGTCCTCCTGCTCATCTGTGATGAAATGGTGTCCATTTCTCTTGACTATTTGTGACCGACTTACGTTCAGTCCTCCCAAGCAACTTACGTCCAGTTCTACTGATCATCCGTGAACAACATATGTACAGTCCTCCTGACTATCTGTGACCAACTTATGTCCACTTTTCTTGACGATTTGTGACAAACTTACATCTAGTCTTCATGACTAACTTGCATCCAGTCCTCCTTTTCATCTGTGACCAACTTAATTCCAGTCCTTCTGAGTGTCTGTGAACAACGTATGTCCATTTCTCACGACTATCTGTGAACAACGTATGTCCATTTCTCCTGACTATCTGTGAACAAAGTATGTCCAGTTCTCATTCCTATCTGTAAATAACGCATGTCCATTTTTCCTGACGATTTGTGACTAACCTTTTTCCAGTTCTCTTAACCTGTTTGAAGTTATCTCTTCACAAAACATTCAATATCGCTGTCTGGAGATACGAGGCAGTAAAAATGTCTCAAATATCTGGTCCGTAAATACTTAAATACTACATAGAAGTGCTAAGAACGACAAATACTAAAATTGTACTAAATGGACTGATGTTGTGATCAATTGTTCTAAATGCCTGGGTACATTACTAAACTTTCACCAAAGTGGATAACCGCAACTGCAAATCACCAATTGAAATGCAGTGGCGAAGGGAAGACAACAGTACAACAAAGTGCGCTGAAGTGACGCAGAAAATGATCAGAAATATCCGACGTCAGGGCATATTTCGACCCCTGATAAGCAACACCTACGTTTAGCATCAATTCGTAGCTGATGATGACATTGACACCTGATAGTAGATTTGGAAGATCGCAGAAATCAACCACGTATCAATAATAATGTCAAACAAGGGCCATTGAGGTCATCGTCATGTAACTCGGTCAAAAGCTTGATGATTTATCTCATAAGATTGCTGAATGTTTTCACGTGATTGACTTTGGTTGTCAGCGCAGATTTAAAGCAGCTTTAGCTTCTATGTGCTGGACTTTGAGTTCCAAAGTATAAAGTAATTTTGAAATTCCAAACTAAAAACTTCTTATAATATAGGTAATCGTCTGCCTAACAATATGTTCCATTACATATTACTAGCCTTCATTAAGCGATGCGTAAGCTTACTGCTGGTTGCCATTCATGCTGGACGATGCTCGTGGTTGACAGATTTAGATCCATAAACATTAACAGAAAACTTCCTCTGTTGACGTCCACTCTAATACTGGTTCCCTGTGGAGCTTCTCTATTATGGGTATCTATGCTTCAGTTATTTCTACTGGAGTGAAATCTGATATAATTGCTTTCTTTATCCTAAGGATATTGCACGAAACAGCGAAAACACCGTTTACTGAAAAGCTTTTTTCGTCTGACACTCCTCAGAGTACTAACGTCAGAATGACCGAAATAAGATGTGTGAAAGAGTATACACAACTGTATTTTAAAGGAAACAATCAGAATTTGGACAGCCTGAATGGCTTGTGTTTTTAGACCAATCAGCGTTCAAGATTAATTGAATAGGCCTAGTGAGAAAACGAGTTCTTTTGGTCTGCATAGCAAAGGTTTTCTTACTCTTATGTGGACTAACTCCAGAACGGCCAAATGAAATACAGACTTGGCCGTCCCTATAATACGGAAGCAATCGTCCGTGTACACTTCGGAACAGTCTGAGTTCTCAAGCAAGTGCTGCCCTATGGCAGAGTCACATTAGAAATAAATTACTACAACTTCACCTATTCTCATCCCCAAATTTTGCCTCTTCGTCCCAAAAAGTTTACGGCCCCCCAAGTGGGCGATATCGCCTATTAGAAAAATACTGTCTTAGACAAGACCATCTGTAAGGTCACGGTCACAGTTGTTCCGTTCTGGATTCACGTGTGAGGCGCGAGTCCTTTAGCCAAGAAGAAAATCATGTAGTTCATGTTGTTTTCTATTTCTCTAAAGAAAGAATCCTTTTCTTTGCCCTAGGTAGTACAACTCTCAAATAAACATTTTATTCACTAAGAGCAGAGCTTAAGTTCCCACATACACAACCCAACAGTCACACTGGAACCCGTTTATGGACTGGCTCTATCGATACTGGAGAGAGTGATATCGAACTTGTATTTATATTTCCACAGATAATCTGTAAAATTAATAAAATTTCTCGGCTAATTATTGCCGAATGTTTCATACTGAAGTGACCATTAGCCATAAGCATACGAAGAGAGTCCAACAGATACGGTTTAACTATTATATTCGCCGCTGTTGTATATTAGCATTCGCATACTACAAATTTATTTTCTGTTAGTATCGTAGCCACGATTAGAGTATGCTTTTGGGGCATGCGAAAACGTATTTTTGTTTCCGGAAACCCCTTCTCTGTTCATTAGGGTTAAGAAAGCTTAGATACCGAAAATGTGGAATTGTTAAGAGTGTCCGAGTGTTGGGTTCAATCTAAACTTTTGATGAAAAATAAGTAATTCGTTTTAAGTAGTGTTACACCATTCAGGTGGATCAAAATAAGGACGTTTCTGTGTTACCTATGCCCTCTTCCAAGTCCCTACATTTTTAATGGCGGACCTCTTAACTAGATGGAAAGCATATCCTAGGAGGGTTTCTACTTTGATATGCATAGCCCGGGGACCCTTGGCCACACCGCTGATTTTTTTCTTGGTTAAGGCGTTTGCTGCTTATTTCCAAGTTAAAATTGTTTGCAAGTAAAATTCATGGGGTAGGCCAACGGATTGCCCCTTAGAGATAATTGTAGTTTTGAAGAAAGGTTTATAATGCAAACAGCCTTGGGTATAGTAACAATGAAATGGATCGAAATTTACAAATTACGTAAACGACAAACGCTAACTGTTTGCTTACTTACAAGAGACGGACATGAATGAAAGTGTTACTAGAACAAATTTGATGTCCTAAACAAATTCTTTCTGGTAGCAAATCACGACCAGGTAAACTGAAAACGCACCGCACAAGCCAACCAACAAGATCTGGTAGCACTAGCAGCAAATCGAAGAAAATGGAAAGACCTTGCCAATGAATCAGTGGAGGCAGAAAGAGCCTTTGTTCCCCCTAAGAGACAGCAATAAGTCAAGTTGAGAGTTAAGTTCTGGCCTAGCAGGAGTGCAACTACTGCCCTAATTTTTTTTACCGAAAATTCTGCCCTCATCTTAAGCACAACTAAATGAGAGGCCTTGCCCTTGAACGTAAGATACTGTTGGTCTTTACTTTTATGAGCCACGTATTTCTTAACAAATAAGCGTTTTGAGCCACAAATAATTCTCAAGTTGATTCTTAAGTTTTTATGCTATGAATCTATTGTATTTTTTGTAAGAAATTAGGCTGTTAATTGTGGGTAGGGAATTAGGTATATTAGACTTAGAGTGTAGAGAACAGGTTGAATTTCAAAAGAACGAACTCCTACGACCTCGTCGCTTCATAAAAAAATATATATGAAAAATCTTGCCCTAATTATGATAATGCTCCCCTGCCCTCAAAAAGTTCTAGTTGAACCCCTCCCTAAGTCGTTTAATTTCCAGGCCTCTATAACTCTTAAATGAAGACCTATCGGACTGCACGGTCAGTTTGTGAAGTTAGGTTCTGATGAGTAGTGATACGAAAAAATATTCACGGCCTACAACATGAGTCACTAATTTCGAAGACTATTTCGATTCTGTACCACGAACAAACTTTTGAAATAAATGTTAAAAGAACTTCTCAGGAAAGAATGTTAATTACCACGGCCACGCACTTAACTAAACCACGCTCTGTATCGCCTGTCGTCAACTTTCATAAACTCTTAGTTTCGTATCGTCAGAAAGCCCTTTATCTTGTTTCATGTCGTCATTTCTGTTTATGAAAAATTCAAAAGGACTAGTTGGTCGTCAATTTTCATGCCAGTGCAAGGCTGGCTATGTTGGCCACGACTTTGAGGTTGGTTAACCGAATTAAGAAGCATGTTTTATCGTTATTGCCAAGCATTAGCTTCTGAAAGGAAACAACCACCTCGGGTTTCAAAGACCAAAAACACCGTTACGCAACGTGACTATGCCTTAGGGCTGCACTTGCTTGAAATGTACACAGATTGTGCTAAAGTGTACACGTTCAATTGCTTCCGTTTCGTTGGCAATGCTAGGTCTGTATTTCATTTGGCCGTTTTGGAGTCAGTCCACATAAAAGCAAGAAAACCTTGGTTGCGCAAAGTGCTTTGCTTGTTATGCTATACAAAATGAATTCTCTTTCTCTTTGGGTCTATTCAATTAACCTAGTTTTACTGGACGCTGATTAGTCCAAAAACATAAGCCATTCAGGAAGTCCAAATTCAGATTGGCACTTTCAAAATTACAGTAGGGTTTATTATTTCCAACGTTTCATTTCAATCTTTTCTGACGATTGTATGAGGAGTGTCAGACGAAAAAGTCTCCTTTTTTGCAAGCTGGTACCACCACTGACAGAACTGTTAAAGCTACAATCGGCTTTTCTCGTTTTCATAATTGTAATCGAATGCCTTAATTGTAACATAATCGGTACAGAGTGCATAACATTTATCAAAATGACTTAAGTGAGTGCTGCCGATTTCAAACGACACTTTTTAAAGACTTTTAAGACACAATTGTTGTCGCTTAAAATTCCGGAAAATCATAAGTAAAATAACAAATAGATCGTTTACTTATGCATCTGCATCCTTCTGTAGTATCAATTTATTTCCTGTAAATTTGACTTCATGCACGGAAACAGCAACTAAGTCAAATTGGCTCATGAATAGAGTACTAAAGTGTGACGTCAGGATTTAATGAATATCAGAAATTTGATAATTTTTTGGACTCGTTGCTTTCTTCTTGTTGACATAAATAACCTGTCCAAATGTGAAAATGATACCTTCAGCAATCAATGAGATAGACCCTTTCAAACTATAAATCCTGCCTATCAAAACCTTGTTAAATGAACCCAGTTCATAATTTTATGAACCGATGCCAAAAAGAGTACCTCGATATAAGGAACCAAAATCTGCCGCCCCTTGTTTAACTAAAGCTTAACCTTCTTCCTCTTCTTTTTGCTTGATCCAATGTCAGAGGGCGCAGGTGAAACTTACTAGCTTTTGACGTAATGAAACATATTTTCCCCCTCAATATTTCCCCCTCCTAAGCTCAGTTTATGGAGTCTACGGTACGACGAAGATTTTACTTTCACAACATTCAAAAAATATAAATTATAAATATCATTAAGTTTTGTCGATCAAAAGCAGTAAAACGCCACTATAAGAACATGGCAAAAGTTCTTTATACATCACCGCTGCATTAATAACAAAGAAATTAAATGCGATTTCATGCAATTATATTTGAACAGCATTACATGAGATAAAAGTGTTTCTGTACTTGTAAAAATACAACAGCTTTTCGAACCCTCTAAAGCTCTCCAGTATATGTGACCTGTTATCAATGCTCCCTCAAAGCCTTTCCTGTATAGAAGTTGACATGGGCTAGTTACCTCAATCAATTTTAATCCTTGACTTATCTGCCCACATAAAATCCAAACAATGATTATGAATAATATTTGATCAGGAGTGTCTTTCACAGGGTGTAATTTCCGAGAGGTCCTCAATAATTAACAAAAAAAACCCCGTAAAGTAGTAAAATTAAATATGCCATGTATAAAATCTCAGTATCTCAAATAGCAGTACAGTAGTTAAATATACAAAAAATGCAATGATATGATACATCTAAAAGCACTTTTATTATTACATTCAAATCTGTTTGTTAAGATTACTGTAAAAGATATCCATCTGCTCATTTCAGTCGTAAAAACTAGAATATAGCAGTCCTTGAATTCCCTATTCCGTTTCGCTTTAGGTAATCGAATGTGACAAGTTTTTCTCGTGTTACCTTAATACGTCAAATTAAGCCGCGTACTTAAATAGGCCGCATCTTCAAAAATGCGACCTAATATAAACGCGGCTTAATTAATGGCGCGGCTTATTAAAACGCGGCTTAATTTATTGTAAGGAAACAATGAGCGAAGGGGAACTGTCATTGGTCCCATTTGCATAGATCTTTGGAATTTCTAAGATGTAACAGTTAATACTGCGATGAAATTGTCATTTCCAATTTAATCAAAGTTACAAAACCGTGAAAGTTTTCATTTGCTCTAAAGGTTTACTGCTTCCTTTCTCTTTCTTTGCCCTTTCCTTTTCTCCTTGTCTTTACTTGATTCATCCTGCTTTCTATTCCAGCCTGTTCAGCTGTTTCTAACACTAGGCTTTTCATTCTTTCTTTTTCTCGTCATCGTCTCAGTTGCCTCTCGTCTTAATCTTTTTACTGTCATGTTCATTTTTCTTGCTTCCATCATCTCAATAGTGCAGAGGCTTCAAAGGTTTATGAAATTTGTTTTAAGCTGTAGGATGCTAACCTACTTCTATTCCTTTTCATTGAATAAATACTTACGATTTCATAAGCGTTTATATGCCTCTGTTCTTCATTTCAGATACAACATGCCCATGACTAACCATGACATATTTATGAAACAAAATATTTCTATTTATACACAAGTTAAATTCAGATAAAAGACACGTCCTGAGTTTTCTTGTCCTACTTCTCTTTACTTGTCTTCGTTCTCTTTACTTGTCTTGGTTCGCTTTACTTGTCTTGGTTTGCGTTGCTTGTCTTGGTTCTCTTTACTTGTCTGAGTTCTCTTTAACTGTTTTGGTGTGCTTTATTTGTCTTGGTTCTCTTTACTTGTCTTGGTGTGCTTTACTTGTCTTAGTTCTCTTTATTTCTCTTGGTTCTCTTTACTTGTCTTGGTGTGCTTTAATTGTCTTGGTTCCCTTTACTTATCTTGGTTCTCTTTACTTGTCTTGGTGTGCTTTACTTGTCTTGGTTCTCTTTACTTGAGTAACGTATTCAGTAATTCATGTTTTTTTCGACGCTATCCTGATTTTCATTATCTTCCTTTCAATTTTATTTCTGTACTTTATCAATTATTCTTCCCCTCAATTTCTTGCCATCACCCAAACAGCTTGCTACTACTTCCCTTACCTACGTTTGTCACTATACTCACACTTTAGAAATATAACTACTTCAGGTGGTATTCCACACACTTAATACTTTGTCTTCTTTAAGTAGGACGACTGACTTATGCTGAATTGGGGATTTACCTAACCTTCAAAAAGACAGCAGTACTATTTAAGATATGCCGACATTAGGATTGACATGACCTTTACACCGAAAGCTGTACATTGCAAATTATGTCTTTTGAGGGTTTGACTTTATATTCTCACAGAAAGTGGTACGTTTAATAACATGTCGTTAGTAGTATTTGCCTTAATCTCAAGTAGGTGGTGATGCCTTAGAAGACTTGGTGACATTCTTGTTTCCAAAAATGATATCAGCACCTGTTCAGACATGCCAACATTAGGATTTACCTGACTTTCATTACGAAGGAAGTACCTGTACTAACATGTCGCGATTAGGATTTACATGACCTGCAGAAGGAAGGCAGTACCTATACTATTATGCCGAGATTACCATTTACCTGATGTTCATGGAGAAGTCATTCTTGTTTACTAGAAGTTGACATACAAGGGAGTACCTGCGAAGATGTGTCGTTATTGGAAATTACCTATCATAGACCCTGAAATCATCACCTTTGACGACCTGCTAGAAGCAGGATTTACAAGAGGGGGTGTTTATTGAATACCTTATATTGAATGCACTTTCTAAGAATATAACCAATTTCTGATCTTGTTTTAAATGGGATTCACACAATTGGTTGTATGTTTGTAATATTTTGCTTTTGGAATTTTACATTCTTACAACCAGAGCTTACTCTACTTTTCGTAATCAAAATAATTTGCTCAGTTTTTATAATGCAGTTGAGTTCATTTTGCTTTGACTGAGGGAGAAAGAAAAGATCCATTCCTTCAATGGGATATAAAAATGTTACAACTGGCCATTTGCTTTGTTATGTGACGACTGTGGTATCTCCCACATATAATTTTTGAGCCCGTCATTACTGCCTTTGTAGTTGTCCGTGAACTGCTGGAATCGTTTTATGTTTCCATATTTTCATGGTCAAGTGTATTGTGTACCCGTGCTTCACTTTAACGTGTCTAAATGTACATTCTTAATACCTTCCGTAAACTAACAACATAATACCTTAAGTCAAGAAATGGTCATTTTAGTAAATTTGTCCATGCATTGTTCATCAGGCAATGAACTGATAGATAGATAAATAGATAGACAGTCAGTCAGTGTAGGCTGTAGTATAGATCGTAATAGTGTAGCGAGGCACTTCTAGGTAGGTTGTAGATAGTGTAGGTAGTAGTAATTGTAGGTAGTAGCAGTTAGTTTAGGTAGGTAATTGTAGTGTCCATATTAGCAGTTAGTTTAGGTAGGTACGTAGTTGTAGTGGTAGTTAGTGTATGTAGTAGTAGTGTAGGTAGTGGTAGTTAGTGTAGGTAAGTAGTGTAGGTAGTAGTAGTTAGTGTAGCTAGAAGAAGTTATTGTAGCTAAGTAGTTGCAGTGTAGTTAGTGGTAGTTAGTGTAGGTAAGTAGTTGTAGTAGTAGTTAGTGTAGGTAAGTAGTTGTATTGTAGGCAGTGGTAGTTAGTGTAGCTAGAAGTAGTTAGTGTAGGTAGAAGTAGTTAGTGTAGGTAAGTAGTTGCAGTGTAGTTAGTGTAGGTAAGTAGTGTAGTTAGTAGTAGGTAGTAGTAGTTAGTGTAGGTAAGTAGTTGTAGTGTAGTTAGTAGTAGTTAGTGTAGGTAGGTAGTGTAGGCAGTGGTAGTTAGTGTAGTTAGTAGTAGTTAGTAGTAGTTAGTAGTAGTTAGTGTAGGTGGTAGCAGTTAGTGTAGGTAGATAATTTTAGTGTAGATATTAGTGGTTAGTTTAGGTAGGTACGTAGTTGCAGTGGTAGTTAGTGTAGGTAAGTAGTTGTAGTATAGGCATGTAAGCAGTGTATCTAGTAGTATTTTATGTAGGTAGTAGCAGTTAGGGTAGATAAGTAGTTTTTATGCAGATAGATGGTTAGTGGTAGTTGCTGTAGCCTGTATAACTACATGTAGATTTTTTTCTTTTAATGTTGGCATTTGCTACGCATTAGATGATACTTTTGTAGACCATTAAATCTTATGGAAGGAAATGGTCGACCAATCATTGTGCACCAAGCAAGTATTTCCTGTAGAGGAATAGACGTCGATTCACTGAATAGAAAAATCCCTTTTATATATCTAGCAATTATAATGTACAAATTCAGGTTCTATTGTTAGTACTGAAGTATATACTTTATGTCTATCATAGCTAAGCTTCGTCAACTTTCTTTGCAAATCATGATCATTTTAACTTTAATCTTAGATATTCTTTCTTTAATTTGTACAAAAAAAATGTTTTTATTAAATTAGTTTAAAGAATTATGAAAATTATTTTCAATTTTTTTAAACAATTATAAAATATGTTGTGCAATAAGGTGAAATTTGTCAGAAAAACTTAATTGACAATATATGCACAACAATTAAAAGAAAAGCACATTGTTCTATGCGTTTTGCACAAACTGTGGTTGAAGAGCGGCATTTTACATGTTTTGTGATTGTTTTTTAAGTTATAATGCTAAAAAGAAAGAAAAACCGCCGAATTATTAGTGACCAGCCTTTTTAGTACACACAAAACTTATACATTATGTAGAGTAATTTAACCAAAATAAAACCTATATTACCTAAAGCCAAGTTATCCCTGCGCTGATACAATGAAGACACTACAAACGGTTGAAAAATAAAAATTCACCGCAAAAATAAAATTTTAAGGCTTTTCTGCAAACGAAATTTTTGCAATATTGCTCAACAATTGAGAGCCATATATGACGTCAGTGACACCATGTTGAAATAGTTATTTTTTTGAAAATGTTGAGAAAGAGTCAAGTTATCATCCCTCCAAAAATCTTTGCAATAGCACTTGTGAATACATCAAACTGCCGCTGTCCTATTAGGCCTCCTTCTACATTCAGCGAAATGGAGACAGGATCAACTGAATTTGAAGCACCCTATTAATTTGTAATGTCCAAAATTTAAACGACACTGAGAAAATGTTACCCTCTCTCAAATTGGTGAGGCTTATATAAGCAAACTTGGTTTACACAGCAATGAGACGTGCAAACTTGGTTGTGTACACTTTGGAAGATACAGAGGAGAGATACTAAACCCAAATCACTCGTAACTGACAACAATAGATAAACCATAATTTTATTATGGAATCATGCGTTACCAACACTACTATCTGTGTTTGGTCTGTGCGCAAGTAGAGATAGGGCATAAACATAGCAGTAATGGTCCCATTGGAAAAACTAGCACGAGAATGCGACACCCTTTTATCAAAATACCTATATTACAGGTTACCGGCAGAGTATCACAGAAAAAGAAAAGGTTCAAGAAATGTTGGAGCAAACCAAGGTTTGTGAAACGGCTTAGGGCGTTACTTTAAAGCACAGTCTTCTACAAGTCTGTAAAATTTACGTATGAAGGCGTATGTTGTCACTTTTATAGCTTTGCACATTGATGCCCAGGTGTCTATAAGTTTACGTTTTTGACACGTTATGCAGTACAGTATAACATGCAGGAGGGATCAAAGTGTTAGAGAGAACATACCACTGTAAGATGGTGAACAGCAGCTGAATGATATACTGGCTTGGAACTCTGATCTGCAGAAACTCAGTACAAAGTTCATAATGGTTGAAGTTTTGAGGACCAGGAGCTCGAGATGGACAAAATACGTAGTGTATAAGCTGTGACAAAGTTGCTAATAGAAGTTGTACTTGTACTCTTCCCTCCTTGTTCCTGTTAAGGATTGAATCCATAGAAGTCATGTAAAACATAAAAGACTCTTTCATATTTTTGCCCATAATGTATCCGGCTCAACGGCATGTTTACTTTAGTAGACTTTATGAAGAAACTGTATCTACTATGAGAAAGCTATAACGTTTCCACCACACACTATACTTTGAAGCGAGCATATATCATCGTTTATTTCAACGTACTGGCTTACAATTTACTGACGTATGAAGTATGACTCTGGCTTCGGGAAGAAACTGTACTTAATCATACAACCGTAGAAGCAAAAAATGCAGCTTCGTGTAAGAAAAGAGTTAACAGACAACTTCTTTGCCATTTCACCATGTTTGAATTTATGCCAAGTCAACTCACTTAACAGTACTATGTCCTTACACTCTGCTGTATGGTAAGGTTAAAAGTTTTTGTTATTCTCGAACACATCAGTCAAACAGTTAATTCATCTCTCTTTCCATTGATTATAGTTGTAATTTTAGACTGTTTACACGGGTATGGATCCTGGATCCGTACCAGAACTGGTACGGATCGGCCTTGCGTTTAACGGGGAACCTGGTGGATCCGAACTCGTTTGGATCTGCTATCCGTGTCAGTTTAGGTCTACTTTTATGCGCTTGTCTATTTATAGCTTTGCTAGTTGTAAAAGCAAACTGAATATAGTTGCTTTGCAAAGGTGCATTTACTGGTGGAGGTGCTAGACTTACACAGAAAACATACATTGCGTATTTAAAGCAGCATTTTTATTTGGTGAATATATTATATTAAGCAACAAGTTCAATACTAAGGAGAATAACAAGTAGTTTTGCAATCATTTTGTCTCAATATTTCTTACCTTCACCAAGATACATAAATTGTGAGAAATGGTTATTTTTAGCAAATGTACAAAATGTTGTGTCATCTAATTACACTGAACGTATTGATGTTGTTTATTAAAACAGTTCTTTTTGTAGTTCATAGGAAATACATAAGCACAGATGTTAATATGAGCTAATAAGGTTGTTGCATGCCAAGGACAGTATGATTACTACTTTACTCCCTTCCTCCACAGGTTGCACTTAAGCACAACTCTGTTCGTGTACTAGAAATGTGTGTCAAATATGGAACAAAAGAGCAAAGAAACAAAGTCTGGGAAGTATTTTCAGGTCAGTACTGTGTTCTTCTCTCAGCAGCCCTGTGAACAATGTTCCTTTATAGTACTTACCTTTTACCAAGATTCAACCATACAACTTTTTGTTAGACATACTTACTACTTACTTGGTCACTTTCAGACGAATGACCACATGATCAATGTTTTCAGTTCCTCTGACATGACTCCACCAGCATCTTGTCTCAGTAAGTCAATGTAACTTAGGTGTGGTTTTCCTCTGGTCCTGTGACACATATATAAAATTTAATACATACAGCTGAAAGTTTATTAGCCCAGGGCCTCTACAACTTCCAACGGTCAAATTTTGTAACTTGATCTGCCCATCACCTGCTCAAAGCATGAAAATACATTCTTTGTACTCTTTTTAAATGTGCAAAGCAATAGTCTTAAGGAGTCTGGCACTGGCTGTTATGTATTGAGTAAGCAATTTTTACTGTAGCATGACCATGACGAAGCAGTCATGCCAGGAACATTCGAGATTCGACTATAGTGGTGTGTAAGCATATAATTTAATGTAGTGTGACATCATATGATGCAATGTATGTAATTAAATAGCAACGCTTGTAAAAACAGTGAGTGTCTGACTTGGTATTTTTTGTAATAGGTGAAATTACGAAATAAATGTTGAAGTTTAAAAAAAATTATTATTATTATTATTATTATTATACGTTTCTTTTAAGCGACTTTCTATTTTTATTTATTTATTCATTGTTTTTAAAACTAGTTTATTTTAAGTTTATATATTAGTATTAAATTCTATATTATATATTAAAATTTATATATTAGTGAATCTGCGCATTTTTGTATATTTTTCTTTTTAATTTGTTCTGATGTTTGTTTGTTATTGTTTTCTTTATTGTTTTTAATTTCCTTCTCTTCCAATTTTTCCCGCAGCTTATAAATTTTATTTTTGTTGCACCGTTGTTATGTATTTTCCTTGGTTATCTATTTAAATATTACTATTAGTGTTCTATAATCAAGTTTGTACTTCCTATATATCTTCCTGTCCTGTCATTTCAAGATATTGGCGGGTCAAAAAACAGTATGCATGCGTTATAAGATGATACGTATGTATATTTATGTAAAAGTATATGGCAATCATCTTTTAAAAATTATCATTATCATTGTTATTTCTGATACTCCCAAGACTGTTCTTGTATCTTGGTAAATGAGCTGCAATAGCGGATCACAACTAGTGGCCTTAGGTATTGCAGCTTCCTTTTCTTTTTTCTCTTTTTTTCGTAAATACTAGGATCTTGAAAAGGACCTCATAGATCAAACTCTAAGTTAAAAATTAATAACTCTAGAAATCTCAACTTTGGTTTTTTTTAATAAGGATTCATGCAATTTTATGAAATTTGTTAAAAATTTAGAAATAGACAGAAATAAGCTGATGATGAAGTGCTCGGAAGTAGCCATAAGAACGTCATATGACATTTTTAATGGGCGCAACAAAAAACGAATGAATGGATGAATGAATGAATGAATGAATGGATCTCTCCGGAGCTATTACTCTAAATGTAATTTTTTTTTTCCTTTCCCTTACCTATTTTTTTTGTATGTGTGTGTTTATATTTTTATCATCGTTTTCATTATTTTAAATTTCTTCGGACTAGACACTCTTGTATATCAATCCTGCTGTCCCATGTACTTCGATTAGGTAGAAGAAGCAATTACCGTGAGTATTCGGTCAAGCGCACGGTGTGATTGCTAAATATCTTAATTTTTTAAAAATGCATCTATTTGAGGAAATATTCGTATCATAAATTTTGAGAAAACGTTTCAAATTTGTGTTTTCAAGAGTCTTAGATGTCTGGTAGTCAGCAACAAAAACAAAAATGCTATAAAAGAGAAGTCTTCTAGCATATTATTGTGTTCGGTCTACACCATTATGTGGGAGTGCTCTTAACTGAATATTTGAAAGGTTAATTAGTGGTGCAAAATTGAATATTGCGTTGAGTAACGGATTCATTCTGCTAAACGTTTTCGCCATACACTAATCACAGCTATCGTATGGAGTAAGTGGAAAGCTATTACGATGAATTTATAGGAAACGAGGGGACCAAAACACGTCCTGGAAAATAACGGTCACGAGAGCGACACGTTTTCTGCCACTCGTTTTTCAAGCCGTAAATTGTAAACAACTTTTTTTGTCGACAGAGTGCCGGCTTCTTTGTTTTGATAAATGCGGCTTCTACAGCGGCAAGATGAAAAGGTGGCTAATACCCGAAACGAATCCTCTGGATAGTCGTCAGCACATGATGGGTTTTCAGTCAAATGCTGTCCTATTGCAGAGATGGTTTTGGGATATGATGACTTTATTTACGCGATTCGGTAAAATTTTACTATTACTGCGTCCACTAATGAAGGCCGGCACATGTTGGGCGATTCCGTCATGTAACCTCTGTGACGTAAGACCTATATATTCGAGTGGCAGAAAACGTGTCGCTCTCCTGACCTTTACTTTCTAGGACGTATATTGGTCTTCTCGTTTCCTATAAATTCATCATAATTGACTACTAAAGTGTGACGTCACGATTTAATGGATATCAGAAATTTGATAATATTTTGGGCTGATCGCTTTCTTCTGGTTATCATAAACAACCTGTCCAAATTTGAGAACCATACAATCGCTGAGATACGCACTTTCAAACTTAAAATCATGCCTATCAAAACCTTGTTAAATGAACCCAGTTCATAATTTTATGAACTGACCAAAATTAACAGTGTTTCCGTATGTATGTATGTATGTATGTATGTATGTATGTATGTATGTATGTATGTATGTATGTATGTATGTATGTATGTATTCTGACGTAAATAAAAAACGAACAAAACAACGTACAGTTATATGCAAAATAGATTAACTAAAAAGACCCCCTATATCTGAAGTTGCCAGGGTAGCATTAACAAGGTTCAGAAAGACCTTGTTTTCATAATGGCTTCTTTATAGAGTGCTAGCTAAAGCGTGTACTAACAAATAGAGGAAATCGTTGGTCGTTAAAGCTAAGAAAAATGTTCTTGTTTTGAACTGCCTAATGAGAAGATAAATAGTATAGATACTTCTCGTCTTCTCTTTGCTTAAGTTTTTCAAAATGGTGAAATGATATTTTGCTAAATTAGCTAAAAATTAGTTTAAAAGAGTAAACATATAATGCATAATGATAATAGTTATTTTGGCTGTCTCTGGCCAAGCAAGATTGAGCACTAACATAAGAAAGTAGTTTCTACAGACCACAGTTTTTGCAAGCAGTGTTCACTTTATGAAAGTTAAGGTTCGGCCAGGCAGCTATGTGGCCGTGCTAACGTTGACGTTACTTCCTCGAGTTCGCTTTCCCTCTACCATGCGTTCTAGGCATGTCTTTTACAAACCTATAATAAACGGGGTGGCTGGAATAAACAGGGTGGGTGGAAATTTTGCTCAAAATAAATAAAAGGGGTGGATGGAATAAACGGGGTGGGTGGAAATTCTGCTTGAAATAAATAAGCGAGTTGGGTGGAAAAGTTTATCTCGAAATTTATATAAAGTAGTGTTTCTAAAGCTTTTGTTTTAAGGGCTCGTGTATAAACAAATCAAACGTGGGTAAAAGGTATAAAACTGCATCTAAGTAATATACAAGAAGTCTTTAAATTCTGTAATTAAAGAGACGTTTTTTATTTCTTCATGAATTTATGTTCTGGAAGAGAAAAAAAGCGTCCGAAATAAACGGTGTGGGTGAAAAAAGTTTCAAATGATGTCTTTGATGTGTTCGAACAATCGCATGCTACGTCTTTATTCACTTCATGCTCTGTCTTTCTTTACCACCAGATATCAATTAATATACATAATCACAATTTAGATAGTAGGGTTTAACCCTACCTTACCCGACGGGGGGCAGATTACGGCCCACCAACTTTCTTTTTTGCAATAACTTTTCTTTTGATTGGTCACATTTCTTGATATATTTTGAGAATTAACCAAATTTCATGTCTCCGATGTTCTGAAAGTTTGTTTTGTTTCGTCACATTTCTTTAATTTTTTTGAGAATTAACCAAATTTAATGTCTCCGATGTTCTGAAAGTTTGTTTTGTTTCGTCACATTTCTTTAATTTTTTTGAGAATTAACCAAATTTCATGTCTCCAATGTTCTGAAAGTTTGAACGACCAGGGTTATGTACTTTTTGATGTATGAGAGTTTTGTCGCATGCAATCGGAGGATATTTATTATTTATTATTATTTATTATTTATTATTTATAATAAATGCTTCCTTTTGTAAGGTTGGTATATTTTCTATGTCATTTTATAGCAGCCTGATAAAATATGAAAATATATGCAAAATTTTTAGTGATTCGTAAAATTTCAATAAAACGTCAAAAACATAAAGTAGAACAAAGTATGGAGCCATACTTCCAGTTTGCCTGAACACAGAAAGGTGTAACTCGGTGTGCAGATCTGTATATACCTAGAGTGTATCAGTGCCAAATATGAAGGAATTCAGTCAAGCCTTTTCGGAGATAAAATAGGGGGCGGATTCTGCCCGCCTCCCTCGGGTATACAGTTCCTCAAATACATCGGGTAAGGTAGGGTTTAAGGTGCCTTTGATAATGTTAAGAGAAACATGCAAGAAATCGTTATCAGATCAATGTTCGCTCACAATATTTTGTGGAATAGTGAGAATTTCATTTCGGACAAAAGCAACAGTCAACTAGCAAGTCTGTTACTCAACGCAATTTTTTAACTATTAATTATTTTGTCAAGGTAACAAATATTTAGCGAGTACAATGAACTGAAATCTAAGGAACGGTGTGAAATAGTATCTCAGGTCCTTTTGCCTTTTTTATGATAACCTGCCCAAGTAAGCGCAAGAAGTCATCACAATTACGAAGTTCACATCTTCTCAAAATATATCACCTCTCATAAGTAAAACCTCACCTTGAATAGTAATTCATCTTATACAGTAACTTGCCATAAATAGTGACTCACCTTGAACAGTACCCAGCCTTTAGAGCATTACGGGTCTTATGGTTAACGATTGCATTATCCACCAACTTATAGTCAGGTGATTTAGATGTTTAATTCGTATTACCAAGTGTTGGTGTTAATAACTGTTGTTCTTACGTTCCAGATAATTGGTTGATTTACGGATGATTGACGCAAATGCTATCATAGTTACTTATGATTATCACCTTGACGACACTGCCAGATGGCTTGTATCGCCCGCCCGGAACCTGAATGAGAGACCACTTGGCCGGCAAAACAGCTGCAACAGGTCCTGAAGCTGCTCATCTCCCTGCATGTTAGCACGTCCCATCCCTGTCCCCTCCACTCTTCATCTGCACCTTCTGTCAAGGCTGAGAAAGTGAAACAACCCACGATCAAGGCTGCCGGCATCAGCCAGGAATGGCCATAGTTCACTCTGTGTTGGAATGACTACTACACTGCAACCCGCCTCAGTGGCAATGACGTCATCTTTCAAATACCTGGGTGTTCTGAGGAAACCCCTTTCCGCATGGATTTGATACGTACAGTTGGAGCATTGACATCCAGCGATGAGGCAAAAGTTCCTGTTAATATAAAAACCCTTGTTGTCACAAACGAAAGCGTAATTGTAGGCCGCTGTCAGCTACAACAGGTGACACAAGACATCAACGAACCTTTTAGTGCATTGGCTGCCCGTATACGAGGACAGGCTGTTGTATGCAAATTTTTATCAGCACTGCACTGCATGCTAGCATAAGCATGCTAACTATCATGATATTATGGTCCGCAACGCAATTACCTGCGGGCTATCATAGTTATTTATCCTTAAAAATTACCTCGCCCATATAAGTAACTTGCCTTTTAAAAAAACTTTCCTCAAGTAGTAAGTCGCCTCCAATAGAACCCTATCAAGGCATTTAAAAGCACAAAAATTTGTACTTGATACTTACACATGATATTTTGTAGTAATTTGACTGATCCCGGGTAAGCCATCGGCCGACCAATAGTATGAGCTACAATACTCCACGTCTGTCAATCTCTGTAAGGGATATATGATTGCTACAGTCTACTCCACGTCTGTCAATCTCTGTAAGGGGTATATGATTGCTACAGTCTACTCCAAGTCTGTCAATTTCTGTAAGGAATATATGATTGCTACAGTCTACTCCACGTCTGTCAATCTCTGTAAGGGGTATATGATCGCTACAGTGTACTCCACATATAAAGAGATTTGGTGATAACGAGACATCGCTTTGAACAAGTAAAAGCGTTGGTCCCAGTAAGAATAAAATCTTTTCAATTAAATTGTTTCGTTGATAATGAGTTTTCGGTTATACGAGCTAAATATCAAGTACCTTACGCAATTTAATCATGCAGTAATAGATTCTTTGAGAGGCCTTATTTTGAATTTTGTTCGCTCTCACACATCCTGGTACACAAAATCATAACAGGACGTAGTCCAATTTTTCTTATTCTCTTGTCATGTAACTGCCTGCAAACACTCAGGCTAATGGTTTAAAGGACAAGTCTGTCTCAAACAGTGAACTAAGTCATTTTATGTATACATCGTGCCGAAACGTGTCGATGAAAGTTAATGCTGATTTTAGACTACTGCACGGCGCCATCACCTGATATACTCTTGGGTGCCTAATAGACGTGCCTAAAAAAACCTCTCCTAACCTCTTCATTTTTGTTTTATTTTCATGTTAAAACAAAGCTGTTTTGGTTTCCAGGACTTCATATTTGTCTTCAACGCCCCAAGATTTGGTTCTAAGCTACATAAGGGGGCTCAGAACGCCTGTTGGACTCTACTTTTAGCCCCTCTAATTGAAAATGCCTTCTGCTGCCCCTTATTTACTGTTCCTTCTTTACCTTCGGTTTGCAAACGTTCCTTGAATAAGGCTCGCTGCAGTCAGTTTCGTTTAGTGGCTTTAGCCGGTTACTCGTACTGACATTCTTCAAGAAAATATTTTACCTTTATAACTTACTGGATTAACATAGTTTACTGTTCTTTTAAGGATGTATTTATGTCTGATTTCATCCTTCCGTACCAGCAGTTTCATGGGGAGACGAAAGCTATAGATATCTCGTGATCGATTGCCGTGTTACTTTGTTCTTTGTTACTTGTTTTGTGTTAGTTTCTTCTATTTTCCTTTGTTCTATGTTACTTTGTTCTGTGTTAACTAATTTTCTGTTCCGTGTTATTAGGTTCTAGGTTACTTTGTTCCCTGTTACTTTGTTCTTTGTTACTTGTTTTGTGTTAGTTTCTTCTATTTTCCTTTGTTCTATGTTACTTTCTTCTGTGTTAACTAATTTTCTGTTCCGTGTTATTAGGTTCTAGGTTACTTGGTTCTGGGTTACTTCGTTCTGGGTTACTTCGTTCTGGGTTACTTCGTTCTGGGTTACTTGGTTCTGGGTTACTTCGTTTTCTATTACTTTTTTTGTGTTACTTTGTTCTATGCTACTGTATTTTGTGTTATCTAACTTTTTTTTTCGTGTTACTTGGTACTGGGCTACTTCGTTCTTTGTTGCTTGTTTTGTTTTACTTTCTTTTATGTTGCTTTTCTCTATGTTACATTGTTCTGTGTTACCTAATTCTTTGTTCCGTCTTAATGGTTCCAGGTTACTTGGTTTTCGGTTAATTGGTTGTGGGTTACTTGGTTCTTTATTATTTGTTTTGTTTTACTTTGTTCTATACTACTGTATTTTGTGTAATCTAATTCTTTGTTCCGTGTTACTTGGTTCTGGGTTGCTTCGTTCTTCATTATTTTTTTCTCTTACTTTCTTCCATGTTACTGTACTTTGTGCTATATCAATCTTTGATACGTGTTACTTGGTTCTGGGTTACTTCGTTTTATATTTTTTGTTTTGTGTTACTTTATTCTATGCTACTGTACTTCCTGCTATCTAAATCTTTGTTCCGTGTTACTTGGTTCTGGGTTACCTCGTTCTTTGTTACTTGTTTTGTGTTACTTTATAAAATGCCACTGTACTTTGTGCTCTCAAAATCATTGCTCCGTGTTACTTGGTTCTGGGTTACTTCGATTTTAATTTTTGCTTTGTGTTACTTTATTCTATGCTACTGTACTTTGTGCTATATATATCTTTGTTCCGCGTTACTTGGTTCTGGGTTACTTCGTTCTTTGTTACTTGTTTTGTGTTACCTTATTCTATGCTACTGTAATCTTCAGCCGTGCAGTGAAGTACGTGATTGGGGTCTCTATAACCTGGTTAGAAATATGAAAGATACCATTAAAAAGTTTGTTAGGAGGTGGATAACGCCAACGATATGTAATGGAGATCCAAAATGGCATGTGAAAGTCCGTGAACAATTTAAACGTCCTATCTATTCGTAGTAAATTCCAGTGTACTTACATGGGGGTATTCTGAGGCACCTTATGACCTCCAAGGAAATATTAAAATACATCAGGCACACACACAACTTTTAAAGTGTTGCCTTGCCATTATAGCCACGCTTACATTTTATCCTCTAAACAATGGGAGCAGTGTCCAGTAAAAAAATTGTGCTAAAAAACATTACAACAGGACTCAAGGTGCCGGCTCTCATACCAGTGGAGTTATGAGTTAGCAGCTCTAAGCATTTGGTCACGTTGCCTTCGGCAAGTAAGACATTTTATTAAATAAACCGTCATAAATATGCTTTTAGTAAAAACGGGGACTAATTTTATAAAGATGGCGTTCTTGAGAGTTGGTCCAAACTTTGGCTACTATCTATCCTATGTAATAATATAAACATAATTGGTGATGCCTAATTTTAAGATCCTATCAACCATCAACTATCGCCAATCAACCTATTCACTAACTGTACCAAGGTCTAACTCACGGGTAATATGCAAGAGAGAAACTAATGGTGATGAAATTCAGCACTGCGAAGAAAGAAATTTGAAAAAGAAAAGGCAATCAATATCGACAAAAAAAACACACGTACGTTTACATTTGAGCATAAAATTGTACAACTAGTCGAAACAGCAATATAATTATCTGCAAAAAACTCCTGTGAATTTGACAGGTAAAAAAACGTTGCCGACTCTAGGGGTTTCAACGTTATAATAACACACGCATTAAATTAAGCATCCCCTATTAATGACAAGCTTACCAGACATACTGACAGGTTGTTCCGAACTCTACGTCACCAGCTGCGAAGGCTAACAGATGAACACTTTGTTACTCTCTACATCCCTGTGGCACACCAGAGAAGAGAGGGATCCAGAATGGATTCTGTAAAGAACATTGTATTGGCCATAGAGTTAAAAACGTCATTGTGATTTGACTACTCTTTCGTTCCCTGACCAAAGGATCGGTCTATCGCTACTACAAAAAGAGGAACTTAAATCTAGATACGAGGTAAGATTTACAGTTTGTGATAAAAATCTACATTTAAAGTACCAAAATGGAGCAGCTGGCAGGGAAAATCTATATGCTTAGAATTGAATTCATCTCTCCTTGAATATCTTTACTCGGAAAAAGGGAAGTCTTCGAAATTAGTAAAGGAAAAGGGAATCCGTTACGGCTCCTATATGGACGCTAGACCCACCGTATCTAAGCGTGATACAAATTTAGATCCCAGTCCTCCAAATGTGGACATCTTTACGCAGTTTCGGATATTAGCCGTTGCATCACTTAACTTAATCGTGGAAGGATCGCCTCTTGGCCAGTTAATCTGTTTAAAGCCCTCGTCAAGCTGCTTTAACGATAGAGTGGGTGCCACGTTCAAGTCCCGATCGATATAGTTTATTTCCTTAGTACTTTTTTGGAATAGTCCTTAAAAGTCCTCCCTTTTGATATCAATGGAAAGAGAACTGCGACATCCCATGTTAACTGCGTTACACAACGAATGACCACTTGATGGAAAATATTTTCAATCTTTCTTTGGTGTTATTCTCACTTGGTTAAGATTTCCAGCGGTTTGCAGGCTATTAGTTCAAACTATTTCTAACAGCTTCTTCTATAGTAAGAAGTTGCAACGCGGAAAAAGCGCTCCAAGGACCTATGTATATCTCATAACCATCAACAAGCCAAATACTCTGTGCTGCGTCGGTGAGTCAAGCGATATTTCTACTGGCAATGTAGTGACAGGCACAAGAGAACACTACAATTAACTACTATTTTGCTTCTACTTAATTATAGTAAATGTTGTAGACGCACAGTCAATACACTCTTTTTGCTTTATAAGCATAACATTTATAAGCATACTTAAGGTCACATGCTTAAAAAATAAGCATTTACTAAGCATATTTCCCAGCCTCGGAATTTTTCCCTCAGTTCCATTTCTTTCCACATCAAGTATACAAACTAGTGGACGAGGTTAAGTGATAAGAAACAGTATGGCATTGCACTTAGTTTCCGGTCGTTGCATAAACTTGCTATTCGAAAGCTGTTTGATCCATAATTCAAAGATTTCCATAATGTGGACTGTGTGTTTTGTGTAACGTCTACACTGACGGATTGAAAATTATTTAGTGTGAGCGCAGTTTGATTTGTCCAATTTTTCCGACTTTCGTTATTTAAATAGATGTTTCAATTCAGTATTTCTTTAAGACATACTGGTTTTTGAAGTGTTAAAAGCAAGTCTTGAATTACCCTGACTGGAAAGGTCAGGTGAGGTAATTAGTAACTGTAACTGTAGAAAAAGTATTACCAAGTTCGTTTGTAACCTCCCTCCATGCACTAGTGTCTTTACCTAAAATAATACAATAGAGTACGTTTCATTCTGTCTGTCTGTTTATTTATTTTTTAATTTACAGAATTTGAAATTAATAATGATTGCGCCTAATCAGGGCAGTATTTCATGTTCAGTGGCCAAGAGTTGGGCCGTTCTCGTGGGTTTTTTTTACACCAAACCACACCATTTTATCGTTCGGCCCCAAACTTACTATAAAGAGTCGCCAGAACCTGTAAAACGTCCTCGCAGGGTTTGTGCTAGCATGGTGATACACATTTGAAATCTTAATTAACACGTATTGACTTCTGCAGTTATTCTCTGATACGGCAACTACAGAATAAATACGGAAGCGACCACCGTCTTTGTTGGAAATGGACGACTACACAATACTGAGCAGTATTTCAAAGCTACATGCGTAATCATATTAAGGAACGTACTGATTAGACTCGTGAAGTTGGTAGCGTGCGAAACTCTTACCACCATTTATGTCTTTTTCACGCGTTTCATTGCATTTTCCCTGTACTTTCTTGGATGCGAACTACTTTACCACCAACAACGATATTTCTTGACTTTTTCCCATTCTCGGCTAATTAGATTTGTAATATTTTTAACAGATTCTATTTTATTCCTATCCTTAACCAAAATTGCAACAAAGCTAGCAATTAACAATTGAAAATAGCGAAAAACAGCGTTTTATGTTCGTTTCACAACGAAACAATCTCACATAAGGTAGGTTAGATTAGATTAATTTACAGCAATTTTTCCCTTCCTTCATATAGATCTGAAGACGGTGAACAGAGTGAAGCATTTCGAGTTAGAAAAACGATGAATCCTTTCATACAGCGTCAGTGTCAGGTAATTGAGTGATGGAATTAGTAAGAAATTTGTTTATATCGTAATAGAAAAACAAATAAAACGTGCAGATAGTAACAGAATGATGGTGTATAATGAAATTAGTACTTCTAAGCGAATATTCTAGTGAAGCCTCGTTTCAGGACTGGCCTCTTTGTTGTTTGGGTTTTCCCGCCAGAACACGTTGCCATGGTTTGTTATCGATGTTCAACTGTCAAGTGCTTGTTTTGCAGATATCTCGACTTATTTTTTCTCTGCCGACTTAAGCCAAAATGCATGGAAACGGATAGACTGTACCAGGTTCTCGTGAAGGAAGTATTAACAAGTCCTACCAACGAAAAATTAGGGGAGGGGCCAAATTCATGTGTTGGAGAAAATGGGGGTGAACCCAGTGCCTCCCCCCGGTTCCATAGCTGGTGACAATATGCAGACGGCATTTTGTGGAATTTAGGAGCATGGGAAGATGTAGGCTAAACGTCACCCGCAAGGATGAGATCAGAAACGAAGTTATTCGACCAAGAAACAAGGTGAGGGACATCATCGAGAAAGTAGAGAACACCAAAGGCTAGTGGGTAGGACATTTCACCCGGATGAAGAACAGCAAGTGGACCAGAAAGAAGAAAACGTGGAGAAGAGTGTGAGAAGTGAGAAGCAGTGAAGGCCCAGAGAGGGGAGCAGAGCCAAGGGAAGACCCAAGAGGAGGTGGAGAGATGAGATCGAGGAGAAGGCCGGATGCGAGTAGATGAGAAAGGCGCAGAATCGAGAGGCGGGGAAAAGGTTGTGGAGCCCATCTGCCAGCAGTGGCGTGACCGGCTAAGAAGAAGAAGAAGAAGGATTTTGCAAGCCGTTATCCTAAAACTCAGCACGAGTTTAAACTATAGTTTCTGATAACCTTTGGGTAAATTCTGACCGTGATTCCTTCCAGCTTCATTCAGTTTTTCTCTCTTTGTAGTGCATTCAACACCGTGCGCTTAATGAAACGAATCTGAGAAAACTGTCAAACATGTTAGAAGGTTATAGATTGTCAGAGCCAATAGATATGACCAATTGAATGATCAATACAGTCGTTACTATCATGATAATGATCATTGACATTATTATTATCATCGTCGTAGTTGTTATGATGATCTAGATTTTGACCTGGGATTCGACTTAAGAAAGAAAAGCCTGAATTATTACTAATCTTATGAACTTCGCAATAACCATCATCATTATCATCGTCGTCGTCGTCATTATCATCATCGTCACCATCATTATCATCATCATCATCATCATCATCGTCATTATCGTTATCATCATTGCCGTTATCGTCATCATCGTTATCTCCTTCTTTCTTCTCTTTTGATCTAGTTTTGTCTCTCCTTCTTTCTTTTGTTCTATCTCTTGTTCTTTCTCTTCTGCTGCTTCTTGTTCTTCTTTCCTTCTGTGTATTTAAAACTATTAATTAAGAATAGAATTGCTACAAGATCTTTCCTAATGTTTTTTTGAACGCTTGTAAAGTACTGCCGAGTCAGCAATAACTGTAGTGGCTTTTAATGTGAATAAGTGGAAAGGAATACTTGAAAAGGACTTTGTTTGAAAAATGCGAGCTTATTGAGGAAACAATCAAAGACACTCACAAAATACGTTACATACGTCAACATAAAAGGCGACTAAATTTGTTTCGTACAAACATTTTGACCGTTCTCATCAAATTGAGTACATCAGCTCCTTTTCTGAATTTACATAAAGCGCAGAGACATCGGACGGATATGAAGTAGATCCTTATATCTCCCATTGTGACCTGTTGTGCTTTAAATGCCTTCTATGCTTTTATATTTCATATAAACTGTGGACAGAGGTACAGATGTATATTTCTGAAGAGTATTTAGTTAACAATTTTGAACACTGAACACAAGAGGACCATTCTGTGTATCTTTTAAGTGATTTTTATGTTTTCTTTCGAATTACGGTCTATGTGTGAAGCTTTAAAGTTGTTAATAGGTGTCTACAGCTACGTCCGTTCAATTTCATACTCAAACCGTTTTCGGAGTTTTAAAGTTTGTGCTTTTAAGGGTTTGATGAAGATGATGATGATGATGATGATGATGATGATGATGATGATGATGATGATGATGATGATGATGATGATGATGTCCCTGCTCATCACAACAAGTATAGAACACACAGTACATTAAGATTTCTTGATTAAGAATTCATTTCCTTTTGCAGGGATGCCATATTACAGGACCACAGCACTTGTTCAAGAATATGTTGTGGACCACATGAATAGCTGGTTATTCTAATTGCAGCACCATAGTTGTGTTCACAGCGAGTATGAAGATGAAGGAATTGCATCCGAACTAGGTTGTGGACCACATGAATAGCTGGTTATTCTAATTGCAGCACCATAGTTGTGGTCACAGCGAGTATGAAGATGAAGGAATTGCATCCGAACTGAAGAACATGAGAACTAAGTATATTCAACAAAAGCCATGTCACATGTCATAATTGTTATTTATGCATCACCAATATTGGGCAAAGATCACCGCCCTTCACTTTAATCCTCTATTTCACTTCAGAGAGGAAAAACATCCACCTACAACAAAATATGTGTATCTTTGTAACTAAACATATTCTTTCTATCTCATCAGATCTTCATTAACAACGAATTCGGCAATGCAGCCAGTGGGAAAGTCTTTCCAACCATAAATCCAGCAACTGGTGAAAAGATATGTGATGTAGCAGAAGGCGACAAAGCAGATGTTAATATCGCTGTGAAAGCTGCACAAGAGGCATTCAAATTGGGAAGCCCATGGCGTCGAATGAATGCATCTGACAGAGGAAATCTGCTGAACCGATTAGCAGATCTGATTGAAAGGGATAGAGATTACCTTGCGGTAAGTTATGTTTGTATTGTATTTTTGGTCTTAATGTTTATTGTATAATAGTAACATTACTTAATATAATAGGAATTACACAAAATAACAAAAACAGTTTTGTTACTAGATGTATTGTTATAGTGTATACTAAAAGTAATAGTAGTAATAGTAGTAGGACTAGGACTAGGAGTAGCACCAGTGCTGCTACTACTACTACTACTACTACTACTACTACTACTACTACTACTACTACTACTACTACTACTACTACGACTACTAAACAATAACCCCAGTAGATGTCCCTGAAAAGTCAACAAAACAATTTATTACACAGTGGGAACTACGTTGGTATATATCATATAAAACTATAAAAGACATTAACAACACATAACATGGTATAAAATACAAAAACGTTAAACTTGGTTGCTTAATGCAAGCTTTTTTTTTTGATTGACCAGGCACAATCTTCCCCCGTTAAAGTTATAAAATTTACAAACAATAACAAACTATTTACAAGAATAGTCTGACATGCCAAACCAAGTACAAGTTTTAAGGTATAGACTGTTTACTAATGATAACAAAACGTTACCTGTCACACATAAGGAAGGCTTTCACCTAAGTAAAAACCTAAACACTTGACTGTCACTATTTACGATTAACTGTAGAGTAGGGTCCTCCTACTGTAATAATTGATAACAAGACTGTTTTAGAGTCTCTTCAATCTACTGCATACTAGACTCATTTACGACAATCAACAGCTGAAAACTAACATGGCGGCAATAACTCAAAACTGCGTGACTGCGATCAACGGGGCCGATACACTATAAAGCAACTTATACTATTAAACCCACGAAACTTTATTTTTGGGGTGGCAGTTCGTCTCCACTGACATCCATACGTAGCATCACATTTTACACTCTCTTATCGGCGCATGATAAAGATCAAGGTAAACGATTTGAGAGAGAGATACTACCACCAGTTTTAGCTTTTTTTGAGAGACAAGACAGTCAACGTCAGTGTTTTTTGTATCATCACGTCGGCAGCAAAACATACCAGCTGATAGAGTATCCTGGTCACATACATACATCACAAGTTAATCTTCCTAGTGGCATTAATGGGCAACTTTGAAATACGAAAACGAAATATAATCCCTTGTTGTCTGCAATATGTCGCGTAACGATCTCTGTTTTGCTAGATTTTTTGTATCAACATGAAGCGCTGCAGAAAGTACTAACAGCAACTGTTTCTTGAATTTGCATCGTTTATCGCGTACGAAAAGGCAACTATGGATGCATCACTGCATAGAAAAAGGTTATACGCATCATATATGAGATACGTCAATGGCATCTCATTTGGTCTCTTTTGTACTCAATTTGACGCTTACTTGAAGCTTTCAATGCATATGCACCTTAATCACAAGATCTAAAACGATGCTGGCTGAGTCTGAGTGAGAAATGCTAAAAATTTACAAGTCATCACCAACACCCACGAGGCCAATAGTGAACACTTTAGCCCCCAGAAATACTGAAAATATCCTTCCTGCTTTGCAGAAAAGTTCAACCCTCTACTTGGCAATTTACCTAATCAGATAAAGAATTCTAAACAATTTGCCAGCATTATAAGAGAGCATGGTATTGAAAAGGAGAAAGAACTTGTAACCTATGATATGGCTACACTATACACTAGTGTCCACATAGATAAAGCCTCAAAGTTATTAAGTTCAAACTCGAAAACGACGGCTCCCATCGGGAAAGAACGAAACTGTACCTTGATAATAGCATCGGTCTGATAAAGTTATGCTTGGGTTGCACTACATACTTAATAAGCAGTACTAGAGGCAAAGATACGGGGTAACAATCGGCTTTCTTGTCTCACCGACTGTATGCAATTTGTAAATGAAGGACCTGAAGAAGCAAGCCCGGTACAGTGCAGAACATCCCCCAGCAAAAGGTAGAGATACGCAAATGACCCTTACGCTAAGGAGCAAGAAACAACTTAGAAGATGTATTCAAAGCAGATATCAAGTCGGTGGACGCAGACATCACATTTACTGATGAAGATAGCAATAACATCAGAAAGGATGATGGTCCTCTAACGTCAACTATCAAAAATCGTAAACCGACTCACACAGACCGGTATGTGGTTTTGACATCAAACTATCCTCTACAACATAAACTGAGTGTGACAAGAAGATCGGATCGTTGGGCTAAGTCCATAATGACATAAAAGGAAGGCCCCAAGTTAGGAACAGAGTAAACCAACGATGCTTTAAGGAAGCATGTCAATCAACAGCGGCCAAGAAAAACAAATAAAACAAAGAAAGTAAAGGTAGAAGTTTCGGTAGTGCGTGGTATTGATATAGAATCAGTCTCTTTCCTTGATAATGAGACCCTGTGACTTGAGTGGGGCGGATCCACACCAATGAAATTCAACGCACATAAGATGACCGACTTAAACAAGTCAGTTTTTAAACCTGGATGAAAGTAAATTAAACAACCAGAGTACTAACATTAATTCAGAGTTGCTTTGGTAATAAATTATACGACAATTTGTTTACAAGTGGTGTCAATAGCTAAAACAATTAGCCTCGTTTGCAGTCTGTCTGTTTGGATCAAACGTAAAGAAAATATATTAACAAACAGAAGTGGTGATTGTACAAAGCTCAACATTTTTCTAATGGTGCAGTTGTTATACGTAAAAAATTTGAATGTTCGCACAGCCTACAGGTTATGACAACTGAACAAATTATACAATGTAAATCATTAGGTGGAAGAGTGTGAGCCTTCATAAACCCAAATCTGGTGTCTGTGAAGCATGCACCATAATTCTTAGGCCATTAACATTATACGAGTAAGCCATTAGACCAAGTCATTGGCATTTATGGAATAAATTAGGTCCCTACGAATCCCCCATATTGATCTCATTGTTGAGAAGAACTTGCACTATACGGTCATCCGTTGCACGAATAAATGATTTTAGATGTGCGCATGCTCCTCAATGCTCCTATGTCTAAAAATAACTCAAAATCAAATTAAATTCAAGAAAGACGTGAAGATTGTGCCAAAGCACAAATAAAAAGAAAGTGGAAGGATATTTGTATATCTAGTGAAAGAAAGCCTTGCTTTAAGCCTTATAGAGTATCGTTTTTGTTATTAAGAAACGGACGTTAGAGTTTAATGACGTGTAGCAGCTTCAAAGTCGAGATTGTAACCTGCTGTTAAATTTCAATGGCAAATGCAAACTTGACTTTCCTCAAACCCCGTTTACTGTTACGTGTTAGACAAAGATTTGCAACTAGTCAACATCTGCAATGCCCTCTATTGTAAGTGAATGCGAAACATTTGCAAAGAGCAGAATTGGCAATTCTTTAGTCGCAGTAACAAGGGGATTTTAAGCTTTCAAATGCAAGACGTTAAGTACAAACAGGTTATATCCCCTTTTTTAAAGCAAACGATGTCAAGTAAACAAGGGAATAAGTAGAAACAAAGAGAGAAGTTGTTATCTTTTACTCTATGTTTGAGTTACCTCTTCATAGCGCCCTGTAGGATAAATAAAGAGTTAAACAAACTAACATTGGAGCGGTAACTGCAGTGATATCTCCATCTTTATTGCTACTGATGGTACCAGCGCAGCATTTCTTGCTACAACTCATCTTACTATACCTACTACTTCTGCTGCTATCACTACCACTACCACTGCGACTATTACTACTACTACTACTACTACTGCTACTTCTGATGCTGCTGCTACTACTACTACTACTACTTCTGCAGCTATAACTACCACTACCACTGCTACTACTACTACTACTCCTACCATTGCTACTACTACTACCACTGCTACTACTACTACCACTACTACCACTACTACTACTACTACTACTACTACTACTACTACTACTGTTACTATTACTACTATTACTACTACTACTACTGCTACTACTACTACTACTACTACTACTACTGCTACTACTACTACTATTACTACTACTACTACTGCTACTACTACTACTACTACTTCTGCTGCTATCACTACCACTACCACTACTACTACTATTACTACTATTACTACTACTACTACTACTGCAACTATTACTACTACTACTACTACTACTACTACTACTACTACTACTACTTCTGCTGCTATCACGACCACTACCACTGCTACTAATACTACCGCTACTACAGCTACTACTACTACTACTACTACTACTACTACTACTACTTCTATTACTACTACTTCTACTACTGCTGCTGCTACTACTACTACTACCACTGCTACTACTACTACCACTGCTACTACTACTACCACTGCTACTACTACTACCACCACTACTACTACTACTACTACTACTACTACTACTACTGTTACTATTACTACTATTACTACTACTACTACTACTACTACTGCTACTACTACTACTGCTACTACTACTACTATTACTACTACTACTACTACTTCTGCTGCTATCACTACCACTACTACTACTATTACTACTATTACTACTACTACTGCTACTACTGCAACTATTACTACTACTACTACTACTTCTGCTGCTATCACGACCACTACCACTGCTACTAATACTACCGCTACTACAGCTACTACTGCTACTGCTGCTGCTACTGCTACTACTACTACTACTACTACTACTACTACTACTACTACTACTACTACTACTACTGCTACTACTATTACTACTACCACTACCACTACAACTTCTACTTCCTCTACTACAATTTTTACTACCACCACTGCTGCTGCTGCTACTACTACTACTACTACTACTGCTACCACTACCACTACCACTATTACTACTACTACTACTACTACTACTACTACTACTACTCTCACTACGTCTAGTATAACTGCTATTGCTGCTGCTACCACTACTACTACTACTACTACTATTACTACTACTACTACTTTTACTTCTACCACTACTACTATCACTACAACAACAACTACTACTACTACCAGTACTAATAACAGTACTACTACAACTACCACTACGACTGTCACTACTTCTACTTATCCAAAATGTTCTGATATCCATGACTGGGTAAATTTTACAGTTTGATAACACGAGTCCTGTTGTTGAATTTGTTACTTCTCACGAGAAAGAGATCATGCGTACTTAGATCGCAGTGCAACGGCACGTAGCCCACAGTAAATGACTGCGTCAGAGTTCTTGAAAGCAAGTCTAGGACCTAAACTAGGGTTTTCCGTAACCTAAATCTGAAGTAAAGTTGTTGCACGACCGTCCTGTTTAATTTGCTATGTCTTCTATATTGACAAGGTTATCATTTGGCAAAGACAAAGTAACGTTTTAAATGAAATTGAAATTTAATGTAGATATTTCAAAGAAAGAAATTTTTGATGAGCAGATTTCTGAAACCACGAACTATACGTACCGTAAAATGTTCGATTAACGAACCATTATCGAATAGGGACCAAGCTGAATTGTTCGTTTCCATCATCATCTCCAATAAGCAGCCATCGGAGGTTGTTAAGGGTCTCGATGCTGATAAATGGAAGGGGATGGAACCTTGTGTAGTCTCAGGGGCATAATGATGATCATATGACAATTTTGATTGAGTGACCCACGACACTAATTTTAAAAGTTTTGGACTTATACTGTAGCCTCTAATATTTTTGCCCTAGCCTTGAATTTGGCAGATCGTGCTTTTAGAGGGTCTAAAGTTTGTTAGGGGCTGTGGACGCATATAACATCAGATAACTGCTTTACAATATTGTTGTGTAATAGCAAACTTTGATGCTGGGAGTTTGGTACGTATGAAAGGCAAAACGGGCTTGTGGTGGCTTCTGTGGCAGTTACCAGTTCTCAAGTCAAATCAAGTTTGTATCGCCTTCCAGGGGTGCAACTAGAACTTTTTGAGGGCAGGGGAGCTTCATAAGAATTAGGGCAAGATTTCTCATATATATTTTTATGAAGCGATGAAGTCGTAGGAGTTCGTTTTATTGAAAATCAATCTGTTCTCTACACTTTAAGTCAAATATACCTTTTTTCCCTATCCACAATTAACAGCTTAATTTTTAACAAAAAATACAATAGATTCATAGCATAAAAATTTAAGAATTGACTTGAGAATTATTTAAGACTCAAAACGTTGATTTGTTAAGAATCACGTGGCTCATAAAAATGAAGACCAATTGTTAGCGCCTTGCGTTCAAGGGCAAGGCCTCCCTTCTAGTTGTGCTTAAGATGAAGGCACACTTTTCGGTAGAAAAAGGTAGGCCAGGGGATGTCTCCTGCACTCCTGCCTTCTACGGTATGTTGGTCTGTCGTTGATAACCCCATTCATTCTAAAATCGATAGACCTGAAATATTGTTGTCGGGTTTGCGGAATCTCTTAGAGCTTTTTAAATTCAGTATTCTATTTGGAGACCGATGTTTAAGATCTTCAATGTTGATCACTACTCTGTAATTCAATAACGTCTGTCTTAGTGAAACACAAGAGACGTAGATCACATCAAAGATCAGATCATACGACTAGAATTTCTAGGGAAATCCCCCCGAGTTCTCAGAAAGTTTTGCTTTTCAAAGTCCTTACTCCACACTCTAATTATTGTGAAGCGCTTGATATTGATGTGTATTAAAACATAACGACGACCGACATACATGCTGAAAGGTTGCTATCCTTCTTACCACAGAACATTGCAATGGAAGATGAAGAACTTTCTCGCTTTTTACATAAACTAAATTTTCCATTCTTGTTTGAGAAGTTGGAAGGTCTAACATCGCAGGTGCAAGCTGACATCACAGTAAATATTTGGTTGGTTTGTTCTTTTTCTTCATTTTGTATGTTGTGTTACGTTCACAAAACTAAGTATTTCAGGATTAATAAAAGAATAGGTAATTTTCAACTTGTAAAATAAGATAAAGTAAGGAGATTAAATGAAATCATATTTTAAGAATAAGAGACTTGCATTATCAGTTTATGCAAACGGTTGAGTCTTGTGTGGGAAAATTTAGCAATGTAAAGGGCACAGAACGAAAATTGGTAATGTCTTATTAATCCAATTAGCAAAATAGAGTTATTGTCGCCTTTATGTAGAAACTTTGTCTCTCCAGTAACTGAACCCATCAGTCGCCACTGTCCTTCGGCCAGGCAAGTTCATGGAGTGAGGCAAACTCGTAGAGGAAAAGACTGGGCCCAGTTTTCTTCCTCTGTGGTCAAACCCTACCAATTCATAATTTTCAAGAATGGCCTATCGGGAAAGATATTAGAAAAACCTAAAGTACGTTAAATGGTTGACATATCGAGACACGAAAATCAGCTCAAGTGGATCACTTGAAAATGAGATGGTTATTGCACAAAATAGCAAAAACATCATGTATTTAAAAGGTGTTTTCGTCTGACACTCCTCAGAGTCAGAATGATTGAAACGAAACATGTGAAAAGAGTAGACCCAGCTGTATTTTCGAAAGAGCCAATCGCAAATTGGACTGCTTAAATGGCTTGTGTTTTTGGAGCAATCAGTGTCCAATATAACTAGGTTAATTGAATAGGCCTAATGAGAAAACCAATTCTTTTTGTCTACATTGCAAAGGTTTTCTTGCTTCTATGCGGGTTGACTCCAGAACGGCATAATGAAATGCAGACCTTGCTTTCCTACGATACTGAAGCAATCGTCTGTGTACATTTTGACACAGTCTGGGTTCTCTAACAAGTGCTACTCTATAACAGAGGCACATTGCGTAACAGTGTTTTTGGTCTGTGAAACCCGAATAAATGATGGTATATGCTGCTTGATTCGGTCAACCAACCTCAAAGTCCAGCGGCCAACACAGCCATCCTTGCACTGGCATGAAAATATCTAAACTACAGGATTTTCTTAATTCAGTCTTGACAAGCAATGACAGAAAGGGACTATTCACAGGCATGAACATTGTTTTAAAATGATACAAGTTTCAAGTTGAACTTCACAATGAAAAATGTTCTAAAACCTGTGAAGAATGTGTTTGTAACACTTAAATGTATAAGATATTTGCTTAAATTCTGACACTGACGGGAGCCAATGGTTTAATTAAACTTAATTTATTGCTTTTAGGTAATCAAAAAAAAAAGTTTAAACAATTGAGCGAAGGATATGTGATAGTAAATTAAGTTCGTGTTACTTTTTGGAAGATCAGATGTCTTACCATTTGTCTGTACTTTTGCAAGCATTAAAGCTCCAGAGAAAAGGTTCAAAATTATCTGGTTATTTTATTCCCTCTCGGCTGTTTATTGCTTTTGAGAAATATACAGTATAAGATAAATTTTGTGGTCTTAAAACGTCTTACCTGGCCACAAAGTCAACAATAGATGCAAAATACTATATATACACTTCTTGCATCTGCTGTACTTATAATGATTACAACAATTTGGTCCACTAGAAGACTATTTCTTCCAAATGTCAACAAGAAATGAAAAATGAAAAAGGAAATTTTTGTATAGCAGCCTCTGAATTCCTAGAAAAATTGTTTTAGAATTATGTTGCATAAGTTTGTACCTTGCACTCTGTATTTAAAATGGAGATTTAGTAGCATAACTCTATTAAGTAAAAAAAGAAAGTACAGCTACAGAAGACTAGTGGAAACTGAAAAGTTGTTTCTGATCAAACAATGTACATAGTGCTTTCAACAGAGTGGGTCAAGGAAGAGGCGGCTAAGATATAACACTGGTTGACATTTTTTTTCGCCCAAAATATTACCAGGTAATGGGCACATGTTTCTAGACTATTTTTTCACGCTCATTTTGAAAATCAAGTCCATCTCTCCCTATCACGTCAGGTTTTGTCGCTACAGGTATATGCCTGTTATGGCGAAAATAGGCAAAATGTCTAATTGTACGGGGAAATTAATGGACATGTTACTGTCAGTAAGACCTTTTTAATATTACATTACATACAACAGAGTGGGGGCTGGAGTTTAAGCCTCTTATTTTCCTTTTTAAATCAATCTATTGATTCATAGAATTTTGTTAGAGCTCATACCATATGATCTCTAGGCTCTTAGCTCTTCTCGCCTCGTCACAAGTGCCATATGAGCTCTTAGCTCTTGTTATCGCTTAATTTTTCGTAAGGGGTTAAGATCCTTCTGCAGGTGCAAATTACATAGTGTTTTGACTCTCTAATATCTTAGGAATGGTATTACGACTATTTTATCCAACCTTTGGTGTAAAAAAAAGGAAAAGTTCTTAGTCCCTTGCTAAAAATATGAATTAATTACGGAGCACTTGTTAAAAAAAAAAAAAGCTCTAACCTTTTTCCAGAGATTTTGGAGTTAAATGATGAGACCTTTTTAGAAGAGATGGGTAATTGATCTAGCGTATGACCTATTATTAGCACCTGAAATCAATGCCAAGAAATTTGCAAGCAACGTTCTCTTTTAAATTCATTGCACTTTGTGAAGAGACTTCATTTCAAAAACAAAATCTGAAGGTGTTTTTCTGAATTTTCTTATTTATTGAAACACTGATGAAGGGGCTAATAATATTTTCAATATATGCTGTAGCTCTGAGTAAGTCTTTTGCAAATTTAAATAAATATATCTTGCTAAATCAGCGTTCAAGGGGTTTTGCTAATAGCTGTTTTGCACTATTTACGGATGGCGGTGGCAAAGAGGGTTTTTAATCTTTATGTTTGCTGCCTAAGCTTTTATAATGAAAATGAATTCTTTATTTAAATTTTCCTATTTGAGTGACGAGAAGGTTTTATTATGAAAAAAGGGTTTGTTCAGAATATATGTTTTTTTCAATCATAAAACGAATTAAACAGGAATCCTACCCTTTAACTTGCAACAGGGTCTATCGGACGACAAGCATAAAAAAGCAACTGCGCGTTATGGTCTTTTGTCGAGCTGGAGAAAAAAAATATTCTGCTCCATTTCCTCAGACAGGAGCCTCAAAGTCCACTAATCCCCATCCTCCAAAAAGAATAAAAATTAATAAATGAATGCTATCTTTTTTATTCTATGATGCATGTATGGCCAGTGAAGTATATATAGTAATGTGAAACAGTAGTGCAAATGGCGATTGCTACTCCATTACCTAGTATATTCCTTATATAGTTTGATCTGAAGTCCCGATAACAATGGCACGGTGGTCCAGTGGTACTGGACTTGCATTAAAATCGAGCGCACGGAGTCAAGACAGTGGAGCAGTGGTACTGGACTTGCATTAAAATCGAGACAGTGGTGCTAATTTTCACTCAGCCTTCCATCCTTACGGGGTCGGTGAAATGAGTACCAGCTATGCTGGGAGAAGTGGTCAAAATCATCTTCTTCTTCTTCTAAAGTCCCGAGATCATCATAGAAAGGAGAGCTCAATATTATGCTTCTCTTTATTTTAACTCTTTGTTTAAGGGAATCTAAAGCACGCGATGCCAAAGTACTCTTCCCACCGTTTCATCATTGTAATTGCGGCCACGAAGTACGTGTTAGTCTAAAGCCATTGACTGATAGCTCTGTTTGACTGACTTACTGATTGGCTGCCTGGCTAGCCCGACCAGTCGACCGGCCGATTGCCCGATATACTGTCTGACTGACTCACTCACTGACTGACTCACTGACTGACTCACTAACTCACTGACTGTCTGACTCACTCACTGACTCACTCACTGACTCACTGACTGACTCACTGACTCATTGACTGACTCACTGACTCACTGGCTCACTGACTCACCGACTTACTGACTCACTGACTCACTGACTTACTGACTCACTGACTCACTGACTCACTGACTCACTGGCTCACTGACTCACCGACTTACTGACTCACTGACTCACTGACTCACTCACTCACTGACTCACTGACTGGATGGCTGAGTGACTAGCAAATTACCTGATTGACACTAAGCTGTACAATTGATATTAACTTAAGGCGACTTCTTAACATATGACACACTGTGATGTACATAGTGCTGTAATAACAAATCAAAACAGATCTCGCAGAAAGTTAGGTCTCAAGAGTCGCTTGTTCTATAGTTGATTTCAATGACGATGCACTAATACACTGTTCAAAGATTTGTATTGGGTTTAAGGGCCAACTGATAAATTTTGTGACAAAGAATCTCTCCTTTTTGTTTTCCAGATCTATTTTCACACTAACTTTTTAGGGATTTTGGTAAACTCTTGTATCAAATTTTGCAATGTGCATGTTTATATATTTGGAAAACCTATGAGAAGTAAAACTGAAAAACTCGACGCCAAACTCGTCGAGTTCTGCATAGCATGTTTCGTCAAAGAGCGTAAGTAAGTTACTACTTCTACGATCCATCGTCACTCCCTCTTTAACCGACTCATCGTTCTTATCGTTGAGTGGCTTTTACCCCTGATGACCCAGTAGCATCAATAATAAACATATTTCCTCAAAAGAAGCTAATACTTTGATATTAATATTTGTAGCTTAAGTGTGGTAATGAAAGAGTTGTTGCTGCTATACTCGGACAAATAGTCGATGATCCATTTGGGTTCTCCGTAAAAAAATTATCGTATTATTCTAGGTGACCATTATCTATTGTCATGATGAAAAAAACCGATGAGGAAATGATGAGGATCTCTCACAGTTTACAAAAGGAACTTTCCTTATTGTTACATCAAGACACAGTGAGTTTTTTCAAAACTACTATATTTTCCAGTTGAACAAGACTGTATCCTCAGACATAGGCAGATGAACGCAAAAGAATGCAGAACTTATGCTCAGGACCCTTGCCTTCCTTCGACGATGAAAACTGGACTATCGCGATCAGGAGGAAAGCAATTAAAGGAAGTAAGAAAGACGGAAGAGTGTGAGATTGAAGGAAAACAAAAGAATATAAAGGAGAGAGGGGAAGAGGAACACAAACCAATAACGGCAACGAGGCAATGGAATAGAACGCTTTAGAACGGGAGGCTAAATAGGAAGTAGCACGATACGTAAGGTAGCACGAAAAAAGGGATCACGTTACTTTGGTGATCCCTTGTGATCTCCTGTTCATCTCCTATAATATATTTTATATTTTGGAGAATGCATCTAAATACTTTTACAAGACTACATACCTAAATCGGTCAAAATGATTAGAAAGAGGATAATACATCTTTAAAAATTTAATGCCAACTATCCTCGCGTTTAAATATAACGATGTACTGAAGTGAAGGAGAACAGGACGTAAACAGCATCAAATACTAACCTTTTACTTTTTTGTTTGTAAAGTCCAAGTGCCGTTAAATGGCGTTCGTGCTATTACTGCAGTAACGTTTTCATATACTATCATAGTTTACACTCAGGAAAATTGTCTCAGCTGATGTCGTTTTACCCTGCTGTATAAAGCAATCTGCATGTGATCATTCCTCAAATTTAGCTCCGGCGCTGAACTTGTCCAAACGTAAGCCTTGGGAACAATTGCGACCATGGGTGAAGGAAATAGAGATTTGCGAATACCTCAGAAATCTTTAAAAGTGTAAAGCCAAAACGTGAAACCCACTCATTAGATGGCTCCCTGAGCTAGCAACAGGATTTGTAGGATTTTTATCAAATTCTCGTAAATTGCAATTTAAGAACGTTCTGATAACATGTGACAGGACCAGGCTGAGGTACGTAGCTGGTATAACGTGTAGGGATAAAGCTTAGAGTATGGAGGATGATCGGGGATTTGGTGTTTAGATAGTGGATGTAGTAGTTAGAAAAAGAGAAGATCGAGATGGTTTGGACACTTTAATCGAGTAGATGAATAGGAAGCACTTCGCATGGCGACAGAGTTCGAAGTAGATGGACGACGGCGGAAGCGAAGACCTCGAAAAGCTTGTAGGAAGAAAATTGATGAAGATCTGGTAGCTTTGGATGGATGAGGCTTGTCGGAATAAATCGAGAAAGATCCGGCAGTGTTGGATGGATAAAGCTTTTAGAAAGAAAATTGAGAAAGATCTGAGTCTTGGATAGATAAGGCTTGCTGGAAGAAAACTGAAGAATATTTGGCAGTGTTGGATGGATAAAGATAAAAGAAAGTGTCAGAAGAGGGTGACTGCATATTGTGAAACGTCCAACCTCAAGAAATTAAGAGACACGTAAAGCTTAAAGGGCTACGCAAGTGGTTATATTCTTCAGGATGTACATGTGCTTGAGAAGGATGTAAAGGGCGGCGGTATAGACGTGGAGCGGCTCCACCCCTTTGCGAAGCTCGGTCACTGTTATTTGATTTGATGTAGGTATTGTATAATTATTGCCGCTTTGACCCAGTATGTTTGAAGTAAGTGTTGCGAAACCTGCAGCACGTGACATCCTAGAGGGTTAATTTACATTTTCAAATACCTAAGTAGATGTCGATATAACTGATAAATATAATGTTAAAAAACCTATTGATAAAATGCTAACTTAAAAAGATGTCTTTAGTAGCGACTTAAAATCATCTATTCTTCTTGTATGGAAAACGTAACTTGGTAAAGAGTTCCATAGTTTAGGTGCTGCTGATGCGAATGAACGATCACCCAAGGTTTTTAAGTGATCTAATGCTTGGATGTGAGAGGAGCAGTTCTCCATTAGCTCTGAGATTTTGCTTAGGTTCTGCTTTTATGCGAATCAGTTCAGTTAAATATTGAGGAGCTAGGCTGTGTATAACTTTGAATGTTATTAATAAGATCTTAAACTGCAGGAGAAGTGGTATGAGCCTACTCCTGAAGAGACAGCAGGAAAGATTTTAAGCTTTTCTGGGGTATCAATATAAAATGTGAGAATGTAATCAAGGCTAGGAGTCCAGATACTATGATAATTAATGAGAAAATTGTAAATTGTACGAGATTGTATCATTGTGGACATGGTGGTACATGCGGATCTAAAACTTGCAGAAAAAGAATGTGGACAGTAGAAAAATACTAAAGCCTGGTTCACATACGAGTTAAATCCGTCGCTAGGTCTGAGAGGAGGAGCAAGGAAGAAGATCGTTTTACTTTACTTCTGCTGATTCACATGCAATCCTGCAATTGCAAGCGCAAATAACCAAAACCGAGCATTTCACGTCAGAATTTCATTGACGGGGGTTCACATTCATCTTGTTGATTGTGACACTTCGGTCTACAGACTAAAATAATATAATTATCATACCCAAAATACAACCCCCGTTCTTGCCAAGGAGCCTGATCGCCCCTTGGCATCAAATAGCTGTCAAAATTTGCACCTGTCATCGTCATCATAGAATTTCGGCGTCAGAACAAAAGAGGCCCCACCTATTCAAGTGATAGTCGGAAACCAACAGAGAAAACTCGTTGGAAAGAGCAAAATTTTTTGTTACTTTCCGACGACTTTTGCTTTGGCATATGCCAATCAAATTTTAACTTTCATAGCCAAGTAGTAGCGTTCTCATGCAAGTTGAACAACTCACACAAAGGACAACAGTCTGTGCATGACTGAATACAGTCGTTATCTTGTAGCAGCCTAAAATGCAATAAGAGTGGGGCTGTAATATTCATCGAACATTTAATTGATATAAAAATATTTGCAAAGAACAACTGTACTGTTTTTATTTTCCTGTGTACAATGGTCAGTTGTTGAATTAAATTCACCAGAAACACTTGAATAAACAACAACTGAATCCACGCAACTTCAGAATGCTCCTAAATTAATCACAGAAGGCACTGTCTGCCTGTACTTGAAAACAAACACTTGCAATTCGTCAAAGTTTCTTAAAATATGGACCTTTTGAGCCATCAAAGTTCCTTAGCAGTTTCTTATTCCCTGGTAGTACTCAATAAACACAGCAAACCAAACATGGATCTACATATGTAGCTGCAAAAAATCGAATTTGTAATTCGAATTTAAAATTGCCACTTGACTTAAGTTCACTTATCAGCTTGCTTTGCCTTGATTGACACACCCATTAAGTGTGCATGCTCAAAGACAAGGTAAAATATTTCAATTAAGAGTGCCAATTAGCTACACTGCTGTTAGTAAATTCACACTTCATTTAGGGTACCCTCTGTTCCAGGTTAGCCTATTCATGAAATAACCAGTTAAAGAACTGTCTAAACTGCTTTCAGAGATGTTTTTAGATTTCTTAGAGCAGCCCTTTCCAGCCCTCGGGTTTCTTGAATTTTGGGGAGATTGAGCCCTGGTTACTTATAAAAAATAAGTGTATGGCAAGAAAATGTTCAGAAAAACATGATAATATTGGTAATAAATATAGGTTGCATTTTGCACTAAAAACAGAAGACATTTTTGTGTGAAGTTTAAATTGTGGAGTGAGCAAGTAAGTACTCTAGAGTGCCAAATAATCTTAGGATGCTTAGGACGCCAAGCCATTTATTAATTTCAAGAAATTTTCCCAGTACTCAAAATGTAAATGATGTCTGAAAATACTGGAGTAACTTTTCATGCAACATTTGACCCTAAAACAGTTGCTATTTATTCAAATAGTGTGATTTTTGTCCTCATGTGTGTCTTTCTTATTTAAAGTGTAGAGAAAAGTTTTATAACACTACGTATTTCTACACTGGAATTTACACGAGTAATTTACGGAGTTACAAGGGTATGGTTTCAGAAGTTTGACCCTAGGTTTCAAAAGTAGATTATTTGCAGTGTAAATGTCTTAATTCCAGAAGATTCTACAGATTTAGAAAATATATCACCACCAGGAGTCAAGGTCATGATACACACTTGTTGTGTGCTCCACCAACTTAGCTTGGTAACTGACAATGCTAACATATATAATATATCTATATTCTCTAAACACTACATCAGCTCAAAACAATCCACCTATAATTTCTTCCAGCTCACCATAATTGGAGGCCAGCCTCTTTGTGCCATATACGCTATTAAACCGGAAAAGCTCGTTGGGCAATAAAGACCTTGGATACGTGGTAGCAATGACATTCTTAATACAGTGTTTTCTTAATGACGCTGCAAAAGCGTCTCACTATAGGAAGTTTTAGGCAATATGTGTTGAAGATTTATGATAGATTAAGTTAGCCTTTAGGTGTAATTCGTAGAGAGAATTCTTTTATAGGTGAGAACTCTAAATCTGTAAGAAGATTAAAAGCGCCTCGCATAAAATACTGTGCTGAGCATGTTGATGCCACCACGTAACCAAGGCTGTTCTAGCTTGTGGTTTATTAGCGTACAACTTGACCAAGGAAGGACTGCCATCCAGCCACCATGCCATTCACAGCCCATTGAAAGTTGCAAGGTATCAACAAGGAGAATGGGTTTAAAAGACAGGTTGAGTCATGGTGGTAACCTGTTCAAATACTAACTTGTTTATAGTCATGATCTACTTCACTTATACCTCCTACTTATCTTGAAATAATGGTATTTTTACCTTGGACAATTCTGCCTGTCCCACTAATTTAGACAATCGCTGAAGTGACCTTTGTAAGAGGGAGTAAAAACATAAAGATGTGACCTGACAACCTTTTAAGTAGAGTTGATATTGCTTCAAGTGTCTTGGGCTGCATAAAGAAGGCGGCAAATCAAGCTTTTGAAGCAAAATGTCTCTATAAGGAAAATCATTGGTTACAAGGAAGTGTGCAGTATATATCAACTCAAACTCAACTATTTTACATGATGATAATTACTTTAAAACTGAATAGAACATGCTGTGAGAATCTGATACTCATTCTCAGACCTCTAATTAAACTTACAACGATTATGCAACACTACAGTTATTTTTATATTTTTGCAATCACCATATTAGGTCTTCATAAAGTGTATAAAAGGTTCAATTTTTAAATGATCAAGATAGGTGTAAATGAGAAGACAGTTAATTCAATGTCAAGTAAATTTATTCAGTAAAGGTCATTTAGTCAATAGTCTTAAGTCTTCTATTTGGGCTTGGTGTAGCACAGCTGCCAGAGGCAAGGACCAAATCAAGTCAAGGGAAGGGGTGCTGGAGCGGTGCTACTTTTCACAGACCTAAGGCATTATGAGACAAACATGGAGGATAAATCAAGATCCTAGCTATAGGCAAAGATGCTGCATTGCACTGAGGTCAGTGAAACACCATCATGGATCATCTCACCTCATTAAGTTGAGAAGATGTTAAAAGGATAAGTAAGTAAGAAATAAATATTTTCTAACAAGATTCTCTGTCAATCTGTCCATAGATGGTAAAATTCTAGATATTGACAAATCACATCAGGGAAAATCAATGAAACAAACTTTAATCTGTCAAAATAACATACTTCCTTCCATCCAGGCAAACACTATCATTGTCTGCTAGTTGAAAACCTGCTTCAAGCCATGTTTCCAGTCCAGACCCCTTTACGCATACCCTGTATACTCCTGCAGTTCATTAAGGTAGGAAATACAGAGTATGTAAACTACTTGAAACTATGCATCCATGGTGAGTAAAATAAATAAATTTGCAGCAAACTAATAAAAAATTGGGTTTAGTTTACATTTCTATGTCAAGTATTTTAAAACTTTTGGAATGATGCTCCCTTGTTACTGATACATTATTTTCATTTCATAGTAATTCCAGTTTTTACGGCAATGTTCCATTCGTCATAAATAAATAAATATAAATATAAATATAAATATAAACATAAATATAAATATAAATATAAATATAAATATAAATATAAATATAAATATAAATATAAATATAAATATAAATATAAAGAACACTAGAGAAATAGAAAAGTATACTTTTCTAATTCTCTAGTGTTCTTTTCTAACTAACATTTCAAATCCTCTCTTCTCGAAGTTTATAAGTCTAGGTTTATTTGAGAAAACGTACGTGTCATGTTTTTGGTTGTCGCTTACATTGATAATATTTCATTACCGCTTTCATGAAAACCGACAGAAAACCTCTCATTTCACAAACTTCTATCGTCGTAGTGGATAATGTGTGTGTTTGCTAGCTCTCTTTAAGGATTTTGACGCAATTTTTATCCGGCACCCGTTAACAGCCAATGATATTTCCTGATAACAGGGGCTCGGTTTCGTCATCTTAATTCCATTGGACCAGGGGCCCGGTATCGTCATTTGAAATTCTATTCGTTGCTCAGGGGTGCCCCTTGTGATTTTAAACCATATTGATATTAGGTTACACTTCTAGGTTACTAGTCTCCATTCCATGACATTTTTTTGAATTGTAGAAACATGGCTTCTATTGTTATTATTTCGAAGCATGGATTGATCGAAAGATAACTGACTCTCATTTTAGCGACGCGAAGCTTTTTGGCTCGAAAGAATGGTGTTTGTTGGAGGTGAGAAACCAGTAAAAGGCCTGACGTGTGTTGGATATCTGACTCGCTCCTTGTTCGGAAAGCACAGCGCAATGTCACTCCTTCTAGTCGCGAGAGTTTGTGTCTGACAGTCATATTTTAGTAGAATTGTTGAATGCAGTATTGGGACATTTTCTCTTCAGATATATCCCATAGGTGGTAATTATGTTATAATGAACTGCTACTATATTGTTATCGTTCAAAAGTTACCGAGCAGGAGTAGGCTAGTTTCTTACAGTGCAAGTTGTATAACACTTTATTTCTATGGGCTACAGTAACCATAATCGTATCTTTTTGTTAAAACTTGTAGCACTCAAGTGTTTGTGGCTTGCATCTTCATAGGCTGATGCAGTCCAAAATCGCTGCTGTGTTATTGACTTTCGATGTCTGCCGGACAGACCGGTATCAGTTTATAAATATTGCAGATTTTAATTATATGACACCTTTGAATGGTGATGGTGCGAGCTGTTATAGTTACATGACTTGTACAGGTACACAAACCCTAGAAACCAAGCCTCTCCTTCATCTTCAGTAAATTTAATACTTGATAGAGTCCAGCTAGAGCTAGCACCAACCTTTTGCTATTTTGGCAATATGAAAATAAATTATGAAGGGTGCACAGATGCTGTAACTGCACATATTCCATCTGCCTGGAAGAAGCTTACATAGCTCCTTCCAATACTCGCCAAGAAAGACACTCCAATGAAATTGTGGGACTGGGTTTCCACTACTGGTTTTTGTGGTGTCTTAAGCTATGAAAGCAAAACCTGGACAATGACTACTGAGGACACAAACTGGCAAGTCAGGAATGACAGCATCATAATGAAATGGAGCTGATGATTGTGTTATAGTCATTTACCAAGCTAGATCAGTTTATATGACATTTCTTTGTTTAAGTAGCATCATCCTATACATCTTTTCAATGTTTGTTTCTGACTAATCACATACTTTGAAACACTTTGTAAATTTTGATCCCTTTCTTTGTTTATCATCGTACAAAATATAATGCCAGGTTCTGATGAGTCATATGAAAGAATATTTTCAACTAAAATAAACGATCAGTTGTCTTTTTTACATCAATAAGTCATCTGCTGCAATTTCGGCACTGCAGGGCCCCTATGGTACTACAAGTAAATATCACACAGACATGTTGAGTTATCAATTTTACATACTCAGTTTTGAACTATTTTTATTTATTTGATACTTACATCTAATGACTGGGTGAACGGTTGCTTACAATAACAACCACACCCATAACTACATTTACAACCACATAACATGACTGACAGAGACATTCAAACAATTATCATAGTAAACATAAACAATGCCAGCACAGTACATCTCTCCAATTCTTCACTAAAACTGTCAACACCCATGACAATGACCACTTCATATCACCTAGTGATAATGTCACCCCACCTCCTCCCTCCAGCATCTTCCTTTTTTGGGAACAATTAACCACTGACAAATTTATACATAAGGCATTTTAGTTTTATATATATTTTAGTATGCCTTTTTATAGTTTTTAGTCTTATGTATATATATATATATATATATGCACTTCGTATTAACAGCTTAAGAGAAACTTTAAATTTAATATTCATAGTATCAACAGGACTGCTAATAATAATCCTCTTTTATGAAGATCTTTTAAGGTTTTGCATGGGATTTATTTTTCAGAAGAGGAATGCGTTTGCATTGGTCATCAAATTAGAATTCGCCCGACTTGATACTGATCTCCTTGTTGTATTGAGCCACACTGATTTATAACTGGAGTTTTTTCTTACCCTTTTCTTAACTACACTGTCGGACTTTGACAAAAGTCTTTTGGGTGAGGATTAAATTAAAAAATTTATAAAAGTTGTGAAGCAGCGGTTTCTATTTTTACAAAGAAATCGAGGGAAAAACAAGAATTTTCGGAGCATTATATGTTACTTCTAGAAAATATGGTTCTTTTATGTTTGTATATTCTAACCGCATGCGCAAAACCTAGATATCGGCCTTAGATTTCCACATTTATAGAACTTTATGTCGTAATCTAGGACATCTAGGAGTTACAAGCTACATTATTGCTCATCGTACTAACACTGTTCCAAATTAAATTGACAAAACAACTTTGCTTTTCTAATTAATTCTCTTTTGACAATCTGATATTTGAGGTTTGACACATTGAAGTGGCGCGTCGTCCATCATTGCTGATTTCTTCCATGCAGTGAAAGTAGTAAGAAGTATTTTCAAAGATTTCTTCCCTCTTGTCATATTTCAAGTTGAATGAGATTGATTGCTGTAATTTTGCAAATAACGTGCCTTGACATACATAGTTCGGCATGAATAAGAACACCTTTAAAGGTTTGGGGCGTCCTGCATTGCTTCTATGGCGTAAACACTACAATGCCGGTTAAAATTTATAAATTATCTAATTTTAACTTATTGAAAAGATAGTTTTTTATCCCTTCCAAAACTCCCTTAATTCTAGCTTTAAATGAGAAAGCTAGTAACTAAAACATTTTTAAAACCAGTTTTCGGTAATGGTACATTCCCTTAACCCTTTCAGTGCCGCTGATATTGACCACCAATGCCACCGATAAAATAGGAAATTGTAGTGATCATTTTTGAATTCACACAGTTTCATGGTTTTTGTCGAGTTCAATCTGCTGGCTTCGTGAGCTTTTGGATACTTCTATTCCACTTTTCATGTCCACTTCAAGACGGAAATGTTTGTCTTTTAAGGTTGCAAGAATTGGAACAGCAACGATGCATACTCCAACCAGACACCAGTTCATCCATCGAGTGGCTGCAAAATGAAACAAAAAATGGAATAAAATCTAATGTCAAACAAGTTTCCATGCTTTTAGGGAAACTATACACAATTTTAGCCTTAGATTTGCACAAGTGTTGCACAAGTTTTAATTTTCTAAATAACAGGGTACTGATGCAAGTTATCAAGTTTTTACATTTGGGCTTGTTTTTTGGGTTTTTTTAATTTTTTATTTTATTTTCTTTTGTTATTTTTTTATGTGCTATCTTTTTAAATTAATTTATTTATTTACTTATAATGATTCTTAGTACAGGATAGCCATGTTAACAAATATAAATATACCGTTTTCAGTGCGAGTCCTGATAAATCAAAGATTAGAAATGAAGAAAATTACAAGTAATATAAAAATAAGTTACAAAATAAAACGGAAGTAACATGAGTCACTGACGATATTCCTTAACGTTTCATTAAACGAATTAAAAGTTTCAATCCTTCAGACTTCCACTGCCTGTTTTGGGGAGTCGGGAAGCTGTGCATCGTCGTTCCGTAGCACGGCTGTTTGTATTGACCATTAGACATTATTCAATGCAAATGGAGGAGTTTAAAAGAGTTGACACCTTGTATATATATGTTGGTTTTTTTTCACGAAGTGGAGCATTGCAACACTAGCTTGCTTTCTTTTTTCAATAACGGAGCTGAGGGGATTCGAACCCACGACCCATTGGTTTTAAAACGAATACCTTAACCATCAAGTCCTTTAATTAAGGTGAGAAATTTTTAAGTCATTCTTGCTATGTGTTCGGGTCGTCGGTTCCAATCCCCTCAGCTCTGTTAGTATGAAAGAAAAACAAGCTCTTGTGGTAATGCTCCACTCCGTGATAAATATATATATATATATATTTTTTTTTAAATTGCCTTGTTGCAAGCGTGCTTGCTTCATAGATAAGATTCAGTCTCTTCACCTTGCCTTTTACAAATGGAATAACATCATCTGCAAGAGAGATTATATAATAATGTTATTAGAAGCATTATAAACATTAAAGGGAACCATGTGATAACAGTAAGCAAAATAGGACTAAAGTTGTGTATTGTGAGCAGCGCCGTCTTTTATTTACATTTACACCCAATCATCCACTGGTTGGCATCGACATCAACCTCAACGCAATTGGAGACCAGCCTCTCTGCGCCTTGTGATTGAGAGCTAATATCGCGATTAAAGAAATAGAGTACTGTATTTCCTCTTATTAGCGCCCCGGGCGCTTATTTAAAAATTCACCTACAATATGCGGCGCTAGTTAGAGGGCGGCACTTATAATAAATTGTAAATGATTAAGAAATAAATTTTATTTGAAGCTCGAAAAACAATATGAACAGAATCGATGAACAAAACAGAATCAATATCTTTTATGCTTCAAAAACATATTTTATTGTGTAATTACCCTTCTGTATGCTTTTTTCTAATTAGCGCCACTTTTTCTAGGTGCGGCGCTTATTAGAAGGGAGGCGCTAATTAGACGGCAGCGTTAATAATAAAATTTACTTCAAGGTGCAGCGCTTATTAGAGGACGGTGCTGATTTGTTTATAAGAGGAAATACGGTATATCAACATCAGATGTCACGTAGCTCAGTTGGTAGAGCGCACGCAGAAAATTTGAAATTATCTGATTTGAAATCACAGAAGGTACTAAATCTATTTTGAATTGACAAGATAGATACCGCCTTACACTTCTTAAATAATCTATCGTCAGTACACGGCCAAAAAGGAGAAAACGAGGTATTTATACCCAGCTTTGATTTTAATAGAGACCATCAGAATTTTGGTGGACTGCCTGATTGTTACAGTTCTTAGACCTAACAATGTTTGCTAGAGGTATGCTCATCAGCCGAAAAGACCCAATGATAAAACGAGTTCTACCTCATCTTCAAAGCAGGATGTACCTGCTTTTATGTGGTACGGCAGGCTGTTTGAGGTACGGAAGCAAGCAACCATGTACCCATTTTACGAAGTTGTGGTTCCCACGCAGATTCTGTTCTATGCCACAGGAACAAAATAGCTCACATAAATTTTGAACTGGTAGTTATCTGTACTAAAATGAAAGTCAGTTTTGAAAAGTTGGTACAACGCACGCAGCGAAAGGGTGTGTCGCCGTTCGTTCTCCGGTGCTGATATATCCTCTATTTCTCTAGCGTTGTTTTCAAAACTAACATTTCAACTCCTCTCTTCTCGATAAAATGAAAATGGAGTATTTCTGGCATACAGGAAACACTTTTCTTGATTTAAGAAAAACTTGACTGCCGTCGATAAAAGTATTTTTTTGAAGATACACAGCTTAATCAGAGAACTTCAACGAATGTCAAAGATTCCTGGCCTAACCTTTTAACATACCACTCAAACAGATTATTCAGGTTTACTGTAAGTAACAATTCATCCAGGCCACACCGAACTAGTTCCCCCTCCCCCCATCCCCCGGAAAGCCTAAATTTTGGTTAACTTCGTGCTTGCCACAAATACTAAATAATTTCTGTTATTGCATCGAGTAACGGATCCATATTGCCAAGCGTTTTAGCCATACACTAATCCCAGCAATCGTATGAAGTGAAGTGAGAAAGCTTTTTACGATAAATTCATAGGAAACGAAAAGACCAAAACACGTCGTAAAAAGTAACTTTTTTTGCCACTTGTGTTATTGAAAAGGCGTTCATTGTAAAAAAAATTGTCGACAGAGTACCAGCTTCTTTGTTTTGATGAATGCGGCTTCTAAATGGGCAAGGTGAAAAGGAGGCAGGGCTTTGGCTGATACCCTCTTGATAGTTGTCAGCACACGAAGGGCTTTCAAGCAGGTGCCGCCCTACTACCGAGTCTGTTTTAGGATCTGTTGACATGCTCGATCCATCCCAATTTAAAGCAGACTGGGCAATAGGAGTTGGTCAATCCAATCCTCACAAACGTTGCCGATTTTTTACAAAATTTTCTTGCCAGGTAACTTCTTGTCTAGTATAATTGGCAAACTACATATAAGCAATTAGTGAAAATTACCTCCCCCTGCCCCCTCAAAAAAACTTTTTTGTCCAAAATGTCCCTGACTGCCCCCATTCCTGCTAACCCCCGCTCTCCGTTTTCCTTGCATAAAAATTCTCACTGTTTTCACCCGGCATAATGGGGACAGTGAGATTTATAGAAGTGGATAATAACAATAATAACGTCAATAACAATAATAAGAACACCAACAAGACAATAATAATAATAATAATAATAATAATAATAACACAGACTGATTGGCGGAGGAATGTCTTACATAACCTGTTTGCTCAAACTTCTTTAATATTCCAACTCCAATTGTCTCTGTCATTTGTCGTCCAAGGTAGATCGCCTGACACACACTTAGAGTCCTTGCATAGTTCATAAAAAATACTGCACGGTATGCTTTAACCGTCAACTAATTACTCCTCAGACAGATAAAAGCAATATATAATTTTCACATACTATGAAAACAAGCGTATTTATTTTGGGACGTTTGATCTTAATTTAGTAGTTCCAGATCAAACGATAACAAAGTCGGATTTTTCAAATTGAAAACATACCCTGTTTACTCTACTGTTTTCGCTGTATTTTCATCATTTGAAGCCTTGCATTAATTTCATTTGCCTCTCCAGTCTGTTGACCATGTCTTTTATTATTGTACTAGAAGCTGATTTTTCGTCTTCCATTTCTAGATGTCGGTGTACGTAAAGCATTCTGTTCTCCACTTATTCCCTGAAAAACAGTGAACTGGCCCTTGTCCGAAAAATTTCTCCGTCCCAGTACGTACTCTTAGGTGCCTAATACACGTCCCCCCCACTAATTAATTTTTCAAGAATTTCCACCCAGGACATTCTTATTCTAACGCCCCTGCCTATTAATTTTTACGTTATCTCTCACCATGACAATTTTTTGAGGAGGTAATTTGGCGGGCAAGTAGCAAATGTGCAAAATATGAAAATCACACTTTCAAAAGATGACGGTGGCCTTTTACGAGGCTGGAAGAAGTGTAAAGACGCACATTACAGATGTTAGCAATAATACTGTCATTGAGCAGGAGGACGAGGGGAAAATTTCTAAAATCTTGGAAGCCATGTAGGAGACTGCCAGACTTCAAATAACTGTCTATTGTTTGTGTTGTATTACCTTACGTTTAGAGAGTTGCAGTTGATTCTAATCATGCAGATGATGTGAGGGGGGAGGGGGGTGGGGGGGGGGGGGGGGGGGGGGGGGGGGGGGGGGGCGGGGGGGTTATAGCATGGGTATGGGCAACTTTCAGTCTATTAATAAATTCCCCAATACGTTCTAGGTAGGCACAGTAATGAATGTGAAAAAAACTCATGTCTCAAAGATGTTAGATGAAATCAATTTTGTGTTTTGAGAGATATGCCATTTTCACCATGTGTAGTATTAAAGCATGACGAGAGGTATCTAATATGTATCTAATAAGTTGGGGAAAACCCCCTTTTGACAAGTCCCCACATATCATTCAAAGGATGGGATTTACGAAAAACCTACACTAGGCTTAAGGTGCTATGCTAATACAAAGTGTATTACTATTTGACTGATATATTTCATGTTGTTTCCTTCGCCAAATATATCAACTGTGCAATAGCACTGAAAATCGTAATTACAGAGAAAGGGAGATTTCAACTGAAAATTGAAGGGGTAATAGCACTAGCACAACCAATGACAACTGAACCAATTTGAAAAAGCATATGATAAATGGACTTGTAGTGATGAAAATCTGACCTTGTGAGAGAATTGAGACACCCAACTTGAGAAGGTTTTGAATTGCCATAATTTATTTTTGTTCTGGCTCCAGAGCTAGCAATCACAGGTTTCATGGAATCATTTTGCATTTTTACGAGTTATTCTATGTTCTGTTTATTTGGCAAAACTTTCTTTACCTTTAGCATATTGACGCATGGCTATAAAGAGCTTTTACATCAGGCCAATATAACCAACATCTAAGAGCAGCTGAGATATAACAGGCTGCGATGGTATGGGCATGTCAAGAATAACAGTGGCTGGACCACGTAGCGCACTGAGTTGAATGTCAAGAGGATCACTGGCCTGAGAAGCCCAGGGAAAAAATTGTACGAAATCTTCTGAGGGGATATTAGAATGCCTGGGATGCTGAATGACAATCCACCTGGTCGTGACAGTTGGAGGGAAAGACTGCATGTCATGAATGGGTGGATGGATGGATGGATGGATGGATGGATGGATGGATGGATGGATGGATGGATGGATGGATGGATGGATGGACATCCACAAAAAACGCTGAAATAAAAAGGCATGCGCACACGACATTGGGCAAGGAAGAGTGACTGAAAAGGATTGCAAAAACAAGTTGCATACATTTAAATGTACAAGCAACGGCATTTATTTTTGCACTGCCAGTACTAGTAAGTTACGCGATCTTCAGACTGACATACCAATAATCGAATAAACCCCCCTTTTCTACCTCCCTTACTAAATATCCAAGTTTTGTTACTTTCCTAGCACCTAGATATAACGCAGTGATGCCTATCCATTGACGATTAATCACTAACAGAAATTTTGGACTGTCGTAGGATTCGCAAATGAAAAATTTATGTGATCTACAACCTTGCACTTTTCAATTGTAAACATTTATTAAATCTTGACGGTAATGACCTGAATCATGGAAGACACTTGGTATAGGAAAAGGGCTGCCATTTCTGGTATTACTCGATATCTGCCCCTCACCCCCATTCAGCAGGGCGGTATGATATGCAAGTCACCGTTCGCTGTATTCGCAAATCATGATTTTCAAAATCAGCCGACAGTTGGAACGGGGTTAGGCCAGTTTATATATTTTCAGTCCAAAGAGTGTACGTTTGTGCTTGTTACCCTAGGGTACGTGTACTACCGTGGGGCACAAAGAATTGGATCAGGGGGTAAAGATTGGATGTCTAATTCACATCAGCATAGGCTTAGAACCCAAATTTCAATCATAAATAAATAACTGTACCCCCGCGGAAACACTACTCAACAACTTAAGTACCATTTGCAATATCTCTTATTATCCACGTACTGTGCAGGTACGGTTGTATATGACATATTATTGCTGCATGCCGTATATTTGTTTGTATGCATTGTATTTTCATGTTTTTTATCTTGTATTTCATATCCATTGCTTCAATTCCATTTCGTTCCGTACGTAACTTTACATAGAGGCTGCTGGAAATTTTTATGAAAGCTAAGGGAGTACGAGCACACAGGAAAAGGTAACTATTGATCTGAGTAAACGTACCTGATTTCATCAGGGTCGAACATCTTCTGTGGCGGTCTTCGCCTCCTTTTTCTTTTCTCTGCTTGATCCTAGTCTACTCAAGGCTGGAGCGACAGAAACCGGGTTGGTCGATGACGACGACAATTCCCCCGATGTCCGCGATCATTTTGTCGGGCTCTTGGAAGACCGAGGACTGAGCTACCATGTCTTCGATATCGGTGGCGGTTCCGGGGATGGACCCAGTGCTGCGGTCATGGCTCAGTACCAGTGGGTTATTTGGTTTTCCGGAGACCAATTCGGCTCACCAGCGCAGGCGGGTCCGAATAGCAATGATGAGGTTCAGTTAACCCAATATTTAGCGGGTGGTGGACGACTATTACTCAGTGCCCAGGATTACTATTATGATCAGGGTCAATCTCTTACCACTTTCATGACTGATGTGCTGGGCATTGGTACCATGGGGAATGATGACGGCAATTATGATTCCGTGGATGGCATGGGCAGTTTCAATCCCCACGGCACCATGAGTCTTGCACCGCCCGTTGGCACCGAATATTTCGATCAGTTGACGGCATCGACCGGAGAACTTGTCTTTCAGGGAAATAATGGTCGGGGTGCTGGTGTCAAAACTGCGAACACATTATTTACCGGCTTCACCTTTTCGACCTTGATTAACCAAAATCCTACTGAAGCGGCGGCGATCATTGATCAATTGGCTGGCGAATATAATCTTCAGGGTTGTGCTGCGCCGCAGGGTCCCTGCGAAATCTACGATCTTGATCAGGACGGTTTCGACATGGATGACTTAATGCAGCGATTGCATTATTGGTCCGGCGAAGAAGATGTGCTTTCTTTGTCATTTTTGGTAAATTGTCTTTAATTTTATGGGTGCGGTGGGCAATTGAACTTTATGGTTCTGCCCAGTTTCGGCCACATGGCTTTTTCTTTTGATTGATGGTTTTCTCCCTTGTTTGGACAAACGAAGGGTCTCACTGGAGTTCTGAAATGAAGTTATTAAATCCGCTCACCATCTTCTTCTTCCTGGGCATTGCTTATGCCGGTAACCCGATTGATCTCACCGAATATCCATTTGAAAACGAAGTCTATTTGGTCGCTGTTGATGTCAAGGTCAACCCGACCAACATGCCGAGTCCAATGTTATGGGACGAACCCATTGTATCTATTCTGTTAACTTGTTGCTCCTATGCTATGAGGCAGCTCGTAAAAAGCTGAGGTTTTTTCTCGTAATTGGAGATCCCTAGTAAATAATACCTCGTATTGTTCTTATACTTAACATTTTTTATGCTTAACTATTATCATGTGATTGGCAACTTATGCTTGGAAAGTTTGTGACCATCGGCAGATTAATTATTTTAGGGTTTTAGGATTAAGGTCTTGAAGGGTTTGCAATCAAACAATGGACACTAAGATAAGAATTTACTTACCTGATGTTTCCCGAACTTGACGAGGTCTAAACGCGGAGTGACCATGACTCAGCTTCATTTCTTGCCACTGAGTTAACACAGCCAAATATTGTTTTGTATATATGGTTTTTTTCTGGTATGAGAAACGCAGGTTTTATGGGCTAGGCAAGCTACTATGAGAAATAAATGTTTTTAAGTTGCTTTGTTGCATCTTCGACATTGCATCCTTTTCTTGCTTGTGCAGAGGGAGAAGAAACTTGGTTAGAGAATTGTTTATCTTCTGGTCAAAACTGTGAGCATATATCGTATATGGTTGTGAAATCTCCAAATCACATTTGAAAAAGTGGCTTGCGGTACAAACTGTAGCCTGATACAGTAGGTTAATGGACAGGCACAAAATCGCGTTTATGGCACTTTCATCAGTTTGTTTCATGTAAAAAGCGATTCTAGAGTGAGAACAAGCCTTGTACAACACCCTGATATAAGAAGTGTGTCGACGAAGAAAGTACACAATCACTAATAGAGCAGCGAGAAGCCTACAGAAAATTTTGCCTTTGTCAGAACGGTAATAACTCAAAAGAAATAACCGATTTTCTTGAGTTGAGAAAGTGGTGGAGTGCAGATTCATATATACACCAAGGGGTGTAAAAGTTACCTGTACTATAACCACTACGTTTGGGAGCTGCGTGTATTAATTTCAGTTCATATAGACCCTCATGTGTGTTGACATTAATTTTGAGTGTACTAATACTTGATGATGCCTTCTTTAATTGTAGAAGTGCATCGATATTTTAATCGAGAAGGAATACCTGGAGAGAGTAGAAGGAGAGAAGGGGATAGTTAGATGGATGGATAGTTGGCTGGATAGATGCATGGATGGATGGATGCATGGATGGATGGATAGTTAGATGGATGGATAGTTAGATGGATGGATGGATGGATGGTTGGATGGATGGATGGATGGATGGATGGATGGATAGTTGGATGGGTAGATGCATTAGTAGATGCATAGATGGGTAGATGCATAGAAACTGGTACTATGCATCAAGAAACTGCTGGGTAATTTAGTGGATATGTGGATGGGTGGACTGATGGATTGGCACATAAAAGGATGAATGTACGATTAGATGCAATGGTAGGCATGTAGATCAGTGCATGGGTGCACTAATACATTGGTGAATGGCTAGGACCATGAATGGATGACTCTATTTTTGCATCAATACATTTGTGGGTGCATGGATTCATTGCAGGAGTGTTGATTACTTCTCCTAGGTAAAAACAATAATAATGTGACACAATGAATAGCAACTAGACAATAAAAACTTTATTTCAAAATATCTGCTATCACTAAAGTTTTTAATGTTCACCCCAAATATATTTCACCCTTTTTTAAAGAAAGTATAAAAAATATCACCAGATTAAATATCTTAGTTAAGAATTTCCCCCAAATTTTGGGTACAGAAATGTTTGGTATTTACTGTACATAAGAACTAGGCAATATTGTGCAGTTTAAATTTTTATTAACTTTCATACGTGAACTGTCTTTGTACTTCTTTGAATTGAATAACAGATGACAGATTGAATGCAAGAGCAATATCATTTTTCTGCATCACGACTTTAACCTGATGCATGTTAACTAACGCTTTTTTGATTGGATCTTGCAATAACATCCACTTGAAGTTCAAATAAGAATGGAAAAGCAGAGGTTGCAAGTAGGCTTGGTTGAAATTAATTTTTTCATATTCAACTAAGGTGTCTTTTGTCATTGTGTGGAAAGGGGTGTTTCATGTCTTTATGCCTATATTGCTGTGAATGTGACACAATGTTTGGCACAATCAATAAAGCTGAACAGTGGCCAAGGAAAAATTTGAGATTTGGCAAACCTTTGGGGGCATGGCCCCCTTCTGCCCCCTGTTGTTCTACATATTGGCATGTGGCTATTTCAATAGTGCTATTCCGCTAGGATCCACTACATCAAAATAATGAGAATGCGAGGATTCTACAAGGGCTTTGACATTCCGGACCCGGACAAGCTGCTCGAAGGGACCGGGGCCAAAATGAGGCACATCAAAATCCACTCACTCGAAGAGTGTGAAAACCCGCGGCTCGTAGAGATGATGCGCAGTGCCTACGAAGAGCGCAAAGCTGCGTTAGGGCGTGCCTAATTGTCACAGCATCCCTCGCGCCAAACATCAGTGTTGACGCGCTCTGCCGACATCGGTGTTAAATCAACTGGCCACCGATGTTATTTCGCTAGCAGGTGCTGCTTGGCGCTGTTCTGTAAATTGTCGAGCTAGAACCGACTGCCGGCAACGCGTTTTTGTTGACGCTGATCATCGTCTCGCCGGCGGCTTTGCGGCGGCTGATAAGCCATGGAGGCATGCTCTGAGCAATAAGTATTGCCCCCACCTACCTTACGACCGCAAAACTTGAAGTCGGACGATTTGGGATCGCCGATCGGCCAACGGCACATGCGTTCCGTCAAATCGAGAATTCCGGCGCCAATGATGGGCCCTTCGGCAATAAAGACGGGGCGCGGTTTTTCCACTGGCGTGCGTCGGCGAACGACCGGCTTGGGCTTTGCGACGACCGGCGATGAACTCGAGGACGCTGTTTTTGGCCGACCCGACAACCCAAGGCGGTGAGCTTTACCAATGACAGCATTGCGGCTGACATCGCCAATGATCCGGGCGATCTCGCTGGCGCTGTGACCTTTTCCCCAAAGCTGGGTAAGAATTTCGACTTTCTCGTCGGTCCAAGCCATAATTCTGATTCTCCTACTTCTGTGCGACCGAACCGAAACGGAGTCATCGATCCGCCCGGCCAAGAATGGGGTCACACGAGATCCTGATGAATATTGGCAACCTGCTACAAAATCTGGTGTGATGCTACCGATTTCGACTGTCACACAGATTTATCCCCAACATATTGGGGTTATTCACCGAAACAGGCGATTTATCCGCTTATCTGGTCAGTTGCCGACGCAAACGCCCAAGTATCGGGAAACTCTTATTAACTTTTATGAATTTGTTAATTCAATGAATGACTCGGAGTTCCATGTTTGGACATCCTTTATTGACATGGTAGAAAACATCTTCGGCAATCGCTGGGCCGAAAATTACAAGGAGGTAGTGAGGAAGTTGTTTAAAGTCTCAGGACATAGGCATTGATATGCGTACAAAGGTTATTATTGACATTGCCATTTGGATAAATTTCCAGAGAATTATGGAGATGTGAATGATGAGCCAGAAGAACGATTCCATCAGGATATCAAAACGATGGAAGAGCGTCCAGGGCCGGTGGGGCAAACTAATGACGGCTAATTATTGCTCGAGTTATGAAAACGAAATTAAATAACATTGAAGATAAAAGGCAATCAAAAAAGGGTTTTACCATAGTTCTTAAATTCACGAACGTTTTATTTTTGCTGATAATAAATTTAACTATTTGATAAAAGTACTCGTTGGTCTTGGTATATTCAACCGAGTTATTTAAAGACTTAGGGCCCAATTATTATTGCAAACGTGCTATTTCTAGATAACCAGACTAGTTTTTGTTGACTTATATACAAATTCAGAGGTTTTTACTTTTGTTCTTTAGGAAATATTGCCATGGGTCAATACCATATGTAAAGAAAACACATGATAAATATGCTTTTTGCCCCACAATGAGACATTTCTGTGCGGCATAAACGGTAGCTAACCAAGAGAAACTAAGTTCATTCTAAGATTCAGCGCCCCCAGATTACCTAAATAAGATGTGAAGATACTCGACACCATCTCAAAATTTTTTTTTGTTGACCAGTGTATAATAAGTGCCAGTGTTTGCGTAAAATTTTAGAGATTTGTGGGAGAGTCCTGTTGTATGTGGTAATAAAAGGTATTCTGTTACATTTGTTTCTTTGTGTTTGCTTTAATGTATCTTCCCTGGAAATCGAATTTACTTTCTCTATCTGTTCAGCAGTTGTTTCTCTTGTATATCCCCTTGTGTGACACTATTCTACTAATTTAGTGCAGCAAGCTTCGCACTCTCGGTTTTCCGAACATATCCTCTTTATCCGTAGGGCTTGACTGTAGGGTAGAGCCACTAGTAAGCAAAGCAAGGAGTTTTAAGCCTTAATTAATAAATAGGTAAGTATCAGGTGTTTCATTCACAACAATTCGGTGCCACGCCCATTTACTCCGATTAATCGGAAAAATCTCCACCGATTAGTCGAATAGTAGAATGTTATGCTATGGACAGCCCTAATTAAAACCTAAAATATTGTTCATAGAGTTGAGAAAATTGACATTCTTTTTAGATCCAGCTCATACATAAGAGTATACCAAACTAAACGAAACCAAAGGGCAAAAAAGTATAAATTTATGCAAAAATTATTACGGGAATCTATTACTTCTTCCTTGGTTGACTCGTACACGCCATGACAGTTGTCATCGACACCAATCGAACTAAGGACTGGAAAGCACGAATGTGCCGTTCGATTCTTCGAAATACAACAAAAAAGCAACACAGATGCAGTGATGCCTTGAAACTAAAGGAAGAATTTACATTCAATAATACCAGTAAAATGCAATTTGCGCTGAGAACGAACTGTAGTAGTAAATGGATTAATTTCACATCGATCTTTCTCTTCAGTGTAGGCTTGTGAATCTGGTTAGAGGGCAGCACTTATGAATAAACCTTTGGGGTTTTATACTTACCGCCCTACTCATAAAGGTACACCCATGATTCTTTGTCTGTGTCTTTAAGTATCGGACGATGGCAGCTTAGTATTCTAATTCTTAAAATGTTCAAAATACGAATATTAAGAGGCACTTCAGAATCTTCCGTAGTTTATATAGTCTCCTAATAAACGTGTTATACTGCTATATGTAACGGTTTGATGATATGCCATAATATAATACTAGCGTACACTCTTCTTATTTTAACAACGGTAAGGTTTTTATATACTCCCATTTTTCTTGAATATTTCTTGATTCAAACCAAATATATTTTCCAACTTTCCACAGTTGAAATGACATAGATAAGCAAAAATGCCGTAAGGCGATTCCATCCCTAACGCACATGTCAAGAGTGGCTTGCAGTCCAGCCAATAGTGGCACAGATTGAATAGCAGCGGGCAAAGGCTAGGGATTTTAGCCATCCTAGTTGTTAACGTTGCCATTTGTTTTAAGTCTTTCATTGGTTTGTCTTTTGCATTCATAACGCTTCGACCTTCAATCACGAACCTTAGTAAATATAGTCACTACTATGCATAGTAAGTTGTATACAGAGAAAGATGCGCAATATCCAATCAAAAAGAGTCTCGAAATAATCATGTTTTAATACTATAACACTATATTTTGTCAAGATTCTGTGATACTTCACCTTCCTGAGACAATTAAAATACGTTTCGGTAATCTAGTCACCCACGATGATAGAAAATATTAATAAAAGGTAGTTTCTCATTTTTGGTAGACATTGTTCATGGTTTTAAAAGTGCGGTTTTGGTTAGAATTGGTTTGAGCAGCGGGACACTTGAAAGAGGTGGTGGTAAGAAAATCTGAAGCTAGAGACAACCTATCTTGATCAACATAAAAAGTGAACATAAAAATAGTTGCAATGACATGTTACTGATATTATCAATACATTTGTTTGTTTTGTTCTCTCTCAGATTTTGCTGATAATGACAGTAAAATGATAATGATGATGATGACGATGAAAACGATGATTGCGATGAAAATGATAATTATGATAAAAATGATAATTATGATGAAAATGATAATTATGATGAAAATGATAATTATGATGAAAATACTCTTGTAATAAAAATATACTGACTATTATGAATTGATGATGACGGTGATAATAATAACAATAATGATGGTAATGATGATGATAATGATGAAAATAATGAAAGGGCTATAAAAATAATGATGATTTAGATATAACGATGATGGTAGTGATGATAACCATAACGAAAAGAATAATGATCAAAATTACAAAATTGTGATCACGATGATAAGACTAGGTGTACTGACTATGATGATGATGATTATCAACACAGCTATTGTAGCAGTAATATTTACGTCTAATGTGTCTATCATGGTTATTAAAGCTCAATTTTCAAATGAGGAAATGAAAGGTGACAATAAGCAATACTAGCGTATTTCATAACCTTTTGCCAACAAACAGGATTCAAGCCAAATGAAAAACGGTAAAACCTATATCTGACATATTGATTACCTTGTCGTGCAACTCATCCAATAAGACCAATATTCTCAGGCTCATAACCTTTGATGGGTATGACTAAGCTAAATGAAACTTATGTAATTGACAGCAGCATAAAGATCTGATTCTTTTGATATATTTATTGGTATCAAAATTTAGTTTTTTAGAGTTTCGGTTACCATTGAGCCGGGTCGCTCCTTACTTACAGCTCGTTACCGCAAACTGATAAAAAGGCTCTTGTGAAATGATCTCCCAACGTAGCTTTTCTCTGTATTCATTTTACACTTTCAAATTGCTTGTTAATCTTATGAGACAATTTCGGGAGAGGACTGTGCTAACCACTGTGAAGAAATATTGCTGTGAAATTGTCAAGAAATATCCTCTGACTCAGTCAATTCAGAGGGCCCACTGAGGATGCTTAGCCCTCCTTAGTTCCGTATGAAATGACGTCACTGATCCTAGGAATGGCTTGGAGTATCAAGTTGAAACTTAAAGGGCTTGAAGTAGGAGAAGCTGAACTAACCAAAAGGAAATAATGCTACTACTATTTCTACTACTACCACTGCTACTATTGCACCTGCTACTACTACCATCACTACTGCTACTACTAATACTTCTATCTGCTAGCTAAAGGGTATTTGTTAGCTAAGGGTATAAGGTGAAAATGTTAGGGGATGTATAGATAGTGTTGAACCAAATTAAAATATATTATGTGCAAGCAGGTTGTCAAAAGAACGTATTTACTGAGGCTAAAGATGTGAAGGTTTAATTTTCAGAGAATGTTTTGAAGGATTTTAAACCAAATAAAACACACTGTGTGCATGTGGGTAATCGATTGAGTGTACTGGGAATATCCCAGCAAAGGATAAGGGCATTAAGCTGAAAATTCTAGGACTACCAATATTATTACAACCTTTGCTGGTGCTTTCACTATTACTAGTGGTATTATTACTGCTAATATTGAACTGAACAAAAAAAAATTAAATGCCTCCAGACTGTCAAGATTTCGTGGGGGGATATCTTAGGACCTGAATAGGGTATAAAGCAGAAACTTTCGCGGAAATTTTCTGTTGCTTCAAAACTAAAACAAAAGACACTGTGTTCGCTGGTTGTCAGCTTGACTTAGCAGACAGTTTGACAAGAGCTGTGAGATTGAGAATTGATGACTACCCACATAAATGAAAACAATGAACCTTCCTGGATTGTAATATAAACAAATATTAAAGCCTCACAGTTAACTTATTAATGGTCTGGAAAAATTAAAACTTTTCTATCAGTTGTGGTGAAAGACTTAAAAACCACTTGATAAAATATGAAATAGTGAAATAATTCCAATGTTTTTGGAACCTTTTCTAAAAAAGAAAGCAGCATCTCAGCCACAAATAAACACTCCACTCTCTTTAAGAAAATGTTAACACTCTAGCTATTCTGTTTAGAATGAAATTAAAGGGCAACCATCAGTATTTGAGGATCATTGCAGATCCTTGTATCAGGATCCCATAATTCATGTCATTATATCATAATTTCACCAAACAACAACAAAAAATATTGTTAAACAGAACAATAAAAAAATGAATTTAAAGTTATGATGTTTGATGCCAAAATTGCTTAGCAGCAGAATATTTGCAATTATGACATATTTTTGAGCTCTAAATATTGAACTCGCAAACAGTTTGACTGTCCCCCTCTTGTTTTTCCTTACACTCAACGTTCTTCATTCAATTGCTTGACCTATCAAAAAACTGTAAGTTTATGCTGGGTTTGACCCCACAGCTCTTGATACTGCTGGTCAAAGACGGTAAAGAAATAATGTCAGAAACTGACTTTGGTTACAGTATTGATGACTTCTTCTACAAATATTTGAAAATGAATAAGATCATAAAATGAATAAGATCATAAAAATTTGCTTAACTTTTTTATTTTGTAGCAACGAAGTCCTTATTACAATACTTGTCTTACTTCTGTTGGCAGATGATAACTTTAAATGGAAACTACGAACATGTCTTCATATTTCCACCACCACACCTGACCTATTATACCTCCGTCAAACTTCTAATTTTGGAGACGTGGCCCAGCATGATATTCACTTATGAACTGACAGCTTAGCTGGATGTATTTACTTGCTGAGATTTGTCTGGAAACCAAAACACTGAAAAATATTTAATACTTTGGACACAATAAAGGTTACCTAACTTGTCCCTACAGGACGCTGGACAACGCATCACGCTTTCGGCGGCGATGGCGAAGGTCGTGGCCAGCGAATCGGCTCTGGAGTATGCTTTGGGTAGACGTTTCGGTACAAATTTCGTAGATAGAGGGTGCTAAAGTTTGGGGAGTGGCCCACTGCTTATCAGGGAACCAAATTGAGAGATTGCTAATTACTGGTGACTGAAGGAGATAAAGAAGAAAAATTCCTATACTAAAGGGGGTCTCATTATAAGAGGCAACATTGCTAGAGAAACCAGATGAAAAGTGTGACATTTTAGTATAATCAAGAAACATTCCCTGTGTACAAAATCCAATAAATTTTGACAAATTCAAAATAAAGGCACCAGGTGTGAAATGACGATTAATTGTTATTGATTAAATCTTCAAGAGAAAACAAAAGTAGAATGTAAGGATATTCAAGTTCATTGCTTTTCCCAGATTATTCTCTTGATATTTTAGAACTAAGCTCGAAGAAAACCTGAAAAACGTTTCCAGATAAATTTCTAACAGTTCGTTTAAGGACTTGAAATAATCACTTGCCACTGTGTTCATACAAACAGCGTGTCCATAATTGGACAGAAAACAATTAGTATACTAAATTTAATGTATTATTTGTCAGTTTTTATGGTTCTTGACAGACTCTATATGCAAATTACTAATAAGCTATTTTAATGTTCTTTAATAACATTCTTTTTGAATCATTTGACATTGTTTCCCACTTTTCGCTCCTTGGAAGTCATACTTTGTAAATCTGGTGTTTTGAAAGAAGTATGAGAGATGTTCTTCCATAAATACCAATACTATAATGTAGTTTTCAATTAGAAGCCTATCTATCTCATATCAGTTTAAAATTGGTAAATCATATGAATCAACATAGAATAAATAAAATCCGATTACTCAAATGTATGCAAACAAGTGTCCTAGTGACGTTATGATTGGGACACCTATTTCAATTTATCTTAAGATTTTACTTCTCAACACAACGAAGGGCTTCGAATATTTTATTGCAAATTTGCCTGTTTAATTTAATTAATATTTATTTCCTCTTTCACGATAGTTGCATCACTCTGACGAAATATAGAAGCTATTTCAATTTACCATGAGAAGAAATGAAGTGTGGTATTATTTGTAGGCAAACTCCAATAGGACGACGGCTCAGGCCTCGTGTGCAATGGTGGAATTGTACGCCGGGTTGGCATATCGTTGACAATAGCACTGAAGCTTCATCACTGTGCAATGCGAAGTCGTTACCGAATAGACTCTGTTAGATACTTAATCGAACCAAGTAGTTAGTGTGACGCCATGAGCAAGAGGGAAACTTGCCATGCTCATAGCAAAGCAGTTGTTCAATTACACATTCAAGTTAACGGGTCTGATTCCAGCCGTAAAATTGTTAGTAGCCGCCTGTTGTATATATATGTGCTGCTCTATACTGCGTCATACACTCAGGCACTTCTTAATCAATATTTTCGGGGTATTAATCAACAATTTCAGTAATGCAATATCCTGGCTATCTTGTCAAGTTCAGCTCTTTAATATCGAGTTTCATCCAGTTGCTACGATGCTATTCGATGTTTTATGCCTGACTAAACCAAATGTAATCTTCACAGGGTTAGCTGCTTCCACGATTTTGGGGCCATAGAGTGGACTCACAATCGATTCGCAGGTAGTCCTTTGATATTTCTTTGATAATGATACGAGGGGACGATAGTTAGTTAATGAAACGCGACACCAGGTAGAATTCGAGAGGCACGAGTTAACTAGCAAAAAAACAAACCAACGTGTAGATAGGTGTTCGCCACATTGTCAGTTGGTCAGGTTCTGCGTGATCAATTGGTTTCCAAGTTGGTAAGAGCGAGTAGGTCTACATCTTTAATGGCGTATAAAGTAGACGCGGCTCCTCTACCGTGATGTGTTCGGCCTTTTTGTGTAATAATAGAGTATCTCTTTCGGTAAACTGTACCCTTAATTGCTTTATTCTTTTCTGTTATTCGAATCAGCTCCTTTAGATCAAGGTCTTCCGTTCGAGGAATCTAGATACTGAAAACAGTCCTGAGTTTTCGTACTATTTGTCACAGATTATTACATTATTCACGTGTAGGTCATGCCGATACTAGTGAGTTTTTACACCCCCTTTCCGTATAAATTGTTTTCGATTTTTGAAGAGGGGGAGCATTATCTTGAAGCTCTTTGCTACTTACTGGGATGTAAATGGGGAATAAATTTGGGCTCCAATTAATATAAACGTTTTATTCAATCACTCTTGGTTTCATTGGATTCAAAAGTTCCCTTTTTTGTGATAATATGTAAAAGTAATACGTATGACAATTGAAGCCTCAATGGGGCAATTAACACCTAGGAGTTTACTAAAATGAATCTTGGAGAGGTTACC
>JAAAKM020073195.1:133136410-133184329 GCA_010016025.2 Alatinidae sp. Z8VKAUB7J3
AAGCTTTACCCCTCCCATTGCAGATTCTTAAGTACTTGTACTTTTTGAAACTATTTTTTCTCATTGAAAAACAGGTTATTACTTTTTTTTGTGAAATCTAGCCCATTTCTTAAATGCAAATGCAAGTGAAATAAAGAGTTGCCAAAAAGTCTTCATAGATGACTTCATAGAAGACTTCGAGCCGACAAAAATAGCTTTACAATCAACAATTTTAAGGTTGCGTAGAACTTAAATTAATAGGATTACCGAGAAGAGAGCGTCTTCTTTGAGTTGCTGTTGTGCTTGTAGACGATTTTGTGTCGTCTTCTGTGTCCGGCTCTGTTCCATCTGAAGATCTATGAATTATCTCTTCTCTAGGTTCTGAAAATAAATCCTAAAATTAACTTGCCAATCTAATTATGAGGAACAAGAGTAGATAAAATGATAAGCAGTAATACAATATTTTTACGAAACAAATTCAAATTCAAGACATCCAAGGTTGACAAATAATAATAATTTTCAAATAATAGCCGATTCTACTATTCAGAATTTCAGCCAGCATTTTAGTGAAGAAGCCAATAACATGAAAAATCGTGTATTTTAATGAATCTCTAGAAGAACCAGAGGTACTAATCCGTTTTATCTTAAACAAATAACTTGTGTAATTTCTATTTGCGTTAGAAAATTAAAGAAAATAACTTTTTATGCGTTTAAAGAAAATAACTTTTGTATGCGTTAATACTACAAAACAAGATGAAAATATGCAAATATATCCCTCAAAATTTCTTGTTGCTCGAAAAACGAAGAAAATATGCAAACCTACGCTTCAAACTATGGTTTTGCACGGAAATCGATAAAACGGCCTTCGCTGTCCGACGTGGTTGTCCAGCGAGCGCCCTGCCAGTAGTTCCAGTCCATCATTTCAATCCCGGCATCTGCGATGGGTTGCCCGGTTTGATCGACCACCTTACCCGTCAACACCCGCCCCTGGTTCAAAACCAACTCGATCTCATCCGTCCCCTTCGCCGGATCCCATACCACAACGGCGGGAGCGTAGCCTTCGACTTGAGCAACAAAATGGTGCTTCTGAGACCGCAGGTGTGGGAGGCGAAACTGTCCCTGCCCGTCGGTGGTGACTTCGCGCAAGCCCATGGCATCCTTGCCCCAGTGGTCCTCACTGCCACGGTCCGTGTACTGGACCACCACTCCGGGTAGAGCGTCACCGCGTTCGTTTCGGACCACGCCCCACACCCGGCGCCCGGGTTCCAAGATCTGCGGTGTCTCAAGACCCCGCAGATCCTCGAACCACACGGCCGTCCCCACGCCCATTCGCTGCATTTCCTTGGTGAGATCGGTTGAAAAAATCCCGTCGGCATAATCCGGATGCCGAATCCGCAACCGCGCGACTCGTAAGTTGCCACTGGCGCAGCGAGCTCGCCACTGTCCGTCCGCATCCGTTGTTGCCAAGGGCACGCCCGCCGCCACGGAGACCACCTGGGATTGAATTTGGCCAAATTCGGCGCCGATGATGTACCGGCGAGTCCGATCGCAGTAGACGACCGCGTTTGGTATCGGTTTTCCTTCAGGATCAACAACCCGCCCTCCGATCTCGACGCCACGCGTGACCGGCAATAGGAGTCGTTCCGGAAGTCTCAGAATTTCCTGTTGTCGCCACACTCCGCTGGTTTCAACAAAACCCACTTGCTGAATACGGTATTCCAGTGATTGCAGCTTCGTCGGATCAAAACTCACTCGCAGCCAGCCTTCCCCGCCACCGCCAGAAACTGTTTCCACTCGACCGTCATCAAAACTCATGACCGTCGTCAGGGTTCCCCCATCCAACCGCTCGCCGGACGCTTCATCCACGACCACGAGAGAGAAGGTCTTCAGACCGACGGCCTTCGGTTTTGCGACGACATCCGGTTTTGGCGGGCTTGGGCGAGATTATCTCTGGCAGCAGTGGGGTTCCGAGCCAGATGGCCGACCCCGCTCTGATGGTCTACTATTTGAGCCACTCTACAACCATCAAGAATGCATGGTTCCAGCACTGCAAGACTGCCGTGGAGTATTTCAGCAACCCGGGAACGGGAATAACTCACTCTGTCTCGGGAACTCTGATACAGGAATGCAATACTGGAATCTACGCTGACAGCAATAGTTCGGTGACTGTCACAACAACAGAAAAATGCAATGTAACAAATGCTGTAGCTGGAAGCGGATTCGTAATTGGATCCATCACAGACTCGTTCATCTGTCCAGGGAGTGTTACCCAGGCATTAGGGTCACCGGATACGAATGCCGGAGAACCAAAAGACCCTCACGGCGCGATCGGCCCGAATCATTTTCTGGAGGTCACAAACCATAGTATCGGCTTATTCTCAAGAGCTGGCATCAAGCTGGAGTCAACGAGTCTAAAGAGTTTTTTTGGGCTGACCGGTCCCAATGTTTCTGATATCGCCGATCCACGGGCGGTTTACGACGCGCAGTGTTCGAGGTGGATTGTCACGAGCATGCGAAGGCACACCTTAGGAGCTCCCCTATTACTAGCAGTCAGCAAAGGAAGCGATCCAAGTAATCTCGGGGCCTCCTCTAACTGGACGATTTTAAACACTTCCTTAAATGAGCCGAATTACTATATTGATTATCCAAGCATTGGTTTTGATAGTAATGGAGCCTATATTGTTGCGCCGTTGTTCAACAGCGGGACGACGAGTTGGAAGTATAAACTTGTTGCGATCAGCAAAGGTGGCAACTGCTTTTCTGGGGTCAATGCTGCCGACGTTACCGTGATCAACTTGGGGATTACAGGCACCCATATTGAATACACAATCCAGCCAGCAGTTAACTACGACTCTGTTGGAAGTAACGGAATCGCGTGGTTTGTCGCCAAAAATGCGCCTTCGGGTAGCACTCCCGGTAGTTTAACATATGGCAAACTGAAGTGGATAAGTGGAGTGCCTACGGTTCTGGCTGGTTCTTGGACTCCGAGTATCACGAATGTGCAAAACTATTACGACTTGCATGCTCACCTGGAGCCTGCGGCAGACCATCGGCTTCCTGCACTTCCTCGACCCCCGCTTCGACGAGATGCCGCGGCTGCGCGGGCGCATGGCCAAACGCGCGGCCTCCAAGCTGCAGGAGCTGGCGCTCTCGCCGGGCTATCGCCGTGGCCCGCGGGCCTGGCTGCTGCGCTGGGTGGTGCGGCGCTTCGAGCAGGCCGTGCCGGCCGACCCGGTGATCACGGACTTCATCCTGCGGGAGCGGCCCGATGTCATGATCCTGTCGCCCCTGATCGATCTGGACGGGGCCCAGTGGGACTATCTGAAGTCCGCCAAGGAGCTGGGCATTCCAACGGCCTTCCCGGTCTACAGCTGGGACAACCTCTCCAGCAAGACCCACCTCTTCAACCTGCCGGACCGCATTCTGGTTTGGAACCAGCGCCAGGTGGACGAAGCGATCCGCTATCACCGGGTGCCGAGGCAGCGTCTCCGGGTGACCGGCGCCCAGTCGTTCGATGAGTGGTTCGAGCGCGAGCCGTCGCTGGATCGCCCGGCCTTTTGCGCGCAGCTGGGCCTGGATCCCGAGAAGCCGCTGATCCTCTACGTGGGATCGGCGACCACCCGGCGCGACATGCCCGAATCCGCCTTCACCCTGCGCTGGCTGGAGGCCCTGCGCCGGGCGGAGGATCCGCGGCTCAGGGACGCAAACGTGATCATCCGGCCCCATCCCAAGCGCGAGCATATCTGGGGCGACGTGGATCTGGGCGGCTTCGGCGCCGTGGCGGTGCACCCGGCCCAGGGCCAGCTGCCGATCGGCGAAGCGGCCAAGCGGGTCTACTTCGACTCGCTCTATCACTGCGACCTGGTGGTCGGCCTCAACACCAGCGCCCTGATCGAGGCCGGGATCGTCGGACGGCCGGTCTTCACCGTGCTCGATCCGGACTTCGCCGTCGATCAGACCGAGACCTTCCATTTCCCCTACCTGCTGGACGCCAGCGAGGGGCTGCTGGCGGTCGCCAGGGACTTCGACGAGCATCTGGGGCAGATCGCCGACACCATCGAGCGGCCCGAGGTGATGCGCGGCCGGGCCAAGGCCTTCGTCATAGAAGAGCGCTAACTCGGCTTCATTCAAATTTTTGTGATCATTCTGTACTCTTCGGTACTGGTATTCGGCCACTTCTGTTGACCGGTGATCTAACACGTATTCGTATAAATTATTAACGGTACTGCTAATTTCTTTTATATCTGCCTCGTCTATACCAGAATACAAAACTGGTTAAAAAGTATTGTGCGACAGATATTACTGGTGTTTTCGAAAAATTATGTGCCAAGCTAGCTATTGAAGCGCCTTATAGGCTAGGGTGTTTTCATCGCCTTATCCATCTTTTTTCTGTATGTGATTAACTTTGTTTCTTGTTGTTCTTTTGCTGTTTTTCTTTTGTATTTACTCCACTTAATCTCTGCTTTGTAAAGTGGGTGATAAATAAATAAATTTATTAATTAATTAAGTTTAGTCTTACCCATTAAAGGTTACGAGCCTGACTAAATTTACCTTACTTTCCAAAAAAGAGGAAAACACCCCCTAAAAACATAGTCGATGAACCCTAATGAAAATCACATCGTCGGATTCAGCGTATCCGAAAACCATATGGTAGTGGTTTGAAGTTCCTAGCTAAAAAATGTGGAATTTGAATTTTTGTCTGAAGAAAAATCACGGATGCGTTCTTATTTGTTGTTGTTTTTTTCCAGGTGTGATGTTATCGACCCAGTTGTCCTAGAATATTGGGAGGGAAATAATTTGAACGGAAATATAAAGTTCTAGAGCCTTTTTAAACGACCAAAAATAGAGGGCAACTAGGCCCCCTCCCACGCCCCTTTTTCTAAAAATTGTCCAACTAGAATATTGAGATAGAATTTTGTTCAGCATAGCTTAAAGGCCAAATAATTGTGCCTTTGCATATACTGTGACCCCGACAGCCCTGGGGAAAGGTCTTTAACATACAAAATTTTCCCATTGCTTCCGTATAAAATTTTTTATTGGGAAGTATGCATGTATTTATCGGATGGGGGGGGGGATTCACTGCCGGTGGTATTTTCCACGGGGATAATTTACCACGGGGAAAAAAGTTTCCAGGGAGTGAATTTTTAGAGGAAATTTTACACTGAAAAATTTGCCAGAATTCCTGGCAGGGTCTTGTAATTGATTTTTTGGTATACCAAGGGAAAGAAAAAAGGAAACTAGTGCAAAAAAGTAGGACTGAATCAAGTCGTTTGCACTTCAACAGAACGGGGGTCTAAAGTAAATTTTAAATAAAAATGAATCTCAGAAACAGCTCTATCTGACAGTCCGAACAAAATGGCCTGAGATTTGTCTCCTTTCTTAATCAAGGAAAAAGAGACATACACCATAAAATCGAATAATATCTGAATAAGCTTAGAATCCTTGAATTCAATTTATACCACAGAAAAGAACATAAAAAGTTGGTTTAGAATATGTCCCCTTTATCTCTATTAGCATCCGACAATTTTTTTTTTCGCTCTCCTGAAAAGTTACACAAATGGCATATGACACACTTTTAATTATCACTGCCGATTTATGTCAATACCCTCCTTTCCCAATTCAAAACCAAGTCCTGAACATTGAAAGACTTGTATAACTTGCAGCCCTGATACCAAGGCCTATGAGGGGCTTATCATCCCCTGAGTTGTAGTTACTGAACCTCTGAACCGTTTTGACAAAATGGCGATCTCAAATTTTTATCGGATATCATTAAAAGAGAGCAGCTAAAATAAGTGTGGAAAAAAGGGACGATTGCCCTCCAGTGATTTTTGAGTCTTAAAAATCGCACTAAATTTTTTAATTGTCAATCAAATGGGCTCCCTTTGACGTTTCCCTGACAAGGCCAACCGTAAGTTGCCGAATTGGCCAGCCAAGACAAAGAAAAAACTCAATGAAGAAGATTGGCAAAACAAAACGCCTGTGAAAAAACGAGGCGTCTTCAGTGTAAAAGAAACAAAGATTGAAAAACGAAAATAAACTAAAGCGCATAAAAAACCACCAACAATATTTAAAATACTACTATCGAAACAGACCACTTGGGTTACTGTTACTAAGGCTAAATATCCGCATCGTTTTGTTTTTGCTATTTTTTCTTCACTACTGGCCAAAGTCTTGTTTTGTCTCTTTTCTTCATTGAATTTTCTTTCTTTGTTTCTTTATACATTTAGCCCACTTTGCTCTTTATTAAGACAATGCTTTTGCGTGAGAGGGACCACCGGGGAAAGAAATAGTTTCTAAAATACTTCTTTTCTTTGCCGTTTTCGAATGTAGATTCAAAAATACTGTTCCGCCTAGTTAAGGAAGTGAAGACAGACACAATGAATTGTTCGACAAGGATAACTGACTTCCATGATTCAAGAAAAAACTTGGAATAAAAAGAGATGGAGTCACAGCAGACCCGCTCAGTTGACTAACCCCTCTGAATGAGGCTAAAAGGAGCAGAAGCGTCTACCAGTACAGCTGAGTTACAGTGTGATCGGAGTGAAAAGCGAACGTAAAAACCATTTGATAGAAATAGATTAGCTGGATTCGTTTTCGCTGTTTATCTCACGGCTTGTCTCCCTTGGAGATAACCTTTGTTTTTCATTGTTCAGAACGAAACGTTTAAGCCTTTCATTTTTGTCCTTTCCCCTCGGTCTTTTAGTGTGCATTTTTGCTATTTTTTGTAGATTCGTTTTGTATTATTTTTGTCGGCATTTCAAACAGCGGTGGGAGATGGATGACCGACATTCACACAGATATTCCTTGTTTTATGGTGCGGAATTACTTGTTTTATTACAGTATACGCGTTTGAAATTTGTGCTAATTTCTTATAATATTTACAATAGTAATACCACTGAGCCATGACTTTGCGTTTTCACTTTATCGCTCGTGGATAACCTTTCGGGGACGGTGGAAACAAAAGTTTATCCGCACAATTCAAACATCGATTGTTGAAAACTTAGACTGGATTTTTATGTCACGGTCCTCAATTTAGCAGGGTGTCGTCCAGGTCCTCAAAGGATTGGAATCAGTAAAAGTTGATTAAAAAATGTGTTAAGCAGAAATAACTTTAAAATCTGAGTTAACATGACAATACATAGCTGCTCCAAAAGTTCCTTTAGAAACTGAATCAGCTTAAATAAAAACTTAGGCGATGAACTCCCGCTCTTTCTGGAATGGCATCTGGCTTTAGTAGGTTTGTTCTCTGAACTTTTAGAATGCAGTATTTCGTTCACGAATCGCTTCAACGCTTCCAGAAACATACCACAAAATGAGAACAGGACTACCGAAGCCTGAGAGTCAAATATCCTATTCTTAAGCACATACTTGCTTGCAGCCATGCCACCTCCAGACAGAAAGTGAGCCACAGTCAACCTTTCAAAGTCATAATGCTTACAGAATTAATATTCTATTATTTATATTAAGGTCTGACTAAGTTCGAAATGAAAAGTCTTGCTTGACCTGACTTAAGGCTCCTGCCGTAGGATATATGGCATACAGACCACATCAACTTTACCACTCCAGGTGGATCGATCTGCTGTTAGGAGACGTGACACGACAGCGGTGATGTCGGCCATGTCGAGGAGCTTTTGAAGGCTGTCCGTCTATCTCGTCCAATGTCTACCCCTTGGGCATAACCAGCTATTGGATGTGTTACCATTTTTTAGTGTCACACTTCTGCTTATATTGGTGCAATAAGAATCTTTTTATCACTGTTAAAAACTCATCTCTTGTATAGCAGCAAATACAAAGAAAATAGAAACCAGAAGACTAAAAGTGATTTTATTTATTGGAAAAATATTTTGACATACTAATTCGCAGCTATATCAGTGATTTTCAAACTATTTCAGAGTAGAATGGAACCAGAAAAGGTTTTCAAATTCGAATAATTAGGAAAACATCATAGATAGTTGATTAATACCATTCTCGTCAGCTGCCAGCTCACGTATTACAATTTTTTTCTATATTGGCTGCCGTCTGTTCAAGCGGTAAATCTATGCAATGTATTATTTTTTTTTTGCAGGCTGTGGTTTCGCTTTTATTCACTTCGTTGCTCGTAAGATGTCAGGTACATCAGTCAGAAAAATGTGACCGATACTCACCAGAAGAAGCTTATTATGGCATAATTAGGCCAGCTGCGGTAGGAGTAATTGAGGGTAATGTCTTTTAGTATTTTCTTCTTCCTTAGATTATGGTTTCTGTTTTTGATAAAGGATGGTTCATTTTGAAATAAATAATTATTTTTGTCGAGACTTAATATTGTGCACTTATTAACGGAGAAGGGCAAAATATTTTAAGAAATAAAATTCGATTGGAAACACAGGCCGTTTAAAATTTTCTTTTTGCTCGAAATTTTCAGAATGTGATGCAGATTAACAGTTTAGAAGTTCCTCCACTTAAATAAAAATTTTTTTTTTCGTAAATTTGTAATCATCGCTTTGCAAGAGAAGTGGTGGAGGAATAACCTCGGAATTATCCTTTTGGGGGGTTTAATCTGAGGCTTAGGCAAATTACAGAAAGTTCTATTATCTAAACACACCATTCCAATTTGGCAAAAACTCCTGTTTTTCGCTTTACCAAAGCATTTAAAGAACTCTAAAAGACTAATTGAAATAATAAATTATCCATAGATTGAGGGTGGTGGTGACTTCTTCCAATCAAGGTGGTTCTGGTTTGTCGTAAGTTTCAACATGTTTTAAACTTTTGTGTAATATTTTTTCATTTTATTTTATTTAAATGTGCTAAAGCCGGTTAAAAATAGTTCTAAGGAATTTGAAATTACAATCGTGACAGGTGAAGAAAACTGTCTATTGGTCCGCATGACGTATTATTCGAAAGCAAAACATAAATGGTATGGTGCATTTCATTTAAGGTCATAAAGCTGACAAACAAACATAATATTTTAATTCAAACTGTTTGCAATTTACTCCAAGGAGAAATTATCTTTGTGGTAAAAGGATTTAGGTTGGTCCCTGCTAGTATCTTGAATACAGGGACAAGACTAAAGATATTATATGACTTGTTTGTCCATTCAAAGAAAAAACAGATTGGAGGGAACATTTATGCAAATAGAGGGTCAATTCGGAATAGGCCTATAAGGCCTACCTCGGTTTGTTTGAAGTTTTAAAGTCGTGGTGTAATTTCGAATGAAAAAAACCGTTTTATTTTTAATTTATCGCTGTCCCTGGTTTTGATATGATAGAGGAAAGTATTCTAAATGAGAACAGCCCTACAATCATACAGGGGTTTCACAGGCGAACAAACCATGGAAAGTAAACGTTTTTAGTTTACGAGGACTTCAATGCAAATTTAAACTATAACTCACTGCCACTTACACAAATTTTTCTGTCGTCACTTCTACCTGGTATATGCCTCCTAACTGAATTAAAACCTTTCTCTTAGGTTTACAACTCTGGCTTGACTTCAAACATCAACTTTTTCGTAACCATCCAGAATTCATTATGCCTGTGTCGGAAGCCACTTAAGTTAAAAAAAAAGAAAAATACACTAAAAACGCTGCATTTCAAAACTTTTTATAACTTTTTTTTCCTTCAAAATTTTCAAAATGTTTTTAAAAAAAAAGTTTCAAAACTTTAGTTTCTTTGAAGCTATTCTACTTTAAACTATTTTTCCATTTTTCTTCATCATTGTTGGAGCAATAGCTCCAATCTAATAAAGGGCGAACCACCCCTCCTCTCTGTATTTTTTTTTTTTTTTTTTTTTTTTTTTTTTTTACTCCATTAACGGATATTAGAACAACATAGAGAGCTGTTAAAGGGCTCATTTGAAATGTAATTTTTTACATCTAATCGCTTTTCATAAATTTGACTTAGCGGCGATACCATAAAGTGCCCTTCGGCACCTAAAAATGACACTTAAGGGAGCCATTTCTTGAAACGGAAAATCTGGAAAGCATGAGAATAGTTCCATAATTTCCATGATCATAAGCCCATGGCCTGAGGTTTACAGCCCCCTTATTGTGTACTTTACCTCCCAGTCCCGCTTCCTATTTTTCATAAATCATCTACAGTACTAGCAGGCTACTGCAGAATCAAAGAAAGCTGTTTAAGGTCTCATTTAAAAGCTAATTTCTATATCCAAGTGCTTTTTATAAGTCCATGTTGATAACACCGTCATGAAGTGGCATATGGCACCCAAAAGTGGCATATTCTGGTGCCATATCTGGAGTAGAAAGATTTGGAAGCATAAAAACAGTATAGTCATTATCTCCATGCTCGAAAACCATAAAACTTAGTTTACCTTCCTATTGTATACTGTCCCTCCCATCCCCCCTAGTAAGTTTCATAAATCGCGGACTGACAAGCAGAAGTGGCAGGGTATAGCAACATGGCAGAGACATGTTTAATTGCTGATTTAGAAGCTCTTGATCATACCTACGTGCTATTTGAAAATTTGTTTCCATAACTTTATCACGAAGTTCCGTATTGCATCAAAAATGTCGTTTTTGGCACAATTTCTGGAACAGAAGGGTATGAAAAGGGTAACGTGTAGATCTAGGCCTACATAGTCGAAAACCAGTATTCAAGGGTTCATCATAATTACAAAACCCCACAACTTAGAATCAAATTACTAGAATGTTCATACTAAAGAAGAGAACAGCATTGATTGATAAGAACCGAAGGACATTAAAAAAAAATGGTTTCCCCAAGACTAATAACATGGCCAGTGCTGAAAATTTACTTTTTTAAAATCTTAAATTTAAATGGCTTAAAATTCTAGATAGATTGTTTTCGCAAAAAGTCTGTAAGAAATGTTACATAAATAACACCCGAACTAAGGTTCTTTAAAATTAAAACCATACATTAAGAAAAACCAGAGTTTGAAAACATTATGCAGTATTATTTCATCAAAATCAAATGCCATATACATTTTATGAAAACAAAACTGAATCACGTGTTAATGCAGTCCTTGCTGCAACGGTTTACACATATTATGGAACAAGGAAGTCCACATCGGCGACATGTAGACTTGACCATGTTCAGGAGTTTCTCCAGTGAGGGACAGAAGTCTGTTAAAATACTCCTACAACTCATTGCCAATCTCATAGGGCTGAATCAGGGACTGACAGGCATGGTTTTTCGAAACGAGGCACTTTAGATGCATTTAAAACAAAGAATATTTCACCGCATTTCATTTTCGGGAAAAGCAAGCACTATTAAATTCGTTTGTAGCTAAAATATTTTCTAGTTTCTTGTTCGTAAGAAGAATATTTAAGTTGCCTGTGTCAACGTTACATTCATACGGTGACCCGACAACTTTACAATAAACATCGACCAAACTTCTACAATAACACTTTCGAATGATCCAAAATGCAAAGCCCACTGGCATAAATTCTTAGATTTATTATACTCTTTAAAGCAGATAATTAACTTCAGCCAAATAACACACTTGTAGTGTCACAGCTTGTTAATGCGTGAACAAAAGGCAAGATTTTGCACACCTCCTCTCCATTATCTAATCTCTTGGCTTGAATTTCATAGAATTTATCAGATTGTGTGGCTGATTGCATTACAATATTACCAGAATAATGATATAGGAGCAGTATTAAATTGATATGTTTCTCCTGAACTAGTTTAAAGTTTTTTTTGACGATGACTATGTTTATGCCAGCTTTTCTAGGGCCGTTTTCAATTGTTTCACAATTCAGACAGCAAGCAACCAAATGGTAGCATTTTTTATCCTTAAAATTAAAACAGGAATCTATCAAAAGGATGAGTTGACAAGCCTAAAACTGGAAAGCTTATATTTAGAATTTAGACACGTAAAGATTAAGGCGAGGAGGATTGGCAACACTTCCGCAGCAGAAAAATCTGTTCTTTCACTACTGTGACAGAGTCTCTGATAAATGTTCATAAATGTGTGCCATACTGATTGAACAAGAAAAGAATTCGTTCCTCTTTGGCCCGAAAAGGAACTTTTATAGGGCAAAGACTTGCATGCATTTTTGTGATATAGAAAGAAAAAACCTTTTACGTTGGAATTATGAAAAATACAAAAAATATACAAAAATATACATACAAAATGTGTATACAATTTATATACAAAATACAAAGCAATTGAAGGTAATACGAGGAAAAATTCTCTAATGTTAAAGGAGGCTGTAGACCTCCAGCCCTTCAGAAGTAAAATAGAATACAACTATGTCCTCTTTTCAAAACACCGCCATGAACAAGAACACAAAGACAAATGGCGGCACTTGAATCATAAATAAGCCTTTGGTAAATGGTGATCTAGTGTATACTCCCAGGCATTATATTTGCCTGGTGTGGCAGCCCCCACTTTATTATTTAGTATATTTTGCTCGCTGAAGTTTTAAGCACACTTTACTTGTTTAAAATATAAACATTATTATATTTTCAAATTCAATTGTCAAAAAGAACGTTCAGATTCAAATTTGGTTGAAAAAAAAATGTGATCATATATAAAAACAATTTATTATAAACATCGAATGAAACACAAATATTTAACAAAAAGCCTCAAGAGTGTAAGTTATTGTCAAAGCAAATATCATTAAGATTATTATTTCAAACTTGTTGTTATTCCGAACACACACACACACAAAAAAAAAAATAATAAAAAAAATAAATTGAAATAACAAATCTTTGCTTTTTCAAATTTAAAAGTTTTGTTTTCTCAACTACAAAATTTTTTAAAGTTTTCAATACTGCCGACATTCCTTCGCTGACAATGCCCAGGAGCTTCTTTTAAACTGTGAAAAACACAAACGTCAAACAGTGCCTCAAAGTTTGCATGTTTGGAATTGATACCGGTAATCCAATTTTTCAATGCTCTACGTCGCATTGCTAGAAATGCTGCAGCTATGATCGTTGCAATGCTGATAATTGACAGAATGAAAATCATCCCCAAATTCCTGTCTTCTTCAAGCGTTTCTGCCTTGGTTACTGTCTCTGCAGAAGCTATATTGCATTCTTTGGTGGCCTCAGTTATATTTTTATGTAAATTATCTTCTGTTTGACAGTCTATAGTTGATCTGTCCCAAAGGATAACAGCCCTTTCATCTAGCCAAGCAGATACAATAGGCAAGTATTCGCAATCACAAATTAGACGATTATTCCCCAAAGACAGAAAAATCAAATTGGGGCCATAATACTGGGGAAAGCTGGTTAAATGATTTCCGTCAAGTTTCAAAACTTTTAAGAGGGGGAGTTGCTCAAAAGTGAATTGTTCGATTGCTACTAATCGGTTGTTTTGCAAGTTTAAAAGTTTTAAGCTCTGAAGATGTCCAAATTCAAGGCCGTTCAGTTCACTGAGAAAGTTATTTTGTAAATATAACTCTTCAAGGAAATTAAGTCCATGAAATGTGCGATTTCGAATAATTTCAACATTACTAGAGTTGATAAACAGATATTTTAGGTTCTTTTTACCAATGAAGCTGTGACTTTTCAGCTCAGCAAAATTATTGCCATCCAGACGTACTTCTGTAACATCCATTGGGAGATTAGAGGGAAGAAATTCAATGGATGATGCTGAACAGTCCACAATATTATTGGACCAGGTAGCGTCATGATAGCAAGAACAGCCAGAAGGACAAGCCATTTCACAATCACAGGCGTCGAAATCGCAACAATGACAAAGAGCAAAACAATGGGAACTATAAGGACAAAGAAATTCTTCGGATTTGATTTCAGCTAAAGGGCGAGAAATGTTCATATTTACAGTATTACAATAAACATCACCTGGATCTCCGAGAATGGGTTGAAGTCGAGATTTTGGAGGGGGTTGGATAATTCTGCTCAACCACTCCATTGTACAATCTGAATAACAGGTAAATACTGCAGAAATAATACTACTGGCCCCAGCAACGTAGAGGAAACTTCTTTCAAATTCAATGTGAAAAAGGTTTGCTGGAAAGACATAAGCTCTGTATGCTAAAGCTGAACCAAATGAATAAATACTAATTGCTCCGTAATCTAAGAAAAAACAAATATGGCGCGCATTAAAATCAAGACAAGAGAAGCCGTGAGCTAAGCTCGACATGAAAGGGTATAGAAAAGCAGCGAAGAAATAAGGGATTAAAGGCCAAACGTAGACGTCATTCCAAAAATCATATTTCTCGTATAAATGCTGGAATCTGACTATGAAGTACGTCGCTGCCAAGAAATGACTCCAGAAATTAAGAGTTTCGTTGGTTGGACTGATCAAACTCAGGAATGCCTCAGATACTGTACAGACGTCAGGGCGGTAGCCTGGAAATAAGAAAAAAAATTATAGATGTTTCATTATTGGCATAAATTCAAAGAAATCCTGGCGGGGGACAAACTTAATTTCTAATAAACAACCAAAAGCGGAGGGAACTAGCAAACACCCAATATAGGGGAAAATTCCTATTTTTATTGTATTGATAATAAGGTATGTAATATAAAAGGTGATATCATTATAATAAGAAATTTAATCCTAAAAATTTTTCAATCACTAATATTACTTCTATTTTCATACATTGTAACTCTATTATAGAATTCTGGAGTCGAACGTTACAATTTATTTATTTGGAACCAACTAAGAACCTTCATCGTCAATAATACTATTTTTCAACAAGTTGTTGAACAAGTTCAACAAGTTGTTAGCAGTACATTTACTTCTTACGATTACGAAAATTAAGGGTAAAATAGCATGTCTTGGAGTATAACTACACTTTTTTGTGGCACTTGGTTTAAGATATAAAGCAATTTTTATGACACTTGGTATTAAGCAAGTGACATATAGCAATCGCAAATTCTGACGGTCTGTCGGTCTGTCTGTCGGTCCCGGTTTTGCTACTTCAGGCACTTCCAGGTAAGCTAGGACGATGAAATTTGGCAAGCGTATCAGGGACCGGACCAGATTAAATTAGAAATTGTTAGTTCTTAGCGTTTATAAATAAATACGATAAATTGTACACTACGGTGCAATACAACTAAATTGTTTCGATGCAATACAAATGCAGGATTCAGATGAGTTTTTGTTGAAAGATATACCCATAGGTTTTATTTCATATCCCTCTTAACTTCTCTACAAATCATCTAGAATTATGCCAAAACAAGAGTTCAAGAGTATACACAGCATCTTTGAGAAGTTGAAGATAAAAAACACTGTTTTTTAAGTAGTACTTTCCGACATGAAATATATAGTGATTTTAGAAAACTCAACGACACTAAGCGAAATCTTGAATGCGTTAGATTTGTTAGTCAGTCGACGATCTAGGAAATAAGTTAATCGAAATGGGAGGGTACAACACAAAAGACGGCATTAGAAACCTTAGGGTTAGGCTTTTTCAGTATGGAGATTACAATAGTATTCTTTCCATTCTTCACAGCTATTCCATTCCAGAGCTGAAACCCAAAGTGCCCTCCTCAGGTGACACATGGCATATTCTTATAGTGTTATTAAGCTGAATTAATAAGGATCATTAGATATAAAAATTACCTCCCAAATGAGCCCTAAACAGCTCTCTATGAAGCTCCAGTGCCCTGCTAGCAGTGTCCCTTGAACAACAAATGGAAAAAGATATGTATGTGATAAAACACAGGGAAAAAAGAGAAAAGCAAAGAAAGGCAAAGAAGAATAAAGAAATGCAATGCAAAAAATTAATTTTCCTTGTTTTCCAAGGTTAAAAGGGGCGTACTTTTTTGTTGTTCAAGATACTTTAAGATTACAGGACCAGAAATTTCACAATGAATTTTTTTTTTTGATTTGACGGCATTTTCGAGGTGCTTCAGGCTCTTTCTTAAAATATCTGTAAATTTTTCAGTAACACTTTACTATGAGGATTAACCAATATAATAGTTCCCATCCCTTCATTAGATAAAAATGGCAATTTATTCTCACAAAGGAGTTTTTTAAAGGCGTATTTGTACAACCATGGCTCGTCTTTTACTATCTTGCATCTATCGCTGCAACCATGACATTTAATGCTTTGAGGGACGTACGGAATTATTTACGTGGCATCTAGTATAATAATTCTTTATTCAATTTCAACCTGGCTTTGATCTGTCTCTGTTCCTGCTTTTTCTAGACGATGAAATACTGTTAATGACCAAGCTTTCTTTTTTGTACGTCTGAACTGTTTTAAGGAATGTCTCCTAGACTCGTGTTGAGGAATGATGCGTTTCCGTTTTTATGGTATGATTAATGAGAAAATAGCACCAATTTTATTCGCTGATTCAGCCAGAGGATATTCTTCAGCAAAATTTTTGTCTTGATCAATCTGATAGTCTTGTTCGTTTCTTGAATTCAGATCAGTATATAAAACAGAATATCCACTCGCTTTAGCATTTAATAGCTCTGATTCATTAAAATCTTCGTTGGTTTGCTCTGGCAGCAAGGGATTAACAACAACTTGTGCAAAAGAAGTGCTTTGCACTCCACTATCTGGAAAAATAGACTGAAGCTCAGCAAAGACGAAATATTCATCGACAATAGCCTCACTTACCCTTCTTTCTTCCCAGACCTCTTCTGTGTTGGTTTGGTCATTATTTATTCTGAATTCTTGCTTCATAATATGCAAAAATTTGTATGTAGCACGTTGTGACTGCAGATCTATTATACTTTACTGCCCTTCCCCCCTAATGTGTAAATATACAGCTGAAATAGCGTATTTCTCAAGTGTATTTTTTCGGTTCTTTAATTTGTCACAGTTCATTTAATTTGCGGTAACACATGGCTAAGTACATGGAAAATATTAAATTTTAAGCATAGGCTAAAGTTTAGGGGAGCTGTAGTTGAAATTCTGTAACAACAATTTATCTGTATATTGTGAAGTAAAAATTGTTTTCTTAAAATATCTCCTTCTAAACAGTGCCAATTCCAGACTTATACCTTATTCACAAAAGCCTAGAGCCTAACTTATACGTTGATTCACCATGATGAACAACAGCTAGTGGGCTAAGCTGCTTAGACAGAAGGATTTTGTCTAATTTTCAGGAAATTGTACTGAAATCAGTAAGTAAGTGGGATTATTCTTTTACCTGTAAATCTATTATCCAGCCTTTTGTTTCTTTCCAAGGGCAGCCTAGACCATTTTTTTCGCCTCATCGATAATATTTTTGGAAGGTAACGAACAAACAACTCTGGTTATCATTGTTCACACTTGGGCAACAAATCAAGTCCGTAACTGTCACCAATAACTACTTCCATATATTTTAGCGGGAACAAAAAATCAGAGAAATGTTTTCGCTGAACCTTTATGACCCCCAAGTTCAATTTTGGATCTATGCACAAAGGCACTACCCACATTTTTAGAAGTCCCTGCCTTATTCAGAAATATTTTCAACAAATTAAGCCCATGAAAGTTCTCATGGGCCTATTAGAATTTATAAAAAAAAATGCTGCTGATTGTTATGACTAGTAATTTATCGCTCAATTTTTTTTATCAGAAATTTATTTTCTGTGCGCGACTACGTACAGAATCACAAGGCTCCTTCCCTTAAACCCCGCTCACACATTAAGATTAGCTTACACATACATTTCTCGCCAATCACGACCACTCATATAAGAAAGAGCCTCGTCTTAATAATTTAACTTACAGTTACGAACGAAAATTGTGAAAATTGGTCATAAAACAAGTCAATAAAAATTATCAATCGCGACAATTTACCATTGTTAGTGGATTAAGACAGTTTTTAATAAATTATTATGACCAAGCAAATGTATTTATACGACTTGATACGGAATCACAGAACTCTTTGCCTTAATCTCTAAATTTTTGAAAGCCAAGAATGACAACTACCAAAATTGGTCAACAAACCAAGCCCATGGAAGTCCTCAATCGCCACTATCCATTATTGGCTTGTCTTTTAGCGGAAAAATCAGGGAATCTGTTTCCGTCATTCCGTTTAATTGAATATTCCAATGGTAGATTGACAATAAACATGTACGAATGCCATCTGGACAATGTTCGTTGCATCCATGAGAAATTTTTGAACAGTTACAAGTAGTTTGGGAAGTGTGAAAGCTATGGGCTAGTTTACTATGCACAGTGGCGGTTTTAGGGGAGAGACAGAGGGGGGACTCGACCCGGGGCACAGAAAATTTAGGGGCGCAAAATTTCAAATAAATAATCTAACGGTTATAATCATATTGTAGTTTTAGAAATCTTATTTTTATTACTTGGCAAATACCAAGTGCCATAAAAATTTGATATTCAGCTTAGAATCATTATTAAGTAAGAGAATTGTCCTGAAAAAATTTGATTTATAAACAACTAATCGTGGAAATATGATGAGATTGCATTCATCAAAATTAGTACAAAAATCCTCAATATTACATATTGGTGAAGCAATATGTGGTTAGTTCAAATGGTGTGATTTTCCCCTTTTTCATCCATTTTATTAGAGAATGTTTGAAAAAAATCAATACCATTCCACTGATTTAAACTGAGAATTCAGACACCCATCTATAGCTAGCTAAAAAAAAAAATAAACACATAATTATCTCCTTCTTTTATAAACAATTTCTTGAAAATCAATTTTTTTTAAACTGATTATTCCGACCTTTGAAGGAATATTTTTTGACTCGTATACTTAGTTCTAAGTGCATACGATCTGAGTGCATACGAACTCTTATTAAAGGTCAGATATTTCTAAAGAGTTTGGCCTTTTTTTAATGTTTATGATGAACACAGGCGGTGATATAACACAGAGCACTAATTAGGTGAAAATACACAGCAAAGTGGTCACTATTTGCTAATCGAAATTCAAAACGCGAATCAATAATATCTTTGCGATTCTGAAATATTTAATTTCTATTATACAAATCCTCCAAAAAACAGAAATATTGTAAAAACAACCCCGCTTCGCAAAAAAAGCAAACCCAATATTTATGGGAGCCCGAAAAAGTAATAATATCAATTTCTTCGCTTCTGTGCCATACCAAGACTCGAAAAGAAATCTTTGACGGGAAAAAGAAGTTTCAATATTAAGTTTTTTCAGCCCTGTTGTGACAATTCAGTCCTGAAATACTTTTTCAACAGTTTAAAAAATTTATGATTTTAAGTTTTCCCTCCTTTTTAATAAGAAATGAAGATTTTCTGACTTCCCCTGATAAACCTAAACTTAATTAAATACTTTTAGGCAGTATGCGTCATCAGTAAAATCTAACAGATACTACATAAAGTATCTGAAACTTTGCTTCTTACTTAATTGGAAAAAGAAACGCTCTTAACAATTAAAAACATATTTATAACTCCACTCTTCCTTTCTCTTCAAGTGAAAGTTAAAGTCTCCACTTCCCTCTCCTGCCTCTCTGTGATTTACCCCTTCCTTTCTCTTCAAGTCAAAGTTAAAGTCTCCACTTCTCTCTCCTGCCTCTCTAATACTCCCTTAAAGTTTTGACTTAATCCCTTTGGCTATTTTTGAAATATTGGAAATAAAATAAAATCCGGTGCACATAGTAAAAATCCGGTGCATAATGAAAAATCCGGTGCACATCAGATACACGTATTGTTTTTCCGAGTATACTTTTACAAACGTCTAGGAATCTTGGCAAAGAAAAAAGCCAGTGAAGCTCAGTTGCATTACAACTAATCAGGAACAAAAGTTTTCGGCCGATTTCTGGGCCCTTTGCTTACGGCTCCTCAACGATTTCCTTCTCCCAAAAACAATCTTTTTTTTTTGTTTCGCGGTAAAGTTTTGGTTACCTAAGATCCAATATTATTCACTGTTTATTATAAAACGTAGTTAAAAATAACAGACAACTTCCATAGTCTAAGGTCCTTGCTCTAGGTACTTAGGGGGTTGTATACTCTCCTGAGGCATATTCGTTGAATCTTTTGATTTTTATCAAAAAACATATTTTAATCGGATGCTCAGAGTCTAAATCGGATGCTTCAAGGGTGGAGAGCTGGTGGAAAAAAGGGTACAAGAGGGAAGCTGATTACCCTCTAATGTCTATACACTCTTAAAATGAACACTCAAACTTTCAATTTACGATTGAATAAGCTCCCTAAAAAGTGAGCTTCCTCAAGAGGTAGTTCTACGACTAATCCTTCCATGTGAATTAAGTCGGTAAAAAGAAGAAGAATACATGCAAGCCAGTAATTTCACTTTCTTGTCCATATAAGAATGTCTATAATTACCCTCTACTCAGAGATAACGTTTCGAAGCAGAAAATGTGAAGAAGATTTTTCTAACTCTGGTGTTCTTTATAATACACATCTTCTATGAATATCTATATATAAAAAAATAAGTTGTTTGTTTGTGTGTCTGTCGACTGACGTTATGTTTGTGTGTCGACTGACGTCATGTTTGTCGACTGACGTCATTATAAGGATTGATTCTTGTTTGGTATACCAGACAATCACATTAAATGTATAAGTAGTATGAACAAGAATAACATTGCTGCGGCTAAAATCGGAAATGGGGTTAGTAGCTGGTTTTGCATTAAGTCAGGAGTTAAGCAGGGATGTATTCTGCCCCCATTTACATGGGTCACTTCGATAGGCTTTGCCTTAATGAGTACAACAAACCTAATGGAAGAACCGGGAATCAAACGGCGAAGTAAAATTTTCTTGGACCTAGATTATGCTGATGATCTAAGCATCCAAGGTGAAAGTGTGAGCCAAATGAATGAGATTTAACGAGATTTTGCGAGTTCACTTACCTAGGAAGTATTATTAGTAAAGACGGTGGGCACAGTGAAGATGTTAAAAGTAGAATAGCCATGTCCTAGTGTACTTTGCACAGTAGAAAAAAGTTTGGAAGAATAGGAAGATAAGAGTGCAAACCAAGATTAGAATATTGGAAGCTCAAGTGATGATAATGAAGAGAAGGAGAGAAGCATTGAATAGGTTGGGAAGGAGGAGGAGCGAGCGTGACTGTGTTGGCCTAAGACGGCTTGGTACTGCACTGAGCTGTTATTACAAGCACTTTTAATGACTGATTTTTCAAACAATCCAGTGTAGTATATTGCTGTTTTAAGCCACATAGTCTGTATGGGTGATGGTAGGGTCCCCCGTGATTTCTGGCGCTGTCTTTCCACGGCATTAGACAAAATTAATAGCAGAAACTGAAGTTTAACTGATAACTTGAGATGGATGCTAAACTGGTGGGATAGTTTAGATAGACCAGTGACCGCAAACTCTTCAGAGGTCGTCGTCCAGAGGCACAATCATCGCCTTATAACCCTGTGGTTGCGGGAGGAGCTAATTCTAAGTCTAAGTAAGTTTTAACCTTAGTTATTGGTGCATTTTATCAGCTATATAGGATTAAAATAGAAGTAAATGACATAAGAAGAAGAAGGTATCAAATTCAACCATTAAGGCCTTAATTTTTTTGGGCGCCCCAACAAATACTTTACCATATATTAATTTTTTTTGGGGGGGACACGATATTTGAGAGGGGAGACCAAATGCTACCAGATTTCTTTGAGTCCGAAATGAAAGGGTGCATTGTACACTTACTTTGAAAACGAGTTGGAAATTAAGAATGTGTTTCTTTAACGCATCTTATTCCACTGTTATCATCTCGAGAACGCTAAATCAAAATGTACTTTGCAAAATTTATCTGGGCAATTTTGGTAGTTTTTTCGACTTTTCCAATTCATTTTGCTATTTAATGATGTTAGGACAAATCAAAAACATGTTGCTCAAAATATAAATCAAGGCTTTAGGCGATAAAAAGCTTAAGGAGGCTTAAGGAGGTATAAAAGGGCGCAGTGGTGTCAATCCATTTTTTTTGGGGGGGAGGCAAATTTATTGTTTTTTCAGTTCTCAATGAAAATACCAAAATAAGGCATTTTCAATAAAAATTGTCTCCCATAAAAGGGTATTTTTCAAAGTTTAATGGGATCATTCGCCCCCTGTCTTTTATGCCACTGAAGACTTGTCGTGTGAAGAACCCAACAACCTCACTCTTGTTCTCTGATCAAAAAAAAAAAAAAAATCTTTGATACGTCCTTTTGCTTCTGCCCTTTGCTTTCAGCGCGACAACAAAGAAGAACGTTTAGCTGGTCATCAAAAAGAAGTATTGACAGAAAAATCGTAAAAGTCGTTTGGTGACCCTCCCTGCAGTTAGGCTGATTTGAAAAGGTTTTGAAACCGTATCGTTTCTATCCGTTAAGAAAATATTGGAGGATAGTATTTTTCCAACTTCGTTTAATTTTTCATTTTCATTAAGGTATTAAAACGCTTCGAAGTTTTGGTACAGGTGTCGGGGACTTGAGGCCAAGAAGGATTAAATGTCCTTGAATTAAATGATTGTCAGGTATTATCATTTCTAAAAGTAGTGATGTCAAGTAGCTTTTGTGTCTTAGATGCCGTGAGATCTCAAACACTTTTTGTCTAATTTCAACTTTGTTTTTCTTACGTTGGCTACTCCTTTTTAAGAAAACTTGGATAAAAGTGGAAAAAGGAAAAGGGAAAGAAAACCAGCAGTGTTAGAGGACTAAATACGCCAAATTCAACCAAAATACCTGGCAGAATCAAAATATACAGTACAGTTATTGTCTCTCTTGAAAATCAATTTAATATTTCGACATGGTCTTCTTATCTGAAAGCTTCGTTACCTCAGTTTGATAGAGTGTACAGTGGCAATGAGTATGTCTCAATGCTTTTGTCAGATTCTGGAATAGAGGTATGTAAGCCTGATTTTTTGGAGAAAACCAAATACAATGCTACAAAAATCCGTTTGATGATAATGACATCTGATGGTAGCAATGAAGAATGGAAAGATCTAGTCCCAAATGCCGTCTATGTTTTTTTAAAAAGGATAAACGCAAAAAATCGACTAAACACAATTTCTAAATCTGACACAAATCCTACTGAACACTGATGAAACCTGTACGTGCTTGTCCTATCTGTCCTGAATGTGGTTCAAAGAAATTCATTAGGATACCTGGCGAAAATGTAACAGTGAAGTGTCGTTCTTGTGATAAGATAATTCAAATCTAATTCATGGTTAATATTTGCAATACTTTGGATTTAGTTATGGCAAAAACATGGAAAGACAGCGATATCAGCCTTGATCCTATTAAGGATCAAACAGTGGCTGTGATCGGTTATGGAATTCAGGGTGATGCACAAGCAAACAACATGAAAGACTCTGGTCTTAATGTTGTAATTGGTCTCAAAGAAGGCGGTAACAGCTGGAAAAAGGCCGAAGCAGATGGTCATAAGGTAATGTCTGTTGCCGATGCAACAAAACAAGCCGACATTATTCATATACTGATTCCTGATATGATTCAAGGCAAGGTATATGCCGATGAAATTGGACCAAATCTTTCTGAGGGAAAAGCATTGTCATTTTCTCATGCCGCTGCAATCTATTGGAAATGGATCGAGGCTCCAACAAATGTTGATCTTATTATGGTTGCACCAAAAGGGCCTGGCTCCAAAGTTAGAGAAACATATCTTGAAAACTTTGGAACTCCTTCAATTGTTGCAGTAGAGCAAGACTTTACAGGAAAAGCTTGGGATAGAACACTAGGAATTGCAAAAGCAATCGGAAGTGCTCGTGCTGGACTAATCCAAACTTCTTTCAAAGAAGAGGTAGAAACTGATTGGTTTGGTGAACAGGCAGACTTTGTTGGTCTTAGGCGGCTTGTTGCTGTAGTAAGTTGTTAGAAGTGGTACTCACTCAAACTATCTTCTTCCACTTCTTAAAAAAAAAGTCTTGGTGTCCTGCGTTTTGGTAGAATTTTTTGCATTCTAAAAGGGTTATGAGTAAGATTTAATAGGGGCAGTAGCCCCTTCTCCCGCCCATACACAGAATAGGTCTATCCATTTGGTGCTTTTGCGCTATTCTTCGCTTTCATTTTTTTAAAGGTGTATCTTTTTATTTCAAATAATGACCGGCGGCACGAATTAGGAGGGGGCTTATCCCCATTACATTTTTTGAAATATCTTTTTTGAGAAACAAGAATGAATATTGAAAGAGAACTGGATATGAAGTGGAATGAACGATCTTCCTCGTTTCATATTTTTAAATAAACAAAGCTTCCTCAACAATTGTGGTTTCTGCATGGGTCAGTGTTGCCATTTTGGCTTTTCTGTGATTTATTCTTTTAATTGTTTTTTTTCTTTTTTTTAGTGGAATAACGACCGTCAAAGGCTACAGATGGATGTCAATGAGCAAATAAAGTCGCGACAAAACGCCGAACGACAAATTGAAGAGTTGCGCCACGACGTGACAACACTGCAACAGCGACTAGATGAAGCTTCTTGGTTACTATGCAACCGAGCCGGTGAAATTGGTCTTCTGAAGTCACAACTTAAAGAGCTCCAAGGGGATCAAACCAATCGAGGTCAAGAAATGGTTCGACTTCGAGCTCAGATACGAGATATGCAATTGCATAGTGATGATTACGTTAAGCATAATTCATTGCCAAGAAAAGACGCTGGGTCGCGTTTGAGTTTTCAAGAAAAACCTCGAATAATTACAGACCATAATTATAATGAAAGTGATGTAGAAAAAGAATTAATGCGGCTGAAAAAAGAAATGGACCTGCAAAAACAAGATTTTGAAAGAGAGAAGCAAATATGGCAAGAAGAAAAAGATACAGTCCTAAGGTATCAAAAACAACTACAACAAAGCTATGTTAAAGTATTTCAAAGAAATAAAGTTCTTGAAGAGGAACTAGCTAGAATTGGACTTAACGGATTTGACTTCCAATTTGACAGCAGGGATTTTAAGTCTTGGCAACTCAAATCTGCCACGATTTTGGAGTTTTGACAAGCTCAGCTAAATCCGGCACGTCAACCATCCACCCCGCCCCACCTGTTTTTAACAAGTCAGGTCCCTAAATTTAGAAAAATATCTATTTCACTAAAAACACCCTCATTTTGCATCTTCATTGAAGAAAATTGAAAAGCAACAACATTACCCCCCACCCCCTTAATTCTGAAAAATACATCCCCCTTAACATTTTCCTGCATTGACGCCCCTGGACTGAATAATAATTTGTGATTATTAAAATAATTTTTGAAGGATTACGGAAGAGCCTTGAGCCCCCTAAAGTTTTGCATAGTTCTACATCTATAAGGAATTATCCCGAGTCAGTAAATTTGAGTTAGTTTTATAATTTATATGTTTCAAAGACAGAGAAGCAATAGTATTTTTGTTTAAGGTCTCAGTTTTTCTTTTTTACTTCCATCAACTTTCGACCGTTTCAACATTCGAACACGTTTCAGCGACCAAGTGGATTTGAAAGTGGAGGGCCGCCAGTATTTTACAAAGAATAAGGCTACGTAGAAGTTGCATCCTTATACTGTTTTAAAAGAATCTCCCCCTTTAACATGAATGAATTCTCCTGCTTTGAAGAACATGATTTTACGAACTCTGCCCAGAATAGTGCCCCTAGTATATAACAAACAGTTTTAGTCCTATAAACTGATTTCCGCTGTTGTAACTCGAAGTTAAAGGACACTGCACTAAACTTTACAGTCCCTACCGGCGGTGTTGATCGCTGTTTATCAGCCCCTGGGCCAGGAAGTGCAATGGGGGCTTGGGGGATTTGCGTCATGTACCATAAATTTTACAGAAAAGCAAAACAACTTTAAAATGCGTCTTCAATGTTGTTCAAATGACGAGTACATCAAAATAAAAACATCGTTTTGCTTTTGAGAACTGCAAATGCAATTTTGAGTCATTCGAGACCTATCTTTAGCTGAGAACTGTAATTTTCTGAGATTTTTCTTTTGGTTCTTTCGAAATTATAAAGATTAAAACTGACTTTCAATTTTTTTAATAATTTTATGCAGGAGCAACTTTCTACTAGGAGGCGGGGTATTTGCGGCCAAACTTTCTACTTGCAGGGGGAGATTCAGAAATGATTTAAAGATAATATTTTCAAACGAAAATCTTTTCGAAATGAAAATACGCCAGGAATAATTCTTATCCTGGAACAGTCTGCAAGAACTTTTTGGGGGAGAATTTTCAGCTAGAAGAAAATTGTCTGGGAAGAATTTTCCTAGCGAGGGGCGGGGATTTTACGGGAGAGTAACTTTCCATGGAGGGATTGTTCGTGGGGAGAAGGAAATTTCCATGAAGGTGGGACCCGAATTTCCTGGCATTATTTGAAAACGATCAGTGGTTAACTAAAAAAAGTTTTTTTTTTAACTGAAATTAAGAAGCAACATCAAAGCTTAAAGCGAACAGAAATTATTAATTATACAAGGGCCTGCCCTCTTCTCAATATCTCACTCTTTACGCTAAGGTTTTACTTTTTGTACCGATTCTTTAAGAAAGACTCCTAAAACACAAGGACCGTTTGATCAGAATAATAAGGTTTTTTTTAAGTTCAGAAGAACCTTATCGTAAAGGGCAAGCCATTAAGAAGAGAGTAGCCCCCTCATATAATTAATAATGTCTGTTCATTTTAATTTTAGTGTTACTCCTTGCTTTCAACTGATTTTTTATTTAATAAGAAAAATAGTTCAATTTCAACACCTTAAACGAACAGGGAATTTTCCAAAGAATTTTCTAAGTAGAATTGGTTTGAGAAATAGCTTGAAACATCCTAGGGGAGGGGTTCTCAAGAGAGTTGGGTTTGAATGAAAGAAAGGGGATAAAATTCCTGAACCCCATCCCCCTGACTAGCAATAGCAACCAATGGAAGTTTAATTTTGATATACTCAATTTAAACACCCAGAGACATTATACGTGCACGTAGCACATGTACACGTGCTGCACGAAGCTGCAGATCACTAAAATCACGTGAAACAAAATAACAGTTTCTGATACTTGTGTGGTGATTGGCCACCCTAGGATTCTCTTCTAATAAAACAAAAATTATGATTTTGTGACAAAAAAGGGTGTAAAGGAGATTTCTAAGTTTTTTTTTTTCAAAATTTTGCCCTGTCCCCTGAAAGGTTTATGCGTGTGCCTGTCTGAACTAGTAGCTCATGATGTATGTGGGTTTTGCCCTTGGAGAAGTAATAAGCTTTTGGATGGGGAGGAAACACGAAACGATACACTTTGTTATGCTAACCTCTTTGGCTTAGCCTCGAGAGGTCCTGCTAACTTCGTTTGCAGGACCTCTTTGGATCCTGGGGAATTCCACCTCTCTCTTTCCCTACTCCTAGGTATGCTTCTGACCTTTAGATGTGCTCCCGTTGTCATCTCACTTCTTAATTTCTCCTGGCTCCCTTTTCTTGGAATCAACTTTTCCTACACCTATTTCAGGTCTAGATAATCTCACATGAACTTTATCCTGAGTTTGTCCTTATCCTTTAAGTTTCTTGGTTATAACAATAGCTAAAACTATTTTATTTGTTCATTTTAACTAAAAAAGTAAAGTTTCGTTGACTGAGAAAATTAAGAGCTTCTTGGGGTTTCACAAAAATATTGATTGAATTCTGCAGAAGTCAGCCTCAACGACTCTACTTTTTACGTTTCTGGAAGCATAGTATCGAACACGTTGCCTCTTGGCTTTTTACAGTGACAAGGATATTTTGTTTAAAATAATCATTAAAAGATAAAAAACACCAACAGTTTTTTTTGCATTGAATTGTGAATCCTTTTTTAGAAGCCACTTTGGCCAAGTCTAGTCTAAAATGGAATTAAGAAGTTTTTTCCACTGTTTGCTTTGTGTACGTGGTCAGTTTGGCATTTGAACCGTTTAATTGAAACAGTTGTTTATCGTGAGAATTCTTTTTAGTCGTTATGGCCAACTTAAATGTATGTTTCTCTATTGGCAAGAATTTCTCTATGTTTACTTACTCTTCTACTTTTTGCTATTGTCAAGTTGTTTTTCTCTGGTGTGCTAACTATTCTCATTTTAATTTTTCATTATGACTAAATAAAAAAAACAAGTTTTTTTGAATGAAAGTAAGAAGCGACATTAAAACTAAAAACGAACAGAAATTACTTCGTATATGAAAGGGGCTGCTTCCTCATCAACGCCCCGTTCTAAGATTTAGTGAAACCAAAGAATATTTCAGAAAGTTACACTTTCTTATTAAAGAAAAGAAATAAAATGCTTTTTAAATTTTCAGACTTCTCAAAAAGGAATTTCTAGGGCCCTAAGTAATTATATAAGTAGGCCTATTTTGAGAAGTATCTAAGAAGTCTCAATAGCAATACATTGGGGCCGCCAATTTCATGGACCAGGGGGTAGCAATTGCACCAGAGATTTTAAAAAGTAACCTCTCCGCAATTATTTTGGCAAAATCTAGAACATTGACCCCCCCCCATATTCTCATGAATTGACACCCTTGTAATAAACTACATCTTTCTACTAGGAAAAGCTTTTCCTCTGTTAGTATAAACAAGCTCCCCCAATCAGGAAATGAACAGAAGTACTTCTTAGAGAATTACCTCATTCAGTGCTTTTACATAATGAAATTGCAATCAATAAATTCACCAGATGGGGCCTTCCTATTGATCTATGACTCTGAGGCGCAGGCTTATCTCCGAGCCGCCGAATTTGCCTTGTCAATCGAGTACTCCGATGAAATGTAGAAAGGAACCGGAGACATCAAGAAAACATATAATCGAAACTAATTACAAATAGCAAGGATGGGTGATTGAACCGTTAAAAATGGCGAGAATCAATAATTCTATACGTCAAGGTTTATCAAAGAATGGCACGGAAATTTTTGGAGATGAATCAGGTCAAGAAATGTTAAAAGATGATTAAAGAATATTCAAGACCAAGATTATATCCAATAATTTTTGGGGTTATGAGCCCCCCTCCCCCTCTGCCAAAAAAACAACAAGAATGAAAATAACGCATACATCGTAATATTTTCTAAATAGTAACTATATAATGCCGACTTAAGTCAGTAAGTCTATATTCAAGGGATTTTATATGAAAGTTCAAGAAATAATTAATATTATAAAGGGTTAAAAATAACTAGATACCTTTCAGAAATGAAACAACAAAAAAATGTTCCTAGAAGGTAGAGAGAACGACCGTGAAATTGAATGTCAATTTTTTTGAATTGAACAAATGGAAGCCTAATTGAGAAAAACAAACATAAGCAAACAAAATTCTTTAACAGCTTTTATAGACACACTCCATGGAAAATAATAACCCATATCTGTTTCCACATTTCCAAAACAAATGAAACAAAAGTCATACTTTTTAGAAAGTCTACAATAAACAGTTCGGTTTATTTCAAATATACTGAATTTTTTTTAGTGATACCTCACTCCCTGAAGAGACAGAAAAAAAAGGTATAAAACAACTGCATATTATATTTGGCCTTTTAGAAATAAAAGAAACAAATATGAGATATTTTAGAAAATTCTCACAAGATAAGCCAGATATTCAAAATTCTTTAGTAACTTTTATTGATTATATTCTTGAAGATACATTTCTTGGAAAATAGTGCCACAGAGCTGTTTCCCCATTTCAAAAAAGAAAAAAAGTCAGAAAAAGTTCGCAAATTTCGCGACAGTTCGCAAAAGCTTTCGAAAGTTCACAATAGACAGTTCTAGCAACTTTAAAATATTTCAAACGTACCAAATTTTCAGGAACAGAGATTCGGGAACAGAGATTCAGAAAATCTTCGGCTAGTTTTAGACAAATATACTTAATTATACAAAAATTGGAAATATTACCCCACAGGTTTCCACATTTCAAACAAAATGAAATAAGTCAGACATTTTCAAAAGATCTCAATAGACAGCTCCAGCAACTTAAATAAGTCTTAAATATGCCCAACTTTTATTAGTAATACCTCAACCCATGAAGAGAAAGAAAAAACGTTTTCCTATCTTTTTTTTTATTACAGAAATAAAATAAATAACTACCAGACATTTCAGAAAGTTCTCAAGAGACAACTATCCGAGATTCAAAAATCTATAACTACATTTATAACTACGTCTATATAGATACGTCTACATCTATAACTACGTCTATATAACTACGTCTATATAGAGTATATAGACGCTGACACAGAGTATAGAGTATATACATACTCAGCGTATATCATGATATAACAGAGTATATCATGTATATACATACATGTCAGCGTCTAAATATAGACGCTGACACAGAGTATAGACACAGAGTATAGAGTATATACATACTCAGCGTATATCATGATATAACAGAGTATATCATGTATACGAGGTCACGGGATCTGCATGAACGGTTTCATTGCCGACATCGGCGATGTTAGGAGAGTCGGCGGCACGCACCTTATCTGGATCGACATCAGGCTAGATTAATCATGGTCGATACGTTCTTCACGCCGGTATCCGGTTTCGAACTGCCGCGCTTTGCCGGCGTTCCGACGTTCATGCGCTTGCCCAATGTCGGTCTGGACCATCCGCGAATCGCGGAGGTCGACATCGGCCTTGTCGGCGCGCCGTGGGACAGCGGCACGACCAACCGGCCAGGTCCGCGCCACGGGCCGCGCCAGATCCGTGATCTGTCGACGATGATCCGCGCAGAGCACGGTGTTTCCGGCGTTCGGCCCTTCGAGCGGGCCGCCTGCGCTGACCTCGGCGATGTCGGGCCGAATCCGGCCGATATCCACGATTCCATGGACCGCATCACCGGCTTTTTCAGCACGGTTCGGTCCCACGGGATCGTGCCGCTGACCGTTGGCGGCGATCATTTGTGCTCGTTGCCCGTTCTGCGCGCCCTGGCGTCCGATCGGCCGGTCGGCATGATCCATTTCGACAGCCACACCGACCTGTTCAACACCTATTTCGGCGGCCACAAATTCACGCACGGCACGCCGTTTCGACGCGCCGTGGAGGAGAACCTGCTCGACCCCAAGCGGGTCGTGCAGATCGGAATTCGCGGCACGGCCTACGATCACGAGGACCGCGATTTCGCCAGATCGGTCGGCATCCGGATCATTCCGATCGAGGAGTTCTTCGACCGTGGGGTCGCGGATGTCATGGCCGAAGCCCGCGAGATCGCCGGAACGGGCGAAACCTACATCTCCTACGACATCGATTTCGTCGACCCGACCTTCGCACCGGGCACCGGAACCCCGGAGGTCGGCGGTCCCAACTCGTTCCAGGCGCTTCAGGTGGTTCGCGGCCTGGAGGGTTGCAACATCATCGGCGCCGACGTGGTCGAGATCTCGCCGCCTTTCGACACGTCCGGTTCAACGGCCTTCCTTGCGGCATCGATCATGTTCGAACTGCTCTGCGTGATGACCGGCTAGGCCCGTCCGGCCTCGGCCGAGCGTCCCGGGAAACCTGAAATCTTGGAAAACGCTTAGAATGAGGGATTGGGATGAAAATTGGTCGTAGAAATAAGCGCAATTCCTAGATACATGATTGGCATAACCAGAACGGATCCGCTCTCTTTGGGAAAGTTGGGGGGCACCTAATTGTCTGTCCCGGTTTTGCTAGTTCGGACACTTGCATATAAGTTAGGATGATGAAAGTTGGCAGGCGTATCAGGGACCAGACCAGATTAAATTAGAAATAGTTGCTTCCCCAATTCAACCATCTGGGGGGAGTGGAATGACGGTTAATTCGGAAAAAATAGAAAAAACGAGGTATTTTTAACTTGCGAACGGGCGACTGAATCTAAATGAAATTTGAATTTTTTAAATCCCGACCGGATCCGCTGACATTGGAGGGAGTTGGAGGGGGAAACCAGAAATCTTGGAAAACGCTTAGAGCGGAGAGATCAGGATGAAACTTGGTGGAAAGAATAAGCACAAGTCCTAAATAAGTGATTGACATAACTGGACCGGGTCCGGTCTCTTTGCAGGAGTTGGGGGGGATTTCCAGTGCTTTGGTGAGTTCGGTGCTTCTGGGCGTGCTAGGACGATGAAAATTGGTAGACGTGTCAAGGACTGGCACAAATTCACTTGATAACAGTCGTTTCCTAGATTCAACCATCTGGAGGGGGGCTGGAGGGAGGGGAAATTGTGAAAATTGAGATATGTTTATCTTGTTAATGGGTGATCAGATCTGAACGAAACTTGATATATAGAAAGATCTCATGTTTCAGATGATCGGTTTTTCAAGAGCCAAGAGCTCTTGGCTGTTCCGACCTCGTTACAACTGCCATATGAACTCTTAGCTCTTGTTCTTTTTTGTTGTCGTTTTGGCATTCTTTGCATGTTTTACAGTTTTCCTATTTTTTTTATGATATATTTTACGCCAATCTCTGAAGCTCGAATTTAGCCCTTCGGGGATTATGTTAGTGATTTCTTGAAATAAACGTCTTATTTTATCTATCATATCTATCTGAATTGAATGTTTTCAATTATCTTGTGGTATCATATAATGGCCGGAAATGTACCGAAGGAGTACAAATTCGAGAGAGAGAGAGAGAAAGAGAGAGAGAGAGAGCGAGAGAGAGAGAGAGAGAAAAGTCAATCGGGTACCCGGAGCAATCCGTAAGCAGCTTCAATTGAGCAGATGTAGCAATATTTCCTCCGTTTTTTCGAGTACCGAAGCTTCAGAGCCATACTTGACGACTTTCATTGCTATAGCTTCTAATATTCAAATCTTTGTTCGCATACTCATCTTCCAATTCTTCCAAACTTTTTTAATTGTGAAAAAATTCCTTTTGTCTTGATTATTCTACTCTAAAAATCCTCAATGCACCCACAATCTTCACTAATAATAATACCAATGTAAGTGAAGCTGTCCATATGATCGATCTTCTCGTTACTAAACTTCACCTTTGCATCTTTACTTATTCCTAGCCTTAGCGACTTAGTCTTCTTAAGATTTTGCAGCACCTTTGAAGATGAAGGAGGTTATTTTATTTATAGTCCAAACATTTTCTACTTCCTATTTTTGTATTTTTTTATAAAGTCTCAATTGAAAACACAAAGGAAGAAGTTTTTTAGCACATTTGATAGTGTTTACGTTCGATATGCAACCACTTTATACAACCAGAGATGACCTAAGGGAAATCCTGAGCGAAGTATTTCGTTTCCAATACCCGAAGTAGCAGCTATGATACACCATATTCAGTACTAATTTGCTAAAACACAAATAATAAATATAGGCAAGGGAAGAAGGGGGAATTCTGTCCTTGGGGTAAATCAATGGATCTCGGTAATCCTGCTCAAGCTACTTCAGCTACCACTCGCAAACATATTTTGATGGATACGACTCTGTTTTGTCTATTAGTTGCCGTATAAATTAGAAATTGGATTTTGATTGTTAAAATGGATATCCAGTGTATACTGTGAACTTTATATTTTTGAATGTCATATGTATGGGTTTCCAAAAATAAGCCGTTGGGCAATAGGAAAAAAACAAACATAAAAAAATCAATAAGAAAACCTAAAATAAATTAAAAAGTAAAAACGTACTTATATATGTACCTTCACAAAATTATTTATAAAGAGATAAATCTTTCACGATGTATCAGCCCGTCATCCCATTTTTCCAACCAGTTCAAGTAGCGAAATCGGTAGGTATTGTGAACCAAAGCGCGTAAGGCTGCGATCTCATTCATCGGCACAGCGCCCTTGGGCTGATGCGTTTCATCCGATATTTCCTGTAGCTGATACACCGCTCGGAGCGGCAACGCGGCATGCCCGGCCGAATCGATTCCTCGAATTTCGAATTTGTCCGCCCGCCGCAGACGTTCGGCACTCGAGCGGGCAATCCCGATGGCGTCCATGGCGTCTCCCCAAAGTTTGAGGCGACGGAAGCCGGGATAGACTACGGGGCCACGATCCGGGTCCAGCTCGATGGCGCAGATGTCGTCTCCCATCAGCGGAAAACCCCTTCTACTCAGAAAGGCAGCCAGAGTCGATTTTCCCGCGCCTGAACTACCGGCAAAGGCAACGCAGCCCTCATTGTCGAGGGCGACAGCGCTGGCGTGTAAGGGGATGAGACCTCGCATATGCAACAGGGAGCCAAATGAGGAACCTAGCAGGAACACTCGGACTGCGGAATCCGTGGCTCCCGGCACTCGGTCGATGATGATTTCCTTACCGCCAACCGTAAGAAACCGGCCCACATTCGGGGCCGTGAAGAGCAGTTCGTTTTTAGATATGGAGAAGGCAGCACCGGAACCTGTTTCGTTTGCCAACGATTCGGGAACGTTGCCGAACCGGACAGTGACATCAGATTGATGTTTAGGGTTTTCGGGCGAGGCGTCACAAGGAAGCTCCAATTCGGAAGCTATCGATACCCCGCAAGCTACGTAATGAAACATTCGGTTCAATTTGAGTCAGTGCCTAACCCCTAACCAATCGACCGCTACCGGGACAAGGAAAACTTGTTACCTCGACTTAGTTCCCATGGCTCGTTAGATAGCCCCATGCCTGCGTCCAATCAGAACCTTGTGCCCCAGAGCATTTCGCCCGCGATTGTTACGGAACTCGCGCAGCGGGCGGCTGAGCGGGAGCCTGATAACGCGGAACGGCATGCAGCGTTGGCCAAGGCGAGGCTCGAGCTGCTCGATGCTAAAGGGGCTGAATTCTCATGGCGGCGGGCTGTCCATCTCGAGCCGGAAATTCTGGGCTTTGTAAGATCATTTGGTATTTTATTCTTTTTCAATATTTATTTTTCTATCATCTTATTAAAGTCAAAAATCAAATTCAATGAGTTCGAATATCGGGGTCATAATTTGTTTCTTGTCAAAGAGAGCATTTCTTGCTGAAAGCAAGCACCATTTTTAAGGCACAGCACTTTTAACTAAAATCTACCTATCTGATATACTGAAGTGTGCATGCAACTCTGTTTTTCAAATAACTAATTCCTGCCTTTTTAGGCAGGAATTCTGTACAATCTGGACGATTCTTAGTGAAAAACAGTTTTTATGCTCTGTTCTTATCTCAAACAACGATAGATAGGCATTAAACATGAGCTTAGCTAGAATTTAACTAGTTTGGGCTCCAATATTCATCTTATTTATTGGGAGGAGTTATAACTCGAAAACCTCTTTTATGCTCGTTTTTTATCTCAAAATAAAGGTAGGGGGGTATTACAACAAAGAGCTTACCTAAAATTCAACTTGTTTGGGTACCAATATTCTTTATTAATATAAGGGGGTAGTCTCAAAATCTTTATTTTCAGAATATTATAGAGATAGTATTATTACTAAAGCATTATTATAGAGAGTATTTTAGAGTATTCTACTGAAATCGTATAAAAAATTCGAAGTGCAATGAAACTTTGTGGAAGAGGGTAAAAAGGAAGTTTTCAACAGGATGGGGCAAAGGAGTTGTTTCTAAACTTAAAGGCTTTTTTACAGTGATTTTAAATTCACCATCCTTAGCGATTCTTAGTACCTTTAGTGATGTAATATCCATTGTATTTAGAAAACAAAAGTTAAATCCCGAAAGACAAATCTTTAAATTGTCGAGAAATTGTAGGCTTAATTCGTAATTAGTGTTATTGATAACAGCACTTAGGGTAGAAGATTTTAGAACCATTTCTTTGTTATAAATTTAAATATAGGGTGGCTAAAGAAAGAATGCTGGATTTGGACCTACTATTAATCAAATTTATTTATTTGACAGAAGCAAACAACTCACATCATTCTTTTGAGGAGGTATTTAGATTATACGTAAAACACAATATCGAGCATATGAGAAAAGCACATTTTGACCACTTCTCCCCCCAAAAATATCGAGGATTGACGCCCCTGGTTGAGGGTGCGAGTAGTGGATTAAGCAAGTGACAAAAAATTACCTACACGGTTGAGTTATTCTTATTGCTACATTCAAGACACAATCATCAATTTGAGCTGTTCTTGGAAAACTAGGTTGAAGATCAGGAGAGAAAAGTAACTGCAAGCAAAACCTTACAGACTGGTGGTCTCCTTTTCATCAGTTTTGGAGTCCAGGATAATAATACAAATTCTGTCCTTGCATCCACTATACCCTCCCCCCATGGGCATAAGGAAGGGGGCAGCTCCCCTTCCTAGAACTTAAGTCTACACAAGATATTAACGAGAGCTTTTCGTATATTGGAATTTTTCTGTTGGATGTTCACTGGTAGATGGTTAGAAAAGCTGGAAAAAACAGAAACTTCCAAATACCATTTTCAATGTTGACATTTACGTTTCGATATTCAGTATTGATTTTTGGTTTGGTATGCAGATACATCAATTTAGATATCTGATATTGTCCAACTTTAAACTTTTGAATTGAATTCTAAGAACAAGGAGCTGTTATCTAACCGTAAGGTGATTTGTGTCAAATCGCTTTTAGTATGTTTATGTTTTCTGAAAATTGGAAGCATGATAGTGGATTTATTATATTATAGCATTGCAAGAAAATAATTCGAGTATAATAATCCAAGAAGATTAATGCTGAAGCTTACTGATGATTTATGGTTCTTGGTGATTTCTAAAGGAAATATACAACTTGTTTATGATGTGAGGTTTTGGGAACTGCTGATATAACTTCCACTCTCCTTTTATCCCAGAATCAGCCCCTCCAGATAAAATGCTGCCTACTGCCTATGCCATGCATCCCCTAATTATTTAGTAAATTTGCATTCCATTCTGATTCATAGATTTGATATTTCATTTCTATCACCTCCCCTCTGACTTAACCACCTTACACCTAAGATGCTAGTACCTGTGTTGAATCCATCAATTTATAATAAAATTTGCACTGGTATTGGCTACATATAAAACCAACAAGTTTATTAATGTATATAAATATAGCGCTTTATCAGTAGTAACAAATGAATTTATTCAAGCCAGTACGCCTGCTCCTCAATTGATCCCGTAAAGGCAAAATGGAGAGTATGCTCCATTCATTCATGTCAGTTAGTTGCCCTTAAGGGCAACTGCAGTTAGCTGCAGAAAGGTCTGGTGGGAGAGGGGTTGATTCTGCAATCATTAGACTAGGACAAATGTACTCGTGTCTTTTTGTACTAGAGTCAGGCAAGAGATTATTACTTCTCCAGTCCTATTTAAAAACTAAGTTATAGAGACACGAGAAAAAACCCCTTTTGCCCTTTTTCCTTCATGGAATCAACATATCTTTGCAACACATCCTTATGATGTCCTCAACTTATGTTGGAGTATTGAGCGTTTTTTCAAAGTTTTTCACACTGCCTCTTGAATACCCTGGTTTCGGCCTCTAATTCAATCAAGAAAGTCAGAGGTTGTACTTTTTAACTGTCATGGCAATTACTCATCACATGCTATATCCTTTCGGAACTCCGTTATAAAAACAGTTGCCCATATGTATTACCTAGGCTTCAATCTACACACCTCCAGTCTTCTGATCGCTCAAATGTTTTACTCAGCCTCTCGCCAATCTTTACAATTCTGTCGCGCTGCCTCAAAACGTGCATGTTGTGCGTTTCTAGAAGATATTCACTAAAATTCCCAAAGCAAAAATCCATTCAACATTTTTCTATTTCGCAAAATATTTGCTTAACATACAACCATGGACAAGCAGCTCAAGATTAATAATATAGAATAGTTTGATTTTTGGTTGATCTGTCGGGTCTTTTATATCTTACATGCTGTTATTATTGTTTTGTTTGTGTAAATATTAGTTGTTGTTTTTGCCTCTGCCTTTGGTTTTCATTTATATTCCATCCTTTTTATGTTTTGTAGACGGGTTTTCAAATAAATTAAGCTAAACTTCCCAAGTTCAGCGTGTCTTAAAACTAAGCATATATTTAAACAAATCAACAACAAAATTATGTATGTTCTCTTGAAAAATCAAGGATCCTTGTTAAATAAGACCTAAAAATGTCCGTGAAGGTGGATCTAAAAATGTTCACCCTCCTTTTGAAACTTCTACCATAAGGTTCTCTGATACGCTGAATCTGGTGGTTGTATTTTCGTTTTTTGGAATTTTTTGAACTTTTGATGGGTAAGACTAAACTTAATGAAACTTATACATTTAGAATCAGCATTAAAATAACATTCTTGTGATGTAACTATTGGTATCAAAATTCCGTGTTTTAGAGTTTCGGTTACTATTGAGCCGTGTCGCTCTTTACTACAGTTCGTTACCACGAACCGTTTGATTTAAAAATACGGCAAAGCATAGTTTAGCCTAAAGTCGCACTTGCTCTGATTCGAAGGTCTCGGAAGCAATCATTGGTATGCTAGATATGGTAATTCTGTCTCGTATTTACGATATCCAAATATTATTTTAGACTATCTAATCTTCTATCATTTTAAATATTATTAATCTAGCCCCAGGGCAAAGATTAGGAGTGTTAAAATTTCGAAGAAACATAACAGGACATATGATTCTGGGCTTTTGAAAACATGAGGAATATCTAGACGGCTTTTGAGAATTCAGTAATTCAAAATCAATATCAGAGCATCCAAAACTAAGGTTCGTTTTTTGTTTAAGGTGGAAAAAATGAATACTTACTGAACTTAAATTAGCTGTTCAGCTAATTTGTTGCTTTATGTTCTGATAGCTGTAGTTTAATTCTTACAAGTATACGTTACACGAATCATGAATGAATTATTTTTGTTTGTTTCCATTTTTCTGTTTTAGCGCTTGGTTATGAAAGTAAATCTGTTAGGTCAGAATTGAATTCATAATTTTCTGACATTTCTAGTTAATGGTTGTCTACCAAAGAAACTTTTTGAAAGAGTAAATACTGGGATGACGCAGCCCTGCTATTGTTTATTTAGGAAAAGACAGAATTAGTGAGGAACATCGAGATGAATATATTTTCAATGCTAACAAACTTCTATTCTGTTCGGGAGAAGCTTAAATAAATACTTACTTTTGAAAATTAATATGAAAATTTTTGGACGAATAAAACATAAGAGTACTTAATTTCCTGAACTTAATTTGACAGGTTTAAATCACCACTTTAATTTAGGTATTTGTTTCATCCAACAGGAGAAAATTGGGCTCTGCAAAACTCCTGCGAAAATTAATGTTCACAAATTCACGAGAGGTAAAGCACAATTTTTTTTATTTTCGTCACGACCATTTTTTGGAAGATTTTCGAAAACTCAATTTTCTTTTGGGAAATTTAGAGAAACCTCCTAAAATTTAAGAGCGATGGAAAAACTGAGTGGCATTAGTGTTCCCTGCAAGATCGAACAGAGGCCAGGGCTAAATACTTCCATTACTAACCCTTCATTACACCCTTGTACTAAACATACCCCGCAAGAGCCAGTTGGAAACCGAAGCATTGCTACTACCCCTTCATTGTGCTTCTATTTCCAACTGTGTATCTCTTGCGAAATTGACTAAATATATAATAGATCTGTTATTTCTCTCATAAATGAACTCTCTTGCAATGAACAAAGAAAAGCCTATTAGTCCGTCATTAAAAGTTTCTCACCTTTGACATTTGGGCCATGTAAAATTAAACTTTTCAAGTTGATTGTCTTAATGAATAAGCAGATGACCACAGCATTTATTAGGCTATTAATGTACCTTACATGGTTACTTAATAGCAAATATAAATTAAGAATGATAATTTTATTTTCATTTGGGTAACCAAAAACTTGTGACTAATTCTTAAAAGGAAGAACACACCGACAATTAATTTCATTGCTGTAGATGCCTGTATCAACAAAAAGGTAATATGTATAATTCGGGTAATGGGACGAGTTGAAAGGAAGGACTGGAAGCTATGGGACAGAACTCTTCGGATTGAAATGCCCATAATATTAACTGTTAAACTAGGAGAAAAATCACTGATTTAGGAAGGAAAATAAGATTTACCTTAGATTCACCATTTCTATCATGAGTGGAATTCCTGGATCAATAGCACATTTAAATAAAAAGGGCTCCAATAACCTTACTTTCCTCGTTTAAGCCAGAAAACTGATGTTCAATTCTTAAAAATCAAACTGTAAAAATAATTTAACTGAACATGCAGAGATGTGTAATATCACACATAGGGGATATTTATTCTATAGTGGGGACGAAAGACAGGGGTTGGTGACCACAAAATTTACCCTTCGAATAGGGGGGCACACCTGGAGGCCCTCCCCTCGTTCCACTTCAATGGTGGGTAGGTGCTAAAAAATCCAGAAATAATATTAATTATAAATATATCATTTTGAAAATTCATACTGAATATATTTAGAAAATTTATGATTGCAAGTAGGCAGAAGGGGAACTATGTCTCAAATAGGAAGGGTGGGCTATGCTCTAATTTCTGTAACTATACAATTAAAAAAAGTTTCAAATCGTAATAAAAAAAAATGCATAAAACATTCATTCGGCAGTAAAAATACGCGACGCGATATCTGCAAGAAGCCAATCCATCCCTGAGAGTAAATTTTCACCAGTAACTGCACTGCACCAAACAATTCTCCAGTGATGTGTTTTAATGTCTTCAAGACCAAGAATATCTCTTATTTCTTCCGCCTTCATTGCACCAGGCAAATCTTGCTTATTGGCAAACACTAAGAGTGTGGCTCCTGCCAATCTCTGGAAATGAAAATTTATAATTCAAATGATATTTATGAAATCTAGCAATTCATTTCAGATTATTCCTGATACACAAACTAGTTAGTGCAACTTCATTCATATGAAATGGAGATATTTGCGTCTTAAAAATTAGAAAGAAAATTCGATATTACTAAATAAATATGAGCTGTTTTCAACAAGCAGAATATAAACCTTTAAAACTATTGAATAGTTTATCTTGAGGCAGTAGACCTGTATGGCCTGAGCAGCGACTCAATTTGTTGAGTCCGTACACATAATAACACATATATTATATCTGACTTAGCTTATTCTCCAACTGACTTGGTAATCGATCATCAAACACTCTTTATGTTTGCCCCTGAGGCGTATTTCTTACACCTTTAGACCCGCCTACTTCTATCCATAGAGACAAATTTTCAAAGTTCAACAACTGATGTCCAAGTAATATAACCTGGTCTCTAAGTTTTTTTTTTTTTTTTTTTTTTTTTTTTTTTTTTTTTTTTTTTTTTTTTTTTTTTTTTTTTTTTTTTTTTAATGAAAGAGAAGAGTAATATTTAACCTTAAACAGTTCTGTGGTGGCGCAGTGGATTTGACCTTAGCTTGGTAATACTGGTGAGCGTTCATTTTTGGAAAATCAAATTTTCTTTTAGTTTTTTTTTCTCATTCCTTGAGGTCCCTGTGGTCTATGGGCTGAAGGCTATAATTGCAAAGCCAGTACCTTAAAACCACGGTCTCCAAAGATTTTCTTTCGGCTGTTTCAAAATTGGTTCTTTTTGAGGGGATCTATGCTACAAAACTAAAGTCATTTCTGCAAATTAGCCCCCCCCCCCCTTGCGAATAGACACAGGTTTAAGCTGTGTCCGTCCAAATAAAAGATTATTGGCACTTCGCGAGGCACCATTTATGGAGAACCAACTTTCTTTTCTTTTTTTTGCATTCGATTCCCTTTAGCCCTGAGATTTCCGGAAGTAAGTTTTGAGCCGATTGAATAGAAGACTGTTTTGGTTCTTTTTGGAGGCAACCTCTTGGAGCTTCTGCCCAAATAATTTTGTTTTTTGTACATTAGGTTCCTTTTGGCCAAGAAGTTCTGGCTTTTAGTTTCAAACTGACAAGGGATAAAGTTTGCAGAAAAGAGCAGGAAAGGGGATGGTTGCCCTTCAAATTTTTTGGCCCTTTAAATAGGATCTAGAGCTTTCAATTTTCAATCCAATGTGCCCCCTTTAAAGTTTCTCTGACCACCCTTCTATACAAAGTGATCAGGAAAAAAGGAATAGCAATATATGGGAGGCTCGTGGCTCTTTGCTACAGGCAAAGCTAGAGTGTTACCACTGATACAGCCACTGCTTCTAAACTTCCCAAGTATTTGCAACGACATCCTCTTTTCTTATCTTTTTTATCTGGTTCTAATCCAATTCTTTAACCTTTCTCAATTCCTATTTTGCTAGAAATCTCTCTTTTTTCTAATTCACTAGTGTGGTCTACCGGAAAGAGCTTCATTTCTAGGGACAATGTATCCCTGTAAATATTCCAACTCTAGTTATAAGACTGGCAACTAAATTAAACTCACGAGCATATTTTTGCAGGAAAAGCGTTTAATGTTATATAAAAATGAAGGGAAATCCCAATAAGACAAATGAAAAGCTCCCCAAAATCTACTTTAAGGAAGAGATGAGCATTTATTTTTTTTTGTAGATTGCGGCGAAAGCTGAAGAAGCGGGCATGGAATTGTCTACCATCACCAACTTCGAGCAGATGCTGGAGTTGGGTGCACTCAAATCGCCTGAGGCGAATGATGCGCACGTGGTTAACATCGTCGACTGGTTGTTGCAGTACGCCTTCGACCAGCGTGCTTCGGACATTCACATCGAGCCCCGGCGCGACAAGGGCCTCATCCGGTTTCGTATCGACGGTATTCTGCATCACGTGTACGAACTGCCCAGCGCGGTGAACGCGGCGGTGACCAGCCGTTTGAAAATCCTTGGTCGTATGGACGTAGCAGAAAAGCGACGTCCCCAGGATGGCCGGGTTAAAACGAAGACACAGGATGGCCAGGAAATTGAATTGCGCTTGTCCACTTTGCCCACCGCGTTTGGGGAAAAGATGGTCATGCGTATCTTCGATCCAGATGTACTGCTGCGCAGTTTCCAGGAATTAGGCCTGGCCGGCGATGACTACCAGCGATGGCACAACATGACCCATGCTGCCAACGGTATTGTGCTTGTTACCGGTCCCACCGGTTCGGGTAAAACCACCACGCTGTATTCCACGTTGAAGCAGCTGGCTACCGATGAGGTGAACGTCTGTACCATCGAAGATCCCATCGAGATGGTGGAACCCACGTTCAACCAGATGCAAATCCAGCACAACATCGACGTCTCGTTTGCCTCCGGTGTCAGGGCGCTCATGCGCCAAGACCCGGACATCATCATGGTCGGCGAAATCCGGGACGAGGACACCGCGAGAGTTGCTGTCCAGGCATCGCTCACCGGACACCTGGTGCTCGCGACTCTGCACACCAACGATGCGCCCAGCGCGATCACCCGCCTCGTCGACATCGGCGTGGAGCCGTTCCTCATCGCCGCGACGCTCGAGGCGATCGTCGCGCAGCGCCTGGTGCGCAAGATCTGCACCGAGTGCCGCGTGCCGTACTCGCCGCCGCAGGAGGTGATCGACGAGCTCGAGCTGAACGCCGAGCAGGTGGCGAACACGAAGTTCTACATGGGCAAGGGCTGCGAGACCTGCTACGGCACCGGGTACAAGGGGCGCCTCGCGCTCTTCGCCGGCGAGGCGATCGCACTGCTCCAGTCCGTGCGCGACGAGGTCGGGCTCGCCAGCGGCCGCATCCACGAGGGCAGCGTCCTCGCGCGCGCCCTGGAGGAGCTCGGGGAGTTCGAGCTGGCCGAGACGGTCTACGACCTCGTGGCGGCCGCCGTGCTCATCCGGCTACGGCAGGTCGACGAGTGCACGCGGGAGCTGCCCGAGCTGGGACTCGACGATCCGGAGACGACCGCCGTCCTGGCCCGCTTCCGGCAGCAGTTCGTGCGCGAGCAGCGGGAGCTGCTGCGCCGCGTGGCCGCGCTGCTCGCCTCGCGGGGGGACGACCACGTCCGCTCCCTGCTCGATCGCTCTGCCCCGGAAGACTTCGTGGCGATCTGCGCGTGGTGCGAGAGCGTCCGACCGTCCGACGGGCGCTGGCTTCCGATCGGCCACTTCATCCCGCGTGAGGGCAACTTCCAGGTGACGCACGCCATCTGCCCGACCTGCGCGGACCAGATGGGCGGCGCGGCCTAGGATCCCCGCGGCGAAGGCGCTGCTCGGGTCATCTGTCGGTGGACGCGCCGTCGTTGCGATGCGCCGTGAGGACGTTCAGAATCGGTCGGCCCTAGCGCGTGCGCCCCTGACCGCCGCGCCAGCGGATGCGCACCTCGGCGCCGTCGGGAAGATCGCGGATCTGGTTCGCGACCTCCGCCAGGAAGCGGATCTCGTCTTCGGGGAGCGCGCGCAAGGTCTCGACGTCGTACTGCCCTCCGAGCACGAAGGGCACCGTGGGGCGCAAGCGGCATCCGCGTTCGATGGCGCCGAAGCGCTCCTGCCAGGTCGCCGCGATCACGTCGCCGGTGTACAGGGAGCCATCGTCCTCCGTCAGGAACCACGCCCAGGTCTGGAGATCGGCGGCAAACCGCTCGAAGGCGCCCGTCTCCGGATCGAACGTCCAGACGGCGTCGTCCCGCAGCGCGAACTGCGAGCCGAACACGTCTTCGGCGAAGAACAACGCGTCCGAGAGGTCTTCCTCGTACGTGCCGACCCAGCCGTCCGGCGCGTTCCATGCCTGCAGGTCCTTGGGCGCGTCGAGGCTGGCGTTGAAAATTGTCAAACAAATGGCCCAGAGATACCATGACCCTCGTCCAGTCCCTGGGGCAAGAGTGAGAATTATGCAAATTGCCAACTGGTTACACTTAGGTTTTATCGTGAGAAAACGTGGGGATTCCGAATTGCTCAAACCTATAAAGGCTTAAACCCAAGCTGCTAAAACCCAAGCTAAGAGGAACGCACATTCTACTGAAAAGAAGAAGGGCGTAAGGAAGCCCCGAAAGGACCAAAAAACGCTCTGTCCTCATCAGTTCGAAACTTAAAGCCATAATTTTTTGGGCAACAGAAGCCCAATGTAGAAGAAAATACGGGCACAGGCGACTTAAAAATGGGACCCAAATTATTTTATTTTGTTGGTTTGAAACTTATATTTTTAAGTCCATGGATTAAAGGAACTCAAATACATAAGGAAACTACTGAAAAAATATTAGTTTCTTCAAAACGGGGCTTGACAAACAAACAAAAAAAAGCCGATGATTTTTCTTCTTAACATTGATTCTTATAACTACAAATTCCTGGATCAAAGGGGCCCTACAGTGCAAAAATAACTTCAGGTTTGGGGGACGGGAGTCCCTAAAAACCATAAATTCAATCGGTTTGAAACTTCTATACTAATGTCCTCGGGGTATGGGGAACCTTGTTACCCGCAATCGGTTAGAAACTTACAGCCGTAAAGCTCTGAGCTAAGGGGAATCTAATGTGAACGAAATTGGCTTATGAGCAAATAATTTCTTCTAATTGACTTAAAACTTATATTCGTAAGTACTTGAATCAAGTGTGACGCCATGTACAAGGAAAAATAGAAAGAAAAATATTGGTTCCCCTAAAAAATAGCCAAATTTTTTTTCTCTTTAAAAAATTGAAAATTGAAAAAACAAAACTAATTTTGGTCGCTGCCTCCAAAATTTGGCACTAGGAAGTTTTTTGCATAGTTTTATGGATTGGTGAATAGGGGGGAGGACACTTCACCAAAAAAAAAGAGAAACAGGTAATGATTCGATTGAAAATGGGGCTCTTAAAAGAGTCCACAGACCTTTTCCCAAACAGACTGAAAATTATAACGGTATGTCCAGCATAAACAGCGTTTTAGATTGTTAATCCAAAAGTTCTAAATTACCAGTGAACAAACAAGATATCCCAGCCACACCTTAAAAAATTCTTTCTTTGGTTCTTTGTTTTTAGTTTGACAAATTGATTTATCTCTTATTCCTTCGTAATTCTTGTTTTTTACCTTGAAAGGCTGGTCAAAAGAATTTTAATTTCCAATGAATTTGAAAAAATGAACACAGTATCTGCGACATCGTTCTAACTTTTTGAAAATACGTGACTGATGTCAATAAGTTGTTATAATCATTTCTATGAGTGTGATTTAGTCACTTAACATAATTTAAATTAAACAGTCTTTACCAATGAACAGATATATTGAAATTGTCTTAATTTAAAAGAAACACAAGAGCGTTAAAAACGACAATACCCTCTAAGACTATATCTTAAGACGATCCAAAACCACACCGTATATTAGAGGGAAGAAGCTTCCCGTATTATCAAAGTAAATAAGTAATTACCAAATTTATTAAATAAAGTAATTAAGCAATTATTGATGAAAATTACTAGAGACTAATTTAACATTTCTTAAAAGTACAAACTGCTTGGACAAAATTATAAAGTTTGTTCCAATGTTCGCTTCAAAATTTGTTTTGTTTTGTTTCGATAGTACTCCATTTTCCTGTGGTAGTCAGAACAATACTTAGTGATGGCTTCCTCACCACGTAGTTCTGATGCTACCACTAGCGTACAACTTTCAAATCAAACAGTTCGTGGCGTAACGAACTGTAGTAAGGAGCGACCCGGCTCAATAGTAACAAAAACTCTAAAAAACAGAATTTTTATACCAATAGTTATATCAAAAGAATCACATTTTAATGCTGATTTTAAATATATAAGTTTCATCTAGTTTAATCTTACCCATCAAAAGTTACGAGCCTGTGAAAATTTGCCTTATTTTGGAAATAGGGAGAAACACCCCCTACAAGTCGTATAAGCTTAGTGAAAATAACACCATCAGATTCAGTGTATCAGAGAACCCTAATTTTGTATTTTTTGCCAGAAGACATATCACGGATGCGTGTTTATTAGTTGTTTTTTTTCCCCAGGCTCGATGTCCGTCGCCCGGCGGCCAAGGAGCAGCTCCGGGTGCTCGGTGACCAGGCGCTGATCCCGACCCTCGACATCCGCACCGGCGAAATGCCGGTCGCCATCGCCCGGGTTCACGGCATTGAACGCTTTCGTGTTTGCGGCCCGGTCCATCGTCAGGGCGAGCGAGGAGCCGTCGGGCCGCAGGACGGCCGTCGGGTTCGGTGTGTGGCAGAATTCCAGACCGTGACGGCCAAGGCCGTCGGCCAGCTCGGCATAGGCCGGTGAGGTGAGGAACAGCACGAACGTTGCCGCCATGACATCATGGTGAAAGTCCGGCAGCGTGATCTCCTCGGTGCGCATGCAACCGCCGAGGCGATCGCCGCGCTCCAGAACCAGGACTTTCCTGCCCTTGGCTGTCAGCAGCGCCGCGCACACGAGCGCGTTGATGCCGCTGCCGACGATGATGTGGTCATGGTCCGCCATGCCGCGCTGCCGTCACGACCGGAAGGTCACGAACGCGCCACCAGGGCGAGTGCGCGGACCGGGCTGCCGGTGCCATTCACCAGTTTCAGCGGAGCGGCAACCAGGACCGCGCCTTTCGGTGGCAGCTTGTCGAGGTTGCACAGGCTGGCAAGGCCATAGCGATTGGCCGCGTGCAGCAGATTGTGGGCCGGGAAGGGTGGCTCCATACCTCCGGCGCTACCGGCGTCGGTGCCGATGCATTCACTGCCCCAGCCGACGATCCCCTTTGAAACCAGGTACTCGATGCAGTCGACCGTCGGACCAGGCGAATGCGGCCCGTTTTCATCCATGTTGAGGAATTCTGCTTCCGATCCGTTTCGCTTGTACCAGTCGGAGCGCATGACGACCCATTCACCTTCGCCAATATCGCCGTGTTCGGCTTCCCAGGCTCTCACGCCGTCTGCCGTCAGCAGAAAGTCGTTGTCGGCCGCCACTTCGGCGGAGCAGTCGATCACGTTGAGCGGTGCGACGAAGTTTTGCGGCGCAATCGTGTCGGTGTAACCGTCGGCATAGTCCTTGCCCGTGATCCAGTGATGCGGGGCATCGAAGTGCGTTCCCGAATGTTCGCCGATTTTCATAAAAATTCGATTTCTTATTTGCAGAGTCACATGTATCTTCTTTGTCTGGAGTTGTTTGACGTCTAATTTTGTTTTCACGAAGGAGAGTTATCCCGAAAATGAAAAGAAGTTATCTCGAAAAGAAAGAGCGTGTTGTTGCTTCAGAAGACTTGAAAGATCATACTGGAATTACTAAAGATACTATTTTGTTGGGATTGGGATCATACATTCCAGTGTTTATGTGAACAATTTTAGTTCAAAAGTAAAATTTGAAAGCCACTCACAGAAAAATCACAATTTTTGACTGAACTTTACAGAATGTCCGTTTTTTATTTATTAACGGAAAATAAACACATTAATGAAATGTCAACTTATAGCTCAAATTGATCGTAACACTCCAATACTTTTATAACTTGCGCTAAAGCAAGTACAATTAGTTTAAATATTAATAAAATTTAGGTCTACAATATGAAACATGAAAATTCTAATAAAACGGCTATCTTACTATCATAAAAAAACTCGTTTTTACAAATGGAAGGCTTATTTCTTACCATTAGTTCTTTGTTGTAACGTTCGGCA